>FR990002.1:1406000-2054000 GCA_905404265.1 Fabriciana adippe | reverse complement strand
GAAGTGAAAAGAGACGTCTTCGTTTACATACAATATCACTCTTTATCTGTCTAGGTTATAAATATGTATACTGCGGTTTTTTTCCATAGATTTAAAATTTAAATAGTTATTTTTGATTTATTTCGCAATATAGATAAAAATATACTTGAAAAGCTGATTTTTAAGTACAATTTTTGCAGTAATACGAGCGAGTGATGGTCATTTTAGGTCATAAATATTAATATGCTCATCAAAGTACACAATTAGCGAAAATATATTTATAAGTATATCTTCATTGACTCGATTAAATAACACTAAAATAAAATATAAGGAAAAAGCTTTCTGGTATCGTTTCTTAGAAGCTTTTGTGATGATTTTATTTAGAGAAAAGTGTCTCAAGATTTTATACTCAAATATTATTGGATTAAAAACATATAAACATTTTCACGATAGGACAGCAAAATGGATAACCATTTCTATTGCGTCTAACACACAATGTGTGTTTATTTTAGATTCTGACGACACTTTTGGCTCAGTTTGTAGTGACCCTACTTGCTGTGCCAGAGGTCACGGGTTCAAATCTCGCTGGGAGCTCATTTGTGTGATGAGCAAGAATGTTTGTACTCCAGTCATGGGTGTTTATATTTATAATATGGATGTATGTATTTAAAGTTATATATATGTAGTGTATCAACTATCTGGTATCCATAACACAGGTCTCGTAGCTTACCATGGAACTACGAAGAGTACTACTTTTGAGACGTTAATTGTGTACCTTGAGTTTTTTTTGACTTAAGCGAAGCGAGGTTAAGTTTCAAAATAATGCTCTTGACGTACTTGTGCATCCATATATTGACTATAACGTTATAAGCTACTAGCGACTCACCCTTCGCTTCGCTTCGGGTTCATCCCTAGACAAAAACAAATCTATCCCACGGGAACCATACATTTTTTCGGGATGATATATAGCCTATAGCCTTTCTCAGTTAACGGGCTATCTAATGCAAAAAGAATTTTTCAAATCGGATTAGTAGTTCCTGAGATTAGCGCGTTCAACCAAACAAACAAACAAATTCTTCAGCATTATAATATTAATAAGTATAGATTATTACAACTTTTTTTAACAAAATTTTAATTTATCATTTCTTTATACTGTAAAGCTATAAAGCTAGTATAGTAACATTTTTCATAATAAATTCTCGTGGCTTCCGTTGATCCTTTCCCATAGAATAGTATTAAATTTGCATATCTGGATGAAACGTGAATTATTTTTTTCCGTCACCTCATTTTTTATGATGATAAGGATTGGAATTACTTTCTTGCCCTCTTTATTTTGTAACGTCGTAAAGAGGACTCCGAACAGAATATTTAGTTGACTTGGGCAAATGCCGATAATGTGTGATTTTTGCGTTTTCTTTATAACCCACTCTTAAAATAATGCAAATGATTTTTTTGTTTACTTAAAATAGGCGTATGTATATTTTTCATGTGTCTAAACATTTTCAATGTCATCACTTTTTGCCGAACTTATTTCAATTGTTCCTGAATTTTTTTATCAATTTGCGATAAAAGCTCTAAAAATAAGTTCACTCGAACTTTCCTTTATTCAATCGTCTAAACAATTATTTTATATGCTGAAGTAAATTTAATATAACATATCTATATGCATATACAGTATATATTTTGTTATAACTTACGCTATTATAAGGGTTAAATTACGAAGATAATCTCTGGAAATACCAAAGCAAAGAAAACTTATTATTCCCTGATAAGTAACTAACACTCTTTTTGAAGTGAAGCCGAAGTCTAAAACTAGTAAAGCAGAAATCATATTATAAGCTACAAACTAAAAAAATACGTCCTTTTTTTGTCCTTATTCAAACACTAGCGACTCACCCTCGCTCCGCTCGGGTTCGTCCCCGCTTATGTTTTAACGTTTAGTATAGATTTCTCAGAGGTGAGATATTTTCCCGCAGTGAAAACTATCATTTATATTGACCCGGATAACCAGCTATCACCATACCAAATTTCATCAAAATCCCTCGAATGGTTTTTCTGTGACGCGGAAACAGACAGACAGACAAACAAAAATTCTAAAAACTATAGATTCGTCCTCTGTATCGATAATAATGTCTATTTCAATAAGATTTTCCAAAAAATATTTAATGTACAGATTCGGCTCAGTTACAATTATATTACATGTATAGAAAAGTGTAATCTTCAATACTTCATTGTAATACTAATATACCAGGAGAGCGAATTGCTTCTGTCATCCGACAGCAAACAGTCCGGGGCAGAGCAAATATTTGCTGCACTAGACACGTTTAGTTCACATGCAACGGTGCGACGTTAAGTGGCCATTTATTTTCAAATCAATTATATTCTTAAAGCTCTTGTATTTTAAGTAACAAGCATTTAGTTAATTGTTCAATACAGTTTTATTAGCTTTATTTATAAATAAAAATTTTTAAGAACCTAAATTATAAGTGAATAAAAAGAATTGTATTGTATTCAGCCCTTTTTAACGTCCCGCTGCTGGGCACGGGCCTCCCTTCAATACGAAGGGGATCAGGCTATAGTCCACCACGCTGGCTAAGTGCGGGTTGGCGGACTTCACATGTCTTTCGAAAACTTACTAGGTTCTCTCAGACATGCAGGTTTCCTCACGATGTTTTCCTTCACCGTAAGGCAAGTGGTAATCATGTTAGAAATGATTCGCACGTGAAAATATCAGAGGTGCGAGACCCGGAATTTGAACCCGCTTCACTCGGTTTCCCAAACGAGTGCGTTACCGCTGGGCTACCACTTCCTTAAATAAAAAGAATACAAGTTCGATATTAAATTGTTAACGATACTATTTATTATTTGTTATTATGCTCATTTTTGTGACATTGATTAAAATAAATTTAAAGGTAGCAATGATTAAAAATTATAAATTTTGACATTAATAAAATATGAGGGTAAAAAAAAAAGAAAATGGATGTGGGTTGTTGATAAAAATTGAGAGAGGACGGAGGTTGTGTGTAAGGAAGTTTAAAAATGTATATTGTAATTATAGGTTTAATTTCACATCAATAAATGATTCTAAGGAACATACAGTATCTGTCTATTATTGGAGAACCATAATTTAACAGTCAGAAGTGGTAAGAACATTGAGAAAAATTAAGAGGTATGTACATATGATAATTATTAAACATCTACTTTTTTCAAATACATGTTTATAATATAAATAAAAAAAAAGGTTTATATATTTGTATATAAAATTTATACTTATATGAAATAAAAACTTAAAAAAATATATATATAACTGATAGATAGTTTTCATTTACTTGATCAGATGTTTTCAAAGTCGGTGTGCTAATAATACTCGTATAATATTTAAGATAATGAATTGCGTAGGCATTTCTATTGTGTATAGATTTCTTTAATTGTGTGTATAACTACGTAAAATAATAATAATGATAATATTTTAATTTGTATATATGTATGATATGACATGATAATTTATTTATTGTTATTATATCAATTAAAGAAAAGTGTATTGTTATTAGATTTTAAAAACAACTTGACATTAAGTTGTTAATAGCATATTTATAATTTTAGTGGATGTAAATAATTATAGTGATTTCGTACCTACATATTGTAAATTTTATTTTCAAGATGAAGTAACTCCATTTGTGATTTCAAATTATCATTAAGTTAATAATACAGTTATATTTTTTTTTCCTTATTCTCTTCCTTATTAACATGTCTCTTTACTAACATACATATGTTCAAAATAGTCTCATAAAAAAAAAACCACTTTAATAATAATAATAATAAAAACTAGATTTCATCTGAATATGTCTTCCCCATCGGCATATACTCCACCCCTTAATTATACAACAAGAAAATCTAGGAGCCCTATAAGAAATAATAAAGGCCGACGCACGTTAGATAAAAACACATCTAAAAGAACCGCGGGTAATTCAAAAAGACGTCATAGTTGTTCTCGTCCTCGCAATTCAAGATCATTAAGTAGTGATGACCAAAGTTATGTTGCCAAACGTCGTCGTCGTCTGTCGCCATCTCCTGTACGAGATTACGAGCGATATCGATACAGGACAAGAGATGATTCAATTAGCTCTAGTAGTACGAGTTCACGGGAAAGCTATCGCGGTAACAAGCATTCGAGTACTAGTCGATCATCAGATAGCGAAAGCTCTTATGTACGTAATTCATCGTGGAAATATAAACATAAATCCCAAAATAGAAGAAAAGAGTACTATAATTCTAGACATAGAAATAATTCGAGAGCTATATCAGTTGAGGATTATGATTTCTTTAAAAAATTCAGCAAACTCATGGATTGTAAACGTAACACATTCGAAGGTGCTCACAATGTAATACCAGAGTTTGATCCAGACGCTAATTCCCAGACAGCTATCGACTGGATACGTAAAGTTAATGAAACTGCTAATATATACGATTGGAATGAGAAACAAATAATTTATTATGCTATACCTAAACTTTGTGGATATGCTCGTAAATGGTATCAAGGAAGAAGCACGTTAAATTTATCATGGCGTCAGTGGCAGAGGAAAATCCTCAAAACTTTTCCTGATGATAGAAATTATGCAGATAGATTATATGAAATGTTGGAACGGAAAAGTAAAAGAGATGAATCTTTAGAAGAATATTATCATGATAAAGCAAGACTAGTAAAAATGTGTGGTATTAGAGGTAGAAATGCAGTAGATTGTATCATAAACGGTATCTTCGATAATAATATAAGGTTAAATGCGCAAGGATCCAGTTTTAAAAGACCATCGCAACTGTTGAAATATTTAAGACGTATATCTAAGAAGACTATCGGTCTTACTCGAAAAATGATTCCAGAATCTAAAAATAACACATTAAGCAATAGGGATAATAGTAGTACACATAGAACAATTAATATGAATGCATCAACAAGCTTTGGATCCCGAAATCGTTTCAGGACAGTCCGGTGCTATAATTGCACTGATGTCGGTCATACTGCACAGAATTGCACGAAACCTATTAAGCGATGTGATAAATGTCAGCGCCTTGGACACGAGACGCAAGACTGTCAACGGATAGGTAATAATAGACCTCATCAGATAGGAGATAAAAATTCATCTGAGTCGAATGGGGATACAAAAAGGGTACTACAAATTACAAATGAGGATCAAAAAAATGGCAAGTATTACAAGTCGATTAAATTGAATGGAGCTATCAAAACAGCTTACATTGATTTTGGTAGTCAGTGCACATTAATCAAAGAGGAAGTAGCCTCTGAGAGTAATCTTATTCTTAATAAAATCGATCTACCTGTTATCAAGGGATTTGCTTTTGGCAGTGTACTTCCACTAGGAAAAGTTACAGTAAATATTGAAGTGGATGCTGTAAAAGCGAATGTAGATGCATACGTTGTCACGAATGATTTATTGAGAACAGATGTACTCATTGGTCAGTCATTGACCGAATTGCCAAGCGTTACTGTATATAAAACGAGTTCTGATTTGATTTTGTATTGCGATAAATCTAACTTAGACCGTATAAATATATATAATTCATTAGATATTAGTTTTAAAGGATTTCAAACCGTTAAAGTGCACACTGACGGTGAGTATACAGGTCTTTTGTTCATTCTTGGAAACGTATGCACAAAATTTGGTGAAGAATATTGTACATTACAAGGTGTATATCAATTTGAAAAAGGAATCGGAAATATTCTTATGATTAATTTCTCAAATAACATTTTTACTATCTATAAAAGTAAAGTCATAGCTCGTGCCATAAAGTTACCTAATTCAGAATTAGTACATTTGAGAGATGTTAATAATGAGATGCAAGTTAATACTATCAATAATTCTACAATAAATTATTCTGATAAATATTCTATCCCTAAAGATCGAATAACTATGGAGATGTTGAATGTAGGTCCTAAAATATCGATGCAACAGAAACACCAATTATTAGAATTACTAAACAAGTACCGAAACTGTTTTGCTCTTAATGTGCATGAACTTGGCTTGACTAATATTAGTGAAATGACGATACGTTTAAATGATGAGACTCCAGTTACATATAAGCCATATCGTCTACCATATAGTGAAAGAGCCATAGTACGACAGATGATTGGTGAATTACTTGACCATAATATTATAAAAGAATCTCATTCTGCGTATGCAAGTCCTATAGTACTTGTCCGTAAGAAAAATAATGAGTACAGGTTATGTGTTGACTATAGAGCGCTTAATAAGAAGACAATTAAAGACAGTTATCCGATGCCCGTAATTGATGATCAGCTTGATCGCTTGAGTGGTAAGACTTACTTTACGAGCTTGGATTTAGCTTCGGGATATTATCAAATTCCAGTAAGTGAATCGTCTCAACACATTACAGCATTCGTAACGCCGGATGGCCATTATGAGTACACAAGAATGCCATTTGGACTTATTAACGCACCTGCGGTTTTTCAAAATATGATTAATAAGGCTTTAGGAAACAGACGTTTTGAACTTGCTATTCCATATTTAGATGATTTACTTTCAGCAGGTAAAGATTTTGAAAATGCGTTTCAAATGTTAGAAGAAATATTAAATCTGTTAACTAACGCAGGATTAACTTTAAACCTTAAGAAATGCTATTTTTTCCAATCAGAGATAGACTATCTTGGCTACGAGATCTCTGAATCAGGATTAAGACCTGGAAGTAAGAAAACTCAGGCTGTTTCGGAATTTCCTACACCAACAAATGTCCATCAAGTAAGGCAGTTTGTTGGCCTTGCAAGCTTCTTCAGGAGGTTCGTCTACAATTTCGCTGCAATTGTTAAGCCACTAACTAAATTGACTAAAGCAGATGTTCATTGGCAGTGGGGTCCTGAACAAGAACAGGCTTTTCAAGATATCAAACGAAAACTCACGGATAGACCAGTACTAGCTTTATATAATCATTCATTTGAAACTGAAGTACATTGCGATGCAAGCAAAGTTGGTATTGGTGGAGTTTTGCTTCAAAAAGCAAATAGTGATACACCTTTACGACCGGTAGCTTATTTCAGTCGGCAAACCACCCGTGAAGAGGAGTTTTGGCATTCTCATGAATTAGAGACTATGGCTGTTGTCCAGTCTTTAAAAAAATTCAGAGTATATTTGATCGGATTACAATTTAAAGTTGTTACGGACTGCAACGCATTGCGAACAACTTTAACTAAGCGCGATTTGATACCAAAGGTAGCGAGATGGTGGCTCATGCTGCAAGAATATAGTTTTACGATAGAATATAGACCCGGGCACAACATGCAACACGTTGATGCTCTGAGCCGAAATCCTGTCTTACCGCCGAGCGATCCGGAAGAATTAGATATTTTGAATATTTCTACTAGCAATTGGTTACATACGGTTCAAATGACAGATACACGGTTAAAACAAATTAAAACAATATTAAACAAGACCGATGAAGATATAAAAGATATTAAAAATAATTATGTCTTACGTGATGACAAATTATACAGGCGAGTTGGTAATAAATTAAAATGGGTAGTGCCTCATGGTGCTCGTTGGCGTATATGCCAACTAAATCACGATGAGGCAGGGCATTTTTCAGTAGAGAAAACTTTAGAAAAAGTTCAGTCTGATTACTGGTTCCCGAAAATGAAACGTTTTATAAAGAAATACGTAACTGCCTGCATAAATTGCGCATATAATAAAGAAATTAGTGGTAAAAAGACGGGATATCTTCATCCGATACCTAAAATTAATTCAATATTCCATACAATTCATATGGATCATCTTGGTCCATTTGTTAAGAGTAAATGTGGTAATTCATACATTTTAGGAATAATTGACGGCTTCAGCAAATTCATACTTATTAGAGCGGTTAAAAATACAAAGTCTAAAACCACAATTAAAGTTTTGGATGAAATATTTGCCACTTTTGGTTATCCTAAAATTATCATCTCTGATCAGGGTACATCATTTACATCAAACGAATTTAAAAATTTTGTAACTTTACTTGGTATTAAACATGTTTGTAATGCCGTTGCTACTCCACGTGCAAATGGTCAAATAGAACGATACAATAGAACTATTTTGAGCGCTCTTTCATCAATGAACCATGGACTGGATGAGAAGGATTGGGATTCCAATATATCTAAACTCCAATGGAGCTTGAACAATACTTTAAATAAAAGCACTAATAAATCTCCAGCTGAAATTGTTTTTGGACATAGAACTAGTGGACAATCTGAAAATATTTTAAAAGGAGCTATTTTAGATATAACAGACGATAACATAACAGAAAATGAAAGAATAGAAATGAGACAGACAGTTCAGGATACAATAGCTGAGAAGCAAAAAAGAATGAAAGAATCTTATGACAAATCAAGGGCTCCAACGAGGATATTTAAAGATGGTGATTTAGTTATGATACCTAACCACAATCCTGACAAAGGAAAAAGTAAGAAATTAGCACCAAAATTTCGCGGACCATTTAAAATTACTGCTATTTTAGATAAAGATAGATATGAAGTCTCTAGTATTGAAGGGCATAGTCGTCGGAAATATAAAAATATTTATGCTGCTGACCAGTTAAAACCATGGGTTAGCTTTCAATCATCTCCACAAGGGAGTGAAAAAAGTAGTAGTAGCGGTGATGAAGGTGGTGATATCTGTGATATGAATTAATCATTTTTATTAAATATATAAATAATGCATTATAAATGATATCCCTGTAATTTCCTATCCCCACCATTTCAGGTTAGAAAGGTACGGTCAGTTCCTACGGAGGGACTACCTATTTATGAGAAAGATGCTTACGGAAGCATGTTACACAGTATTACAATAAGAGATGGAGAGCAGACCGTGACCCTCGGGTGGCAAACGGCAGCTTATCGGACAACCATTAAACATTCAGACCGTGTCCCGCGGGTGGCAAACGGTTATTTCACTATTAAGGCAGCCCGAAGAGGAGCATATTATTGTTATTTGGAAACACTAAGTATATGAATTTGTTAATAGTTTAGCCCGTGTCCTTCGGTTGGCAAACGGTATTGTATGATTGTGATATTACATAGATGCATAAATCGGATAATATGACTTTAAAATAATATTTTTCTTATAATAATGAAAATGATGAAGTATTTTTTATTTTATTTTTTTTAAGTAGACTGTTACAGTTGTATTGTTCTAAGTTATCTATATGATTGTTTTAAAAGTAATTACCTAATTACTATGAAAAATGTAATTTGAAATTAAATGATTGAGTATGAGGCCATACTCGGTATAGGACGGCCGAGCTGTGTTAGTGATGAGGACATCCCTTCTGCAGGACGGCCGTCTGTTAACGATACTATTTATTATTTGTTATTATGCTCATTTTTGTGACATTGATTAAAATAAATTTAAAGGTAGCAATGATTAAAAATTATAAATTTTGACATTAATAAAATATGAGGGTAAAAAAAAAAGAAAATGGATGTGGGTTGTTGATAAAAATTGAGAGAGGACGGAGGTTGTGTGTAAGGAAGTTTAAAAATGTATATTGTAATTATAGGTTTAATTTCACATCAATAAATGATTCTAAGGAACATACAGTATCTGTCTATTATTGGAGAACCATAATTTAACAAAATGAAACATAAAACCAATCCAACTATTGCCACAAGTGAATTTACAACCATATAATATCGATAACTAGCAAATCTATCTGACAGCCTATCCCGTATCCGTGTAAAAGCTAGCTCTCAATTGAGCCTCTAGGTCTAGGTGCCTAAGTTAGACAACCTAACCTAGGCTATTTATGCATTTTTGCTTTAGCATCCTAACAATATATAATAAAATATTGGATGTCGATTTAACCAAGGTGTTAATTTAGTATGTAAATTTAGACGACACAGTTATGACAAGTATCATTCATTATAATAAATGAAAAGCGCATATTATTTTGTTTTTTTTTTTTTTGAAAAAAAAATTTTTTTTTCAACAGACTATAAAAACAAATATTATATGGACATATATTTAGAAAACAAAGGTACTTACGTTACGGTTCTATAAGTAAGGATTATACATCAATTTAAAAAAAAAAAAAACAAAAAACCTTTTAATAAATTGAGTAAATAAATCAAGTTAATCCAGAACGAGTCGGACTCGTGGTAAGGATTTCAACGATGATTAAAAACCTTCAAAGGTATCCGCCTCACACTTGGCCACATTCATTAATTTGTAACTGCAAAAAAACTGTGTTGATATTTGAAATGAGAAGTTACTAGTTTTTTAAATATTGTTTTATAGGTTACTAGCGACTCACCCTAGCTTCGCTTCGGGTTCGTCCCTAGACAAAAACAAATCTATCCCACGAGAACTATATATTTTCCCGGGATGATATATAGCCTATAGCCTTCCTCAGTTAACGGGCTATCTAATGCAAAAAGAATTTTTCAAATCGGATTAGTATTTCCTGATTTTAGCGCGTTCAACCAAACAAACAAACAAACAAACTCTTCAGCTTTATAATATTAGTATAGAAAAGCTGTTTTGTGTATAAACACTATTTATTAATTACTCTAAAAATACTTCTACTTTATCTACTTTAGTAAAAGAAGCCTTGATTTCGATGCCTAGTATCGATATTAATATATTCGATATGATTAATGGAAAACTAAACACATTACACATTAATATTAAAGCAATATGACACTTGGTCATAGTTTGTCACATATCATTACAGTTTTCTATTAGCGATTTCTATTGTAGAAATCAATATGTTAAATAAAATTATAGATAGATACAGGGCATTAATATCAGACAAAATCCAAAAATTACTAAAACTAAACTAAACATATTATAAATGTCTCATGTTACATTTTGAAAATCATCTTTAAAACTGAAATTAATCTATACATATTAATAAAATTAAAGTGTCTGTTTGTAATGTCAAAATAACAGCTTTATACTAAATGCATATGGAATATACGGTACTTATAACAAAAATACAATTTTTAAAAATTTTGTCTGTCTGTCTGTTTGTTCCCGCTAATCTCCGAAACGGCTGGAACAATTTTAACGGGACTTTCACTGGCAGATAGCTGATATTATAAGAAGTAACTTATGCTACTTTTATTTTAGAAAAAGAATTACGATTTCGCTCAAAAAAAATCTAATTAAAAGAGTGGATGAATCGCTAGTTAGAAAATAAATTGAATTCATCAGCCAGTTTAAATTAAACTATTGGAAGCGCAATTATTCAAACACTTCACTACCAATAACAGATTGAATTTGTCTATACACATAGTTTACACACTTACTATGAGTTCTCAACATATTTGTTAAAGCAACCAAGTTCTAGCTTTAGAGTAATTTAATTGGAGTGCAATTTGGTAAATTATTACTCAGGTAATATTTGAATTTACTTGTAATTTATGCATTTAATAGTAATCTATTTAGTCCTTGTTTCATTTATGAGCAAACCACATCTTTTGCTTTGCAACGTATGCTATTGCTCTCATACGAAACGCTTATGTGTGTCTCATGCTAGGAAAAACATTGTAACTCCTTATTGAGATCCTACTAATATTTTAAATGTGAAAGTTTGTGAAGATGTATGGATGTCTGGATGTATAGATGTATGGATATTTGTTACTCTTTCACGCGAAAACTACTGTCGGTTATACTAAGCTCTAAAGCAGTGGTAGCCCAGTAGGAACATTCTTACATGGAAATCTGTATGATGTGAGTTCAAACTCAGGTCTCGCATTTCTAATATTATCACGTGCGAACAATTTAAATATGATTACCACTTGCATTACGATGAATGAAAATATCGCTGTATATCTATATGCCTGAGAGAACCTAGCTAATTATCGAATAACATGTTAAGACTGTTCGTACTCAAATACCTAGTAGTGGGACGTTAAGAGGTCTGAATAATAAATAATAATTAAATATGTTGGGACATTAACACACAACAACATCTAGTTCCATGGTAAGCTATGAGGCTTGTGTTATGGATACCAGATAGTTGATACATTACACATATATAACTTTAAATACATACATATTAGAAATATAAGCACCCATGATTGGAATACAAACATCAGTGCTCATCACACAAATGAATGCCCTCAGTGGGACTCGAATCCACGACCGCTGGCACAGCAAGTACAAACTGATCACTACAAACTAATCCAAACGTGTCGTCCCTATAATATTAGACTCTAAAAATAATAAATATTACAAAAATATCCAAGCATATAATATAATGAATTTACTCTATCCTCTATCTAATTCCCTAACCAATCAATCGTATATGTACGATGCTCCCATTGTAGTTGTTAAATTAAAAGCATTTAACTAATTCAATAAGCGCAAATGTTTTAAGTCCCGTGAGCTTTGAAACAAGCTTTCAACTTTATTCAACTTGCAAATTATGGTAATGCTATGAACTGTAAAAATATCTATACATTAAATAAAGACGACATTATTCAAATTAAAAAAGTGTGTAGAGTAATTTTGTATAGAGTAAAAAGTCGTTATCATAGATTTAGATTTTTTTATAAGCTTATCTATTTGCATATTTAAGTAATAAACTTCGTTCTCGTAAATTTAAAAAAAATACTAAAAAAGAAAAGAACGTATATTTTTTTTAAATAAAGTACATATTTTTACGTAATAATATCAATATGCTGTATCTTTTACAGTGTAGCCAAAAAGAACAGAGTGCCAAGCGGTACGACCTTTACCTCCTTGTTGTTGAATCATCTCTACTTTTCTTCTTTCTCCTTCTTCTTTTTTCTAAATTAGAAATACAATGATCAAAAGCTTAATCCTAGAGAAACACGAAGAAAAAAGAAATTTTTGATTTTTCGGGTAATAGAATGTTTTTTTATGCATTTAAAAATTATGGCAGTATGTTGAGAGTTCAAATGAATTTCGGAGCTAAGAGAAGACTAGGAAGAAATACGAAAAAGTGAGGAAAAGTTGAGTAAAGTCCATAGTGAAAGTGGTGGAAAATAGTGCTGGGTTAAGCCAAAACTATACATATACTGCGTGAATCGCCAAAAATGACTTGTGAACCAAAAGCAATAAAACTTTTACAAGTGCTTTTGCACTTTTGACTTAATTTGCGATCCTAAAACTCTAACATGCCATACAAATAGCTTACATAAAGATATTTACATACGTTAATTCTTCAACAAACTTTCAATTTTAACGTGACTCGAAAATTGCCTAAAACACAAAGTACTTGGTTAAACCCAAAACTTTAGTATTGTTTATGCAAACAGGTGCTGAAGCGGTCCTAATTTCGATGAAACCCTCACAACGTCCTTTATGAATATTGGTCTTAGCTGAAACGCTGTTCTTACAGTGCGGGCCTTAATAATGGTAAACATGTAATATAGTAATTGGAACATATAAAAGGTTGAGGCATCATAATGTAATTTGTGTAATTATCATATATAGACGGCACGTTTGGCTCAGTTTGTAGTGACTGAAGATGAGTACGAATGTTTGTACTCCAGTCATGGGTGTTTATATTTATAATATGTATGTATTTAAAGCTATATATGTGTAGTGTTTCAACTATCTGGTATCCATAAAACAAGCCTTGTAGCTTACCATGGAACTAAATGGTGCTTTGTGTTAATGTCCCAACATATTTATATTTATTTATATCAAAACAAGTTTTTGCGTAGGGGTTGAGATTCGACTGTAATCATATTTTTTGATAACACTAAACCTACTAAACTAAAAAAAAAGAAAATCAGTTGACAAACAAAGGAGAAAAAGGCACTGATCTGTTTCGTCTTTGAATATCTGTATATATGTAGATATAATGTTCATTACTAATAGGTACATTAAGAATTTATTTTTAAACTAGCAACTCACCCTCGCTTCGCTCGGGTTCGTCCCTGTGTAATTCTTTAAATTGAAACAACTTTTTTATTTATGAACACAAATATTGAATGTTAAATGAAGCTTATCACAATATATTAGTGAAAACCGCACCCAAATCGGTTAAGACGTTTCTGAGATTAGTGCGCACAAACGCACAGACAAACAGACAAATCGACAAACAGACAAAAAGGCAAAAAATCTGCAAAACTTGTTTGGGATTCTATTGCGTTAAGGAAGACACCCAATAGTAGTTTTTCTCAAATATCATCCATGTACAGACAGCTATCAGTTACACATTTTAAATGTTTACTGAAAGATTTATCTGATGTCCTTTAAATTGAATAATTGTTGTTAATACTATACTTAATGGTGTCTTAAGGGTTTTAATATTTATATGGACTTGAATAAAAAACAAGCACTTTTTAATTGTTAACACTGAAGATTGTAACGTAGGTATAGATTTCTTATATAAAATTATTGATTTTCTTTGGTTTTTCCGACCTTTTTGATTTGTGTGTTCATGTTATTTTTATTTAACTATTATTATAATGCGTACACTTTTTATGGTTAGATGTGTACAGAAACCTTACTATCAGCCATAGCTATCGAATCCCCGCATATTATTGGAAATTCCTTATACTTTTACGGCGTTTTACCGAGCGGCCTTACACGTAAAGTTTCTATTAGACTAGAGTACAGCGAATATGATAACCTTTTGAAGCGTAAACGTCTTACAGTTAAAAGGCATGTATGACAAAATCTTTGAGACATCTTTCTCAGGTTTTACGTGTATGGGGAAAATTGAAAATAAATACTAGAACTTTATTTATATAAAGTTACTTTAGTACTTATGTACTAGCGACTCACCCTCGCTTCGCTCGGGTTCGTCACTGGGTTTATTCTCCACACAAACTTACAAACTTTCATCCCCATTTTCACCACCTTAAGAAATGATTTTCGGTATAAAAATTATCCTATGTCCTTCCCAGGGTCTCAAACTATCTTCTTAGCAAATTTCATATAAATTAGCCTAGTAGTTTCGGAGCTTAATTGGTACAAACAAACAAACAAAAAATCTTTCCTCTTTATACGAGTAATATTAGTATAGATAACATTTTTGTTGTTTAAATGCTTTACTTCTATTTCTCTCAAAGTTTCATTTTTTTTTAAAGAATACAGTGGAGGAATGAAGTTAGTTATTTAACAATATCCAATCATAAAAAAAACGTGTGTGTGTACTTATGTACGCACGTAAGAAGTTATACTTCTTTGGCGTAACAGAACGAAGATAGCTAAATATTTCATCCCGTATGTTAAAATTCTCTGTTAGTAAAAGGAATGCAGCTTACTTCATCATGTCGTTTTCAGCTAACTTCATCATGTTGCTTTTTGGCATTCTTATATATATTATATCTATACTAATACTAATATTATAAAGCTGAAGAGTTTGTTTGTTTGTTTAGTTGAACGCGCTAATCTCAGGAACTACTAATCTGATTTGAAAAATTCTTTTTGCATTAGATAGCCTGTTAACTGAGGAAGGCTATTGGTTATATGTCATCCCGGAAAAATGTACGGTTCCCGTGGGATAGATTTGTTTTTGTCTAGGGACGAACCCGAAGCGAAGCGAGGATGAGTTGCTAGTATGTTATTATATTAAATTAGCTATTCTTGTATGGCTATTCTAATTTTACTTCATCTATGATTCAATAACATAGCTAAGTTATGTTTATACCGAATATCCATGTTTCTGTACTATAATGTTTATAAAAACCATTTATGATTGCGATTTATATGTCAACTAGCGACTCACTCTCGCTCCACTCGGGTTCGTCACTACTTACATTTTAACGTTTAGTATAGATTTCTCAGAAATGAGATCTTTTTCCGCAGTAAAAAGTATCCTATATGTTGACCCGGATGACCAGCTATCATCATACGAAATTTTATCAAAATTCCTCCAGTGGATTTTCCGTGATGCGGTAACAGACAGACAAACAGACAAAAATTCTAAAAACTATATATTCGGCATCTGTATCGACAATAATGTCTATTTCGAAAAGATTTTCCAAAAAAAAAATTATATGTACAGTTTCGGCTCAGTTAGAATTTTATTATATGTATGGATATACATATTAGCATTAAAAATAACTAGTATTTACTAGTGTATTCAGATATCAACTAAAATATTTGTTTTTGTGGATATCGCAGAGATCTTATTTTTTACTTTAGCTTTTTCTCGCGGCTCGCAAATTTTATTTACATATTCGACAACTTCATTTTTACTAGAAAACTCGAAAATATTGATTCAAATCAAACTAATAGAAACAAGCGCCCTTAATAAACAAACAAATTTATGTCCTACAGCTGGGTACTAGTCTCCCAAGACGAGGGGAATCAAGACATAGTTCACCATGCTAGCCAAATGTGGGTAGGTGGACTTCACATGGCTTTCGAAAACTTGCTAGGTTCTCTCAGATATGCAAGTTTGCTCTGCGAGACCCGAGACTTGAACTCGCTTTACTAGGTTTCCCAAGCGAGCGTTACTACTAGGCAATACTGTTTTTCCTCTTATACTACTAAGTATGTTGTTGTTGGGACGTTAACACACAGCACCATGCCTGTGTTATGAATACCAGATAGTTGATACACTACACATATATAGCTTTAAATATATACATATTATAAATAAAAACAACCTTAACTGGAGTACAAATATTCGCGTTCATCACACAAATGAATGCTCCCAGCGACTGGAACCCACGACCGCTGGCACATCACGTAGGGTCGCTACAAATTGAGCCAAACGTGTCACCAAGTATACGTATATTTATTTTCCAGTTTAAAGGAAAATAAATTTTTATACATTTAATTAGGCAAATCAGTTATAATATTATATCTACAATAGCGACACACCCTCGCTTCCCTCGGGTTCGTCCCTAGGTTGCTTCCCAAACAAAATTAATTAATTAATTTGGTTTTAATTGTGTTTCGTGGGACTCTATTTTTTTTTATCTAAAATAAAAGTAGTTTAAGTTACTCGTTATTACAGCTATCTGCCAGTGAAAGTCCCGTCAAAATCTTCCCAGCCTTTGCAGAGATTAGCGGGAACAAACAGACAGACAGACAGACAGACAAAAATTGTAAAAAATGTGGTTTTGGTATATGTATGTACCGTGTGTACATCCATATGCATTTAGTAAAAAGCAGTTATTTATATTTTAAAATAACTGCTTTATACTAAATGCAAACAGACACTCCAATTGTATTTATCTGATGAATAGATAAGTTATATAATAATATGGTTTTAAAGAAAATAATACTTAATTCACTTCTATATATTCTTAGTCTATATTCCTTCCCAGTGAAATTTATTCTAAATACCTGTGTACGAGAACAAGTGGGGAACACGTTACACGCACATAAGAGCTGTGCAATATTTATGTTAATGCCGCCAGATGTTCTACTGTAGATATGTGAATATCTAACAATTTTGTTAAAGTTGGTTAAAGTTATAACTATAATAATTTTTAACTAAAATGGTACGCTGAATTTAAAGTTTTTAGGTTTTTAAAACAATTTTTTTAGGAGCGGAATTTTTCTAGAAATTTGTGTAGGAATACTTTTGAGGTACAAGTCTTTCTTTGTTAGAAAAAATCATGAATATCGCTAACAAGTAGTGAAGATACTGCGTGACATTCATAAAAACAAAAAATATAACATACCTCTTTTTTGCAGTTAATCTAAATTGTTGATATATAAATAGACAAAGACAAAACAGTTCAATACCTTTTTCTTCTCTGTTTGTCAAACGATTTTTTTTTATTAGTAACTATTAACGAAGTTTAGTGTTATCAATAAAAACATTTTGGAAACAGTATTTCTTATTTCGACCACTAGACTATTATATAGATAGAAAGTACTCGTAGGAAGATAAATATGGCATAATGTGATATACATGCACACAGGAAACAGCTTATATTTTAGTCTCATTAACATATATGGAGTTGCTTTAACAATTTATGTAAAATTTAGAACACCCTAGGGTGCATTACAGTTATCTAGTACATAATTCTAATTCGATTCAAGAGTAAAATTGTAACTGAGGTATGGAGCATTTTATACGTACATTTATATTCTTCATTGCAGTTAAAAGTAATACAGATTTCAATAAGTTAGGAAAATTTAAATAAAACTATCTTTTCGGATTTTTTCGCGGATTTATTTAGATTTTTGGTTCCCGACGTTTCGATTGCTTTACATCAATCATGGTCACGGGAGAGACTAAGGTGTTAGATGTCTCAAAGATATTATATAGTTGTTACACACAGCCTACCCTCAAAATAAGAAAATGAATGCATGAGATGTCTCTTTTAGTCAGCCAAAGTTTGTGGAAACAAAATGTCCATCTATAACAAAAAAAAAATCGAATCGGTCTTTACTTTCAAAGATTATCGTTTTCAAACAAACAAAAAATGTCCTCAGTTCTCCTCAACTCCTTTATATATTAGTACAGTTAAATATTTTTAGTTACGAAAACTGAAAATAAGTAAATATTCCATATATATGTAAGGTCATTTTTTTACAAATTCGGCCCAAAATATTACTTTCTCGTACAATAATATAAGCATGAATAAGGAGTCTTTTATATAGCTTTTAGACTAAACAGTTGATCACAATTTCCGTCGCCAATGACGCGTAAAATGGGAAAGACACGATGGGAGTTGATCGGTGACAGAAAGATAAATAGCAGTAAAATATTATAATAGAAATGAAATTCTGTTCGTCGGTAAGTGCATCATTTGAGGAAGGCTGAGTTTGGCCAATTTTTATTTTAAATATTTCTAATAGTTTGAATAATGTTTTTAGGGAAACATTTTGTAAAGTGATGCAGAAAATTGGGGAATTCAGCAAAAATTGAAAATGTTTTAAAATAGTTTTGTTTGGCCTTAAATGGAGACTAGACAGAGGACAGTCTGTTAAGGCAGCTACATTAATATTATAAAGAGGTAAAGTTCGTAAGTTTGTATGTCGGGGGTAATATCTGAAACTACTGATCCGATTCTGAAAATTCTTTCCCTAATAGGCAACTGTATTACCGCCTAGATAAGGCAATTTTTGATTTCGATATTTATATGTTTTCTGTCAGAAATCATAATAACCTTAATTGAAGTCGGCGAAAACGGTTGTTACTTTATCAGTTATCAGGCATAATAAGTAGGATAAGTTTTTTTTTTATAAAAGTAAATGCCATATTTGAAAGAACTACGTTTGATCATAACAAGCTATTAATGAATTTACCGTTTGAACTGACGAACCCGATTTCAATGAAACTTTCAACTTGAAAACTTTCAATTTTAGCACTTTGCTAGTGCGGAGTTGAGGAAAGGTAAAATTATCTATTTTTATCGTTTAATGAGAAGACCTGCGGACCAAAACCGGATATACTAATAAAATACTACACTAAACCTCTATTTGTATTCAGCTCTTTTTAACGTCCCACTGCTGGGCACGGGCCTCCCTTCAATACGAGGGGGGATCATGCCATAGTCCACAATGCTGGCCAAGTGCGGGTTGGCGGACTTCACATGTCTTTCGAAAACTTGCTAGTTTCTCTCAGACGTACAGGTTTCCACACGTTTTTCCTTCACCGTAAGGCAAGTGGTAATCATGTTAGAAATGATTCGCGCACGAAAATATCAGAGGTGCGAGACCCGGGATTTGAACCCGCTTTACTCGGTTTCCCCAGCGAGCGCGTTACCACTGGGTTACCACTGGGCTACCATTGCTTCTATTTACTTAATTAAAATCCACCAAGTCGTTATGTACTCATATATAATTAATCATCATAACATTAGTATGCTATGTGCAATATAATCTGAATGCTATAACGAAATAAACACACGTAATTAACAAATAGCCTACGATAATGTATCCAATCGACTACCATCTAAAATGACGGTCTAAATAAATTGATTTATTAGCGAATTGAATTGTAAATCGCCATCGTTGCTTACAAATTGCGTGGTCGGAGACCAATTAGGGAATTTATATTGTCAAATGTAGGAAATCAGATTCAAATACAATTGCATATTTAAAAAGGTGTCTTAATCATCATTATCTAGTTATCAGGCCATATTCTCCACCACGATGGCTAAGTGCCGATTGGCGGATTCCAAATAACTTCGAAAACTACGTTGAGTTCTTCAGATATACAGGTTTCCTTACAATGGTTACATTCACCGTAAGATAAGTGGTAATCATGTTGTAAAAGGATTCCCACATGAGAATAAGGTGCGTGACCCAGGATTTGAACCCACTTCACTTGACCTAAGCGTTACCACTGGACTAACACTGTTTTTTTTCCATTAAATACAAATTAAAATAAAAAAAAAATAAAAATCCTTATTTTTTAAAGTAACTTAATCAAAATCCTTCCAGTCCTTACTGAACAATGCGAGTTTAAATAGTAAGAGTTAAGCAAGAGGACACGATGCGTATCGTGTTAATAACTGAAATAAATTCAAATCAATGGGATATTAGCCGTGAATGTTAATGGATCTGTCAGTTTTCGTAATAAATTATTCAAACTGACGTTCTAATCTATACATAGCAACGGTTAGACAAACAGATTGACCTGTAATACTATTTTGTACGTAGTTTTATGTACCTAACTCGATAGGCGATAGCTGAAACCAAAAGCGTTTCTTCACAATATACTTAAAATATATTCGCGGATTCAGCATATCTGAATAGTTGTTGTTCTGTAGTGTTGTTAACATTTTTTTATGTTTTATCTATATCTATACATATAATAAAATTCTAACTAAGCCGAATCTGTACATTAAATATTTTTTGGAAAATCTTATTGAAATAGAAATTATTATCGATACAGAGGCCGAATCTATAGTTTTTAGAATTCTTGTCTGTCTGTCTGTCTATCTGTCTGTCTGTGACCGCATCACGAAAAAACCACTGGATGGATTTTTATGAAATTTGGTATAGTGATAGCTGGGTAACCGGGTCAACATATAGGATACTTTTTATTGCGGGAATATATCACTTTTCTAAGAAATCTATACTGACCGTCTAAACGTGTGTAGGGATGAACCCGAGCGAAGCGAGGGTGAGTCGCTAGTCTTTTATACGATGTGATTAATTAAGTACTCTCTATATTCGTATATAAGGAAATGTACGAAAATTAAACAATAAATTGCTCCAAGCTATTTCCAAATCAAAGTTGTCAAAATAAAAAAAAATTATGCAAAGAACTCTCTTGTAAGCTCGACTCATACTTTACCAAAATATACCATAATATAAAGATGAACAATGAACATTGTACATATTATGTTTTATGAATTCATATATTCATATATTCATACGAAAATCTAAAATCAATGGTTTCTCTATAATTTACTAGCATATTCGTGATTGATGCACACGAACTTAGTAGGTCGGTGGGAATTCGATTTCCGCTTGTGACATTTGCGATGTTCATATTATATCCGTCTCATACATTTATTGATTTAGTACACGTGTATTTATTTTGATATATCTAGTTTTTACTCTAGTTTCTGAGCTCGTAGAAAATTTCTGTTTGTTGTAAAACCATTAATATTATAAATGCGAAAGTTTGGATGGATGGATGCTTGTTACTCAATCACGCCAGAATGGCTCAACGGATCTGGATGAAATTTGGCACAGAGATAAATTATAGTCTGGAATAGCACATAGGTTACTTTTATCCCGGAAATCTACGGTTCCCGTGGGATAGATTTGTTTTTATTTTTCACTAGGGACGAACCGAGAGTGATTCACTAGTATTCAATAGATCTCAATTTTAGTACAATTATATCAATAAACATCGGTATCGGTAATTGCATTCAGTTAAATGCACCTGCTTCTATCTGTTCGGTATACTGACAGTAACAGTTGATTGTAGTAATTAGGCCACTGTATGTCACATTTATATTAGTGAATAATTTTCATTTAAATATTTTTAAATAAAACTATTTTTTCGGATGTTTTCGCGGATTTATTTAGATTTTTGGCTCCCGATGTTTCGAATGCTTTACAGCAATCATGGTCACGGGAGAAACTAGGTTTAAGATTCGTCGGGAACCAAAAAACAAAATAAATTCACGAAAAAATCCGAAAGGATAGTTTTATTTAAAATGTCAAAATATATTCGCGTAAATCTAAATATTAAATATTTTTTTTTATCTGTCTGTCGTCTGTCTCCACACGTTGCCAATATGGCTTGTCGAATATATTTACATCCTATGTTTGATAGAAGCTTTTATTTATTAATTGATGTAGTAGACTTGTAATGCTAAAATATAGATACAAATAGGAAACATATGTAAATATATGTACCAGTCATATGTTCAGTTCCCTTGAATTTCTTTTAGACCAGACACGTCATTCCTCGAAACAGCAGCTATCTTGTTAGTAGTGTGTGTCATTAATGAAATTTCATTCATTCCTTCATTCATTCAAATAATCCAGGTCACCTGATAGCCTGATTAATGTCAGGAATTCCCTAGAATTGCTAAATCGATAATATCTAGAAGTAATTTTCTAACCAAACAATAACGCTTGAGCGCAATAATCCCTCAAAATGAACTTTATTCAGAACTCGTTTGTCTATACATATAATAAAACTGTAGAGTTCGAATGTACATAGAAAAAAAAAATGCTAAAAACCGAGTCAGGGGAATGTAAGAAAAGAAATAAAACAGATTCAGATTTTTTCAATTTTTTTTGTTTCTCTGTCTGTCTGTTTATCTGTTTGTACGGGCTAATCTCCGAAACTGTTGGACCGATTTAAATGAAATTTTCCATGGTAGTACCTTATATCCTCGGTCAACATTTTAGATACTTCATATCCCGGAAAAATGTATGGTTCCCGTGGGATAGATTTGTTTTTGTTTGTCTAGAGGCAAACTCGAGCGAAGCGAAGGTGAGCCGCTAGTAAATATAAAGATTTAATACTTTCTTAGATTTACGCGAATATTTGACATTTAAATTAAACTATCTTTTCGGATTTTTTCGCGGATTTATTTTGATTTTTGGTTATTTTTGTATAAAGTATAAAAGTAATGAAAATTATAAAATGTTTTAAAAATTAAAATTAACAAATATTGTAAGGTACTTTGGTGCCAATTTTCAAGTTTTTTGAATTCATTTTGTTATTTGTGGGTAGGCTGCCTATAACAACTATATAATACCTTTGAGACATCTAACACCTTAGTCTCTCCCGTGACCATGATTGCTGTAAAGCAATCGAAACGTCGGGAACCAAAAATCAAAATAAATCCGCGAAAAAATCCGAAAAGATAGTTTTATTTAAATATAAAGATTTATACACAAACACGAGAGTGATACTTTAAAAGTTCCTTTCTTTTATAGAATGCAGGACCATTCGTATTTCAGGAATATGGCTCCCTAACTCACTTGCCCAGTAGACCAAAAAATGTTATTTACGGACGTTCTTCATCAAGTTTGAGGCATTTTTGTGGGCGACGAGATTATTAATACAGCCCCGAAACAATGAACTACACTTGCGCGGTGAGATTAATACATGTATATGTAAAAAATAATTTAACATAGATAAATAAAATCTAAAAACTTCCGAGAGTGTGCTAAATTCTGAACACAAGATAAGGGTCCCGTTCAAATTATTTACTGAGCAAAATAATTTGGAAGCCTTTTTTGCTAAAAAGTGCCCTTTCTTCTAATTCAAGCTGTAAATCTACTGATTTACTGGAGGTAACGAAGAAAAATTCTTAATTACGAGCTTTAAAAGACCGTTTAAGGAAGATCGCAAATTAATTTTTTACTTTCCTCCTGTTTAGGTTTTTTAAGCAACCTGAATTATTTTTGTTAAATACCGCGAGTCTTTGATAGCTAGTTGGCTAGTTGCTAGGTTTTTTGCGCCAGCTAAATATGAACTCTATTTTTTATATACCGCATAACGCAGGAAGCTACAATTTTTGAAATTTTTATAGAAATCAGTAGATAGCATAAAGCAAAGTCGCTGTTTTTGTCTGTCTGTTTCTCCGCCAACTTCTTCTAAACCACTTAACAGATTTTAATAAGGTATTATTATCATTTAGATAATTTCTTCTGAAAAGTTTGTATGTATAATACATGTATATTATAGTTGAGAAAAGAAATATAATATAATTGATAAAAAATATAATATATAGTCTATCTATTCTATACTAGTTATTTATAAATAACATTTATTTATTTTACTTTTGATGAAGACACATACAATTTGCTTTTTTTTTAATTCTTTTCATTTTTTTAATACTTTCCTGAGAAGTATTACTACTTACCTGTATCTTTAAAAAAATAAGTAAATATTCCATTCACATTGTCAACGACAGTCATTCAAAAATTCAAATCAATATATTTCGCAGTTGTTCATTAGTTTCGCTTACTACTACATATTGTAAAATATGAAATTTTTATGATTTCAGGATGCATATAGTGTTTATATCCATAATAAAATCATCCTCTTATCAATGTAACTGGAATACGAGGAAAACCGTAGGCCAAAAGTGGCATAAAATATATATTTCTCAATAACAACCATCAATTTTAAGAGATAACATAAAATAAGAAGTATTTTTTTTGATGTAAAGAACTGAAGTGTAATTATACAATAATAATAATAAGGTTTTAATAGGACAAAAAATTTAATGTTTGGTGTTTTTTTAGATCTTCCTGAATAATAATACCTTATCAAAGAACTTATATAAAAACGTGATTTATATGTGTTTTGAAGATAATGTCCTCCTGACCGTTTCCGGCCACGGCGGCCAGTCTCATTGAGACTAGCCAACTGCGCTGGAGATATTATAGTGCACAAGTGTACGCGCAGACACAAGTGCACTCTCTATTCCTGTCACTCTCATACTCCGGTGGGACGACTACTCGGCACGACCGGTGAGAGTTAAGGCGCAGGACCGACGGCTTTACGTGCTCTCCGAGGCACGGGGGTGAAACACCGCCAACTTCCCAACTCCGGGCTGTTACTGAGGCTTACTATACAGAAAGACTCAATAACTAAACTTGGCCCGACCCGGGACTCGAACCCAGGACCTCAGGATGTGCAGCCGTACATGCTAGCCACTACACCACCGAGGCAGTTTTGAAGATATTTCATACTTATAACAAAAAAGTGTAAGAAAAAGGTAAAAAATATAAAAAGAACTACTTTTCTCATTGCTAGATCTAAGTCGATTTAGGGAAATTATTTGTACTGGTATTCGTCAAGTGGTAGGAATTTAATCAGAATTATTATTGAAAATTTGATGAATATTGTTTCGAAAATCTTATTGAAATAGTCATATTATCGATACAGAGGCCGAGTCTATAATTTTTATAATTTTTATCTGTCTGGAAACGCATTACGAGAAAAACAAATTGGACAGATTTTGATGAAATTTGGTATGATGATAGCTGGTTATTCGAGTCAACACATAGGATACTTTTTACTGCGAGAAAATATCTAATCTCAGAGAAATCTATAGTAACCGTTAAAATGTACTTAGTTACGAACCCGAGCGGAACGAAAGTGAGTCGTTAGTGCTCGGATATAATATGAAGATATTCTTATCTTGAAAATACAGAATTTGGAAAAAAAATAATTATTATAATATTATAATGCAGCTTAACGGACTTCACATGTGTTTTTAACTAATTATCTCAAACATGCAAGTTTCCTCGCGATGTTTTTATTTTAACTTAATTATTCACATAAAAATCTCAGAGGTACAAGACCCGGTTTTGAACCCGCATCATTTGATTTTCCAAACGAGTAACACCAATAGGCTACCACTGGTAAAGTATAATTTAGACTATATAATAATTTAAACCAATATAGTAATTCTCAACCCATTCCACAGTGTGCGAGAGTGCTATAAATGAACTTACTGTTATATTTAGTCTGTAACGTAATCAGAAAGACAAGGGTCCTCTAAGGAAGATTTACTTTAGCCTCACTGGCCTCAAATATTAACAACGCTCTGAGAAGGGTGGCCGTAAATGATAGTTTTTAACTTACCAGACCTCGTTAAATTAACACTAATTTATTAGATAGCTAATGAGCTGTGGTAAGAATATAAAGGTTTATAAATTATAAATAAATTGCTCTGCTTTACTATTACGTTTTCTTTTTATTATTTACTGGTAACTTACACTAGCTTTTGCCTTTTGCGACTTGATGCAAAAATATTTACCTATATGTATACGATATTAACGACTTACTCTCGCTTCGCTTGTGTACGTCCCTAGTTGTGTTTTAATTTTTTGAGCGGAACCCTAATTCTTTTTCTAAAATAAATGTACCCTAAGTTACTCCTTATAACATTAGCTATCTGACAGTGAAAGTCTTGTCAAAATCAGTTTAGCCGTTCCGGAGATTAGCTGGAACAAACAGATAGACAGACAAAATTTTTAAAATTTATGTTTTTTTATATATACCGTATATAATTTCATATGCATTTAGTAAAAAGCTGTTATTTTGATATTACGAACAGACACTTCAATTTTATTTATCTGTATATACTCATATACATATAAGTAGTATAATATGTATGTATGGATATACATATATAATATATTACTGCCTCGGTGGTCTAGTTGCTAGCATGTACGGCAGCATATCGAGAGGTTCTGGGTTCGAGTCCCGGGTCGGGCCAAGTTTGACTACTGAATTTTTCTGTTAAGATACTCACAGAGAACAAAATTTCAACCATTTCAGCGTGAAGATACACATACATGCATACACATACACATACACACATACACACATATGTATCTATGAACTTTGTACATATGGGTTATAGTAGTGTGATTCTAAAACTAATTTGTTCTTGCGCATATTAACCTATTAACATATTTAAAAAAAGTCAACGTCTTTTCCCCAAAATAAATGCGACAGTCGATTACTGCTGGAGAGTAACGTCAATATTTTATAAGAAGTACTTCTCAGTGACGATGTCGCAAGGCTCTACAATACAAAAAAGCTTTAACATTTCCGCTTTGTCGAAAGCTTTCAGTAACTGAACTTCCAAAGTTTATTTATAGCCTAAAAACATTTGCACATATATCGTAAGCGAATTAAACATATTTTAATAATATTTCTTCCCATTTTTATTATTTACTAAAACACAATCAATAGGACAAAAACAAATCTCTCCCACAGGAACCGTACATTTTTCCGGGATGATATATATTATCCTATAGCCTTCCTCAGTTAAGGCGCTATCTAATGCAAAAACAATTTTTCAAATCGGATTAGCAGTTTCTGAGATTAACGTGTTCAACCAAACAAACAAACAAACTCTTCAGCTTTATAATATTATATATAAGTATATATTAACCAGCATAGATAACTCGCTCATAAATATTTACGTTACTCATAGAATCAACTAAACATTACTTACTATGAAAATAATCCATCATAATCATGATCTCGATCCCATAATTTCTCGAAGATTATTCGTTAATACATCATTCGGGATCGGAAGACCCCGTGAGAGCAACCTAAGTCCATGGGTATCAATCACAGTCACTGCCAGAGGTCAAAGGGGACTTTGACACACCGATGTCAAGAGTATCATAGTACGTGGTAGCTTCCTAGTTTGTTATATTAACATTCGTATTACTTTTCAGTAGACATTAAAAAAATGTGTTTTTTTCTTCGGCTTGAAAATAAAGAAGAACTCAATTTTGATGTTTTATTTTGTACTAGCGATTTACCCTCGCTTCACTCGGGTTCACCTCTAAGCAAACAAAAACAAATCTATCCCACGGGAACCGTACATTTTTCCGGAATAAAAGTAGCCTATTTGTTATTCTGATATATGAACTCTATTATTGTAATTCTATTAGTGTGTATTTAACTTTCATTAAAATCCCATTAGTAGTTTTTGTGTACTAAGCTGTATAAGTTAATATAGATTTTTAACTATCCAACGGGAACTCTTTAATTTTCCGGGGTGAAAAGTATCTAAAATGTTGACCGGAGATATAAGATACCACCATGCAAAATTTCATTTGAATCGATTCAACAGTTTCGGATATTAGCCCGTACAAACAGACAGAGAAACAAAAAATTTGAAAAAATCTGGATTTGTTCTATTTCTCTTCTTTCACCCCCCTGACTCGGTTTTTAGCATTTTTTTTTTCTATGTATAGACATTCGAACTCTACAGTTTTATTATATGTATAGATATTGTTGTAATTGTCATGATATTTTTAATGTATAGGTTACTAGCGTTTCCCCGCGACTCCGCGATAAATCCGATATAGTAAGCTATATTACTGTAAAGTTTCAACGAAATCTGTTCAGTAGTTTTTGAGTGAGGGAATAACAAACATATGTATATCTTTACATCTTATATTATAAAGAAAGAATGCCACAGGTAAGGTTGAAATAGTAATTTAATATGATTTTGAAGTTGTTGTTCTTAAACCTACTTAGTTAAATTAATTAATTCTTTTAGATACATGAAATAATATTATTACTAAAACATCGCCTTAGTGCTTATTTGCTCATACGACGAATAATTGTTTTACTTTAGAGTAGACATTTTTTTTCTATATTTCAAAAACAAACTGTCTGTACATGGAAGATATTTGAAAAAAACTATAATATGGAGTCCTTATTATCGCAATAGAACCGATAACAATGATTTTTAGAATTTTTGTCTATCTGTTTATCTGTGCGTTTGTGCGTGCTAATCTCAGAAACGGCTTAACCGATTTGGGTGTGGTTTTCACTAATGTATTTTGTGGTAAGCTTCACTTAATACTTAGTATTTCTTTTATTTCAATCGGTTCATAAATAAAAAAAATATGTAAATTTAAATAATCGCCTAGAGACGAACCCGAGCAAAACGAGGGTGAGTCGCTAGTATTTTATTAATTTAGTTAGTGCTATAATTAAATCGAATAAGACTAGACTAGACTAAAGACTAGTTCTCAATAGCTCGACCGCCACTACATTGTAAATACGGTACCATATGTGTAATCGCAATCAAATAAACTATGAGTATATAGAGAGGCGTAGATTAACACGAACAAACAGACATACAATAATTACAGTACATAACATAAATAAGCCATACTCGTGGTTAACTGTAACCCATTGTTTTCTAACTCATCTAACCGTGTGTTAAATTCGCCTGGCCGTGGCATTTGCGGCTTTATACGTGATGAATCTAGGCAAATGTCCGGCCGGATTTATAACAATGGTATATTAACTCAGCCCACTATATTTGACTTTTGCTTTGTTCTATTGTTTGTTAAAGGTTGGTATTTGGAAGCACAAAACAGATCTTAATGTATTATATATCCTTTTGACCGATTTCAGCCGCGATATTGTAGTGCACAAATACAAGTGCACACTCTGACTTTCACTCTCAAAGGCAGATGGGATAACAACTATACTTATCTATACATATATGTATATGTATATAAAACAAAGTCGGGTTTGTTACAACTCGAGAACTACTGGACCGATTTTTATGATCTTTATTTTTTTAAATTTGTCTTCAACCCGAATAGCAGAATAACTATTAAAACATCGGAAAAAATTACGAAAAAAAATTGAAAAAAAAAACTATTCCAAACTAAGCGTCAAAACGTACCTAGGGACGGTGAGTCGCTGGTAAATAACTAAATATTTGTTTCAAGCTTAATTGTTAAAATTAGCAAAAGTTTTTTTTTATAATTATTCCTCCTATATACATGTGTCTACATTTTCAAATCTTAGAAAGGAAATTACAAAAGGAAATTGAATATTTCACAAGAACATATTTTCTCGAAAATGATACTGATACTTCTGTCAGTTTTTAAGCTCATCTGCCAAGATTTATTCAAAGTTCACATTAAAAAGGTTATAATTATAAAAAAAAAAATAGAATGGAATGGAGAAAGAAAGGAATAATAGGTACGCCAGACCATTCCAGCCAGAAAAAAAGTTGATCAGCCAGATTTTTTCTGAAAGTCATGAAATTTTCCATCAAATTGACTAAAATTAATTACAACCCGCGATGAAAGTGAAACACCATGACTTTTTTAAAGATAATTAATTTAATTAAATATTAATTCAGCCAATTAAATCCTGTATAAAATTTCGATTTTCATAGAAATATTTGAAATCTGCAATTATGGGACTTTCAGTGTCACCGACTCTAAAACCAATATGTAAACGTAATTAATAACAGATTAGTATGGATTAGCTTATGTGCGAACATACATACATACGTTATATATGTATAATTTTAATAATGTCTATATCAAATTTAACTCGTATTGAAACTAAATAATTGTTGTTTTAATTATGTTATGACTTTACTATTTAAACAAAAGGAATATGGCATAATTTGAGAGAAGCACAGTTTGTATAGAATTTAAATTTACTTACTTATGTACCATTAAATATATGTTATTTATCTTCTTCTATATCACTACATCTCTGTCTGTTTGTCTGCTCGCGATAAACTCAAAAACTACTGCACCGATTTTCATGCTGTTTTCACCAATGGATAGAGTGGTTATCGAGAAAAGTTTTAGTATATAATTTGTTAAGTTTTTGTATACATTGGCTAAAATATAATATATATATATATATATATTCGTTGGAGGTATCGGAAAAAATAAGCCGTCTGGGAGCTTCCAACGAAAACTAAACCCTTTGAGATATAACAAAACAAAGTATGGTGGGATTGTGTATCTTATATAGGTGTACAGATTGCATATGTCTATCTCTTAAGCAAAACATACTATATCCATTTTAATTCTTTAAAAAACAAAAGTTTGTATTGGGAAGCAAACCCGAACCCAGGACCTCCGGATCTTCAGCTGTACATCCTATCCATTCAACAAATTAGTCCTATTAACACTAGCCACTATACAAATAAAGTTGCTGGCGACAGATAATTTGTGAAATTTAAACCCTTTCATATATTGCCTTCAAGCAAATGTTAAAATTGCAAACTTTCCGTTGAATCGGCCTTTGAAAAAATGTTTGCGGCTTTCATACAGCGTCCAAAAAATACTCGAAAACACAGTTTTTTATTAAAAGAGCTTTTAAACTGGGATTTAGAGTGAATTTAATTTTACATTTGAAAACCTATATATTATATTCTGAATGACTTTTCTAGCACATTGTGAAAATTCACACCTGAGTTTGGCACTCCGATAGTGTTTCTGTTTTCTACACAAGAAACCTGCCCTGGTTTCACCAAGAAATAGGTTTTAAATGCGTATGTGAGGCGCCTGGGTCCATAGGACAGGGAAGGTTTTGTTGGGTTTTAGTGGTCAGTACTGATTTGTAGTCAGCGAGCTTCCCCATGACCATTTATATTCTGTAGTACACTGGTGGTGTGCGTAAACAAGTCCCCGAGTTCAAAAAAGTTAAATGACACATATACATATGTACATACATACACATTATTTAGGTGAACTTAATGACTGTATAATATACAGGGTGGAACAAATCGATGGGACATGGAAGAAAAGTACCTTAAGTATTGAAGTTATCAAAATTTACTCAAAGGAAACATTTCTTTATTTTTAAAAATAATAATAACTGCATTTTTTTTTAAAGCTTACCTGAGCCGGGAACGGAACAAAATAAAAATGTAAAAAAGGACACCGTCACTATTTTATCGAATTAATCGATAGGGTCTATGGTAAGGATAAAATCTCTGAAACAAACATTGCGTCTTAGAATTAAAGAAAATGATGAAATCTTACAAATTATACATATCGACTCTAACATCGTGGAACAAAAGCATAGGACATGGAAGAAAAGTGTCTTAAACACTGAAAATATCACATTTCACTTCAAAGAAACATTATTTTATTTTTAAGAATATGATAAACTGCATTTTTTTTTAAAGAGATGACCTGAACCGGTAATCGAACCAACGAAAAATGCAAAAATATACACCGTCACTATTTTATCGAATTAATAGATAGAGATGATGAAATGTTTAACTTCTTACTCGTCTACTTAAGTACACACACACACTTCTTTTTTGTAAAAAATGTTTTATTTTTCAGAAAAAACATCTATATATTACCTAAATTCAAAATTTAATCAAAATAGTTAGAGCCTTTTCCGAGATACACGAAATAAATTTACATACATAATACATATGTATAATTTACAAGAATTGTTCATTTAATATTATAAGATTAATATAAGGCGGACGACAATTTTAACTAAATGCAAATACAACATTTCATCCCGCCTGAGGGCTGTCTCTGATTTAATTTGAATCAAGTAAATTTCTACCGGCTCACATTATCTTTGAAATTGAATAACCTTCATAAAAATGTACATTTTTAATATCTATTTCGATGTTTGCACATATTAATAGTAAACTCTAAAAAAATATATTTTAACTGTCAACAGTTATAACGCTCTCTATTTCTTTAACCGCTATAAAGATTGTATTGATCCTTAGCCACTAATATAAGTACCTGGGTGGCCGAGCTTAGCTCGGCGTTTTTCGGAAAAGATACAAAAATTGCCTTTTTTTCAGAAAAAAGTCATTTTTAACCCTAAGATTTAAAGTTCTCATGTAGTAAAAGTGTGTATAGAACATTAAAAGTGACGCTATACTTATTTATTCTTCGTGAACAAAAAACATATTTTTTTATACTGCGAGCTGTAAAAGGGAAGTATAATACTTTCTTAGACTATTTCAGGCTGCGAATTTTTTGCGAATTTAAATGAAACAATCGGTTTTTTATATAGATAAACTTAAAAAGCAAAACCTTATCTAAATGCAAAGTTTGACCCAAATCGTTAGAGCCGTTTCCGAGATACGCGTAATACATATATGTACATACGAACGAATACACAAGAATTGCTTATTTTAATATTATATAATTCTGTAAAAAAAAGTTTCTATTGGAACTGATTTGGAATTCCTTTTAATTTTTTTTTCTGACCGTAAAAACCCTTCATTCCATTCGTTAATAATTCAACATTAATTAATAATATTTTACATAAAACATTTTATACAAATATAAAAATTATAATGGCTTCCTATTTTTTAATTAAGTCTGTACCTTTTTATTCTGGGTTAAAAGCTTTTGTTGCTCGAAAGATTTTTTTTCACATTCACATTTTTCGAAAGATATGATTCACATTTTTTTTTTATTTTATAATATATTTTTTTTATTCTTAAATCTTTTACATTATATGATAAATTAACTAAGGCTGATCAGAATTTAAGGAAATATAAATAAGTTATTTTAAAAAAAATAATTTATGTATACTATGGTATTTTTATTATTTTTTTTTTATTACTGGATAAGCTTTCGCTTGACAACAATCAAAGCTGGGAAGCACTGATGAGGTCTAGGTTGAGGCGTGCTTGCCTAGATGATGCCTAATATTATTATTATTTTTTGGGACATAAATACACAGCACCATCTAGTGGTAAGCTACGAGGCTTGTGTTATGGATACCAGATAGTTGATACACTACACATATAAATAACTTTGAATACATACATATTATTATAATTATAAACACCCATAACTAGAGTACAAACATTCGTGTTCATGACACAAGTGAATGCCCCCAGCGGGACTCGAACCCGCGACCGCTACCTAACACAGCAAGTAGGGTTACACAAACTGAGCCAAACGTGTCGTCAGATTATTTTTCTCTCTTGCCTTGAAGTACTCACATTATAGGTGGCACGAAACACGGATGCTGGAAGGGTGTTCTACACCTTGGTGGTTCGTTTCAGAAACGTTGTATTAAACCGAGTAGGTTGGATTAATAAATATTTTATATATATAAATAAATAAATAATCGTAATATTGTCGGTCCTGCGCTTGATCTATCATCGTCCATGTTATTATGTCGGTTTGTTTGTTAAATTTTTAAACAGTAACATTTAAAAGCTTCTTTATGAGGAAAGGCTACATTAGCATACAACCAAAACAGCAATTCCACATAAAATACACGAGCGTAGTTACGTAAAGTAGAAATGTTATAAAATTTAAAAGTAATAAAATTATAAGTACGAGTTATAAATTATATGGAAACAAAATTAATTAACAATATAAATCAAAACGTAAATATTTCAGTGATATATTCTATCATCTCGTGACTGTAAAAGATTCACTCTAATCCCCTTTTAACTAATTATTTGACGTTTCGGTGATGACACTGAGATATTGTCGAAGAAATTAGAATCTTAATTTAATTTAAGATAGAAACACACCAGCAAAGGCTCATATTTACTTTTTATAACACTTTTTCCACACAATTTTTTACTTTCCCTTGAAGATTAATTATTTTACTAGGAAAACATCGTGAGGAAACCTGCATGTCTGAGAAAACCTAGCAAGTTTTCGAAAGACATGTGAAGTCCGCCAACCCGCACTTGGCCAGCGTGGTGAACTACGGCCTGATTCCCCTCGTATTGAAGGGAGGCCCGTACCCAACAGTGGGAAGTTAAAAAGGGCTAAATACAATTATTACACTAAATATTAATATTTTCATGTCATTATCTTACATATAATATATTTTCAAGATTTAAAACATTATAGAGTTCACAAAAATAAGGCATTTGTAAAACAATGTATGTATTTTATGTTTTTTATATTTATACTGATGTTTATAGTTTGTACTTACACTCCACCCCATCTTTTTTTTTACTCAAGCTCGAGGGTTTCTCGTGGAGATTTCTTAAAGAACTAAGTCATTATTTGTACACAAGGTATCAGTTTTCTGCTTTTATATGTAATTTTTTTGTAGTCCATAAATATTTTTTTATTATATTTGATCGTTTCTTCCTTATATTATACACCAGATATGAAATGTTCCAATTGAATAATCTCATCTATTGGCCATAAAGACGACTGTCCAGAACAAAGGCAGGTAAGACAAAGCGGCAAATTGTACCGTGGTGATAACGTAAATAAGTAAAATATCTTCATCTCTATAATCTATATATAACATTTAATAAAATTTAATTAATTATATATAACAATTAAAAATGCGAAAATTTGTATGTGTGTATGTCACTACACAGAGAAAGAGCTGGACAGATTTGAATGAAATACAATACACTATGTTTTAACGGTTAGTATAAAATAGACTATATACATAATATATGTACACACATGGGTATAGAAAAGTAGGTACTTTAAAAATTGAAAAAAATATATATATCCCTTACTTGAGAAATGATTGATTCCTCATACAAACTTTCATCCACCTTTTCAACTCCTTAAGGGATGATTTCTGGTACAAAAATTATCCTATGTCAATCCCAGGGTATCAAACTATATCCATACCAAATTTCACCTTAATCGGTTAAGCGGATTAAGCGTGAAAAGGTACGAGACAAACACACAGGCAGACAGAGTTATTTTCGTATTTATAATATTAGTATGGATAGATAGAATATAATCTAGTAACACTTAATCCACTGTTAGGCATCTAGAGATTAGAGGCAAGCATTTTATAAGTTTGTTTCCAGCTTTACCATGAGAATAGAAAATATCACGGCACTAACGTCATTCAGTATTCACCACGACGTGCGAAATGTAACGGCCTCTGAATATTACAGTAAAAAACCTTTGCGTGCGATGAAACACCTTTTAACCCTAGCTAGGAGCTAAATTATTATTTAAACTTCTAATTTCCTTAGCGTAATAATTCCACGGACAGACAGATAAAATTTAGGACAGTTATTGCTTTGATTCTTATCATATTATTTATTATACATAACTAGCAGAACCCGCCTCTTCGCTCGCGCTAAAACTTAAGAAAAAATCTCTAAAAAGATAAGTTCATACAAACTTTCATCCTCGTTTTTTGCCCCCTTACGGGATGACTTTTGAAGAATGCCGTATATATTTAATTGTATTGAAGAGCATTAATACCAAGTTTCAAGTAATTCTGATCATAAATATTTTTTGGGTTACATTATAACGTGTTTTTCCGTGGGAATGAGATAATCTCCCGCCGTAAAAAGTAGCCTATGTCACTTTCCAGTCCTCCAACTATCTCTACTCAAAAAATCACGCCAATCCGTCACTCTGTATTGACGTGAAAGAAGGACAAACAAACAAACTTTCACGTTCATAATATTATATAGATATAGATATAAATCTAACTTAAATAATAGTATTTAACTAAAATAATAACTTTTAAACAAAAATGTTACTACTTTAAACCCAATTTCGAAATGTTTTTTTCACTTTTAGAGGTGAAATTTAGAAAATCACCTAAACATGAGGTTAAATATCCCACACATTACAAAAAAGAATTAATTTTGTTTATTTTAAAACATACACTTGAAATACGCATTCCTTTAATTTTTGTAAAATTTAATTTTCAAGATGTTAAATTTATATTAAACATCGATTTTTATGTTTATTTTCTCGATAATTCTTCTTATTTAGATGATCAAATAAATTTACCTATACACGTAACAAAACTCTAACTAGTTGTGAGTCGAATCTGTGCATTAAATATTTGTTGGAAAATCATATTGAAATAGCCCTTAAGCACTGTTATAGGTCTGATAGACTCCCACACCGAAAAGAAACACTTGCTGTTTAGCTCTATTTCGCCGAATCGTATCGTGTATTTTAGTACCTTCAAGTTAGTTAGTGAGCCACAAGCTGTGAAGGGAAGAAGTCGTTTCGTTCGCTTTTGAGGTCAGTAGCAAAGATTGAAAATTTTTTGGAGGTCTCACAGACCTATAACAGTAGATACGGGAGTTTCTTGAGCAACATAAATTTTATTTTTAGGCTAGATTCTCAACAACCAAGCACTTCACGTTCACTGCGACCTCGTGCATTAAACGTGTCAAATACTGCTACGCTTTCAATGTTAGAAGAATGACTTTTAAATGAGGAAGACTGCGATTTTAGTGATAATTCGGATGCTGACTTAAACTTCGGTATGGAAGTCACAAGTTCGCGTTTCGATCCTGAATTTACCAGAAATAAATTTATTTTAGCAGTAATAAATTCATTTTACAATGCAAGTAAAAGAGGTGTTAATGCAATTGATTAGATATGTTCCAAGATGACTTGCAAACGAAGATGATGACGTTAGCTCTTTACTATTTTCTATCGTATTCTGAATATAGCCTCTACAAATGGATACGTTTTTTCAGGAGAAACATACAAAAGATCAGAACTTAAAAAACATGTTGCAAAAGGGTTAGTCTTAAAGCATTTGGAAAGCATATTGACTAATCCTTACATCATTGAAAATACCAAGATGACTACTATTGAACAAGCCTAGATAGGTCGAAAACGTCAATGCAGAAAGTGAAAAGCTAACCAAAAGGAAATACTGCAGTCTTTGTGATTATAAAAAACAAAATATGTATGCACATTTTGCAAAAATCCCAATTTTTTGTCTTGCTCTAAGCCAGAATGTGTAAATTGCATTCCTAAAAATTAACCAAACTTTAAGCAATTACAGTTTTTTTTGTGATCTCAAAAATTAAAGAATTGAGCCTTAATTACAAAGATTAATTATATAAGAGTATAATTTTGTTGATTTAAGAAAGAATTTTTAGTTTTTTTTAATGTTTTAATTTTTTATAACAAAATGAGTGCCTTAAAATGATGTTCATATAATAAGTTACTAAAAAATTATTAATCGGTGTTTGAATGTTATATAATTTATGTTAAAATTTTGGTATGTGACAGTAATACGTTTAATAAATAATTGATTACGAAATTGATAGCTTTTTAAAAAAAAAAAATCACCCGTTTTATGTTTGGGAGTCTGGGAGACCTATAACAGTAGTAATGGTATAAAAACATATAACAGTGCTTAAGGGATAGTAATTATTATCGATACAGAGGCCGAATCTATAGTTTTTAGAATTTTTATTTCTGTCTGTATGGGAACGTATCACGAGAAAACCACTATAAAGATTTTGATGAAAGGCCATAGGACGATAAGTATAGTGAATCGGCCCCAGAATGATATCTGGTTCATCATTATAGGGTATGTAGGTACCAATAAGGTACATTGATCCTGCAAGTTTCAGATCTCTATGTATTACCGGTTTTTCAAAAATCGAAAAAATCTGAAAATCAGAAAAAAATGTTTTTCTCAGAAAGTTGTGAATCGATTAATTTGAATTTTTTATATGTTTTGGGGGCTGATGGTAGCTCCTAAGAAAAAAATTAAGGGCTATATCGGTCCATAAGATCCTTAAAAAAAATAAGATTTTTTTTTAAATTTTAATTTTTAACCATGATACAGTTTTGGCACAATTATAAAATTATTTTTTTTGAAATCCCCATTCAATTGCCTATAAAGTAATAAGTCTTTCAAATCTTAAAAAATGGTACGCCATATTGAAAAAAATAAAAAACCGATTTTTCATACAAAACCCAATTTACTTTAATGTAGCCTTTTAAACAACAGAAACGGAGTTTAATCGATTACTATACGAGTGTAAATAAGATCATTATAAACATTAGTTATCGCTATGATTAAGTATATAATTTATTATAAATGATAAAAGTCTTTTTAAAGACTCGTGACTAATCTTCGTCACTATCTTCATCAATAACGGTGGTAATATTGTTCTTATTCAATAAAGTGTTGAGTAATGCAGCTAGTCTGGGGATTTTACTAAATATCGTCCGTGTGCGAGGCAAAAAAATATAGTAGCAACGTGTGAACAGCAACCGATTATCCTAAGTCCATTTGGACATTCGCAGCAATATCTTGATATTCCACTCCATCCAATCGAGTTTGGTTTATATTCAATAAAACATCTGTAAACCTTTCTACCGATATGACGAGATTGTACTTGAGCCTTTAATATATTGGCTTTATCTCTGACAAATTGAATAGTTATATTATCTGAATCATCTATCATCTCTGCTAAGTATGATATTGTTGGTTTATAGTAATAAGTACCCGTAAATAAAAGTTTCAAGTCATTTTCGGTAATTTCTGGAAAATCCATTAAATCACAAGATAAGATTGTTTCAAATGGATTTTTTTTCACTGCTAATTATTTTTGTCTACTTCATCAGCTAGTGTATTGTCCGGATTATTTCGAGATTTCATCATTTCAACAATTTCATCTGAATACTCTACATCAGAAGTAAGACGTTCGTCGTACTGATTGTGAAGAAATTATGCATTTCTATAATAACTACCGATTTTGGGAAGCATTTTGTTGTCGAATTTTTGGTCAAATAGATGATATTTTTGTTTCAGCATTCCATGTGTTGTTTCTACTACCCAACGAATTTTTGAGACATATCTTGATGCCTATGGCCTTTGGTATGATGATAGCTGGTTATCCGGGTCAATATTTAGGACACATTTTACTACAGAAAAATATCTCATCTCTGAGAAATCTATACTAAACGTTAAAACGTACCATGGGACAAACCCGAGCGGAGCAAGGGTGAGTCGCTAGTGAATAAATAAATGTTCACAAAGACCATACATATAACTTTAGTTATAAGGCGGAAAACAGGCGTCAATAACTGTGTAAGATTGTCATTTGATTCCTTGAGGGGATGCTATATATCCATTTAAGTGTTTTATGAGAATGTAAGGGGATTTAATATCTTGTTTCGTTCAAGGAAAACAATCTGTCACATCTAAAGTGACAAGCGTTGGTATTAAACTTTATTATCAGTTATTATTTTTTGGATTCCATACTCAAATTGTCATGTCTTTACCGAATCATTAATATCATTACTCGACAACATTCCGTTTAACTATTAAGTAGTAAAATCACTTGAAAAATTAAGAGAAGTGGGTTCAAACCCTGAATTTTACAATTGAGGATCACTTACTAATATGATGTAAAAAGACAGCGATAGGAAACTTGTACGTTTCAGAGGCTAGCATGTTTTTTTTTTTTGAAAGAGAAGTGGCCTAAACCACCTTGTATGGAGAAATGGATTATGTCCAGCAGTGGGTCGTTTAAAAGGACAGAGTTATTGTCACATATCTATTCTTCTATTCTAATATTATAAAGAGAAAAAAATTGTTTCTTTTTGTTTGTTTGTTTCTATCGAATAGACCCTGAAACTACTGAACTGATTTAGATGAAATTTGGTAAGAAGATAGCTTAAGACCCTGTGAAGGATATAGGATAGTGTCTATCCCGAAAATCATCTCTTAAAGTGGTGCAAATGGGAGTGAAATTTTGTATGAGGAAACAATCTTAAATATACGCTGATGAGTGGTTATACAAATCTTATATTAGGTAAATTGTTAGAATCATATTTTACGGTTTCGTAACCAAATGGCCAAAGTGGAATCCGTATATTTTCGCCATGTCCGTCTGTCCTTATGTTTCAGTCAATTTACTCTAAAACTATTCGAGATAATTGGTATTTAGTAGGCAGGTATTTCATGTAAACCGCTTGACACTTCCATAGGATGGCACTCCATACAAGTAACTGAGACTGACATGTCACACTCGCAGTTGATCAATTTTTGAAATCAAACTTCTCTAGAATCGTTGAGATTTGAAACTCGATGAAACGAAAATGCAACACTAAAAAGAGACAAATACATAAATATATAGGATTAAGCCGGCGAGAGAATGAGATAGAATACATTGTCATGTTGCCATGGTAACCGTTTGTTATTGTCTGACAAATATATAATATTAAGCTTCATTTCTACCATGTGTTAATTACACACAAACGCACTTTTTTAAATTATATTATTATCATGAGAGCCTACTCATAAAATAACAACAGTTATAAAAAATCCATTATCTCTCTTGAAGAAATTGCAGCAAAAATAATCGGATATAACAGAGATAACATAAAATGTAGATTTTAAATTTAAATTTTCCTTTAAAAGTGCTTCGTCTTATAAGAATAAATTGCTCAATTAGCTGTCAATCGTCGGTGTCGGCAGAAAATTTGATGTCTTGGAATGAAGGCGTTTGCTTTATCAGTTACTTCGTCGTTAAGCACTTTATATTCATATAATTTTAATGGAGTATTTCTGTGTGTGTGTATATATATTTATATATATATATATATATATATATATATATATATATATATATATATATATATATATATATATACATATATATAAATATATAGGTAATGAATATCACTACTTTATTTGTTTAAACATTAATGTATTTCTAAACATTATATATACCAAGAACAGCTGTTTACACTACACTGGTATATAAGGTCTAATTAAATCTACTTTTACTACACATCTCTCAAAGAGACAAATAACATTGAGAGCTCGTGAACTTTGCTTGCAAGAACTAAAATAAGTACATTTTACTTATATAGATGTGACATAAAATAATTTTAACTACTCCTATCGCCGCGTGGTTGAAAATCAACCATAATTCATTAAGGTATACGAATATATTTATTGTCTTGCGTATATTACAATATTAATCTATTCTCAATTTGACCACAGACTTTAACAATAAACAAAAGAGTATATATGCGTGTGTGTGTCAAATACATGGTAGTGTGTGTAATGTTTTTTTATTGATTTAATGTATTTTTATGCAACTGCCTCGGTGGTGTAGTGGCTAGGATGTACGGCTGCACATCCTGAGGTCCTGGGTTCGAGTCCCGGGTCGGTCCAAGTTTAGTTATTGAGTCTTTCTGTATAGTAAGCCTCAGTAACAGCCCGGAGTTGGGAAGTTGGCGGTGTTTCACCCCCGTGCCTCGGAGAGCACGTAAAGCCGTCGGTCCTGCGCCTTAACTCTCACCGGTCGTGTCGAGTAGTCGTCCCACCGGAGTATGAGAGTGACAGGAATAGAGAGTGCACTTGTGTCTGCGCGTACATTTGTGCACTATAATATCTCCTGCGCAGTTGGCTAGTCTCAATGAGATTGGCCGCCGTGGCCGGAATCGGTCAGGTTACATTATGCATAATTTTAATAAAATACTAGCGACTCACCCTCGCTTCGCTCGGGTTCGTCCCTAGCTTGCATTAAATCACGATTGATCAGTTTTCGACCGGAGAGGAAAAATGATTAAATGACTAAAATGGCCATTAAAAAATAAGGGTTGATCGTAGAAGGGTGAAAATTGAGGATTGTATGTATTTTTGTATGTTGTATCATAAAAAAATAGAAATTAAAAATTTTGTCTAAAAAATAAAAAAAAAATTTAGGGGTGGACTACCCCTAACATTTAGGGGGATGAAAAATAGATGTTGGCCGATTCTCATAGATACCGGATAAGCACAAAAAATTTCATCAAAATCGGTCAAGCCGTTTCGGAGGAGTATGGCAACGAAAACTGTGACACGAGAATTTTATATATTAGATTAGCATTCTGCTCTCCTTCTCTATATAAACGTGTAAAAAATTATTATTAGTCTTGCCAAAGCTTAATTTAGTATGATACAAATACAGTATAAAAAAGTAATCAGAATTTTACTAAGTAACGCTTTTATTACTAATTTTTTTCAAATGACTCAATTGAAAGAAACTATAAAGTTTTCCTTACAGCCTAAGCTTTGTATAGGCAACTAAAACTAAAAGCTAAAAAATAAAATAATAACTACTTTAAGAAAATAAAATAAAAAAAATTAAAAAAATAACTACTTTAAGAAAATATTCGTAAAATTTTGCAGCACAATCATTAAACCGCGTTTCTATGCATTTGGGTGACAATTAAAAAATTCAGCGGCTCCCAAACTTCTTCAATGGAACAAGTTTAAACAGCGTCTTAAGGCCATCGTGAATCAGTCGGGAACGTAACCAAAGTTTGGTAACTAACAACAAGATGCCGAGAATGTCTGCCCGCTTAAGTAAAGCCAACTCGGAAACTTTGCACGCCTTTCCACTCTTTAGTGAGAGAATAAACCTCGTGCTGGTGTTAATTCGTTTCCATTTTACTACGATATCATTGGCACGATAAAGAATAGTATTTCTAAAGATTAAAAAAATACCAAAAAATGCGTAAAAAAAAAAATTGATGAAGATATATATATATATATATATAACTAAATACTCGTAAATTTTAAAATTGCCAGGCGAACTTAAGGAACACTAGGAGGCGATCCACCTCGGTGGGCGGTGTACCATGTGGGCTACTCCTCGCACTTTAGATAGCAGCGGGGACCATGGGAGCATCCTCATGATTGTTGTGGTGAAGATGAGTGCGTAAATCATCCTAAGATGCCCCATTAAGACGGTGGAGATTCTGTTGAATTTGAATGGTTAGTTCTGGCTATTCTGGGCGATTAGACCCACATAAGGATCTGTATGTTTGCACGTATATCCGTTCAACCGTTGAACCAGGGCGCAGAAGTCACAAACACATGCAGACTTTCGCTCTTCTAACAGTCGTCTGATGTGAATTTTTCTTTTTCTTTGTTTTTCTTTTTTTTTCTAACATTGTTCATGCTAATAGTCAGTAACTGGAAAAGCATTTAATCAATGTACAAATAGCATATTTTAAATTGTCATGTAATAAGGTATTTTCTATTGACGATCCTAAATAAATAAATAAATAAATGTGATTAATATAACATTTATAATAATAGTTAAATGTAACTTCTATTAAAAATAATTATGACGAATTTTTCTTATCAATCTAACCTATAAATCTACATATTTGACGTGTACTAAGAAATTTTCTCGTGGAACAATGCAAACTTATTCCAGCGAAGGCTGGAGAGGTCACAATCTGCGACGATTATGGACCTCAATGCGGATTATAGTGCTCCGCGTTCTGACGCCGAGTGTGTTCCGGAGATAAATCTTATCCCATTTAATTAACTAGGGATGCTGTAAATTGTTAGCACTAAAGGTCCAGCTATTATCTTCTTGTTTGTGATATTAGGTTTTTTTTGGTACGTCGTACATTAAAGGAGTTTTCTAATTTTTAACGATTACAAATTATAGAGTAAATGTTTTTCTTATTATACTATTATATAAGTTGGAAAAAATATTTAGCTTAATCCGATTAACTCAAAAGGAGGCTAATATTTTCGGATTATATACCTAAATGTGGAATATCTATTTCTTAGATTATGTGAATGAAATTGCTTGTTGAATTTTAATATATGGGATAACTAAAATTATCATAATTTATTATTGTGGCATTATAATGAAAAAATATAAAATAAATTGATACATAGCTGTCTTAAAAAAAATCTTGCTTCTGATTTTTGTCAGTAACTACAAAACGTACATATTTTTTAAAATATTCATCTATTATTATATTTTTTATATCTACCTCCATAAATTTTTCTATATCACTGTGTACTCGTATAAAGTTCCCAGTCCGCGTAAAATTTAACTACGTACTTAATATTTTATAGCAATTATGAGTTTTAACTAAAATTTCAAAGTTATTATTACTTCAGAATTCTTCTTAAGAAGTTCATAATAACTTAAAAGTACAAACGGTAGTTCAATAATTACCTAGGGAACCGTGTAATCAATTCTTTAATTACGGTACATACAGTTCCTACAGTATAAACAATTTTCCTTCATAATTCTTTTTTTTTTAATTGGGAAACGCACAGTATTTTATAACATAAGTAGGCACATAACAGATACAATATTACACAAACCAGTAAAGTTTCCACTAATTTAAATACACATACACTACACAACAAGAAATTTATAAAAGAAAAAAAATAACATTTAAATATAAAAACATCAATGTGTAGATTTTGACAGCTAATTTTATAAGTAATACAAACTTTTTACTAGGAGTCATTGAAGAAAAGAATTGAATACAACATTTTTCTTAGATGGAATTCATATTTGGGACCTATAACCAGCAAGAAAAACATTTGAAATTTTCTTTACTTATATTCCTATTAGCGACTTAACCTCACTTTGCTCGGGTGGGTCCAAAGATCCTTTTTATATTTATTATATGTATTACCTACATCATCTACTATATTCCCATAGAGGATGTACTGAATAATACTTTGATTTAAATTAGTTAGTAGTTTTATACCACTGTATCTTTAAATATAAGAAATTTTCATACAAACTTCTAACCCCCATTTTAGAGGGATGACCAGTAGTGATTGAACTTCCAAAAATCCAATCTTAGCAGATACCTACTTCCTATGAAGAATATATCTGCCAAATTTAAAGTTTGTAAGTTTGTCTTTTGGAGATTTTATGATCTGTAAATTAGTGTGTAGTATTTTGCTTCTTTATAGATTTCTAATGAAGACTTACTTGTATTCGTGGTTGTAAAACATTATGCCCCAAAGTAATCTTTATTTAGAACTTGCCAATAGAAACTTTCGAAAGTTGACAAATTATTTAAGCTCTGGCCTTTAAATGCTACAAAACATTCGCAATTACCTAAGAACATAAATCTTGTGGAGGTGACATTATGTATTTTATGATATACTAGCGGCTCGCCCTCGCTTCGCTCGGGTTCGTCGCTAGGTAAGTTTACATAGATATTTAAGATAGTTATTTGCCAGCGTTAACCATATAAATTTTAGTATATATTTTTTTATTTTTCTGATGTTTTAATACTTATTATCCTATTCCGGACTAAGAGAAATCCAAAAAATCAAATATCATAAAAATTGGTCCAGCCGTTCTAGAGTTATAAATAGTGTAAATAACACGATTATTATTTTATATATATATATATATATATATATATATAGATGTAATTAAACTCTTTTAAAAAGAAAAAAATATATAGAGTGATAGCAGTTAGACAACTTACCTAACTTTTTGCAGCAAAATAACTCTGGCTCATAAAATATGTCGACGATTTGTTGTCTCTTGTAAAAGAAAAAATAAAAATATTACCAAATTTATTAGATTGTCCCGTCCATATATAATAGATTAGTTTGTGGTCAAACAAAAATAATATAAAAAAAACTCTCTGAGTTTTTCCTAAGTTACCCAAATCTAAGCAAACATTTTAATTTATTGTTAACTAGCACTTTGATGTCATTTCTAAAACTATGAATTCTATTAGCACTGTGTCCCTAAGGAGCAAGAAAGTTTTTGATGGACTGAAACCCTTCTCAGGGTCCGATCTTTATCTAACGTTCCATCTAACACTAGAAAATTGGGACCATAAAGTTCAAAACTGTGATTGCAACGAATTAAACTAAACCCTGAGGTGGATTAGTCAACCATGGTTCAACTAAAAATTATTGATAATTTTTAACCTTTACCTGATAATTATTATTAATATATACTAATATTATAAAGAGAAAAGAAATGTTTTGTGTTTGTCATGGCTAAACTAAAAATCCGCTAAACCGATTTAGATGAAATTTGGTATGGAGATAGTTTGACAAGTAGTTTGAGACCCTGGAAAGGATATAGGATAGTTTTGATCCGTAAACATCCCTTAAGGGGGTGAAAAGGAGATGAGAGTTTGTATTTGGAATTAATCATTTCTCAAGGAACATAAAACTCATCATACCTATATATACTAATACATAGTCTATCTATTCCATATTATCCAGTAAAACATACCTAGGGACGAACCCGCTAATTACCTATAAATGTATAATTTTTCTTGAAGCTTATACGGGTTCTTGAAGTATTACTATTTTAAACATTTCACAGTATGAAAAAATACAGTCCAATATTTGCACACCTCTTCCTTTTAAAAGTAAGTCAAATACCATAAGTAAATACCATATATCTACTGAAAAAATATTTAATATATATTTTTCCCAAAATTTGTACCTTGCAAAGATACACAATTGCTTTCCAATATTTCAAACAATGTAGTGACCGTAAAACACTTCATCACACTATATAAATTAGGCACCAGTGTATTCACACAGTAAATTTAAATTACGGCTTACTAATTGTCCAAACTAAATTCAACGTGACCAAAATGCCACTATGGTAAAGAGGGTCTGATATTACCATCGGAATAAACTAAAATTACTGGACAGCTAATTTGTGTATTATACACTAATATATTTTGTTTATTGCTTTGTTTATAAGTGACGATTTTCCTTTGCTTCATTTAGATCGTATACACCATAAGACTTCCAGTAATTCAATCGTTTTAAAAACATACAAACAAACACACATTTATCGTCGAATACGTGGAATTTTTATAGTAGATAATATAACTTAATAATTTAAAGAAAAATAGGGAATAATCATTCAATTATTTGATAATTTGATAGATTTGATTTGGCAGCTTTGAAATTATATTAAACGCATACATATCTCTATACATATTATAAAATTGTAACTAAGCCGAATCTGTACATCAAATATTTTTTGGAAAATCTTATTGAAATAGACATTATTATCGATACAGAGGCCGAATCTATAGTTTTTAGAATTTTTGTCTGTCTGTTTGTCTGTCTCTTAACACATCACGGAAAAACCACTGGAGGAATTTTGATGAAATTTGGTATGATGATAGCCGGTTAGCCGGGTCAACATATAGGATACTTTTTTATGAGGGAATATATCTCATCTCTAAGAAATCTATACTAAACGTTAAAACGGGCGGAGCGAGGTGAGTCGCTAGTTATGTATATAACAGTTGCCTAACAAATATTTGACCTTATTTGTTTCTCGAATACGAGTATATACATATATATCTGTATTTTTAATTATAACATCTTCGAAAGTTTAAAGTGGCCTGTACATTTATTCATATGCTTGGCCTGTTTATACAGATAAATAAAATTGAAGTGTCTGTTTGTAATGTAAAAATAACAGCTTTTTACTAAATACATATAATAAGAAAGAAAACTATTTTTTTAATTTTTGTCTTCTGTCTGTATGTCTGTCTGTCTGTTTGTTCCAGCTTCTCCGAAACGGTTCGACCGATTTTGACGGGACTTTCATTGGCAGATAGCTGATGTTATAAAGAGTAACTTAGGCTACTTTTATTTTTAAAAAAGAATCAGGGTTCCGCGCAAAAAAATTAAAATCCATAAAATTGTGAACAAAATCCTGTATATAGGTATAGAAAACAAAACTCATACAATAGCCTTGATAATGGACCTTAAAGATGATCAGCCTCGTAAAACATTAATCTTTTCTCCCTCGTAATCAATGTCACAACTAATTATTCTTAGCACTACATTATCCAGATCGAATCAAATGTTGTCCTCATGTAGGAAACAAATTCATGGCTTCTGGTAAAGTAGGTTGTGCCTTTTATGGCTTAAAATCATAATCTATAGAAATTTGATAGAAGGTAGCTCGTTACGCCGAACAATCGAAAAACAGGTTTGATTTTTTTAGAAAGGAATTGAAATTACTAGAAAATATTTGAAACTAGCGACTCACCCTCGCTTCGCTTCGGGCTCCCAAGACAAAAACGAATCTATCCCACAGCAACCGTACATTTTTTGGATAATATATAACCTATAGCCTTCCTCAGTTAACGGGCTACCTAATGCAAAAAGAATTTTTCAAATCAGATTAATAGTTCCTGAGATTAGCGCGTTCAAACAAACAAACAAACTCTTCAGCTTTATTATATTAGTATAGATTTCGAACATTATAACATTAAAACAACACTCTAACGGCAGTACTATTTCGAGAGTTCAGTTGAATTTCAGAGCTAAGAGAATATTAAGAATATACACGAAAAAGCGAAAAAGTTAAGAAAAGTGGAGTGAATTGTTAGTGCAAGTACTACTAGTAGTGGAAAACAGTGCTTAGACACTGAGTTATGCCAAAACTATGCATTTACTGCGTGTGATTGTGAAGCCAAAAATTACTTATAACCATAAACATAAACAAAACACAACAAAAAAACGTAACCTATTCTAATTTCTAATCCTAGAACTCATAGAACGTAATAAGACTGTTATTGTGGGTTTTTTTAGTCCTTTAGCTGAGAAATTCATTAGATTACAACCTGAAGAAATAAATAAGTTATTGTTAGTATAAAATTTGTCAAAAGCTATGTCTGCCTGTATATAAAAATACTAGCGACTCACTCTCGCTTCGCTCAGATTCATCCGTAGTTTGATTCCCCATACAAACTTTCATCTCCAATTTTCACTCCCTTAAAGGATGATTTTAAAAAGTATCCTATATCCTTCCCTCAAACTATTTTCTCATCAAATTTCATCTAAATCGATTCAGTAGATCCAGAGATTACCCCCTACAGCCTCAAAAACTTTACCTCTTTATAATATTAGTATAGATAAATGCAAAAGGTATCTAGGACTAGAACTAGTCCACATCTGAGCGTATCGAAAGTGAGATTTGAAGAGTTATATAAATAAGTCATACATACACATTATGTAGGGTAGAACTAAGGAGAACTATCTCTCGTATAAAAAGTGACCGCTGACAAGCATCAAATTGGTGGCGCCACAGAAAACAAGTGGATGAATTTAAAACTTAACGCCAAAAGACATACGAGTAAGATGTTGAATTAAACAAGGAAAGAAAGATTTCCGCTTTTTTACGGCGCAAATAGTTCTAATATAGGCAAACACCGATATAGAATATCATAACATATTAATATCAAGTAATAATAATTCAGCGCACTTCACTCCGTTTAAAACTGCTAACTTCATATCACTATCACTTGCTACGCTAGCGCTATACCGGTGAGTTTCTGAATTACAATTTGCTGCTCACCACTGGACACTTTTTCAACTTGTTTCCCATATAAGTTGGTCCTCCTTAGTTCTACCCTCCATAATACACATAAACATACATAATTCACAAACAAAAGCAATTAATGTAAAATTTAATTAAACCTTTAATTATAAAAAAAGTGGTAAAATACGAGTAATTCCTTACAAGCGCCACTTCACACACGTTCCGATGGCCCAATTATATGCGGCATTCAACAGCGAGTTAATTAAGAAGAAAATTATCTTCTCAAACATAGAGGCGTGGCTGAGTGGCTCAAGTTGCAGGATTCATAAGCGGAATGGAAACTAGTATGCTAAATATAATACTTCCTTAGATTTAAGTTAATATTTGATATTTTAAATCTATACTATACTAAAATTATAAAGAGGAAAGATTTGATTGTTTGTTTGTTTGTTTGCATCGCATAGGATCCGAAACTACCGACTAAGATGAAATTTGGTAAGAAGACAGTTTGAGACCTTGGGAAGGATATAGGATAGTTTTTATCCCGGAAATCATCCCTTAAGGGGGTGAAAATGCGGATGAGAGTTTGTTTGGGGAAGCAAGCTAGGGACGAACCCGAACGAAGCAAGGTTGAATCTCTAGTTAAACAATATTTTTGGATTTTTTCACGGTTTTGTTTATTTTTGTTTACGGGAGCTCTAAAGCAATCGAAACGTCGCGACAAAAAATTGCTCCACACTTAAGGGTCATCGCGTGATATTAGGTAGTCCTTATAGGTTCCTTCTTCAATAAATTGGATGCAAAACGTAACACTCAACTGAGGAAATAATGTCTACTTGTTTAGCACATACATATGTACATGCTTACTAACTAAAGAAAATGACGGCTAAAAAATTACTAGAAACATTTATCTTCATTTGAAAGACATACAATATGATTTTTTAGATACATGCATGGAGTGCCAACCGTATTATTTATTTTTTGTAATTTAACTGCAGGATTATCTAGCGGCTTACACGAGATATTTACCTACCAAACAGCTATACATTTCCAACATTTCATACATCTATACATATAATAAAACTAGCATTTCCCGCGGCCCCGCCCGTGTTCAAATAATCAGTAAAGCAAAATTTTTGGCTTTATAAATTAGTAACTATACATACAATAAAATTGTAAGTAAGTCGAATCCGTAAATTCAATATTTCTTGGAAAATCTTATTGAAATATTCATTATTAGCGATTTAAAGCCCGAATCTATAGTTTTTAGAATTTTTTCTGTCTGTCTGTACGTGACCGCATCACAGAAAAACCACTGGAGGGATTTTGATGTTTGGTATGGTAATAGCAAGTTATCCGGTTCAACACATAGGATTCTTTTTACCGCAGAAAAGTAATTCTAATAAATTCGTAGAAAAGTCATATCTGTACATTCATTTCTTTGGGATTAAAACTATGTATTTTAAAAACACATGGCGACATCTATTGTCGAATATCTAAATAGCACATAAATAAATATTAATTAAAATAACAATTTTAATGGATAAAATAGCGCTATTGATAATTTGATTTTCAAGATAAGCTATTTTTATAGTTTTTACCATATTTAGTAAGTTACCTTGCTAAACTGTTTACAAATAGTATCATCGTGGTTTTGTTCCTACCAGTTTTTGCATTTTTTTTCAGAAATGAGAGGTTTTCCCGCGGTAAAAAGTATCCTATATGTTGACCCGGATAGCCAGCTATCATCATATTTAATTTCATCAAAATCCCTCCAGGGGTTTTTCTGTGATGCGGTAACAGACAGACAGACAGACAGAACAAAAATTCTAAAAATGCTAGATTCGGCCTCTGCATCGATAGTAATGTCTATTTCAATAAGATTTTCGAAAAAATATTCAATGTACAGATTCGGCTTAGTTAGAATTTTATAATATGTATAGGTTGTAACTAAGCCGAATCTGTGCATTAAATATTGATATTATTATTTATCGATACAGAGGTCGAATCTATAGTTTTTAGAATTTTTGTCTATCTGTCTGTCTGTCTGTCTGTCTGTCTGTGACCGCATCACGGAAAAAAAACTAGAGGGATTTTGATAAAATTTGTTTTGAGGACAGCTGGTTATCCGGGTCAACATATAAGATACTTTTTACTGCGGGAAAATATCTCATCCCTGAGAAATCTATACTAATCGTTAAAACGTAAGTAGAAAAAAACCGGAGAAGAGCGAGGGTTAGTCGCTAGTTTGAAATAAAACTATCTTTTCGAATTTTTTCGCGAATTTATTTTGATTTTTTGCTTTCAACATTTCGAATGTTTTCCATCAAGAATGGTCACGAGAGAGTTCAGACTTACAAACAGACACAAACGGGCATAACGGAATCTTTATCCGTTTTTAAATTTTGCCTACGGAACCCTAAAAAGTATATTTACTATTATCAAAACTCATTTTCTTTTTTTCAGTGAAACGAATTAGGTTAATTTGATTGCTTCTTTCTTATAGCTGTCACATATCACAGCTATCGCTGGAGCCTATCAACTAAGCCCGAAGTAATCTGAACGACCTCTCTGAAGCTGAAATATGGTAGAAATTCCAACAGTAAAATGCCTACTCGCACTAAATTATAGCTAATGAGATGAATAAAAAGTGAAAGTGGAACTTCTTATGTAATATTATTGTCAAAACTTATCTCTGAAAATAATTCCCTTTTTAAATATCTATACTTAATATTATAAAGCTGAAGAGTTTGTTTGTTTGTTTGGTTGAACGCGCTAATCTCAAGAACTATTAATCCGATTTGAAAATTTTTTTTGCATTAGATAGCCCGTTAACTGAGAAAGGCTATAGGCTATATAGGGGAAAGTCTGGTAATTTGAACCGTTTTTTACTCAAACGCATATTAAATAAATATATTTTTTTAGATTTTTACAAATGTTTATAATATGACATGAAACAATAATTTTTAAGCTTTGTAGTTATTAACGATTAATCAACATAAGTAATTTTAGATATTCCAAAAATGAACAAAATGTGAGGTCCGAGGATTGTTTCAATTTAGCCAACTGGTTCGGTTAATTGGACCACGGGGTTGCTAAATTGGACTTCAATAGGCTCTGAGGTAAAACAAATAAAAAAAACTATAATTAAACAAAGTGTAGCGAGTCTTGGTAACAAACCTATTAATTATATGAAAAAAGAATAGATTAATCACCAAATCTAAAAATTTAAGCCTTTCCTTACATACATAAGGCTACATATGTATATCGTAAAAGTTTCGTGATTCTAATTATGACAACGTATACGCTATATCCAATGAACTTTAGGACCTTTCTACCCGTCTGCAGTGAAGCCCAAAGGAGAAATATGTGTGCTACATTATTCTTCTTAGTGATTTCATAGGCCAGTCTTCTAACGTCGTTGTTGTTTAATCCGATCATGCGTTGTGCCTCGGTCATCATGCCTCGGTCGGTGATCATGCCTCGGTGGTGTAGTGGCTAGCATGTACGGCTGCACACCCGGAGGTCCTGGGTTCGAGTCCCGGGTCGGGCCAAGTTTAGTTACTGAGTCTTTCTGTCTAGTAAGCCTCAGTAGCAGCCCGAAGTTGGGAAGTTGGCGGTGTTTCACCCCCGTGCCTCGGAGAGCACGTAAAGCCGTCGGTCCTGCGCCTTAACTCTCACCGGTCGTGTCGAATAGTCGTCCCACCGGAGTATGAGAGTGACAGGAATAGAGAGTGCACTTGTGTCTGCGCGTACACTTGTGCACTATAATACCTCCTGCGCAGTTGGCTAGTCTCAATGAGATTAGCCGCCGTGGCCGGAATCGGTCAGGAGGACATCATGCGTTGTTCTAACTTCAGAAGATGGTTTACTAAAATATCTTCAACCTCGCTACTAAGTACAGTTGGGCTTCCCTTTTATTTCAAGGGATTCTTTTGTATATCCGTTGTCTAAATGTCTCTTTAAAGTAGATTTAGGAATATTATGCAATCTGGCGCATTTATTTAAACCAAACTCTTTATTTCAGTAATCACGTATCGTACATGATTACTGAAATAAAGAAGAAAGTTTATAAATGTTTTTGTGTCCATTTATAATACTTTTTATTAGATATCTGTTACAAAAAGAGTGGACGCGGTAATTAAGACCGGTCCATTTTATCCAACTGCTTGCGGTCCATTTTAGCCAACACTTGAATATATTATAAAAACAAACTTAATGAATGATAACCTATAAATACCGGCAATCGCTTTTCGTAAGTTGATTTTGGATAAATTACGCTTCTAAACAACAATTTTCAAAACAATATATGCTTACCTTTAAGTTAACCACACTTTTGGCACGGGTCGGTGAAATTTTCATTAAAAATAACAAAAAAACATATTTCAAAACAAAACGTAAACGAACAATGTTACATCGAAAACAATATATCCGATATGCAATGAAGTTGAATAGATATCGATTAGTTTTGCTAATAATAAAATTCAGAAATTATTATTTGAGATATGAGGGTGGTCCAATTTAGTTGCCGGTCCAATATACCAGACTTTCCCCTATCATTCCAGAAAAATGTACGATGTGGGATAGATTTGTTTTTGTCTAGGGACGAATCCGAAGCGATGCCAGGGTGAGTCGCTAGTTGAACATATACACAGTATCTGGTTAAAACGATATGTGTATATCTATAATTAAGATTAAAATCATCATCAAAATTGAATCGAATCATCGAAGTATTTAACGAGTATACGCGAAAGCCGTCAAAAGCGCTGAAACTTTTTTTTGAAAGTTGTATAAGACAATTTTTGACGTGTATATAAAATTTATCTATATAAACTTGAAAAGCAAAACCTTATATAAATACAAAATTTGATGTATACAAGAATTGCTCATTTAATATTATAACATAAAATAATCTCTCTTTAAGTAACAAAAAAATCACCGGCGGAAATCGAACTGGTAATAATCATTATAGAGTTAGCAGTCATATTGTAGGATTTTTCAATCATCAGATAAAAGGCATCCATTAAATAAATTATATTACTATATAAAAGTAAAGCTTATTGAACTGTTTATTTCTAATACTGCAATATTAGTCCAAGCGAAATGCAGTTATTTTTAAGAAAAAATAAAATATTGAAAACCTGAAGTTTTATGATTTTAAAATGTTGGCAGGTATATAAGGAATAGAAATTCATAAAATGCCCCCGATGCCCAGCCACCCCCGAGAAATGGGGGGACGCAAAGCGTTGAAAAATAGTTTTTTTCAATTTCCGGCTTACTGTGACGTTCTATCGAAAAATGTTTTCCACAAAAGTTGTAGGTCTAGTAAAAATCTCAACTTTTATTTATAACACTTTTTATAACAACCTCAAAGTTTTCGAGATATTCGCAAAAAACTCACTTTTTAATTTTTTCTTGGTTTTTTATTTTTAATTTCTAGAATAATCTTTTAATTCTCATGAAACTAAGGTGATGTAATCTACAATATATATAGAATAAATGAAAAAAAATTGAAATTGAAATGTTCAGCCATTTCCGAGGAAAGTATGTTTTATGGTCTCGAGAGGCCGAAAATCACCCCCAACTTCAAGTGGACGTTTACATTGAAAAATTTTTTTGTACAATTTTCAGATAGGGCTCATTCTTTTCGTCTTGAACTCTACTTTTTGAAGAAATAAAAATATTGTATGGTCGCCCTGTAAAAACACTCTTAAAAATTGAAAACATTGAAGAAATCGATAATTTTCACTTTGTAAACTACATTTTTTTTAATTATCATTGGAAAAGTGTACTTTATTGACCAAATTTTTATAAACTGATTATACCAGTGTATTTTTCGGGAAAAAACGAAAGAAATGGTATTCTTAAGTTTTTAATTTGACGCTTATTATTTATACAATATCGTCGTAAACATTCCAACTTTGCAATTTGACGAGTCGTGAAGAAATAATAAAAATTGGAACTCACGTAAAGTACACTCGTTTCTTTTGTATTTTTCCAGTACAATCTATTTATGTTATTATTTTTTTGAATTTATCGATGTTTCATTAATTTTTGATCGATTTTGGAGTTAAATTTATTGATTTTTTCTAAAAAAATCAGATTTTAAGGTAATTACAGAAAGAAATGAAATTCATTCGTAGTCTAATCTTGTTTATTCATTAGTTAAATGTGTAATTTAAAAAAAAATAAGTTTATATTTACAAAATTTTGTCATCGTTATGTTAAAAAAATTATAAAAAAATAAAAAAATGAAAAATAATAATAATTAAAAACAAAAAAAGTACATTAAAGGGTAATTTTAAAAAGATTTAAATTTTTAAAATTACTCTTTAATGTACTGGGCATCCATCAAATGCTTAGATATTGATGATAAAAAAGAAAAGGATGCCTTTTTATTGAAAGTCGAATATTTCAGGAAAAAATCGACGTAAAGAGTGTAGTAAAAACTTTTTTTTTCATTTTATACATTTTTTTATGATTTTTTAACAAAACTATGACAAAATTTTATAAACATCAACTTAATTTTTTTAAATTACACATTTAACTAATGAATAAACAAGATTAGACTACGAATGAATTTCATTTCTTTCTGTAATTACCTTAAAATCTGATTTTTTTAGAAAAAATCAAAAAATTTAACTCCAAAATCGATCAAAAATTAATGAAACATCGATAAATTCAAAAAAATAATAACATAAATAGATTGTACTGGAAAAATACAAAAGAAACGAGTGTACTTTACGTGAGTTCCAATTTTTATTATTTCTTCACGACTCGTCAAATTGCAAAGTTGGAATGTTTACGACGATATTGTATAAATAATAAGCGTCAAATTAAAAACTTAAGAATACCATTTCTTTCGTTTTTTCCCGAAAAATACACTGGTATAATCAGTTTATAAAAATTTGGTCAATAAAGTACACTTTTCCAATGATAATTAAAAAAAATGTAGTTTACAAAGTGAAAATTATCGATTTCTTCAATGTTTTCAATTTTTAAGAGTGTTTTTACAGGGCGACCATACAATATTTTTATTTCTTCAAAAAGTAGAGTTCAAGACGAAAAGAATGAGCCCTATCTGAAAATTGTACAAAAAAATTTTTCAATGTAAACGTCCACTTGAAGTTGGGGGTGATTTTCGGCCTCTCGAGACCATAAAACATACTTTCCTCGGAAATGGCTGAACATTTCAATTTCAATTTTTTTTCATTTATTTTATATATATTGTAGATTACATCACCTTAGTTTCATGAGAATTAAAAGATTATTCTAGAAATTAAAAATAAAAAACCAAGAAAAAATTAAAAAGTGAGTTTTTTGCGAATATCTCGAAAACTTTGAGGTTGTTATAAAAAGTGTTATAAATAAAAGTTGAGATTTTTACTAGACCTACAACTTTTGTGGAAAACATTTTTCGATAGAACGTCACAGTAAGCCGGAAATTGAAAAAAACTATTTTTCAACGCTTTGCGTCCCCCCATTTCTCGGGGGTGGCTGGGCATCGGGGGCATTTTATGAATTTCTATTCCTTATATACCTGCCAACATTTTAAAATCATAAAACTTCAGGTTTTCAATATTTTGTTTCCAAACTGCATTTCGCTTGGACTATATTTATTCAGCGCAAGTTATATTTCACTCTATGAAGAAACTTTAACTAATAATTATTTAAAATTAGTGTTTAATAAATTGCTTTTATATTAATATATTGCTATATACCTATTAAAAAATTGTAGCCTATGTGTTACTATCATGTGTAATCTATATTACGGTGAAATTTCATCAAAATCCGTTCAGTAGTTGTTGCGTGAAGGAGTTTAAACATATGTATATCCACATATAGTCACAAAATTTCACATTTATAATATTAGTAGGATGAGACCTGAATAACGTAAATAGTATGTGTACAACTCAGACTTAAGAATAATATAGACAGTGTCATAGAACTAAACACGTAGCTGAACAATAATGTATACGAATGACAATCTGTATACTGAGTAATAAGCAAATATATTTTAATAACTAGCGACTCACCCTAGCTCCGCTCGGGTTCGTCCCTAGTTACGTTTTAACGTTTAGTATAAATTTCTCAGAGGTGAGATATTTTCCCGCAGTAAAAAGTATCCTATATGTTGACCCGGATAACCAGCCATCATCATACCAAATTTCATCAAAATCACTCTAGTGGTTTTTTCGTGATGCGGTCACAGACAGACAGACAGACAGACAAAAATTCTAAAAACTATAGATTCGGCCTCTGTACCGATAATAGTGTCTATTTCAATAAGATTTTTCAAAAAATATTCAATGTACAGACTTGGCTTAGTTACAATTTTGTTATATGTATAGATTAAAAATAGCTAACGGATTTTATTGTATTATAAAGAAAATAAATAAATAAAGTAATAAGCTATTTATATTTCAAGGGAAAGAGAGCTTTATAGAATATAATATTACTTTTATTTTTCATACTTTATTCTCAAAAATTGTATGTTAATTTAACTAACATATTATAAATATATAAAATTTTCCTTATTGTTTAGAGAAAGTAAACGATCTGTATGACAAAATTGAGAATAGTAGCATAATCAGCAAATCACGCTACTATTTTTGACTTCGACATTTATTTTGGGGGTCTCTGTATATTACTTAAGCCTGAGGTGTGCAGTGATAGCTAAGTTTTCGTATGTATTTTCAGTTAGCTTTAATATTTATTTAATGTTTGCAGTAGAATATTGTAAGAGTAAACTAATAACAGCTATTTACTTTGTCGTCATAAGTCGCAAAGTCGTATCCTGAGGATGTTCCGGTTGCGAAATGTGCAACAAAGTTTATCTTTTTACCTCTATCTAGGATTTTAAAAATTTCATAACACTGACTAGTGACTTAATCTAGCTTTACTCGGGTGAGTGCTTTTTACATTTCGGTATAACATTATGTAGGCAGTGGTAGCCCAGTGGTAACGCGCTCGCTTGGGAAACCGAGTGATGCGGGTTCAAATCCCGGGTCTCGCACCTCTGATATTTTCATGTGCGATTACCACTTGCCTTACGGTGAAGGTAAATATCCCACATAACTACCAAGTGGTATACGTATATTTCCGAATAAAAAGAAAAGGAGTTGAAATTTTGTATTGTGAACGAACAATTTCTGAAGTTAACCACAAAAAATCATTATATCTTGTAAGAAATGAAGAACATTTTGGCGTTTTGCGAGTTTTATGACCAATAAAGGTAAAATAGTGGATGATTTCAAGTTTTTTTTTTTTTAATTACTTACCTCCTTTTCTATTCCTACCCCATACTAACCGCTAACATGTACCTAGTAACGAACCAAAAAATACAAAAAACCCTTAGGGAGCTAAGCGAGAATAAGTCCCACATATTCTTAAACTAATTGCAATTAAAAAAAAACATTTTCTATTCATTGTATATCGATATTTATGTCACATACTGTGATGAAAGCAATTTTCACGATCCAGTGTCGTGTGATACTTTAGACTCAAAGAAGCTATTCTGCTTCAATACTGCGCCGTCAGCGTTTCCCCTTTGAAATAGGGCCAGGGAGAGCTCCGTTATATAATTATTTTAATATTAGGACATTGTTTTAAGTAAAATTTTAATTAGTAACGTTATTTTATATTAGTGTACATAGTTTATAAATTAAAGTGTATTCTAAACTAGCTTTTAATAGAGAGAGGTTTTATTTGATTTTTAATTTTAAAGAATGTGTTTAGAAAATGTTTAGTAATGCTATATATCTGTACTAATAGTATATATCTATACTAATATTATAAAGATGCAGAGTTTGTTTGTTTGTTTGTTTGAACGCGCTAATCTCAGGAACTACTTATCCGATTTGGAAAATTCTTTTCGCATTAGATAGCCCGTTTATTGAGAAAGTCTATAGGTTATATATCATATAATATATTATAGTCTATCTATTCCATACTAACCGTTAAAACGCACCGAAGGACGAAGCCGAGCGAAGCGGGGGTGAGTAGCTAGTTTTATATATTTTAAAAAATTCAATGCACTTTTATCCTTTTAAACTAACCACATAACTCATTTGAGTAACTCCCGCTCTAAACTAAAAAAAAAAGAATCTTGTAAAAAAAATATTCTGTATATTACTAGGGAAATACTTTCGCCTCGTTCAAGACTCAAGTTTTCTTTAAATGTACGAATCCATCGATATGATCTAAACTATTATTGCTAATACCCTTAGTTACTATTCGTACAAAAATATATATCAAACCTAAATTACATATTTAAAAACATATTAATTAGACTGAAAGATGTTTTACTGGTGTATGTTTTTTCACCTCTGCCAGCTGTGAAATGATGTTCATGATTCTTCAATAAATAGACCTCGATATATAAATAAAGAGATTGAAATAAAAAAAAAACATAAATAAAGAATATATATTTTTTTTAATTTTCACACCAAAGGATGGAATATTTAGTTTCAAAGTTATTTTGAAGTCAATGTCCCTTTTTAGTTAAAAAGTAAATTTTAGTTGTGATTTTATTTTTAAATACACTAAATCAAAAAAGATAATTTCATTTATATAAAACAAAACAAATAAATGTATAAATATTATAAATGTGAAAGTTTGTGAGTATGGATGTTTGTTACACTTTCACGCCAGAACGGCTGAAAGGATCTGGATTAAAATTTGGCACAGAGATAGATTATAGTCTGAAATAACACATAGGCTACTTTTTATCCCCAAATAATACACAATTCCTGAGGGATAGATTAGTTTTTGTTTTACTATAGGCGAACCTGAGCGAAGCGAGAGTGAGCCGCTATTGTCAAATATTTACGTTTAGGAATTTTTAATTACAATGTAACTAAAGAAGAAGGAAAGCTTCAAGTGAACAACAAACACTTCACATTCGTAACAATGTAATTTCAACTCCATATATTAGATTCTAGAATGTCAGTCATGCGACATGTTAATTGATGTAGATTTGCACTATTACGATCTACATACGAGTATGCGTGTGGATACAATCCATAATTAGCTATATGAAGCATATCGTGCATAAATTATTATCTGGATAAACTATAATTATTATTGAACTTTTGACAGTATATTCATGGATACTATATATTATCTACATATATAATAAAATTCATATAGAGACCGAATCTATAGTTTTTAGAGTTTTTGTCTGTCGGTCTGTCTGTCCGTCCGTCCGTCCGTCCGTCCGTCCGTCTATTTGTCTGTCTGGGAACGCATCACAAGAAAACCGCTGGACATATTTTGATGAAAGGTATGATGATAGCTGGTTATCAGGGTCAATTATGGGAAAATATCTTATCTCTAAAAAAACTAGGGTAAGTCGCTAGTTATGTATATGCGGAAACGCGTATATTGATTTGCAATTTGTCCTTCGAGATTCATGCAGCATAAAAGCAAAAGATTGATGAGATTTTTAAAGATTTCGTGGGTCAAAGAGGTTATTCTTATTACGATATAATATCAAATACAAAATTTTTTTTTTTTTAATAACCTTATAACACCACAAGTCCCGTTTTATCACTAGGTAAACAAGTAAACAAGTAAAGTCATTCCATTGAAATATTTTAGGAAGTGTTAAATCTTTCTGATTTATCATTTCTATCTATCTATTTTACACCCAATATCTCCAAAACGGTTTTTTTTTTCAATCTTTTATCCAAACCTAAATAAACACGTATGATTAAAACATCAAGTCTTTCCAACTGACGTCTGATGCCTACCTTTCTACGTCTGAAATATGAAAAAGAAAGCTTAAAAATATTCAAAAAGCATGCTAATCGTATTATCAAGGACTTTGAAAGCCTACAAAGCAGTGGATATAAATGAAGACACTAATGGCCGCACGGCCACTATAGTTTTCCCGCAGTCAGCTCCTTCACGATGTCCCGATTAATGAGCTGTTGAATACACTTTAAGAGAGCGATCAGGCACGTTAACCTCTGAAGAGGTTGGACTTACGGACTTAAAATTTATCTAACTTATATAAAAAATATAAATAAAACTCTGTGTGTTTTTGTTTAACTAAATATTTACCCTGGTTTCGCTCGGGTCTTTAGGTGCCATTTGTTATAACAATACTAGCGACTCAACCTCATTTCGCTCGGGTTCGTCCCTAGGTACGTTTTAACGGATTATTTAGTATAGGTAATCCACGGGAACAGTACACTTTTTCAAAATAAAAAGTAACCTATGTGTTTTTCCAGACTATAATCTATCTCTGTGCCAAATTTCATCCAGATCCATTCAGACGTTCTGGCGTGACTGAGTAACAAACATCCAACTATCCAAACTTTCGCATTTATAAAATTTACTAGCAACTCACCATCGCTACGATCGAGTTCGACCCTAGTGAAAAACAAAAATAAATCTATCCCACGGGAACTGTACATTTTTCCGGGATAAAAAATAACCTATGTGCTATTCTAGACAAACATCCATCCAAACCTTTTGCATTTATAATAATAATGGGATTATGTATTTATTAGACAATATTTATTATTATATGGGATTCTGGACAGCGCCATCTTATGACAAATTTTACTACTAACAGTAGTCTTTGTTATTCAATTCAGATAGCATGATGCAAAAATATTTAGTGCATAGTGCATAAATAAAATTATTTATTGTACTGTAGTGGTTTTTTTTTAAATAATGTTTTTTTTTATAAATAATAAAAAGGACCACGAAAGGTATTACGTAATATACAAAATATGACTTAAATTAAGTACTTCAGTAATTGAGTACTTTTTAAGTCAATCAAAATCTATGCTAATATTATAAAGCTGAAGAGTTTGTTTGTTTGAACGCGCTAATCTCAGGAACTACTAATCCGATTTAAAAAATTCTTTTTGCATTAAATAGCCCGTTAACTGAGAAATCAATCAAATCATCCCGGAAAAATGTACGGTTCCCGTGGGATAGATTTGTTTTTGTCTAGAGACGAACCCTCGCATACTACAAAGAAGATATACACTATAACTATTAACTATAAAGAATACATTTAGTTAGCAATATTGATTTTTCATTATTTTTGTATAAATAAATAGATTAATAACAAAAAATGTTATTAGCACCTCTATCTAAGGATACGATGAAATCATTCTCAGAAAACAATTTCAGTTATACCAGACCACGTTCTGTAAAATTTATGTTCTCCACCGGGAGTACGTTTCTACGGATAATAAAAGTATTTTTAGATTTTTCCGTTAAAGATATAAATTTTATACCACAAACGACCATTTTTAAAAGAATTTTTCTAGTTCTTACAAAACGATCGCTTTTATAGGTGCGGGATGTAGAGAGAAAGAGATCTCGAGAAAGTGATTTTATTAAGACTTACACGAATAATAACACGTTAGTCCACTGTGGCTTAACAAATATATTTATGTATTCATTTTCTTTTACATATGAAAAATTTACTTATCTATACATATAATAAAATTCTGAGTCGAATCTGTACATTAAATTCTGTTTGTCTGTCCGTCTGTCTGGGAACGCATCACGAGAAAACTGATGGACAGTTTTTGATGAAATTTGATATAATGATAGCTAGTGATCCAGATGAACATATAGGATTCTTTTTAATACAGCAAAATATCTCATCTCTGTGAAATCTATACTAAACGTTAAAACGTAACTAGGGAGCCCGACGAAACGTAACAACCCGAGCTGAGTAATGATGAGTCGCTAGTTAACTTATAAGTTTTTATATCAGTAAAATTATGTTTTTCGATGTAAAAATAAAATTTTAAGAAAAATTTAATTTCAAAGTAATGAATTTAATTTTTTTGAACCGATTTGTAGCAACTATCTTTATAAATAATAGTCCCGCCGCACTGAGTGTGTTCTAAGCTCAGAAAATTGAACAGATTTTCATGGTCTTCACTACTAGAAAAAGGATTTATCTAGGAATGTTATAGGCTATAATTTATAAACATGTTAATAATAACAACTCGACTTTTTTGACGATTCTGACAAAAATATTAAGACTATTAAATCTAGAGACGGGTCATTAGTAATATATGAATTATTTTGGTTACTATGTAATTAGTTAAATTCTTTACACCCCATGACAATGTGTAACGAAACCTGAGTGTTTCTCGGAAAGTTCCCATAAAATTACCATAATGACCCAACAGTGAGTGGCCTGAGCTTGATGCGCTGTGTCCTACTAACTAGTGTCTTGAAATTATAATATTGTACATTTTACATTAATTTTGTATTAGACACCTATGTCACTTTCTTTGTGTGATGATGAACGGACGGATGGTTATATTGATACCTTAGTTAAGTTAAGTTAAGTGGTTAGTGTTATATTTTTTTATCAAACTGTCTGGAACCATAGAAAATTTTCTGCCTGTGTTTTAAATAAAAGTATTTTTTCCGATTTTTTCGCGGATTTATTTTAATTTTTTGTTCCAGACGTTTCGAATGCTTTACACCAATCATGATCACGAGAGATTACTGTGAAGCACTCAAAACGTCGGGAACCTAAAAACAAAATAAATCCGCGAAAATAGTTTTATTTAAAATGTCAAATATTCGCGTAAATCTAAGAAAGTATTAGTGTCTGTTTGTCATGTTTATGTAACTGGAATATACTTTGAGCTGTCGTAACAACTACATATATATTGAATTTAAGTGGCTTATTGAGCGCTAGTATAGTATATTAAGATGGCTGTCAAACTATCCAGCCTTATTTAAAATGGTTTATTTAAGCGAAAGTAGCGTGATTTCTTTACAAAAAAATGTCATCTTATGATCGTAAATAGCATGTGTAGATAAAAATAGAAAATATCTTATTGAAAACCAAAATTAAATGAATGAATAAAAACTTTATTTTCACATTTGACTGGTAACCAATACGGATACAGACAAACCATAACATTTAACAAAACAAAAAAAACATAGCAATATTTGTAAAGCACTGCTTTTTATTTATAAATATGTTGGGACATTACCACACAGCACCATCTACTTCCATGGTAAGCTACGAGGCTTGTGTTATGTATACCAGATAGTTGATACACTACATATATAAGTTAAAATAGATACATATTATAAATATAAACACTCATGACTGGAATACAAACATTCGTACTCGTCACACAAATGCCCCTAGCGGTATTGGAACCCATGACCGCTGTCACAGCAAGTAGGGTCACTATAAACTGAAAAAGTCGTCATCTATATTAATAAAGCTTGTTTTTTTGCTGAATTTCACCCTCTAAAGAAGAGAGAGAGAGTGGCAAGTAAGTATGAAATAATACTACTAAATTAATATACAATAAATTCACATTGCTATTTTATTTACCTGTAGATTTTGTATTACAAATTATCTGGGTTTTTCAGAAATCACGGCTTACTTGGCTAAAGGATAAGCTTTGAAATTCAAAGGAAAATGTAGTCAGCATCTTAGATATTCTCGCTTTTAAGAAGACATTTGCGTTATCAGCTATTTAATTGCTAGGTAATTGCGAACGGGTTTACTTATATTGGTTTAATATTCGTATCTCTATACAAGTGCCTTCTTTTTATTATCGAAATTTGTGAGTTATGAGATTAGAGATTAAAGAACTTCCCTTCGCTTCACTTGGGTTCATCCCTAGGTGCCTAACATGTTAATTTATGTCATTTTATCCAAATTAGTTCAGCCCCTTCAGCATGAATGAATAACATATTTGTATAGACATACAAACTTTCGCATTTATATTGTATAATACAAACAAAAACAAATCTATCCTACAGGAAACGTACATTTTTCCAGAATAAAAGTAGCCTATTTGTTATTCTGATGTATGAACTATATTATTGTAAAGTTTCATTAAAATCCAATCAGTGGATTTTGTGTACTAAGCTGTATGGGTTACTATAGTTTTTTTAACTATCCCAAGGGGATTCTTTAATTTTCCGGGATGAAAAGTATCTAAGATGTTGACCGGAGATATAAGGTATCACCATAAAAAAAATCATCTAAATCGGTTTAACTGTTTCGGAAATTATACTCGTACAAACAGACAAACAGACAGAGAAACAAAAAAAATCAAAAAATCTGGATTTGTTCTATTTCTCTTCTTACATCTTCCTGACTCGGTTATTAGCATTTTTTTTCTATGTACAGACATTCGACCTCTACAGTTTTATTACATGTGGTAATAAATAAATATCTTCTACAAAATTCTAAAACACTCTTTCCAAAAATTGTTTTATACTCGTATTTGATAAAAATATGTATGTATTTTTGGTATTGAATGAATTTTAAATTTAAATTAAAATTTTTGAAAACGTATATTTTTATCAAATATCTTTAAATTACATAAAAACGTCAAATAAGCGATATTAGTAGAGTTAAAACTCAAAAAAAAAAAAACAAATTCAATGTAAATATTTAAAAAAAGCTCGCTAATAGAAGTCAGAAATAGGTTAACGAGTCATAAAATCATCGGAACGTAGTTGAAAACGGGTAATAAATTCTTTTAAATCGCTTTCCTGTAATATAATAATCTTTTTAATGGAGGATTGAGGAACTCTGGTATTGAATCCAATCAATGAGAATTGGTTAGATGAAAAGATTCAAAGAACATCAAAATCTGATATTAAAACGTGAACTTCAGAACTTATCTTGATATTAAGAAATCTTGATATGATTAATGTTAACTAAAGAGATTGTCTAATTGAGATTGGTCGCTGTGATCTCTTAGTTAAATAGCTGTGACATACGGACAGATGGAAATGAGGAAATTTAGGGGTTCGATTTTTGCTTTTGGCTAGGAAATGTTAAAATTAATACTGTGTTAAATTACAAGTATATGATGAAAAATCTGATATTATAAAATAAATTATAAACTATTGATTATAATTATACCTCAAAGCTGTGTCCATGTAAATATCAATAAATTTTTGAATATATAAATAATATGTAATTTTAAGTGATTTTCTGTAATTTATCGATGTTGTATTTCTTATACGTTTGACTCAGTTTGTAGTGATCCTACTTGCTGTGCCAGTGGTCGCGGGTTCGAGTCCCGCTGGGGGCATTTATTTATGTGATGAGCTCGAATGGTTGTATGTACTCCAGTCATGGGTGTTTATATTTATAATATGTATGTATTTAAAGTTATATATGTGTAGTGTATCAACTATCTGGTATCCATAATACAAGCCTCGTAGTTTACCATGCAACTAGATTGTGATGTTAATGTCCCAACATATTTATTTATTATTTATTTATTTATATATAATATCCTACGAATAAATTAGGTTTTATAACGAAAAATTAATTTGAACACTATTTAGTTTACGTTATATTAAATCTACAGATTTCACTTTTTTTAATAAAGAGATAAATTTCACAGAAAAGTTAATTTCCATTTCAGACATACATATTAAATTGAACTGTCTAAAAGTACCCGCATGCAAGTTTTACATATCTCGATATCTATCTTTGCGCTGTATTTACATGAATGTCAGTTATATGTCGAACTCAAATCTTTATTTACATTGTCCACTCGAAGACTGAATCAAAAGTTTTCTACATATATTAAATTTCGAGCTTTCTTTGAAGCTTTTTTCGAGAAATAAAAGCTTTGGTTTACATTATCTTTAAATATTATGTATGAAAAAGTAGAAAATATGATTAACTAGTGACTCACCCTCGCTTCACTCGGGTTCGTCCCTGGCTTGTATATAGTAACATGGATATAGTGTTTTTTTTTAAGTATTAAAACCTTCCGTGGACCTTAAGGAACATACAAAAAAATAAATTACCCGAATTGGTCCAGCCATTCTTGAGTTATGCGCTTACGAAGATTCATTTTTATTTATATAGATTTATCAATCTGTCTAATTGCAAGGTAACGCGTTTGATTGGAAAACTAAGTAATACAGGTTCCAACCTCTAAGAATTTCATGTGAGTATCATTACCAATATGATTATTACCACTTGTTTTACGGTGAAGGAAAACATCGTGAGGAAACCTGTAAGTCTGAGAAAACTTAACTACGAGTAGTTCTTGAAAGACGTGTGAAGTTCGCCAAACCGCATTTGGCCAGCGTGGTGGACTATGGCCTGATTCGAACTGAGTATTTTGTCTACTTCTAAATTTCCCACCCTCACTTCATTTTGACTATAATTACATACCCGTTTAATGTGCAACTTAAAGTTTTCAATTTAATATGTCTAAAACATACAAACAGACGACACGTTTGGCTCAGTTTGTAGTGACCCTACTTGCTGTGCCAGCGGTCACGGGTTCCAGTCCCGCTGGGGGCAACCATTTGTGTGATGAACACGAATGTTTGTACTCCAGTCATGGGTGTTTATATTTATAATATGTATGTATTTAAAGTTATATATTATGTGTAGTGTATCAATTATCTGATATCCGTAACACAAGGGTCGTAGCTTCCCATGGAAACTAGATGGTGGTGTGTGTTAATGTCCCAACATATTTATTTATTTAAAATTTTCAAAAATTGGAAAATAATATATTCTATGTAGTATTAAATATCTTATATTTGTTTAATTATAATTGAGTTTGCAAAAAGCATTGCATTTTTTACTTCTCGTTCTTACAATCTAAACTTTTCAAGTTTAAACCTCAATATATTCTCAGAAAGTAAACGCTTGGCTAATGTTTATTTTTTGAACCCTCGCGTATGTAAGGATCCTCTAGCTGTCTGTTAGAAGGCCGGTAACGAGGAATGCGTCAGCATCATTAGTTCATTACGTTTACTGTTACGCCCTACGACACTGACGAGGTGATTGCATAGTGATAGGAGGGGCGGATAGCGATTTAATATGAACTACTTTATTTATTTATGTATTTTTCTATTAAGCTTCACGCGTAAATAATATAATACTGTTCAAGCTAATATGTAATACAGTTATCTGTACATATAATAAAATTCTAACTGAGGCGAATCGTTACATTAAATATTTTTTGGAATATGTTTTTGAAATACTCGTTATTATAGATACAGAAGCCGACTCTATAGTTTTTGAATTTTTGTCTGTCTGTCTGTGACGGCATTACGAATAAACCACTGGAGGGATTTTGATGAAATGAAATTTGGTATAATGATAGCTGGTTATCCGGGTCAACATATAGGATACTTTTTATTGCGGTAAAATATCTCATTTCCGAGAAATCTATACTAAACGTTAAAACGTAACGTAGGGACGAACTCGAGCGGAGCGAGACTGACTCGCTAGTGTTTTTATAAAGTTGTTTTTAAAGTTTATACAACTAAACACATTTACATTATACATATATAATTCAGCCCTTTTTTAACGTCCCACTGCTGGGCATGGTCCTTCCTCAATACGAGATAAAGGCAGGTCCACCATGCTGGCTAAATGATTGGTGGACTTCACTTCGAAATCTAGTTAGTCTCTCAGCAGGTTCACACGACGTTTTTCTTCACGGTAAGACAAATGGTAATCATATTGTAAATAATACGTGACCAGTGAGGTACGGCTGCTGATATTATTTCATTTATACTTAATTAGCAGAACTTATAAAATTTTAACTTCGAGAGTCTTAAGGGATTCATGTTGATTCGTTGTTGTAATATACTTTATAAAATTATTTAATATTTTAATATTGTTACAAGGTATAGTATATAGTAACCCAAAATGTTGGGAAGACTAAGGTCTGATTATAAATAATTTTGATATAGGCACCTTTTTAGATATGATATTTAATGACCAAACTTAGAAAATTTTCATTCAATATTATCTAGCAGTGTTTAGACATAGTTTATTAATTTGTATTTGACACTAGCGACTCACCCTCGCTTCGCTTCGGGTTCGTCCCTAGACAAAAACAAATCTATCCCACGGGAATCATACATTTCTCCGAGATGACATATAGCCTAAAGCCTTCCTCAGTGAACGGGCTATCCAATGCAAAAAGAATTTTTCAAATCGGATTAGTAGTTCCTGAGATTAGTGCGTTCAACCAAATAAACAAACAAACAAAATATTTATAATATGATTATTATAGATTAATAAACTTTTGTATTTAACTGGCGACTCGCCCTCGTTCCGTTCGGGTTTGTCCTTAGTTACGTTTTAACGTTTAGGGTAGATTTCTCAGGGATGAGATATTTTCTCGCAGTAAAAAGTATCCCGTTACATGTCGACCCGAGGAAGGTTTTAGGCTACATACCATCCTGGAAAAATGTACGGTTCCCGTGGGATAGATTTGTTTTCATCTAGGGACGAACCCGAAGCGAAGCGAGGACGAGTCGCTAGTATATGATATATGTAGGATCAAAGAATGCAAATGAAAGCACTTGGTAACTCACCGACTATTTATTATAATAAAAATTACATATGACAATGTTCACGCATATCGTCATTATCGTTCATTTCCTTTATAGTCCAAGCGAAATGCAGTTATTTTTAAGAAAAAATAAAATATTGAAAACCTGAAGTTTTATGATTTTAAAATATTAGCAGGTATATAAGGAATAGAAATTCATAAAATGCCCCCGATGCCCAGCCACCCCCGAGAAATGGGGGGACGCAAAGCGTTAAAAAGTAGTTTTTTTCAATTTCCGGCTTACTGTGACGTTTTATCGAAAAATGTTTTCTATAAAAGTTGTAGGTCTAGTAAAAATCTAAAACTTTTATTCATAACACTTTTTACAATAACCTCAATGTTTTCGAGATATTTGCAAAAAACTCAGTTTTTAATTTTTTCTTGGTTTTTTATTTTTAATTTCTAGAATAATCTTTTAATTCTCATGAAACTAAGTTAATGTAATCTACAATATATATAAAATAAACGAAAAAAAATTGAAATTGAAATGTTCAGCCATTTCCGAGAAAAATATGTTTTTTGGTTTTGAAAGGCTGAAAATCACCTCCAACTTCAAGTGGACGTTTACATTTAAAATTTTTTATGTACAATTTTCAGATAGGGCTCATTCTTTTCGTCTTGAACTCTACTTTTTAAAGAAACAAAAACATTGTATGATCGCCCTGTAAGAACACTCTTAAAAATTGAAGACATTGGAAAAATCGATAATTTTACTTTGTAAACTACATTTTTTTTAATTATCATTGGAAAAGTGCACTTTATTAACCAAATTTTTATAAACTGATTATACCAGTGTATTTTTCAGGAAAAAATGAAAGAAATGGTATTCTTAAGTTTTTAATTTGACGCTTATTATTTATACAATATCGCCGTAAACATTCCAACTTTGCAATTTGATGAGTCGTGAAGAAATAATAAAAATTGGAATTCACGTAAAGTACACCGTCTTCTTTTGTATTTTTTCCAGTAGAATCTATTTATGTTTTAATTTTTTGAATTTATCGATGTTTTATTAATTTTTGATTGATTTTGGAGTTAAATTTATTGATTTTTCCTAAAAAAATAGATTATAAGGTAATTACAGAAAGAAATGAAATTCATTCGTAGTCTAATCTTGTTTATTCATTAGTTGAAAGTATGATTGAAAAAAATTAAGTTGATATTTACAAAATTTGGTCATAGTTTTGTTAAAAAAATCATAAAAAATGTAAAAAAATGAAAAAAAAAATCATTAAAAACAAAAAAAAGTACATTAAAGAGTAATTTTAAAAAGATTTAAATTTTTAAAATTACCCTTTAACGTACTGTGCATCCATCAAATGCTTAGATATTGATGATAAAAAAAGAAAAGGATGCCTTTTTATTGAAAGTCAAATATCTCAGGAAAAAATCGACGTAAAGAGTTTAGTAAAAACTTTTTTTTTCATTTTATACATTTTTTTATGATTTTTTAACAAAACTCTGACAAATGTTGTAAATATTAACTTATTTTTTTTTTATTATACTTTTAACTAATGAATAAACAAGATTAGACTACGAATTTCATTTGTTTCTGTAATTACCTTAAAATCCAATTTTTTAGAAAAAATCAATAAATTTAACTCCAAAATCGATTAAAAATTAATGAAACATCGATAAATTCAAAAAAATAATAACTAAATAGATTCTACTGAAAAAAAAATACAAAAGACAGAGGTGTACTTTACGTGAATTCCAATTTTTATTATTTCTTCACGACTCGTCAAATTGCAAAGTTTGAATGTTTACGGCGATATTGTATAAATAATAAGCGTCAAATTAAAAACTTAAGAATACCATTTCTTTCGTTTTTTCCCGAAAAATACACTGGTATATTCAGTTTATAAAAATTTGGTCAATAAAGTACACTTTTCCAATGATAATTAAAAAAAATGTAGTTTACAAAGTAAAAATTATCAATTTTTCCAATGTCTTCAATTTTTAAGAGTGTTCTTACAGGGTGACCATACAATGTTTTTATTTTTTCAAAAAGTACAGTTCAAGACGAAAAGAATGAGCCCTATCTGAAAATTGTACAAAGAAATTTTTAAATGTAAACGTCCACTTGAATTTGGGGGTGATTTTCAGCCTCTCGACACCATAAAATATACTTTTCTCGGAAATGGCTGAACATTTCAATTTCAATTTTTTTATATTTATTCTATATATATTGTAGATTACATTGCTTTAGTTTCATGAGAATTAAAAGATTATTCTGGAAATTAAAAATAAAAAACCAAGAAAAAATTAAAAACTGAGTTTTTTGCAAATATCTCGAAAACATTGAGGTTATTGTAAAAAGTGTTATGAATAAAAGTTTTAGATTTTTACTAGACCTACAACTTTTATAAAAAACATTTTTCGATAAAACGTCACAGTGAGCCGGAAATTGAAAAAAACTATTTTTTAACGCTTTGCGTCCCCCCATTTCTCGGGGGTGGATGGGCATCGGGGGCATTTTATGAATTTCTATTCCTTATATACCTGCTAACATTCTAAAATCATAAAACTTCAGGTTTTCAATATTTTGTTCCCAAACTGCATTTCGCTTGGACTATTATTCATTTTTCATTCCATTCTTAAAATCATGTCATACGTCTCTTTTTACTCTTAAAACATCATTTCACGCATATTTATCTTGCAAATCTCACATATACATATATCCTATAGCCTTTAGTGATAAACGGGCTATCTAAAGCGATTTTTTTTTTAATCTTATTAGTAATTCCTAGGTTTAGCGCGTTCAAACAAACAAACTCTGCTTTTTTATAATATTAGTATAGATATATACTGATATATTAAGTAGTTTTAGGGGATATTTGTATACTGTAAAAATACCAATACATCAGAGATTATGAACCATTATTCTTAGTATGAAGATTTTGGACCGCTACCCGAATATCTTATGGGGTTATCCTAAAAAGTTAATGGCGTCTGTTCGCTTGAGATACCGCAGTCGTAGAGCGCGAAACACCCACTCATTCTGACTGCGCCACTATACTCTACGGTCTCTATTAACCTTCTTGATTTATTTGTTTCAGGTTGTATATCCTGGATTCGCACAACTAAAAGCTGACATTCTATTAAAAAAACTTTATGTGAGTCATCAATATAAAATATAGATAAGTTGTTTCTTAAGTACAATCTTAATAATTCACATACAATTAGTTTTTCATATGTCCTTTTACGGCTCAGTTAATAGTGTGTGTGTGTGTGTGTACTAATTGCTGTGTCAGCGGTCGCGAGTTCGAATCCCGCTGGGGGCATTTATTTGTGTTATGAGCACGAATGTTTGTACTCCAGTCATGGGTGTTTATATTTATAACATGTATGTATTTAAAGTTATATATGTGTAGTGTATCAACTATCTGGTATCCATAACACAGGCCTCGTAGCTTACCATGGAACTAGATGGTGCTGTGTTAATGTCTCAACATATTTTGTAAAGCAACAAGAATTGGAACAGAATGTTCATATTCCCTTCCGTAAAATAAAAGTAGCCTAAGTTACTTCTTATAATACCAGCTATCTGCCAGTGAAAGTCTCGTTAAAATCGGTCCAGCCGTTTCGGAGATTAGCCGAAACAAACAGACAGACAGACAAAAAATTTAAAAATTATATTTTTCTTATAAGTACCGTATATAATTCCATATGAATTTAGTATAAAACTGTTATTTTGATATTACAAACAGACGCTTCATTTATATTTATCTGTATAGATCTGTATGTACATTATGCTTAAAAAAATTCATTTTTATGACAAGAAAATGTTCCATTTAATAAAACAATATTAAGAAATTAAATAATCTCAGTAAAACTAAAAATATTTATGATTCTGTACTACAAATTAAAAAAAAAAATCGTAATTTTACTAATCAACTTAAAAATTTGTAGGTTTCTTTAAATATTTAAGCTCAAATAATACTTGATTTTGCTTTTTATATACAGTAGAATATGCTTTAATTCTAAGTTAATTAGAGGTGGAATTTCTATTTTATATTCATTTGTCTCCAAACTTAAAAATTATGTCTCCAGCAGATGTTATAATATTATTAATACTGTTGAAACATAATCCTTACTTATTAATATATTAAACAACTAGCATTGCCCGCAGCTCCGCCCGCGTTCAGATGACCAAAAACCAAATTCTTAGGTTTTACATATTAGTATACTCTGACATTGCAGTTTTTATATTTTTTCTCAGAAATGAGATATTTTCCCGTGGTAAAAAGTATCCTATATGGTGACCCGAATAACCAGCTATCGTCATACCAAATTTCATCAAAATCCTTCCAGTGGTTTTTCTGTGATGCGGTAACAGACAGACAGACAGACAGACAGACAGACAGACAGACAGACAGACAAAAATTCTACAAACTATAGATTCGGCCTCTGTATCGATAACAATGTCTATTTCAATAAGATTTTCCAAAAAATATTTAATGTACAGATTCGGCTTAGTTAGAATTTTATAATATGTATAGATTGAGAGTTTTAAGCTTGGCTTTCAAATACAAGTGCCTATCAGAGCCATTTTGATTATATCTTCCTACGGCAAACGAAACTATGTTTTCGGATTTTTTCGTAAATTTATTTCGATTTTCGATTCCCGACGTTTTGAATGCTTTACAACTATCATGGTCACGGGAGAAAACAAGAACTTGGTAAGGAACCAAAAATACCAATTCAAAATTCAAATTCAGAGTATTTTATTCAGCATTAAATTATTATATTTTTTTACTGAACGTCATGACTCATGAGTCTACTGTCTACTAACAATTCGGAAAGAAGAAGCCTCAGACCTGAGAAGAACTGGCGAAAGAAACTCAAATGAACAGAAGTCTGCGGAAAAATCCGAAAAAATAGTTTTATTTGCAACGACACGTTTGGCTCAGTTTGTAATGACCCTATTTGCTGTGCCAGCGGTCGCGGATTTGAGTCCCGCTGGGGACATGCATTTGTGTGATAAGCACGAATGTTTGTACTCCAGTCATGGGTATTTATAATATGTATGTATTTAAAGTTATATATGTAAGTGTAGTGTATCAACTATCTGGTATCCATAATACAAACTGTATGTTAATGTCTCAACATATTTACAATGTCAAATTATTGCGTAAATCTAAGAAAGTATTACCTATACCTTTATATAAAAGCTAAATTACAAATTATATCAACTTATTCAGGCAAGTTGTAACATTCACACGTACTTCGGGATATCAAGGGCCCGCGGCGTTCCGCATGTCGTATATATATTCTGTTAGAGCCCAATAAGCGACGGTACGGCCAAGTTTGCCAACCTCTTCTAATTAATTTCAACTCCATACCGGTGAAACGAGAAACTCTGCGTCTAAGTTATAGGTGAGAGAGAGTTATTCACTTATTAATTTTGAATTGTTTATGATAATAATGTTAAATAAAAAAATAATTTGTCTGTCTGTCCATTTGTATCAGCCAATTTCCGATTGTAGGATAAAATATTCGTTTGGATCCCTGTGTCATTATCATTTCATCATTCATTATCTAACTTTTCTGTATTTTTATTATTTTCTTGGTGTACAATAAAGTGTTATTTATTACTATTATTAATAACTAGCGACTCACCCTCGCTTCGCTCGGGTTCGTCCCTAGCTTAATTCCCCATACAAACTTTCATCCCCATTTTCACCCCCTTAAGGGATGATTTCCGAGATAAAAAGTATCAGTCCTTCCCAGGGTCTCTAACTATCTTCTTATCAAATTTACAACGTTACAAACTCACTACCTCTTTTTAATATTAGTATAGATAATAATAATATTGGGTGAAAAGTTACATAAATTACTTATTTCGAGTAAAGGAAGGAGTTATGTTATAGAGGATAAGTTCTTTGCCTTGAAGTAATAAAAATAAGCTCGTACTAGCTCTTGGTTGATACTGAGTAGAGGTCTTTATTGTTACTAGTGTATGCCCATTGCCCAGTGATCTAAAAACCATAAATAATCATTATTTATTTTTATTTTATTTAAATACACTCAAGCTCGTCTATACCGACTAAACAAAAATACCAAAAATCGGTTGAAAAACATAGGAGAAAAAGGTACTTAACTAGCGACTCACCCACGCTCCGCTCGGGTTCGTCTCTTGTTACGTTTTAACGTCTAGTATAGATTTCTCAGAGATAAGATATTTTCCCGCAGTAAAAATGATGCTATGTGTTGACTCGGACGAGCTATATTATACCAAATTTCAACGGACAAAAACTCTAAAAACTATAGGTTCGGCCTCTGTATCAATATGTAATCAATTTTCCAAAAAAATATTTTATGTACAGATTCGACTCAGTTAGGATTTTATTATATGTATAGATTTATGCTGACGATTTCCTTCAAATTATACCATAAACACGAAAGTCATCATATTTAAACTTTTTCAACACTTTTGATTCTGTTAAAATTGTTACGTTTAACTACAATTTATAATAATATATAAAAAAATAAGAAATTAAATATATATATATATTTAAAACATAATTGAAGAAAATTTACTTCAATTTACATTTTAAAACTACAGAAAATAAAAATTTAATCTTACACCACATTTTATGTAAGTACGGACGATAGCGATATCAGTAAGCTCAGAATTGGTAAGATAGGGCGAGAAAACATCAAGCGAGCAGCCACCCTATGCTTACAGTCAAGTATCAAATAGTGCACACGTAGCCAAGCTTATTCTCTAAATTGTAAATTAGATTAAAAGCTTGGGGAAGAATATTCGTTAAAGTATTAGCATTTAATTTATTTAACGAAAGTTACTAACAATATGAATTTCGATATCTTTATTAGAAAAAACTACTAAACATACATTTGGAGACTACATATTCTAACTACGTAATAATATACATAGTACGTACGTATATATAATATATAACACTCAAATATATAATATTTTGTAAGCCATCGTATAATATTGATGAAGGTTATCTAACATCATGCTGCATCTTTTAGCAGTGAAGTAATTATACATAAATAAAATACGCAAGTAGATTCGCGGGTAAAAGAAACTCAATAAATTTTAGCTTTCTACAGTCTTTCTCTATATAAACTTTACCTATACCAAAGCTCATCCTCCTCCGTACATGCAATATGCTTAAAAAGGGGCTCAAAGTTTTCTCTTCACGTATTAATATATAGATTAAGATATTCCTAAAATGGAATAATCAAACGTCCGTATGGTAAACACGAGCAAAACAACACTTCGCAGGTAAAGCCAGTTACACATAAGCCAGATTGTTACGACAAACTTGCTTAATTAAAGTTAATTCGAGCGACTTCATTTGATTTTAAGAAAATGTAAATAAAGGTTTAACTTAGGTTTATCATTATGTGTTTTATCACGTGATAGCCAATTTTTTCATGGGATTTATGCCATTTGCCTTCATTTATTGAGCAAAATTCCCATACGTATATTCGTTATCCTTCGAGGTATCTTTATTTGCTCGGGAGGTATCTTTCTTATAATATTAAATTTTGTTAAGTAGCATCCGCATATACACATATCCAAATATTCGCATTATATAAATATAGTTTTATTTTCACCTTCCCTTGCTTGCTTTTTGACATCACCATCACCCTCTTTTACCATTTATTTAAACGCTTTATTAATTTTTAAACGATTTGTTCAGTTTTACTACTAATACTAATATTATAAAGCTGAAAAGTTTATTTGTTTGGCTGGACGCGCTAATCTCAGAAACTACTAATCTGATTTGAAAAATTCTTTTTGCATTGAATAGCCCGTTAACTGAGGAAGGCTATAGGCTATATATCATCTCAGAAAACTGTACGGTTGCCCTAGGATAGATTTCTTTTTGTCTAGAGACGAACCCGAAACGAAGCGAGGGTGAGTCGCTAGTAGTGTATATTCGTCTCTCCATAAAACTCACTCGCCACAAAGCACATACAAATTGCCATCAAATACCAAATTATAAAAATTACCAACTACTGCAAAAAGTAAAAACATACCCTTAAAAGATAATAAAATAAAATGTAATACACTTATTAAAACAATCGTAACATTTTACAGTACGTACATAATCACACAACTGCTCTCTATCGCGACCGCAGGTTTCAATTAGCGTCGTCCATTCACCCGCTGCCGATGTGACCACAGCTTTAACGCCTATTGTTAATAATATAAAGATTTTTTTCTGCTAAGGGCTTATGAAAGTGAAAAAACTATAGGTAACTATATGTATAGTAGATCAAGGTCTTGAATTTGAATCCCGGGTCAGTCAATTTTCAATAGTAGATTGGATTTAGGAAGGTAATCTAAACCTCCTGTAAAGCCTGCGTCTGATCTCTCATTGGACCGGTCAGGTTGTCGTCCCATTGGACTACTATAGAAATAGAGTGAACTTATGTTTGCACATACACTTGTGTAGTGTAAACATTATATCCTGCTTAGCCGACTAGTTTCAGTAGAACATAATGACCAAACTCGATCTGGATATCCGATCAAAAAAAAAAAAATAACTTGCAAATGCGTTCATGACAGACACGACGAAAAATACAATAGCACCATTGTATTTTTCGTACAAAACCAATATCCAATATACAGATACTTAATAAATGATATTTTTTATATTAAAAATAGATCATTTATTGCATTAATAAATATTGTATTAATAAATGATTCATGCAACTATTATTTTAGCCTTAAAGTCATTTTTGTTTAAAAAAACGCTAGGTACCTATGTTTCGTGTAGCTTAAACTTTATAATATTAAGAACTTTTATCTATAGGTACATATAATAAAATTGTAACTTAGCCGAATCTGTACATTAAATATATTTTTTTAATCTTATTGAAATAGATATTATTATATCGATACAGAAGCAGAATCTATAGTTTTTAGAATTTTTGTCTGTCTGTCTGTCTGTCTGTCTGTCTATTACCGCATCACGGAAAAACCACTGAAAGGATTTTGGTGAAATCTGGTACGATGATAGCTGATTAACCGGGTCAACATATAGGATACTTAAACTGCGGGAAAATATCTTATCTCTGAGAAATATATACTAAACGTTAAAATGTAAGTAGGGACGAACCCGAGCGGAGCGAGGGTGAGTCCCTAGTATAATAATATAATGGTTTATCATCTTTTGGATCAACTTAAAAATAGTAGGAGGTACTCAAATCGGCTGTATGTAGTTGTTTATTACGCGATATCTCTTAAAAAGTTAAACCGATTTTCAAAATCCTTTTTTTATTCAATAGTTTGGCCTATAATTGGAAGGCTATAAACAAAAAACATTATTAACATTTTTTAAAGTGATTTTGAGGTACCATTTTAAAAAGCAATTATTAAAAAAATATTCACTATACGCATTAAATAAAATTATTTTAAAAAAATATTTTACACCAAAATATAATTCACTATCTTATTTATATCAGCAAAACTTACGTTTTTTAGTCACCGTTTAAAAAGTTTTTTCGTCAAGTAAAAACTCGACAAGTCTCTTTGAAGTCAACAATTCAAGCTCAGCAACAGTTTGGTAATTGTTGTTTTGTAGTACAATGAAATATTAACTTTGTATTTGTTTTGCCAAAGGTCTTTTAAGAGTGTTTCAGATAGCTTTGTAAATGTGAAAGGGAATAGGTTGGGCTATATTTATTTTTAGTGGAAGACTTTTGGAAAGTTGCTCGAACAAAATTAATGTTACCAACGTTTTGCCCTAACTGTGGTCGAATAGTGCCTATGGGACTTTTATTTTGTTCATCAAACTTCACTATCGTACTAGTTACAATAATCCATATCAATACTTACTATATATGTAATAAAATTCTGAGTCGAATCTGTACATTAAATATTTTTTTGGAAAATCTTATTGAAATAATTATTATTATCGATACGAAGGCCGAATGTATAGTTTTTAGAATTTTTGTCTGTCTGTCTGTCCGTCTGTGATCGCATCACGAAAAACACACTGGAGGGATTTTGATACATTTTGGATGATGATAGCTGGTTATCCGGGTCAACATATAGGATACTTTTTACAGCGGGAAAATATCTCATCTCTGAGAAATCTATACGAAACGTTAAAACGTAAGTAGGAACGAACGTGAACGGAGCGAGGGTGAGTCACTAGTATTGTAATAAATGTAAGAGGTTGTGAGGATGAATGGATGAATGGATGGATGTTTGTTACTCTTTCACGCTAGAACGGCTTATAAAGATTATAGTCTAGAATAGCACATAGATTACTTTTTATCTCGGAAAAATGTACGGTTCCCGTGAGATATATTCGTTTTTGTCTAGGAACGAACCCGAATCGAAGTGAGGCTGAGCCGCTTGTATTATTATTATGAAAGTGAATAAAACTATCTTTTCGGATTTTTTCGCGGATAATTTGTTTTTTGGTTCCCGGCGTTTCGAATTCTTTACAACCATCATCTCTCCCGTGACCAAGATTGTTTGATTGATACTTTTGTTTAAAATGTCAAATATTCGCGTAAATCTACGAAAGTATTATATGAAAGTAAAGTTGTGTGTTTGTTACACGAAGCTGTAACATCTCAACAAATGTTAATGAAATTCGGTATGAAGATAACAAAATCCTAGATTTACACATAGCCTAGTACTAACAGACGTATCTATCACGAGTACTACGCTGCCGACGACAAATAGTGTCTAAAGTATATGTATTTTGTACAGCAATATCCAAGGGATATAATTTTTTCGATTGGGAAAAAAATTGTTTTTTTTGTCTATGTTGTTTGTTTAAGATAAAAACTTGCATTTATAATAAAGTAAAATTGGCTTACGAGTAGTATTATAATTATACTGTCCATATATACATTACTTATGATTAAAAAAATAATCTTCCTGAATAAAACTATCTTTTCGGATTATTTCGCGGATTTATTTTGATTTTTGGTTCCCGACGTTTCGAATGCTTTACAGCAATCATGGTCACGGGAGAGACTAAGGTCTTAGACATCTCAAAAGCGTTATATACTTGTTACAGACAGTGCCTACCCACAAATTTAAAAAAATGATTTTGAAAATTCAAAAATGGCACCAGAGTACCTTACAATATTTGTTGATTTAATTCTAAACATATTAAAAATATTAAAAAGTTTAATAAGTATTATAATTAAATATTATTTGTTTAATTTTAGCTGTTATTATTATAAATATTACAATATTTTAAAAAACTTTAAGAATTAATAATGTAATATTATTTAGTGTTGCTATTACTATAATATGTCTAACCACAAAGAAAATCAAAATATTAATTATTTATTAAATACTAATTATTTATTAAAGTATTATTATTGTTTTATATGTAATTTAGAAAATTAAATTTTATAATTTAGATTTCTAATGTAATTTTAAGATATAATATTAAGCAACACTATCTTCACAGATAAAATATATATTAATCCGAATCATTGTTATAGCGATCCACACAGTATGAACTAACTACATCTACAGGTCTGTTATCTTTGTTTTTGCTGTTAGATTTTATTATGTTTATTACAGGATCCCACGATGATGGTAGTACCCAGCCATCTTCCCTATTGAAGTTTGGATGTTTTTTAATTTCAATAGCTTCGCGAATCATCCTGGGGCGATAACGGCTTTCTTTCGCAAGTATTTGTGGATTATCAAAGCGAATGTAGTGGCTTGGGCGATCCTGGCTATGTTTACAGACTGCAGATGTTGTATTGCGACGGTGCTTCACATCAGCTATGTGTTCTTTGACCCGAGTTCTAATGGATCTCTTTGTTTGTCCGATGTAGGAGAGCCCACAATCACAATCAAGTTTGTATACCCCTGCATCTTGGAGAGGGATGTGGCACTTGACTGGTGGTAAAAACTGACTAATTTTCTTTGGCGGCTTGAAGTAAGTTTTGATTGAAGCACGCTTTAAGATGTAGCCAATCTTGTCAGTGACTCCTCTCATGTATGGCAGGACTGCAGGGACTCGCTCGACTGTGGCTGGTTTCACTCGGTCACTGTGACGCAGGCGCGGCACTTGCAGCTTGTTGTCTCGCAGAACTTGCTTGACATGTTGCAGTTCTCCGGCCAGGTGTTGCTCGTCACAGATCCCTTGTGCTCTCTGAAACAAAGATTTTCCCACGGTAGCTAACTGTGAAGGATGGTGGTGAGATTCACCGTTCAGGTACCTATCAGTATGGGTCTTCTTTCTATACACAGTGTGACTCAAGGTGTTATCTGGGTTGCGTTTAACTAAGACATCTAAGAAAGCTAAGGTATTGTCAGATTCTAATTCCATAGTAAATTGTATTTTAGGATTTATAGAATTAAGATGTTCTAAGAATACAGTTATTTTATCAGATGGTAATATTGTGAAAGTGTCATCTACGTACCGCTTGTAGAAACGAGGGGTCACGGGTGATGTGTTCAGAGCAGTCTCCTCGAAGTCCTCCATGAAGATGTCGGCTACAACGGGAGAGACTGGCGAACCCATGGCCACTCCATCCACTTGCCTATAGAATTCATCATTCCACAGTAGATAGCCGGATGTTAGGCAGTGTTTTAAAAGTTCAGTGTATTCTATTGACATATTGTGATCCTGTAGCTTCCTAGATATTATTTTAATACAGTCTTCCACTGGTAGGCTGGTAAATAAAGACTGTACATCAAAACTAACCATTGTTTCATTGTCCATGAGTTTTAGGTGTTTAACTTCATTGACAAAATGGTAAGAGTCCCTTGTGAACGCTCTTGTTAATCCTCTGAGTGGTGAGAGTACTTTTGCTACTAGTTTGGCCAGTTTGTAAGTCGGTGAGTCGATCTGACTCACAATTGGACGTAGCGGAGCGTTAGGCTTGTGTATTTTCGGGAGTCCATACAACTTAGGCGGTTTTGCACATGATGGAATAAGAGTTTTCACATCTAGATTTAATGTGTCGGAGTGTTCCTTAATTAGCTTTTTAGTAGTATTTAAAACGGTGGTAGTTGGATCCGTTTTAACCTTTGTGTACGTGCTCTCGTCCGACAAAAGATGTTTTATTTTATCATTATAATCTGATGCATCCATCACAACGGTTGCATTTCCTTTGTCCGCGCGTAGAACGATGATGTCTGACCTATTGCGTAGGTTTTTCAACGCTAAATACTCCTGTTTACTGAGATTAGGTTTGGGCTTAGTACAACGACGTAACAAAGACGAAACATCCTGACGTATGGCCTCCATATCCTCAGTTTTCATAACGTTTTGGGCCAAGGCATCTTCAACTGCGCAAATAATGTTTTCATAAGGAATGCGCGTAGGCGTTACAGCAAAATTCAAACCTTTATTTAGTACCTGAATAGTAGGGTCGTCCAACGGTTGTTTTGACAGATTGACAACAGCTTGAGGTCCGCACGAGTGTGAATCTGTGGTAAACGGGCGCGTTCCGTTATTATCTATGTTTTTCTTTTTCTTTTTGATGTTTAATTTTTCAACGAGTTTTTCATATTTTAAAATATGTTTAATTTTGCATTGATTATATTTGGTTGTCTCGCGCTTATTTAAAGTGTCAATGCAATCGTTGAAATCACAGGGTGTCAATACTGTCTTAACAATATCGGACGTCTGTTCAATGTCCCGGTCGTTTCTGCGTAGATCGCGGCGGTTTTGTCGAATCACTGTCCGTAACAACTTAAAATTTGCCTGGTTTACGATCTTAGCGCTTCCTCGTATGTTCTTTTTGGAAGATATTTTTACACACGTTGGAATGAGACGATGATCACGACATCTCTTCAAGAAAGTTAAAGATGTTAATAATCTTGCACGCTTAGTCTTCAGATCTTCTAACCGGCGTATCTTGTTTGCGATTTCCAGTCCGTACTGGTTCACATAATACTTTCTTAGATTTACGCGAATATTTGACATTTTAAAACGTTATGAAAACTGAGGATATGGAGGCCATACGTCAGGATGTTTCGTCTTTGTTACGTCGTTGTACTAAGCCCAAACCTAATCTCAGTAAACAGGAGTATTTAGCGTTGAAAAACCTACGCAATAGGTCAGACATCATCGTTCTACGCGCGGACAAAGGAAATGCAGCCGTTGTGATGGATGCATCAGATTATAATGATAAAATAAAACATCTTTTGTCGGACGAGAGCACGTACACAAAGGTTAAAACGGATCCAACTACCACCGTTTTAAATACTACTAAAAAGCTAATTAAGGAACACTCCGACACATTAAATCTAGATGTGAAAACTCTTATTCCATCATGTGCAAAACCGCCTAAGTTGTATGGACTCCCGAAAATACACAAGCCTAACGCTCCGCTACGTCCAATTGTGAGTCAGATCGACTCACCGACTTACAAACTGGCCAAACTAGTAGCAAAAGTACTCTCACCACTCAGAGGATTAACAAGAGCGTTCACAAGGGACTCTTACCATTTTGTCAATGAAGTTAAACACCTAAAACTCATGGACAATGAAACAATGGTTAGTTTTGATGTACAGTCTTTATTTACCAGCCTACCAGTGGAAGACTGTATTAAAATAATATCTAGGAAGCTACAGGATCACAATATGTCAATAGAATACACTGAACTTTTAAAACACTGCCTAACATCCGGCTATCTACTGTGGAATGATGAATTCTATAGGCAAGTGGATGGAGTGGCCATGGGTTCGCCAGTCTCTCCCGTTGTAGCCGACATCTTCATGGAGGACTTCGAGGAGACTGCTCTGAACACATCACCCGTGACCCCTCGTTTCTACAAGCGGTACGTAGATGACACTTTCACAATATTACCATCTGATAAAATAACTGTATTCTTAGAACATCTTAATTCTATAAATCCTAAAATACAATTTACTATGGAATTAGAATCTGACAATACCTTAGCTTTCTTAGATGTCTTAGTTAAACGCAACCCAGATAACACCTTGAGTCACACTGTGTATAGAAAGAAGACCCATACTGATAGGTACCTGAACGGTGAATCTCACCACCATCCTTCACAGTTAGCTACCGTGGGAAAATCTTTGTTTCAGAGAGCACAAGGGATCTGTGACGAGCAACACCTGGCCGGAGAACTGCAACATGTCAAGCAAGTTCTGCGAGACAACAAGCTGCAAGTGCCGCGCCTGCGTCACAGTGACCGAGTGAAACCAGCCACAGTCGAGCGAGTCCCTGCAGTCCTGCCATACATGAGAGGAGTCACTGACAAGATTGGCTACATCTTAAAGCGTGCTTCAATCAAAACTTACTTCAAGCCGCCAAAGAAAATTAGTCAGTTTTTACCACCAGTCAAGTGCCACATCCCTCTCCAAGATGCAGGGGTATACAAACTTGATTGTGATTGTGGGCTCTCCTACATCGGACAAACAAAGAGATCCATTAGAACTCGGGTCAAAGAACACATAGCTGATGTGAAGCACCGTCGCAATACAACATCTGCAGTCTGTAAACATAGCCAGGATCGCCCAAGCCACTACATTCGCTTTGATAATCCACAAATACTTGCGAAAGAAAGCCGTTATCGCCCCAGGATGATTCGCGAAGCTATTGAAATTAAAAAACATCCAAACTTCAATAGGGAAGATGGCTGGGTACTACCATCATCGTGGGATCCTGTAATAAACATAATAAAATCTAACAGCAAAAACAAAGATAACAGACCTGTAGATGTAGTTAGTTCATACTGTGTGGATCGCTATAACAATGATTCGGATTAATATATATTTTATCTGTGAAGATAGTGTTGCTTAATATTATATCTTAAAATTACATTAGAAATCTAAATTATAAAATTTAATTTTCTAAATTACATATAAAACAATAATAATACTTTAATAAATAATTAGTATTTAATAAATAATTAATATTTTGATTTTCTTTGTGGTTAGACATATTATAGTAATAGCAACACTAAATAATATTACATTATTAATTCTTAAAGTTTTTTAAAATATTGTAATATTTATAATAATAACAGCTAAAATTAAACAAATAATATTTAATTATAATACTTATTAAACTTTTTAATATTTTTAATATGTTTAGAATTAAATCAACAAATATTGTAAGGTACTCTGGTGCCATTTTTGAATTTTCAAAATCATTTTTTAAATTTGTGGGTAGGCACTGTCTGTAACAAGTATATAACGCTTTTGAGATGTCTAAGACCTTAGTCTCTCCCGTGACCATGATTGCTGTAAAGCATTCGAAACGTCGGGAACCAAAAATCAAAATAAATCCGCGAAATAATCCGAAAAGATAGTTTTATTTAAAATGTCAAATATTCGCGTAAATCTAAGAAAGTATAATCTTCCTGAAGCAATATAGCATATTATGATTACATTATTTATTCTAATATTGCCAAAATCAAATTTTGATTGATAACTTTTCACGCAACGACGGTATAGATTTGAGTTTTGTGCAGAGATAATATAGGGGAGTGCTATACTCGAGTTATTTTCATATATTCACATACTATTTAGTATCATATACATATATTATTATTACCATAAAAGAAGCAAATCTACATAGTTTATACATATAATAAAATTGTAACAAAGCCGGATCTGTACATTAAATATTTTTTTGGAAAATCTTATTGAAATAGACCTTATTATCGAAACAGAGATCGAATGTATATTTTATAGAAATTTTGTCTGTCTGTCTGTCTGTTACCGTATCACAAGAAAACCACTGGACAGATTTTGATGAAATTTGGTATGATGATAGCTGGTTATCCTGATCAATATATAGGGTACTTTTTACAGCTAAAAAATATCTAATTTCTGAGAAATCTATACTAAATGCTAAAATGTCCTAGGGACGAGTCGCTAGTCTGGTATAAAGCGCAGGCATGTCATCCTGCGTTACAGTTTTCAACAATTTTGCATACAAGTAATGTTCGTTTGGACGTACAAAATGAAGGTAATTATACGTCTACACCACAAATTCACTGCAGTATTAATTACATAGTGGAACTGAAAACCAACTTTAAATATAACATGCTTTACTGCTATTTAATTTAATAATAAAATTTATAGGTAACAACTCTTGGGTGATAAGTTTTTATAAAAATTAATTGATGTTTTGCTTATATTTTACTTGAATTCAAATTATTACAATTATATACTCAATGTCAGGAGTTTACCTACTTGTCAGTTCGAAAAGAAAAATTCTCAGACCTGACAAGAACTGGTGAAGAAAGTCAGCGGGACTAGAATAATTAGTATTTTTTCCTTTTTTTGGAAGTAAAATTTTAAAAGATATATGTCTATATATTTATTACTTTGAAAAAAAAATCTTCAACATTGAAGTAGCCTGGAGACGTTCACGTCATTCCCAAGGCGTGCCATCTTCTATAAAATCATTAATTGTATAGCAACCTTTAGCACACAAAGGTTCTTCAACATTGTTTTTTTTTTTTAATTGATTTGCTCTGGTTCGTCCATAGGTACTTACTACGTGCATATCTAAAGGAAGCTAATATAAGGCATCAACTCTGCGATCAGATGCTATCTACATTAACCTAGTAATTTGTTATAAAATAAATATGTTGGGACATTAACACACAGCAATATCTAGTTCCAATGTAAGCTACGAGGCTTGTGTGATGGATTCCAGATAGATGATACACTACATAATTATATAACTTTAAATACATACATATTATAAATATAAACACCCATGACTGGAGTAAATACATTCATGCTCATCACACAAATGAATGCCCCAAGCGGGACTCGAACCCACGAACAAGTAGGGTCACTACAAACTGAGCCAAACGTATCGTCATAACTAGTTAAGCTTCTTATTTCATGTAACTAGGGATTGCAATCCGGAAAAACGGATCCGGTAATCCGGCGGATCCGGCATCATTAAACGTTCACCGGATCCGGTGCCTTTATACCGGATCCGGTGACCGGATCCGGTGCTCGCAATTTTTGGCAAAATAATAGAGATGTTGCATGTAGAGGCCTTGTACAGAAGAGATTCGACCTTGTTAAAGGTAGACTTTCGAAACAAGCGTCAATAATGCGGCGTTTATAGCGTCACTGACGCCGTGTCAGTGTCGCTGCGACTGCGACGTTAGACCCTAGCGTTACTGCAGCGCTCATGTTCACAGTGTTGCCGCCGCACATGTGTATTTTGAGGTATTTTCAATAAAAAATCATAAAATGGCATCTGTTGAGGCGTTTACTGAAGAAGATGATGAAATTTTAATTACACTGGTGTCTCGGCATCCATTGCTTTATAATTTATTTTTTATATTGTTTTATAGTTAATAACATTGTAGAAACTTTCATTGTTTCGACTTTTTGATGAAAATTGGATTAAGGGAGGCCTTTTCTACACTGAGATAGTATCGAATTGAAAGGTCATCATCTTCTTCCTCTTCTATAATCAATTCAAGATAATCCATAACACCTCGAGGACCGCGAGCACACCGGTGTGCTAGATAACAATTGAATTCTCGGAAATTCGCACGGATTTCTTAGAATTTGTCCGGGAGGGATTAATGAAATACTTTTATAGGAGCTATCGAAATGTGGTGGGTGCGGCAAAGGCGTCTGTCGTGACCATCCAAAGTCACCAAGGCATCAAAGTTGTTTTTATATATGTTTTATTTTTTATAAACTACCTATATTAAGTACAATCACACTTGATTAACTTACTAACAGTTCATTTTGAACCGAAAAGCGAAAATCATCCTGACTTGATCAATCCGGCCGGATCCGACCGGATCCGGTCGGATCGATGGAAATCCGGTCGGATCCGGCCGGACTGAAAATGACGCCGGATTGCAATCACTACATGTAACTAATGTTTTTTTGTTTTCAGCCCATTTTAACGTCCCATTGCTGGGTCCGAACCTCCCTTTAATACGAAGAGGATTACGCCATGGCCCACCACTCTAGCCAAGTGCGGGTGGACTTCACGTGTTTTGAAAATTTGCTAGGCTCTCGCAACATGCAGGTTTCCTTAACCATTAGGTTAGTCATCATGGTAAAAATGTTATTCTTAATTTTTTAAATTTATTTTTTCTTATAATTTGTTTTTTATCAAAGTTTCACAAAAAATCTATTCTTTAACTTGGAAAATATTTAGAAAAATCTTAATTTACATTATTTATAGTTTCTAAAATAGAAGTTGTTTTGATCTAAACCGTCTTGAGCTAAGTCGAGCTTTAAGTATAAAGTTATAGTGCTAATTTCCGTCGACTGTACTAAACATATTTTTCCAATTTACTTTATCTGAAGACTGTTTGCACGATGTTAGTATGCAAGTTTAATTAAAATAGTGTGGGTTTGATTCTTGTGTTGGTCAATTAACTTGTACTGAGACTAATTTAAACAAAAAGTTGTGTTTTTAATTTGTATATAGGTACAAAGTTTTCATAAAATTTTGTAGTAAGAATTTTGGAACCTTTGAATCACATATAACGAAGCTGTCGAACTACTATTTAAACATAAAAGTTTGTCAGTTTCTGTGTATGCTTGTTACTCCTTCAAGTTAAAAAAAGCTGGATATATTTGGATTAAATTTAAGTTAAACATATGCATTAATAACAAAAATTGCCAAAAGTGGGGCGTGTAAATAAAATTATTATCTTATAATATTAAATTTGCAATACTTGTGTATAATATATATTATGTATATAAATTTATTTCATGGATCTCGGAAATCCTACGACTATTTATATCAATTTTTTACCTAGACAAAGTTTTGCCCTTTAAATTTATCTATATAGCTGGTTTTTCTAAAAAAGTTTTTTTTTTAATTTTTTTTATATCTTTTCCAAAAAACGCCAAACGAAGTCCGGTCGCCCAGTTACTTAATAAAAAATAGACCAAGCACCCGAAGAAATGAAGGTAAGTCGCTATTGAACAATAAAAATATATGAGTAATTCTCTTTAATAACACACAACAAACAGAAAACGATCTAAAATAAAATATGACCTAAATAAAAATATAACAGCCATTACGAAGTTACAACCTATAACATTGTCCCTAAGAGATTAACGGTGAAGCACGAGGAGCGTGTTTTTATGGCAGTTTATGAACAATTTCCATTTGTCTTGATGCCTAAATTACTGAAAAAGAAAAACTTTTACTTACGTTTCTATTTTGGTAATAGCTTTGTAATGATATTTCTAATTAAAAGAAAATAGAAATACTGAATAATTTACCGCGTCGCTTTTTTATAAAAAAAAAAAAAAAAATACTATATTATGTTTTGGAATTCTGTTCATTTAATTTTGTTGAATCATTGAACTTATAAAAAAAATATTGCTAAAAATGTTTTTGAAGTGATTCATACGCTTTATTACAATTGGTTAAAAAATTAAGACGAAAATTTTTACTAAAATGGGGAATCTGCAATATGTATTTACCGTTTTGAAAGCGCATAAATCAGCAACTTTTCGTCAAAAAAAAAACATGTGTGTTTACTTATGTACGCACGTAAGAAGTTATACTTCTTTGGCGTAACAAAAGATAAATAGCTAAAGATTTCATCCCGTATGCCACAACTCTCTATGCAGCTAACTTCATCATGTCGCTTTTTGGCTGTTAATGTGCGCGCACATCGTAAAAATTTTACTGTTATAATTTTTTCCAAACGTGTCAAAACAAGTGTAACTTCAAAAATACAACTAGAAATCTAAATTCCTACCTCGTTTTTTAAGAACTTATTCAAAGTTACGAGTACCTTACGCGTACATTATTTTTTTTTAACTCACACGTATGTACAATTTCAAAAAGCTATTTGTAACTATAAAGTGTACAAGCAGTTCACGCGAGATATAACCTATATAGTAGTATCATATATCTCCGAATAAAACGTCTATGATATACAGACCAACGAACATGACAAAATTATAAATATTTTAACTATCCTCATAAAAAAATATGTAATGAAAAACCTAAAAAAATATGTTGAAAAATGTAGCTATCCTTTCCTAATAATAATTATTGTGATTTACATACCTAATTATAATCTATATATACATAAAATGCTTTGTCCTGACTGACTGATCGATCAACGCACAGCCTAAACCGCTGGTCGTAGAAACGTGAAATTTGGAGGACATTTTCCTTATACAATGTAGGCATCCGCTAAGAAAGGATTTTTCAAAATTCATCCCCTAAGGGGGTAAAATAGGGGATACAAGATTGTATGAAACTTTGTCATTCTTAACGCGAAATGCACGAAAAGTGATTTTTAGCTTTAAGATGAAAAATAAGAAATATATGTATAAGATTTTATGGAAATTCATCCCTTAAAAGGATAAAAAGGGATGATAAAGTTTATATGGGCAAAGTATTATTTATGATCAGAATTACTTGAAACTTAGTGTTAATGCTCTTCAATACAATTAAATAAATACGTATTATAGCATTTTTTGAAATTCAACCCTTAAGGGGGTAAAATGGGCACGTAAAGTCTTATTTACCTTTAAAGTGAAAACTAAAACAATACAAATATCATTATTTTTCGAAATTCAACCCTTAAAAGGGCAAAAGGGGGTTGTGCAGTTTATATGAGGAAAAAAATATTTATGATCAAAATTACTTGAAACTTGGTATTAATGCTCTTCAATACAATGAAATAAACATGTATTTTAGATTTTTTTTAAATTCAACCCTTAAGTGGGTAAAACTAGACGGTGAAGTTTGAGTTGTTGAATATAGCTAAACAGAGTAACATGCCTCAAGTTCTCCGTAAGTGCACACTTATTGTGTGGGATATAAAGTAGAGAACGGAGATTATTCCGAATCTAAAGGTTTATGTATAACTTCTCGGCTGGCCACAGCAGTGACACCTATAACAGACTTAGAGCTCGAGAGAGAGAACCTAGCTAGAGAGTATCCTGCTATCTATATCCTTCTGAAGGTTGGCACAACTGTAATGAAAAAGTCACCTAAGCTATGTAAGGGATTAGACTGTGAGTGATACAACTTACACGAACTTATTTTTCAAAGTAATAAAATATGTATTGCGAAAAAGTTTATTTTTATCATAGTTTGATCGCGGGCGAAGCCGCGGGTTCTGCTAGTATTAGTAAAATAAGGCTTAAATTGAAAATAAAAAAAAAACAATGTTTTATTATAATCACTAGAGACTCACTCTCGCTTCGCTCGGGTTCATTCTTAAGTTGATTCCCTATACAAACTTTCATCTCCATTTTCACCCGCTTAAGGGATGATTTCCGGGATAAAAAGTATCCTATGTGCTTCCCAGTGTCTCAAACTATCTTCTTACATATAAATCAGTTCAGTAGGTCCAGAGATTACCCCCTACAACCTCACAAACTCACAAACTTTACCTCTTTACAATATTAGTATAGATTAAGGCCATTTTAATGAGACTAAACACGGCATTTTTGCAGTATTTTAGTAGAGTTGAGTATCTCGCAGATTTTAGGTGGCGCTGCAGCATCAGGTCAAGGTTATCATATCATTGCAATGTCATTAAAGTAGCGGGGTTCCATGTTTCCGTAAGGCAAGTTGTAATAAAATTGATTCGCACTTCAAAATATTAATTTTACTGCACAGGACTCGAACTCGCTTCACTTGATTACTCAAGCAAGCGCGTTACCACTGGTCTACAACTGCCCTATAAACATATTATGTACATATTATATATATATATATATATATATATATATATATATATATATATATATATAACAATTTAACAATTCTTTAAGATTTTTTAACATATTTTACGCGTACATTTTTTTTAAAAACAATCTCAAAATTTGTTAAAATTAGTCTCAAAACTATCATATCGATTTCAAAAGCATCTAAATAGATACAAGGACATGACGAAACTTTTTATTATATAAAACTACACAAAAGCTTATACTATATCTAGTATTAAGCTTCGAATGATATTCAATAGCGCTCAGTTCCATTGCATTAGGTATTTGGAATTTTATACAACACGAGAATAAAAGTATGTACTTGGATCTAGCCGCAATGCAGTTTTAGTTTCAACTAATATTTATTAAATAAACTTTGAAGTTTGTATCCCAATAACGCAATGGTTGAATGGTATTGAATGTTAGTAGAGATAGTGTTTTAACATATATTTTTTGTGACTTTTTTCAACTACGAATATAAATAACTGTTATTTACTCTAGTACTCTAAATAAAAGTCAATTTTGCGTTAAAAGGATGAATAACGAAAGAATGGTTCAAAGCATGATGTGGAAGAGTGAAAAGCAAAGTAGGAGGATGCTCTAGTCAAAAGTAAAAAAATAATGACAATAATATCAAATTGAAAGGTTAAATTATAATAATTATGGTGGTTAAGCTTTCATATCATAATATAACTGTCGACGCCAGATTTCCTATCGTTGACTCAGTTGCATCTATCATAAGCCCGCTTTATTAAGTTATTATATCGAGCCAAACACTCAGCCAATCAAACTACTCAAATACAATTTCGTCACTCACTATGTTCGCCAATCATACATCATCTAACACAACCCTCATTCTATTTCTTGCACACGACACCTGCACTAGACAAATCTAAAAACCGTTGTAATTCTGTTAAGACAGACAAATATATATCTTTGAGAAGATTTCCGAACTTTTCTTTTGATCATCGCGAACAATAACTATACAGAACTCGAACTACATATTAAGGGATAAACATACAGTAAACATATATCGAGTAGTCTCATATCATATTGAAATCTATTTGTATGCAATTGCCTTTAATCAGCAGACAACCGCTGACTTATGCAGAAAACGCTAGAAACCACAAATAGACAGTGACTAGTGTATATAGCAGAGAGCAGGGTTTCTCAAACTGGGTTGCGTAAGTCCCTAGGAGAGCGGCAGTTAATTGTCGGGGTTAAGACAATATTTATTTTATTTAGAAAAAATAACTTTGAATTTTTTTACATGCCTTACAGAATATGTAAAGCTGTCGGTCATCCCACCGGAATGTGACAGTGGTAAAAATAGAGAGTGCATTTGTGTTTGCGTGCGTATATGTGCATTTTAGTATCTCCTGCGCAGATGGCTAATCAATAAGATTGGCCGCATTAGCCAAAATCGGGCAGCAGGACACTACTTTCATAATATTTAAAACACTATTTATAGAAGTTAAAAAATCTAATACAATAAAATAAATAATGTAAAGACTGACGCCGGGGTGGTCGTAATAATACCTAATCACTAATAATCATATATGACTAAATTTGTTATAAAATTATCTACATTTTGATATTTGATTCGTTCCGGAAAACGATACGAGCAATTAACTACTTCAATTTACCTGTTTATACCTGGATGTCAGGTAACGTGTATACAAAAAGCCATCAAACACATGATGGCATTTTCCACAAGTCTTTTACTATCGATTGATACTAATTCGTCACAGAAAAAGAGTTCTTGTACTTAAAAAAAAACCATTAAAATTTTTTTTAATTAAAAATAGCCTGGAGTAAATTTTTGGTGACAAAAACGTGACCTGGGTCGTGTTTATTAATATGTTTTATGGTTTAAAAAAAATATCTGGAAATAGAGTGAGGGGTCCACCACATAGATCGGGATCTCCTACTATTTAGGTGTACGTGTAAATTTGTAGCAAGTTTGAGTAGCCTTGCCATAATATAATACTTGGAATATTTCGACATAGAATGTATGATGGCATGCACTAGAAATTCTGAGAAATCGTATACACGAAGCAAATAATATAGCACAAAATTATTTTTATCAGAATATTTTTTCTCGTTTTGCATAACGAAGATATGTTTCATTTGTTATTATATTATCTTCTTACTAGTACGTAAGTTACAACTAAATATAAAATTATCTTGGCGTTGGCAGTTTTACAACTCTTATTTAAATTTTAAAAAAACATTCGTAGTTTTACTACTACTACAAAACTTTTAAAGAGAATATTTTTTAGGTATTCATTCTAACTTGATTCAGCCGAAACATAGTATAAGACGTCTTAGTCTATATATGTACTTAAAATAAAATTCTAACTCAGCCAAATCTGTACATTAAATATTTTTTATAGAAAAACTTATTGAAATAGATATTATTATCGATACAAAGGCCAAATCTATAGTTTTTAGAATTTTTGTCTGTCTGTCTGTGAGCGCATCACAGAAAAACCACAAACCATGATACTTTTTACTGCGTTGTAGTTACAACATAAAATTTAATAATATGTTGTCTGTCATCACTGACATTCTTTTTTTATTATACTAACGGCTCACCCTTGCTTCGCTCGGATTCGTCTCTAGAAAAACGAAAACAAATCCCACGGGTACCGTACATTTTTCGGGATAAAAAGTAGCCATTTGTTTTATGTATGAGCTATATTATTGTAAAGTTTCATTAAAATCTATTCAGTAGTTCAGTAGTTTTTGCGTGAAAGAGTAACAGATTTACATACATCATTATATACTTTTGCATATATATACAGGATGGATTTTTGAGACGGGACAGTAAGGGCAGGTACCTTAAATACTATAGTTACAGGAAAACGCTCTTAGGAGACCATCCATAACTTTTTGAGATATTCTGAACTGCATTCACAGATTTTGGAAAAAATGTACAGTCAGCGAGAAAAATGCTAAAATACGAAAAAAATTTTTTTCATGTCAATCGATCCTATTTCATGTAAGGATCAAAAGACTCTATGGGGCCATTTAAGGTTTGAGTACTAGAAATGACAGAAATCGCCAAAATCTTTTCCCATACATTTTGTATGGAAAAACGTTTAATCAACTCGAAATATTCTTTGTTGCCAAACGGTCCCGTCCATACTGTCCCGTCTCAAAAATCCACTCTGTATATATGTATATATATATATTAGTCATGCAACGAATATTCGGCTACTTTTCGGTATTCGGCTTATTCGGCTACTTTTATCCTATTCGGCCGAATATCAAATACTTAAGTAATACGTTTTGTTGTAATCAGATAATAATAGGGAATATGCGTGTGATGTAATGAAAGGTGAAATATTTTTTTATAATTTTTATTGCTTTTGAATTAAGCCTATATTCATATTTTTTTAATATAGATTTTTTCGACTTAGAAAATATTTATTAAAAAGTTTAAAAAACAGGTGGGAATTTCAAAATAGTTGAAACGCAACGCCATTGGTCAGACCGAATATAACGTCAGCGTATATAATAATAGAGCGATTAGCGATTTTGTCGCTTATTAATTAAGTCGTCATTTCTGTGTATATTATACTGTAACGTCACAACAAACGCGCGAAATAGCGAGCGTCCAAAGTATCCGTAACGGTGTATTTTAATATTTTTTATACTAAGTTTTAGTTTTTTGGAGCTGGATATTTTTTTACAATTATATAACGATGTATGATTGTATAAAAATGAAAAAAAAATCATGTATATTTCCTATTGGTAAAATGAAAATATTGATTTATTTTATAGGGTAAGTCCGGGAGAGACGCCTAATAAATTTAAAAATTAAATTAATCAATGTTGCGTGATTCGGAACGCGTCCATAATACGTCAGTCGACAGTCAACGTCAGTGTGGAAGTTTTTACACAAAGACATATTACTTATAATTAATACTTTGGTGTTAATTTGTAAAATAAGATAAGTGTAGTTAACTTTTACTTTAGAATATAATCTTTGAGATAGTTTGCAGTAATTTTTTTCCCTAAATTCTTTAGTTAATTAGTATTAAATTGTTTCATAATGTAACATTGTAATCTTGTTTTGTTAACTATCCACCATTTTCTATTGTAAATGCTTTACTATGTGTTCAGAGTCGATAGGCATCTCTCCCTAATGATCGGGAGAGATGCCCAATGATATTTTGGGGTTAGATGCCCAGTATATTAATTGGCTCCCTCCCAACGTGCGTTCACCTTGTCGTGGTGGGCGAACCTAGCAAGTTTTCGAAAGACATTATGAAGTCCGCCAACCCGCACTTGGCCAGCGTGGTGGATTATGTCCTAATCCATATGGTTGCTCTTGGTACTTCTCTGACGGCAGAGTGGATCGTGGGAGCAACCTCACGGTTGTTGTAGTCTGCTTCGGCAGACCTGCCGTCGGGGTGCCCCATTAAGACGGGGGAGGATTTGTTGGGTTTTAGTGAATAGTACTGGTACTTTTCTAGCCGGTGAGTCCTACATAACCACCTGTACATCTACAGGTAGTATGTATAAATGCATAAAAAAAAAGGATTTTTGCGTCACTAAGCAAAGTACTTCTGATTATGCACTAATTACTCGTCCTATCCCTGACATCTATAGGCAACTAACCCAGTGGCGTAGCGTACGGGGGGCGGTGGGGGCCGCGGCCCCAGGCGGTATTTTTAAAGTGGCGGCATAATTTCACAATGAAACAACAAAACCAACATGAAATAGAGAATATTAATTATTTGTCACAAAAATCACTACCAACACATTCTATCGGGTTATTGCTAAGTAATTTTCATTGCTGAATAGGAATTCTGATCATGCCGCCCCCTATATAAGCTACTGGACTAAGATTACGAAAGACTTTTTACTTTTGAAATATAATGGTGCGAAAAAATTAAAAAAAAACTTGACAAAGAAAAACTACTTATTTTTATTATTCAATGAGGTTATAACATCATTGTTATTATTTACTCAATTATAAGATCTCATAAATAAATGGCTCAAACGAAATCTTTAAAATTTTGACATCATCATCATTTTTCGTCCATTTAATTTTACTCAGAAGTTCAGTCATTTTATTCGAAGACTAATAATAAATAATTTAAAAAAAAACCTTTCCGCCCTGGGTGAACCTTCATACGCAAAAGGCGTGAAAAGTGGAAAACATGCAAAATTATAACACACAGTTATATTTATTTAGTTATTATAGTGTGATAAGAAGTAGGTAGTTATAGTTATTATTAAACAAAAAGCAAATGTTTTGCATCATTTTTACAATTACTGATCGATTATTTTTCCACGATTAACTTTGGTTAGTATAAAATTGAAAATATATATTTTTGAGAATATTCTGTGTTCGAGTCCCAGTTTAGACCAGAGATAATAATTCGTTTTTTCTGTGAAGAAATTGTCAGTAACATCCCGAAGTTGGGAAGTTGACAATGCTTCACCTTACCTCAAAGAACGCCTCAGAGCGAACGTTTTTTATGGAATATGCGAACACCACATACTCTTTTTCCGTGCTATTATTTGAGATTTTTTATTTTAATCAGGCTAAATGAGCCCATCGTTGCAACTTTTAAGAGCTTTGAGAGCAGTTGTGCTATAAGTTGGTACTGCGCTCTCAGGTCCTCTTTGTGTAGAATGCTGACATTTTTGGTGTAGTATGCCAGAGGGAGATTTCCTCTTTTTCTCACGGTGCTCTCAGGTGATGTTGGTGTGAGATCCTAACATTATTGGTGTAGGTTGCCAACTTCCCGATTGGTGTCATTGGCTTCCTATGCTGGCACATTTGGTTTAGGATGCTAGCGTTCTGATTAACTCTTCGTCTTACCATCTTTAGTCATTGTAGTATATTATAGCCCTATTTAAGGGGTTCGGTTCTTCCTTCTTCCAACTTTTCTAGTTGCACGAGACCGTGCTTCACATTATAGAGCGCCATGTGATTGGCGGCGTTGCTCCATGGTTTATTGCCCCTAATGTATTCTGATGTTGTAATGCTTTCAGCAAACCCTCGTTTCCAAGTTCGAAAGGCTTGTCTGATATTTCACAGGTTGTAAGGTGCGTTTTCCCAGTTTCTTTCACAACCGCTATATATAGGCGTTTTGCATGTGGTATCTGGTTTCTTTAGTTGGTGAGAGGTTTGGTGTAATAACCTATCCCGTGTCGGCTCCTGTCCTATTTGTCTTCCTTGTAGTTTTCACTTTTAGCTTCACCAGGCTTATCGGTGTTTGGGGCTGTTAGTGGCTTTGTTCACGTCCCGCTTCGTAAGCCTACTGTGATCGCCATGGCAGGCATCTTCTGTTGCAGGCGTTCTGCGCTACTTTTCTCATGTCACTAGGATATGTGGTATAATGTTTCTGGTGATCTTCCCCGATCATATGCGTAGTAGACTGCCGATAGTATAAGCTGATGTAAATTACTTTCGTGTACGGCAGTTCGTTACGATGAATGAATTATATATTAATGGTAAATGTTCGACCTAATTCTTTAATTTCTATCCATAAGTCACAACCTTTGCTAGATGCCGTTTCAAGGTCTAGTTTAACCTTTTCACCACTCCATCAGACAGCAGATAACATGGCATAATTCAAGAATATTGTACTCTCATATTATAATCTTACAAACTTCTTGAAGCACATGTGATTTACAGTTTCTTCTTTGATCGCTGTCATTTAATTACCAAACAATTTGTTATCCCGAACCTGTAGCATTATAGCTTTTAACCTATTTTGCGCAATTAAATGCTTCTTGATTTGGAATAGCAAAAGCATTGGGCCTTATTGTTAAATAATTAATCCATAATAAACTGAATTCTCATTTGATCTGGTCGAATTGCTTGCCAAGTTATTAATCGGAAATGGTCCCGGTTTATTGGCCTTAAATTAATTGCCCAAAGAAGATGGCGGTGAATTTGACTTCGGCCCCCGGCGGCATAAGTGCACGCTACGCCACTGAACTAACCCACATGTCTGGGTGAGATGCCTATTTTCTATTATTTTTAAAAAACATTTTTTAATCTAGAATATATTGTACAATAGTTCCAAATTTAATCTGAATGGAATAAGTAAATATTGAATTAAATTAAACTATGCTTATTTTATGTAGTATCTTACACATATAATTAATATTGATCGTTTTTTAAAACTATAGGCAACTCTCTCGGACTTACCATAATAATATATTTTTCTTATAATCATTAAAGTAGTCATAGGTATATTCTTTATTACAAAAATTAACAAAAAAAACAATCAAATAAATGTCTACGCACTTGCATTATCATAATTAAAATTTAGAAGTGGAAGATTATTATGCGTAAAGACTATTTTTTCTGCATTTTCAGGCAGTAGTTTTCTCCTAGACAATCCCAGATTCAGAGAAAAGACACTCTATATAAATATTATTTTCTGGCGCCAAACAAAAAACAAACACATAGATACAAGTTTTCCCACCACGCGCTGGCCGAATACTTTTGCCTAATATTCGGCTATTCGGCCTGAAAGCTCGCCGAATATTCGGTATTCGGCGTATGGGCGAATATACTATTCGTTGCAAGTCTAATATATATAATATATATATATATATATATATATATATATATATATATATATATATATATATATACATATATAAGGGACACATATAGCGATATACGTACTACAAGGGTACGCATCTCAAAAATTTTTACTATTATTAGATATTTGTCTAAGTTTTATTGGAGAACAACTTCCAGTACATACATAACTCTAAAGTGAACGTAACGCTTGCGCGATGCAGACTACTACTACCGCCATCTAGTGTACAAACATTAAAAAATATTCTTGCAATATTTCTATCATTTTACTATTATTGCCCGCGGCTCCGCCCGCGTTCAATGATCAAATTCTTAGATTTTACACATTAGTATAATCTTGCATATTGTAGCACTTTCATTGCGCACCGTATGTTTGGTAAATAATGGCAATGATTGAAAATGCCACAAATTTTGTTTTAGCAATAACATTTATGTATGTCTATAGGTACTTCTGTTTTGTTTGTTAATTTAGTTTCGGGCGATAAACTCTCAAACTACGGAATTAATTTTAATCAGTTTTTATTAATAGACGGCTATTGATTAATTTAATATTTAGCGGATTATTTAAATTACATAATGACAACTTTTCTTAATGTTAATCTGGCGCGCAACAGGGATTGTCCAAAACGAATTTCAAAAGAAAGTGTAATAAGTAAATAATTCTAAGCAAATACTTTTTATTATTTCATATGGCTCGGCTAATATGATTAATGTCGTAAGCATTTTATTGTGTTCTTTAAGCCTTTACCTTCCAAAAAATGGTGTCAAAAAAACTGGAAAAGTTGAGGCATAACAGTTCCTAAAACACTTTTTCAAAGTTTTTGAGATATGGAATATTTTTAGTTACCCGCTTTGTCAGTTTAACAGCCATAAATTTGTTTCGTATAAAATGTTATAAAATAATATGAATCGAACTTATTTTTACGGTTGATAAAATGAGTCGATATTGTGGAAACGTAAATATTATACGTATTTATTTTAGTGTTAACCTAACAAAACACGTAAGTAAGAAAAACAACAGCATTTTGCTATACGAAACCTATAATGCGCTAATTCTTATAATTTTTTGGATTAAAACTACGTATTATAAAAACATATGGCGACATCTATTGTCAAATATTTAAATAACACATAAATAAATTTTCATTAAAATAACTATTTTAATGAATAAAATAGCGCTATTGATATTTTTTTACGATAAGCTTTTTTAATAGTTTTAACATAAATATAAGTAAGTTACCTTGCTATAATGTTAATACTATCATCGTGCTTTTCTTTTAACCAGTTTTTGTATTTTTTCCCAAAAATGAGATATTTTCCTGCGGTAAAAAGTGTCCTATGTGTCCTATCCGGATAACCAGCTATCATCATACCAAATTTCATCAAAATCCCTCCAGTGGTTTTTCTGTGATGCGGTAACAGACAGACAGACAGATAGACAAAAATTCTAAAAACTATAGATTCGGCCTCTGTATCGATAATAATGTCTATTTCGATAAGATTTTACAAAAAATATTTAATGTGCAGATCTATACTAATATTATAAAGAGGCAGAGTTTGTTTGTTTGTGTGTTTGTTTTTTTGAACGCGCTGATCTCAGGATTTCAGGAACTACTAATCCAATTTGAAAAATTATTTTTGCATCAGAAAGCTCGCTTATTGCGGAAGGCTATACGCTATATATCATAATATAATATAGTCTATCTATTCCATACTAACCGTTAACCGTTTTTTTAATAAATAATATTAGAGTAAATAATTTCATAGACGTAGTCCGCCCAAAAAATGTCTAAGCCAAATAGTATTTTGCTGTTTATGTACTCTAATAATATATTCTCGATTTTTTCGTACTAATCATTTACTTTCTTTATTTAAATATGCATACACAGCACATTTACCATGTTTATTACGTACTTTTGGTAAATCACGATATTTCGCCAATGCGCCACGGTCATGGGTATACTGATGACTTTACGGGCGGATGTTAAGCTTTTTATTGGAAGATATGTCTGTAAAGATGGTGTATATATATATATATATATATATATATATATATATATATATATATATATATACCCTCTTTCTAGATCATTATGTTACCAATACCATGTACCATATGTAATTTTGCTGGTGATACAATAATTATATCGGAACAAATGATGAAAGGCAACCACAGGAACTCCTAGACTTTTTATTTATCAGAATTATAAGTAAAAGCTTAAATTTTATGAATTTTTACATCTTTATTATTAAATTCTAACAATCAAGTGTTAATCCGCTGATTCTAAAAACATGGAATTTCCCTTAAATAACAATGATGAACACTCAGGAAAGAATATTCGAAAACTTATCTAAATGGGTCGAACAGAGGATAAAAGTTTGTAAGAGATGGGATTTTGTCATCTTTAAAGTTGTCAAGTTAGAAATATAAAAATTGATGTTTGAGCTATGATATAATTAATTTAATACCGACAACATACCCTGGCTTTGCTCGGGTACGCCTGTAGACTGAATTTCATCCAAACCCATACGTTTCAGCGTTTAGGAGTGACGAACATACACACATAATATGAATATCCGCATTTATAATAGAAGTCCGATGGGAAATCCCACAGTGTACACTGCCTAAAGCCTATTTTATTGTAAAACTAGACAAACAAAAGAATACCTTAAACCTGATGTAGAAACTTAGTAAGATGTTATATAGAGTTACTGAAAGCTGCTTTAGATGCATTATACAATAATCATGTATAAGCATATCATATATATATATATATATATATATATATATATATATATATATATATATATATAACATTTCTATTTGTAAATAAATAAAACAGGTTTTTTGTTGGAAACCGATAAATGTATATATTTGGAATGTATATATTTGGAATGGAATAAATGTATATATTTGGTAATGGAAGACAATGGTAGCAGTGATAACGTGCTCACTTGGGAAACCGAGTGAAGTAGGTTCAAATCCCGAGTCTCGCACTTCTAATATTTTCATGTGCGAATAATTTCTAACATCATTACCACTTGCCTTACGGTGAAGGAAAACATCGGGAGCAAACCGGCATATCTAAGAGAACCTAGCAAGTTTTCGAAAGACATGTGAAATCCGCCAACCCGCACTTGGCCAGCGTGGTGGACTGTCGCCTGATCCCCCTCGTATTGAAGGGAGGCCCGTGCCCAGCAGTGGGACGTTAAAAGGGCTGAATACATTAGGGATTTACTATCACTATTCTAGGGTGCGCCCCTAGGTGCTACACAATAGCTTACTTGTTACTCCAGGCCATAGTCTATACGTGTCCAGCCTTTTCAACTTTCCCATTTATAATAGTAGTCCGTTTTTTGTTAGGATTCAAAATTAAAATTTCAATAATAAATAAATAATTGCTTTTGTAACAAAAATGTACGTCGACTTTAAACTTTCTCTAAATTTCGCTTTTAAAGGGGGATTTCTTTAGAAATTTATATGAGACCACCCTATTGATATGTGTTTAGTGATCACTATATCGAGTTGAGGGGGCTCATTAGCGACCGGCAATCCAGCCGGGCATGAAGCCAAAAAGCCAAGAAACACACTGTGAGGGGCAGCCCACCCCGGTGGACAGTGTACCATTTGGGTTACTCTTGGTATATTCCCTGATAGCAAAGTGGACCCTGGAAGCAACCCGTAAGTTGTTGTAATCTGCTACGCCAGGGCAGCCATTGGAACATTGTAGTTGAATATGATACTACGACGCCCTATTAAAACGGTGATGGTTCCGATCAGGGTGATGGTGGGTAGTACTGTCTTTTCTTGCCAGTAAGTTCCACATAATCACTTGTATGTAATCAAGTGGTATGCGTAAAGACATTTCCCAATGTTAAAAAAAAACGTGTGTCTGTACTTATGTACGCACGTACGCCAAAGAAGTATAACGCAAGTTATACTTCTTTGGCGTAACAGAACAAAAATATCTAAAGATTTCATCCAATATGTTATAACTCTCTGTGTGTAAAAGGAATGCAGCTAACTTCATCATATCGCTTTCAGCTAACTTCATCATGTCGCTTTTTGGCTATCGGTGTGCGCGCGCATCGTAAAAATTTTACTATCATATTTTTTTTCTAAGCGTGCCAAAAGACGTAACTTCAAAAATGAAGGTACCTATTTATTAAAAAGCTATAATGAAATTAATTCATTCCGAAATGAATTTTCTCCCCCTTTTTGAAGTTGACCAAAAAATTAAGATTAAATAATAAAGCACATGTAATATTCAGGGATGCTGTATTCCGCATCCATATCGCCTCCTTTCGTTTGTTTCTATACAATACAAGTTAAGTTAATGACTTATGAACCCTGATTTGCGTACCTAATGTGTTTTTAATGACACACTCCGCTATTGAAATGTCATTTAATATAGCTAACACAATTTACAGCTTTGTTATTCGTCTAAAAATATACACTTACATAAGGCCAATCTCACATAGAGTCTTTATGTTATAATTTTTAAAACTTATGTAGAGTAGTTATTTTAGTTGTTCTAAAATTGACACGGTACCACAATTCATTTTTACTCATATAACAAAAATATATAAATAAATTATACTTAGAATCTATACTAATATTATAAAGAGGCAGAGTTTGTTTGTTTATTTGACGCGTTAATCTCAGGAACTACTAATCCGATTTTAGAAAATCTTTTTACATTAGAAAGCCCATTTATTGAGGAAGGTTATAGGCTATATATCATCCGTGGAATAGATTTGTATTCATCTAGGGAAGAAGTCGCTATATAAATAAATATGTTGGGACATTAACACACAGCACCCTCTAATTTCATGGTAAGCTACGAGGCTTGTGTTATGGATACCAGATAGTTGATACACTATACATTCATAACTTTAAATACATACATATTATAAATATAAACACACATGACTGGAGTACAAACACTCGTGCTCATCACACAAATGAATGCCCCCAGCGGGACTCGAACCCGCGACCTCGGGCACAGCAAATAGGGTCACTACAAACTGAGCCAAATGTGTCGTCAACATATATAGATACATGTATACATATATAGATGATTCAAGTTTTAAAAAGCTAAAACAAAGCAAGCTTTTGATCAACCATAATGTAAGCCAATTGTAAAATAAATCAAATAAGCCTAACCTTAGAGATTTTACTAGTAGCTAGGTATTGAAGAGTTTCACTATTTACCACTTGGCTTCATTATCAGACCAACTCAATAATAAGTAATAAATAAATAAATAACAAATATGTTGGGACATTAACACACAGCACCATCTAGTTCCATGGTAAGCTACGAGGCCTGTATTATGGATACCAAATAGTTGATACACTACACATACCTATATAACTTTAAATACATGCATATTATAAATGTAAACACCCATGACTGGAGTCAAACATTCATGTTCATTACACAAATGAATGTTCCTAGCGGGACTCGAACCCGCGACCACTGGCACAGCAAGTAGGTGACACTACAAACTGAGCCAAACGTGTCGTCAAATGGTATATTATTAAGTTTCAAATCGACACGACAATTAGAATTAAATTAAAATCGACTGCCAAGGTTTAATTAACTTGCCATGTAACTATGTAGGTAGTTTTTACTAGTTAATAAATTACTAAAGATTCTATTATATTATATTTGTTATTATTTCTTAGGTCCTTAGTTTATGTAGTTATTTCTTTGATCGAGTGATGCGCGTTACAATACTTTTCGACTGACGGTTAGTTTGTTTTACTACTACCCGCAAAATTAGATGATAAATCATTTGAGATGTTGTCTTGTTCTATAATGATTTTATTTTGTATGTATAAATAATAATAAACATTCTTTTTATTCATGTATTATATTATATGTGCATAAATTCTGTTTCACTGAAAGGAACTAACATTTAAGATACGGGCTCGGCCTAGTTTAGATGTTAATGATTACCGAATGAGTATATGATAAAGTAGCGACTCACCCTCGCTTCGCTTCGGGTTCGTCTCTAGAATGAAACAAATCTATCCCACGGGGACCGTACATTTTCCGGGATGATATATAGCCTATAGCCTTCCTCAGTTAACGGGCTATCTAATGCAAAAAGAATTTTTCAAATCGGATTAATAGTTCCTGAGATTAGCGCGTTCAACCAAACAAACAAACAAACAAACAAACAAACTCTTCAGCTTTATAATATTAGTATAGTATAGATTTTATATCATAATTATACATGTAAGAATGTAAGCTCTTGTAAGAGGGGTTATGTTGTAAATGAATTTTGTTCTTAGAAATAAATATCTTAATATCTTAATTCGATATTTCGCCTAGGATGTAATATTGATGTACAATGTGATGTGTTGATAAACATACGATTGCGATGAAACTCTCTTGAATTACTGTATGCGGGACCAACTACGGGAATATGGTAAACTATATCATGAATTTTAGTATTTTGAATAGAATCGTAAGTACATATGTATGTATCACTTTACAGGTGGATAAAGGCAGAATTTATATATAGTTCGCAAAACTAAAATCAGAGGTAATTTTGATAAATACACATGTTTTTAGTTATAAATTTAGTATAGGATATATATTGCGGATTGGGAAATGAGCTTCTTGATTTAGCTTATATGCATGTATTTAATCCTTTTTTAGTTTTCGAAAGACATGTGAAGCCCGTCTACTCCTGATGAAACCTGCATATCTGAGACCTAGCAAGTTTTACCACTGCTGGAACCCCTCGTATTTAAGGGAGACCCGTGCCCAGTACTGGTAAAACGTGCTCGGTTTCAGACGTGCAGGTTTCACGGTGTTTTTCTTTACTTTTTTGGAAAATGATTCGCACATGGATATATCAGAGGTGCGATATAGGTAATATTCCATGAATTTTGTTAATGCATCGCTCAATTTACTCCATTAAGGTCTGGCTCTGCAAAAATGAAGCAAAAAGTCCAATAGCTGTATAACGCAAGGTCTGGGTGGCAAATTCTGATAACCAAGCGAGCGATACGTTAAGCAACCCATAGCGAGCTCTATAAAAATTTAATCTAAAATATTCTTATCTGACAAGCTACATTTTCAACAAGAATATGTAATGGCTATTGTGACATCGTAATTTAGAGTAATCATTTAATTTAAGATTGCAAAATCCATTTTTTTGATCAAGTACTTTCCTGTTTGACATGGATGTCAGTTTTACCAGAAATTACACCACCTATGTATGTATTAATGAGACTAAATCTGTCTGTCTGTCTGTGTTTATTATCTAAATTACTTCATGCGATACTTTTTCGTATATTCTTTAGTTATTTACCTGAAAAATAAATTTAGGTGATATTTCAAAAAAATATAGTACACTATAGCAATAATTTGATTTTTATATTTTAACAGATGTGAGATATGCCTTAAGAGTAATAATTATTTTTTGGTGTGAGGACGCTTAAACGCTAATGAGATGTTGTCTGATGTACAATTAACGATCATAATGAGAGTATTTCAATTTTACGTAGTAATTTTAAGTAGACACAATGATCATCTGGTGATGTGACCTGTCAAGATATTCAGAGAACTCAGGTTCGAATCCCGATCGAAAGAATATTAATCAGATTTATTATTATTGCTAATACAATCTAAATTAGTACCTTCAAGGCAAGAGTGAATAGGCATCTTCTAGGCAAGCGCGCTCCAACCTAGATCTCATCAGTGCTTCCCAGAGTTGATTGTCGTCAAGCGCAAGCCTATCTAACAATAAAAAAAATCTAACAGTGTTATTCTGCAAAACTTTTATGCAATTCAACGACTAAATCTTTTATCATACTTCAATCATGTTGTATGAAGCATGTTCGCGGATTCCGCTGTCGAGTTAGTTAAAAAAACTCATTATTCAGAATAGTATTAAAGACGTTTCATACCAACGCGGAATCAAATAAACAATAAAAAATACAATTTACTGTCTGCTTGAATATTGTGGAATCCGCTTGCAATATTAATATTTATTAGGGTAGAGCAAAAATTTTTTTTTTCTATCTTTCAGGTAGAATTTGCAGCTTATAAAAAAAGAAAATTTTTGAAAAAGAAAAAAATTTTTTTTACTCGACCTTTTGAGGTGGATCCCCAAATTCTACCCCGAAGCTAAGACAAAAAAAATATTTTTTTGCTCCACCCTTATATTTATATACGTTTATAAGGATGTTAAAAATAGAGCCTCTCACAACCTTTTACTGCCGTACAAATGTATATCACATTGCATTTTCCTTTAGATATAGAGCTTTATGTCGTTACACAAAACGTTTCCCATCGTGTATGGGGAAGCAATGTGCACTCGTATATCATTCTATTTTCCTACCCTAAAGATTTATTCATCCCCTAATTCAAAGCGAATTCACTTGACGTCCTGTTGAGGAAAGCCCGGCGTATAATTTATGTTAGTGCCTGAATTTACATTACATGTCCGTTTCGGACGTGAGCGTTGACCTTAATACTGCCCTTTATTTATGCGGCTAAGTTAATTATGATTATGTTTAAGCAAATTAATAGAACGTAGCAGTGGTGGCCAATTGGTAACGCGCTCGCTTTTAAGACTAAATGATTAGAGTTCAAATTCGGTGTTCGCGCCTCTGATTTACCTGTGCGAATTATTTTCAACATCTTCGTCACTGTCTAAGAAAATCTGTATATCTGAGAGAACTTAAGAAGTTTTTAAGTTGTGTGAAGTCCGCTTAAACGTATTTGCCCACATGAGGCTAACGTAGTGATCTATAACTTAAATTTCCTCACAAGGGAGGCCCGAGTCCAGCAGTGGAATGCTAGAAATAGCTTTATATAAAGTAAAAGCACTTCTATTATAATTACAGAAGTTTGTATGTACATATAATGTACTTGTTACTTTTACGTTGAAACGACTAGTATGTTTAGTATACAAATATATATATATATATATATATATATATATATATATATATATTTACATATATATTTACATATATATATATATATATATATATATATATATATATATATACATATATACATATATATACAAGGGACACATATAGCGATATACGTACTACAAGGGTACGCATCTCAAAAATTTTCAGTGTGTAAATTCAAATATGGTGTATCCTATATATAAAATGTTATTGAAGAACAACTTCCACTACATAACTCTAAAGTAAACGTAACGCTTGCGCGATGCAGACTACTACTGCCGCCATCTAGTGTACAAACATTGAACTTGTATTCTTGCAAAATTTTTCTCATTTTATTATCTACGTTCTACAATTTCATAGAAAGGTTTAGACCGGACCCTTAATGCCGATGCAAATCAATGCAAATCTTTTTCAATACGTATGTATGTATATGTACATTACAAATTAATCCATACTAATATTATAAATGCCGCCAACTCGCACTTAGCTAGCGTGGTGGACTATGGCCTGATTCCCCTCGTATTGAAGGGAGGCCCGTGCCCAGCAGTGGGACGTTAAAAAGGGCTGAATACATTATAAATGCGAAAGTAACTCTGACTGTCTATTACCTTTTCACGCTTAATCCGCTGAACAGATTTAGATGAAATTTGGTATGGAGATAGTTTCAGATCCTGGGAAGGATATAGGATAGTTTTTATTCTGGAAATCGTCCCTTAAAGTGGTGAAAAGGGGGGTGAAAATTTGTATGAAAATTATAATTTAGAGTTCATGCCTCGTCATATTTAACTACTAGATATTTCATATCTTTAAACATTGTGGTTGGCATAGACTTCAAAAATATTTGATTAGGTATTTATAAACGAAAACCACCGTGCAGTTATTTTTACTTTTTAGTGCCTGTAAGTTTTTTTTTAAATCGTTTTTTTTTAAATTACGTTTTTATAACGAGAAAGCTTGAAACGACTGAATGGATTTGGATGAAATGTACTAAGACCTGACTATGACCTAAAAACATAGGAGATATAGGCTACTGTTAGCACTTATAGCTATTAGTTTATAAGTTGTTAGTGGTAAATGAATGTTTTATTTTAACCTATCTATATAAATAAAAATTAATTGCTAAATGTATGTAATCGAATTAATTCAAAACGGCTGCACCTATTTGGCTAATACTTGTTTTGTTGTACTTGTTATTGTCAGGACAAGGTTTGTATGAAAGAAATGTTTCAAAAATTGTACGGAAGTATGAAAAATTTTGGATAAATATCTCCATATAAAAAGTATTGACAGATTCAGTTATTCAGTTTCTTCCATTGTTTTATCTGTTACTTAAAAAAAAGTTGTTTTGTACATTAAAAAAGGAAAGAAAGGAGGGAGGAGGAAGACTGTAAGTTTTAGGTGTATATAACTTTGGGTCTTTAAAAATAACGTAGATATTAGTCTGTCAATTTGATAGTTAAGAAGTCCATATTTAGCTGAGTTATACATATGTTTCTAAATAGTGGATAATTTGACTTAGATACTACCTCTGTACTAATATTATAAAGAAGTAAAGCTTGTGAGCTTGTGAGATTGTAGGGGGTAATCTCTGGCTCTACTTAACCGATTTAGATGAAATGTGGTAAGAAGATAGTTTGAAACCTTGGGAAGGATATAGGATACTTCTTATCCCGGAAATCATCCCTTAAGGGGATGAAAATAGCTCACCCTCGCTTCGCTCGAGTTCGTCTCTAGAAAAACTAAAACAAATCCCACGGGAACCGTATGTTTTTCCGGGATAAAAAGTAGCCATTTGTTTTATGTATAAGCTCAAACACTAAAACCCAACAGAACCTCACCCGTCTCAATGCGATGCCGCAGGATAGCTTACGCACTCAACCACAACGCCAAGACGGCGGGCCTGCCAGTCCACTCTGCTATCAGAGAAGTAACCATAACTAGGTTCAGGTGAACACATGGGGAGAAGTAGAATATGACCTAGAGCAATACCTAGGCTATTATTAAGCACCTAGGACGTACTTGAGCAAAGCGAGGGTAAGTCTAGTATTGTTTAATAGTTAGTAGTAGTGGTGTATCATTTCTTTTTATTTCTATACACGCGACAGTCTTACCACGTTATCAGACCAGACAGTGAACGAAAGTGAATTTAAATTAAAAATATGTAAAATATATCATTCGGGAAATGAACCCGCGATATTTTAGTCTAACGTCTTGTTATAAATTCTTACGACAAAGCCAGAGTGCTGTCAATATTGAAAATTCTTTCCCCTTTTAAGCAAATGACAAAAACGTTTTACCCACACTGAGATCAATATGCTAACATTATATTTTGCTAACCCAAATTGCCTAAAACCGTCAGCTGTTTCAATAATATAGCAACCTTACTATGAAACGCAATACATTCAATACTTTACTACAGTAGCTAACGTAACAATGTTATAGAGTATCGATGGCGAACACGAAGTGTAAGACAATTACTTATATATGTATTTATATTTCCAAGGAACCTTTTTTTTTATAGTCTCAATATCCATTTTCATGTTTCTTTTTTTTAAAAAGATGAAATTTTCAACTTCACATCATCCCCTATTTTTCATCCCTAGAACATGTGAAATAATAAATTAATATATTGTCATTTTTATGTAAACATATTATTTCTAATTTTAGATTATGTATCATGAAACATAACGATCTTCCTATCCCTTACATCAGAGGGTGAATTTACAAAAACTCTTTCTTAGCAAACACCTACCCCTATGAAAAATCTACCTGCTATTTATACTTTCTAAAATTTCGTGATTAATCAATGAAATGGTATATCGCCTTTACATATGTATGTATATACTAGTAGATAAAACTGTGAATCCCCTCTGGCTTCACAGCTGTATGAAAGGCCATCATATAAAAAACTTTAGCATTTATATCTAATATTAATAAGAATGTTCGTCTCACACTGTCCTGTACGTTATAGATCGCGGGTTCGATTCTCGTACAAAATTAATACTATTTGCAGCATTTATCACTTGTACTTTCAATGCAATCTTGATAGTAAAGGCATGTGATATAATAAAAAACTTCAAAAATAAAATGAGACCTAAGTAGCGTACAATAGAAAAGACTAGCGTTTTCTCGCGGCTCCACACGCGTAGTTCAATTACGTACATATATTATTGAGTCGATAGAAGTCAAATATAAAATGAAATAATATCTCTACGACATCTATGTAACGTACAAACGCTTTCATTGCAAAAACCAAATACATATAATTCCCAAAAAGAAATTAAACAGTGCATGTATGAATAAAGAAAACACGCGCAAGAAGTAAAACATCTGTAGGTTATCTATCGGTACTCTTTAATAAATTCTATTTATGTTTTAAATAATTAGAATAGGTGAGATACTAAAAATAACCAATATTAGGCATATTACAACCATATATTCATAGAATATCATTTAAGGAAAGAATATAATATTATATATCATTTGTCAGATAACAACGGTTACCATGGCAACAAACGTTCGCCTCGCCCGTAACGCATTACACTTTTCGTAACGCATTCACCAGCTTACTCCCCAAGTCAAGCGTGCGTAAAGAAGTTTTACTTCAATATATTATTTTATCGACAAAGGACTATTGAATACAGCAAAAACCGTAGTAGGACTATTTACGATAAAAATATGTCAACGTGCTGACGATAAAAATGTAACGTGACATAAAGTCACATACTCGTAATACGACAGAGATCAATTCGTCACTCGCCATAATCCATGTGACGAAGACAAGGGTGTGAAGTAGATTCGACATGAAACGTTCGATAGTTACGACTAAATACTAATGTTAAACTGCGGTTTTACCTGAATTTTGATTAAATTTACATCTACAGAAGCAGTTTACTTATCAGATAAAAATGAATATTCAATACATTATTAGTCTAATTATTTCTAATAATTCAAAGAATTAACTGTTTTATTTATTTAAGGGTAGTTTTAAATAAAACTGTGTTATCGGATTTTTTCACGGAATTATTTTGATTTTTGGTTCCCGACGTTTCGAATGCTTTACAGCAATCATGGTCACGGGAGAGACTAAGGTTTTAGACGTTTCAAATGTCATTATATACGCGTAAAATAAATCTGTGAAAAAACTTGAATAGTTTTATTTAAAATGATAAATATTCGCGTAAATCTAAGAAATTATTATAACTTCCGTTTTTATTTTTGTTACACTATATCCCAAAAACAGTTTTTCTTTCATGCCTAAAGCATTAGTCCTAAAAAATATGTTTTTTAATATATTTATATGTAATAAGGTACTGCAAGCATTCTCATAGTACCAACTTCTTTTAAAGTATAAGTTAGAGATAGTATAACTTTGTGATCTATTCCTTTCTTCTTCTATTCGTCAAATGATATACTGGAGTGAAAGAGATGCATGATATAATTTTAAGAAATCGATATAAATGAAAACTTACTAGTATATTAGCCCGACGACACGTATCAAGCTTGCGCTTGTGTAATTTTTACCGACTTCCAAAAAGGAGGAGGCTCTATGTATGTATTATTATATTTAATAAATAGATAGTGTATTTTAGTATGTCTTATTATTTCCCGGAACCAATATGTGTGCTACGTATAAATACTAAGTTTTTATTTATAATTTCTTATATTAATATATAAGAAATTATTAAAAAAAAAACAAATATTATGTATTTGTCTGTTTGTTTTACCATATATTTCAAAAATATTAATAATTAATATGAAAATGAAATGTTAAAGGAACAGAATTATGCTATATAGAAAAATAGAATAAAAAATATTTTTATCAGCATTTAATTTACTACTATTTTGTATTCACGTCAAGAGTCTACCTTCAATTTGGATAGAAAAAACTTCAGTCCTAATAGGAACTGACAACATAAACTCAGCAAATCTATACATATAATAAAACTGTACAGGACGAATGTCTGTACATAGAAAAAAAAATGCTAAAAACCGAATCAGGGGTATGTAAGAAGAGAAATAGAACAAATCCAGATTTTTTTTCAAATTTTTTGTTTCTCTGTTTCTCTGTTTGTACGGGCTAATCTCCGAAACTGTTGGAACGATTTAAATGCAATTTTGTATGATCGTACCTTATATCCCTGGTCAACATCTTAGATACTTTTCATCCCGGAAAATTAATGAGTTTCCGTGGGTTAGTTAAAAACTATAGTAACTTTAACAGCTTAGTACACAAAAACTACTGATTGGATTTTAATCAAAATTTACAATAATATAGTTTATACATCAGAATAACAAATAGGCTACTTTTTATCCCGGAAAAATGTACGGTTCCCGTGGGGTAGATTTGTTTTTGTTTGAACCCGAGCGAAGCGAGGGTGAGCTACTAGTCTGTATATAAAACACATATAATATGTAACTACCACACCAGATGGCATATTTAATACAAATATTGGAACTGAAAATTTTATGCAAATATCTGAAACTGATCTCCGTATTCTAAATACTATTTCGATTTTGAATTTGGTATTATGGCTCTCGTTCCGAGAGATCGGTGCATCCGTAGAATCTATTGCCGCAACCGATTGCTTAAAGCGTGTTATGAATATTTTGACTGAAGTTATTGCTTCCAGATTTTCATCTTTACATATCTTATTTGTTAGATATGAATCTTTCTTACATTTGTTATTTATTGAAATTATTTTGATATTTTCACCAGCCTATTAATAAAGGCAGTGATAGCTCAGTGGTAACGCGCTAGTTTGGGAAACCGAGTGAAGCGGGTTCAACTCCCGGGTCTCGCGCCTCTGATATTTTCATGTGCGAATCATTTCTAACATGATTACCGATTGCCTTATGGTGAAAAGAAGCACCGTGAGGAAACCTGCAGTCTCAGAGGAACTGATAGGTCCTCTCAGGTTTTCGAAAGTAATGTGAAGTCCGCCCCGCACATGACCAGCATGGTGGACTATAGCCTGATCCGCCTCGTATTGAAGGAAGCCCGTGTCCAGCTGTGGGACGTTAAAAATATAATATAATATCATAATATGTTGGGACATTAACACACAGCACTATCTAATTCCACGGTAAGCTACGAAGATTATGTTATGGATACCAGATAGTTGATACACTACACATATATAAATATAACTTTAAATTCATGCATATTATAAATATAAACACCCATAACTGGAGTACGAACATTCCTGCTCATCACACAAATGAATGCCTCCAGCGGGACTCGAACCCGCGACCGCTGGCACAGCAAGTAGGGCCACTACAAACTGAGCCAAACGTGTCGTCATATTATAGAAAAAAAATGCAAAATCAGAACCAGAATTTATTTGTGGAAAAATTTTAATTACTTACGCTGTTATTATGACCTTTTATATTTTTTTTTAAATAGTATCGTTGTAAAAGCATTTAAGCAGAGTAAGTGATTTATTATTCTAGTATATTTTAGATTATTGTTGCCATGGAGTCTGTAGTCCGTAGACCATTCTTTATTTTCATTTTGATTTAAAAGTTAAGTCAATACTAAGATTAGAAATAGATTAAACTAGCATCTAAGATTTGATGATTGAAGATCAAAATAAAAAGTTTTGAATTATAAAAATATTTTTTTAAGATACTAATTGGTGCGTAAGATCCGCCATTTTCATTTTTAATGACACACATATATATGTGGATTCTCGTAACCTGAGTGTTATATGTTACAAGTTATGTAACTAATCTAAAAACGTATCGACCAACTATGAATCACCAAAATCGGTTAAGCCGTTTAGTAATTACAATGGAACATAGGATCAGACATACATACAAATACATATATTCAGGTCTCATATATAACACATAATCCCCTTTTAGGCTTCATCACAGTTGTATAAAAATAATTTAACATGAGGTAAATACCCTAATGTCTCCTAAAAATAAATAAAAACAGCAATATAAAGTTATTAGAATACCTTACGAGTATTTACAAGCCTTTTTAGTTTGAAATATTTAAATTTTCTAAATATTTGCGATACAGTAAATGGCATTTCACTTTGATAAATTATGTTTATACGTATAAAACTAGCGACTCACCCTCGCTCCGTTTGGGTTCATCCTTACTAACGTTTTATAGTTTAGTATAGATTTCTCAAAAATGAGATATTTTCCCGGAGTAAAAATTATTCTAAATGTTGACCCGGATAACCAGATATCATAATACCAAATTTCATTAAAATCGGTCCAGTAATTTTCTCATGATGCGTTCCCAAACAGACAGATAGACAGACAGAATTCTAAAAACTATAGATTCGGCCTCTATATCGATAATTATAACTATACTTCAATAAGATTGTCCAAAAAGTATGTAATGTACAGATTCGATTCAGAATTTTATTATATGTATAGATAATTTCATGAACAAATTTAACATTTTTCTTTATATATATATATATATATATATATATATATATATATATATGTATATATGTATATATATATATATATTTAATAAGTCTTGCAAAGAAATATGTATGTACATATTATAATAAATTCGTATTAGAAAAATTATTTACGAAAAATGTGTATAATATAACATAATAAAAGAGACATTAACAAAAGCAATAAGTCAAACAACGTGAGATCAGATAGAGTCGATCACCTCTCAAGTTACACGCTTAGGTCAATGTTGTAGGATAGCAAGAAACGCTTGTCAGGCGAAACTGAATCACTACGTATAATAAAATAAAATTAAAAGTGAAGTTTGTTCGTTGAATATTTTTATTGACTTTTTTTTATTTAAATACTAATGTTTGGTCGTTCTTTTGTTCGCATAGTGCGGCGGAGATTAGAGGTTACCTGTAGCAATCCTCAGAAATTAATCTTTATCGGTGTAATTTTTTCAGAGTTCATTTAAAATTAACAATACTTATATAAATTGAAATATAAGACAGGTACCCAATTATTAAAATTTTCTTTATAGTGTTTTAAATCATTTGAACATCCAAAATCAGCTTGAACTCTCCATACTATACATTCTCATATAAAGCAGAGACCAAATTATTTTGGACACCAATACAAACGTACGAAGTCGCAGCACAAGTGACTATACATATAATGTAAGGAAGGACGTCCACAGTTTATCTTGGCACCAGGCCGAGTGAGAAATCAAATAAGATTCCATATCGATTTCAGTTGGAAAACTACATTCATAGAGCGTAGTCTAACCTTTTCTGTACTACCATTTATTCATTACTTTACTCACGTTAACATAAACAATGAATGTACTTTCAATAGTAATGTAAAATATGTTGGGACATTAACACACAGCACCATCTAGTTCCATGGTAAGCTACGAGGCCTGTGTTATGGATACCAGGTAGTTGACACACTACACATATATAACTTTAAATATATAAATAATATAAATATAAACACCCATGACTGGAGTACAAACATTCGTGCTCATCACACAAATGAATGCCCCCAGCAGGACTCGAGCTCGCGACCGCTAGCATATCAAGTAGAGTTACTACAAAATGAGCCAAACGTTTAGGCAGAAAATCGTTTTATATTTCAAGTAATAAGTCTTCGTATTATTATCCTAATTTCTGTTATCTTTATCTTCCCACTCTTTCTCTCTCTCAGTCAGTGGTAGCTTCCTCAAGGACAAACTATACTCACTTCTTTAATACTGAGGATTCGAAAGTACTTGTAAAAGACTAAAAATAAGTGAAATTTTATTGCAATTCATTTATTGTTAATGACTGATAAGGAAAGAGAGAAAACAAATTAGATAAAATAATAATTAAGAATCCTAAATCTTCTATATTATGTCTAAAAAATTCAAACTGACTGACTGATTGATATATCAACGTACAGCCTATACCGGTAGTTGTAGAGACATGAAATTTGGGAAGTGTGTTCTTTAAGAAGTGTAGGTATATACTAAGAAAGTATATTTTTGAAATTCCACCCCTAACAGGGTGAAATGGAGAAGGGGGAGGATTTGAATTTTCTGTGAAACTTTTTATTTTCTGGGTCGATTGACTCGAAAATTAAAACAAATACTTTTCAATTAAAATTATGAGACAGGTGTATCACAGTTTTTCCAAAATTATCCCTAATAAGACTTTCAAAATCCTACACGGCATGGTATGACGCATGGCGCGAGAGGGGCGCAGAGCGTGCGGCGGTACGGTGGTGTATCTATATTAATCCCGGAAAAATGTACGGTTCCCGTGGGATAGATTTGTTTTGTCTAGGGACGAACCCGAAGCGAAGCGAGAGTGAGTCGCTAGTTACCTATAACATAAAGCCAAAATATTTATTTTTTTTGTAGATTTAACCCGAGCGAAGCCGCGGATTCTTTAAGAATATTATTATTTTTTTAATAGTGAGAGATTAATAAGAAGGATTTTGTTAGCCACTCATTCATCCATTCATCACGCTGCATTGAGTAATCTCGACATCGGGGTTCACAGAGTGAAAATTGTCAAGTTTCATTTTTGATGATATCGGCATATTGGTTCTTTTAAAATGAAACTATTTTTTTCCGATTTCATCGCTGTTCCATTTTGATTTTTTGCTCCCGTCATTTCAGTTTTACAACATGCATGAGAGGTTTTTGACTTTTCAAAATTCTTTGTTTTTACTGACAGTAGTTGTGGAACACCTTTAATTATTGACGTGTTGAGAAACGCGGGAACACCGGTGGTTCAGTTAAAAATTAATTTCTTAGAAATTATCCTGGAGTGGTTAAATGTCAAATGTTTGCGTTAATCTAAGTATTATTTTTGTTGGTTTTTTTTTCTGGTGATTTGGATTTTTTGTTCCAGATTGATATAGGATCTATACTAATATTATAAAGCTGAAAAGTTTGTATGTTTGTTTGTTTGGTTGAACGCGCTAATCTTAGGAACAACTAATCTGAATTGAAAAATCCTTTTTGCATTAGGTAGCCCGTTAACTGAGGAAGGATATAGGCTATACATCATCCCGGAAAAATGTACGGTTCCCGTGGAATAGATTTGTTTTTGTCTAGGGACGAACCCGAAGCGAAGCGAGGATGAGCTGCTAGTACATAATAAAGCTAAAAATGTAGATGCTTTGTTGATTTTATAAATACGACAGTCATTTATAGTCGTAGTACACGCACAGTAATAGCTTAATTTAGTTACTGAATACAATACATTTATGTACAGCACTGCATGCGTACACTACCGCTAGCTCCTACATTATTTACACAATAAGAAAAAACGTTCAAAACTTCTATTGCTAAATTAAAAAAATATATATTAAAGAACGTTTCTACGTAAAGGCTCAACAAACATACACACACACGTACAAAATTTCATTTTAGTAATAAGAAAGTTTAAAAAAATGTTAAATACTCAAAAATTCGTTGTCTCTTGTCCAAACGTCCAATTTTCCGAAAGATTTTTTTAATACAGAATTATTTACTTTAAAATATTATTTTAATTCAGAAGAAAAAAAATATTTTATATATAAATAAATATGTTATGACATTAACACACAGCACTATCTACACTCGCGTGCAACTGAAACGACTCAAGCCGTATATTGGTATATAAGTTCGATTTTTCGGAAAATGGCTTATCCGATTTTATTAAAAGTTTTTTTATTCGAAAGAAATATTTTTTTTTTCATAAACATAGCAATTTTCAAATAAACAATGACAATTTTTTTTTTTAATAAATACGGTCAAACATGAGCGTTACAGAAATTACTCGTTGCGGTACCCACGAGTTGCGAGACTAAATCATGTATATAAGCTCACGTGACCCATATTTCTTAACAGTCACTCGTCAGACGTTGACAGGTACACATCTCCTTAAGCTCCCAGTATTTTAATCGCGATCCAATGACCACTACTTCAGAAGCAGCGGCCTAAGTTGTAGCTTTGTTGCAAGCGGGCCATAATCAACGGCAAGTCGCTCGTGAATTTAACATGAGCCAATCAGCTGTTTCACAAGTATACATAAGGTTTCAAGAGACTGGTGGCTTCGTTCGGAGACCACAAACCAATAGACACCGGAGCACATCTGAGACGGATGACCGCTTCATTGTCTCAACTTCGTTGAGAAATCGTCATCTCACGGGCGTTGATGTGCAACAGGAGCTCAGAAGCGTTCGAGGAGTGGCTGTCAGTCAGTACACAATTAGAAGACGCCTGAAGAAAGCCAATTTAACTCCTAAACGGCCAGCCAGAGGCCTGAAACTGAGCGCAGCTCACCGTCAAGCCCGACTTCAATTTGCTCGTGAACACCTCAATTGGACTATTGAGCAATGGAGCTCCATCCTTTTCACTGACGAGAGCAGAATGTATCTCCATGGCAACGACAGAAGAGACCGAGTATACAGGCGTCCAGGGGAATGGTTCTCGCAATGATGTTTCGCTGAAACAGTATCATACGGCGTTGGTTCAGTCATGATGTGGGCTGGAATATCATATGAAGAGAAGACCGAGCTTGTTTTCGTGCCTGGTGGTGATCGGAGTGGTGGTCTAACAGCTCAAAAGTACGTGGAAAACATTCTCCTCGATTATGTTGTACCTTATGCAGGATACATAGGAGAAGATTTTCTATTGATGCATGATAATGCTCGGTGCCATACAGCAAGTGTTACTCGCCAGTTTCTTCAAGAGGTGCAAATTGAGACGATAATGTGGCCAGCCCTCAGTCCTGATCTGAATTGTATTGAGCTTTTATGGGACGAGCTCAAACGGAGGGTGAGAGCTAGAGATACGGCTCCATCAAGCATCGTCGAGCTCAAAACTGTGCTAGAGGAAGAATAGAATACGATACCTCAAGATTTTATCAAAAAATTGATAATATCAATGAAAAATCGCATGCCAGCCGTTATAAAAGCTAGGGGAGGCAATACAAAGTAATGAAAATTTTAATTTTCTTTACTTTTATCAAAAATAATTTTTTTATTCATTATGTTGTTGTTTTCATTTTTTATCCATTTCTGTCAAATTAAATTTTATCAATAAATACTCAACCGATTTTTCTCAATAGGATAGCATTTTTAGGAGAAAAAATTAGGCTTTCAAACAAAAAAAAAAGAAAATCGGATAAGTCATTTTCCTAAAAATCGAACTTTTATACCAATATACGGCTTGAGTCGATTCAGTTGCACGCGAGTGTAGTTCCATGTTAAGCTACGAGGCTTGTGTTATGGATACCTGATAGTTGATACACTACACATATATAACTTTAAATACATACATATTATACATATAAACACCCATGACTGAAGTACAAATATTCGTGCTCATCACAAATAAATACCCCTTTTGAATCTTGTTACATACAGTGCCTACCCACAAGTACATATATAACGCCTTTGAGATATCTAAAACCTTAGTCTCTCCCGTGACCATGATTGCTGTAAAGCATTCGGAACGTCGGGAAACAACAACCTAAATTAATCTGCGAAATAATCCGAAAAGTTAAAATAGTTAAAATAGAATAGTTTTATTTAAAACTAGCAGAACCCGCGGCTTCGCCCGCGATCAAACTATGAAAAAAAAAACTTTTTCGAATACAATATACCTACTTTATTACTTGCAAAACTAAGTTGTAGGCTTGTGTAGTTCGCGAACGAACTAGTTCGAAAGAACGTTCCCACAGATGAACTATGCGAACTAGTTCTCAGATCTCTCGCTTTTTAGTTCGTTAGTTCGTTTTCGATCCTAAGGATCTATGGATGTTATATATTAGTAATGTGTGTTACGGATCTTTTTTCAGAACACAGTAGATACTTTTTATATGTACTTTATTTGTTAATGCGGGTAAATTTGTTCAATTTGTAATAACGGGAAAAATAAATACGTGTTTCGTTGGAAGGAATAGTAAGTACTAACATGAAAGCTGTTGTAGTTGTAGCTGTTGTTGATCAAATGTAGTGGGAATTTTGTCGGTTTTTTTTTGCTCGCCAGCATAAATCACAATAAAAGCGTGGCAGTATATAATTATGTTTGCAAATTACGAGTATAATAGGGACTTAGGACATTCAGTGTAGGTAGCACGTCTGTAATGAACTACTACAAGGATTAAAGTAGTAAAGCCGCGAAACGAACTAACGAACTAAAAGACCGACCTAGTTCGCTAAGGAGCTGCGAACTAAATTGAGCGCTCCCAGTCGCGAACTATTATGCCCAACTCTACTAAGTTGGTGTAAGTTTTATTATTTCTTAAAGATATATGGAAAACAAATGAAATTTTAGCGATCGTAACTCAAAATATCCAGTATCTTAAAGGATGTTAAGCGTATATTCTGTAAATAAATTTACACTTTAGGTATTTAGCCAGCTCCACTACCTATGTTTTTTGCACATTTTTCTACTCCATCTTTCCAAAGTTAGAAGAAGAGAGTACAATAATACAATCTCATACAATATTTACGATTTTAGAATCTTGTAACTCTAGCCGAGTTTGAGATGTGGGTTTTTTAACTAACATACTAACAGGCTAACATCTACGTTATTTTTAAAGACCCAGTGCTATGTACACCTGAAGCTTACAGTCTCCCTCCTTCTCCTTCTTTTTTAAGTTACACAAATAAAGTGCCATTCTTATTTTACTGTAGCTTTTTGCCCGCGGCTACGCTCGCGTGGACTAAAAAATTTGCTCAATTTTAATTTCCATTGAATTTATACGTTATAGTTGTCGCTGCTGTGGCCAGCCGAAAAGTTATACATAATTTTTCTTTGGATTCAGAATAATTTCCGTTCTGTACTTTATCCCACACAGTAAGTGTGCACTAACAGATAACTTGAGCCATGTTACTCTATTTAAATATATTTAACAACTCAAAGTTCAACGCCCAGTTTTACCCACTTAGGGGCTGAATCTAAAAAAATCTACAATACATGTTTGTTTAATTGTATTAAAGAGCATTAATACCAAGTTTCAAGTAATTCTAACCATAAACAATTTTTTCCTTATATAAACAGCATAACCCCCTTTTACCCTTTTAAGGGATAGATTTAGAAAAAAAAGATATTTGTATTGTTTAAGTTTTCATTCTATAGGTAAATACTATTTTCCGTGCATCAATTACAGAGTTTCATACAAACTTTCATCCCCTATTTGACAGCCTTGTGGGATGAATTTCAAAAAATGCTAAAATACATATTTATATAATTGTATTGAAGAGCAATAATACCAAGTTTTAAGTCATTCTGATCAAAAATAATTGCTTGCCCATATAAACTTGATCACCCCCTTTCACCCTTTTAAGGGATGAATTTAGAAAAATATTTTATACATATATTTCTTATTTTTCATCTTAAAGCTAAATACCACTTTTCGTGCATTTCGCGTTAAGAATGACAGAGTTTCATACAATTTTTTATCCCCTATTTTACCCCCTTAGGGGATGAATTTCGAATAATCCTTTCTTAGCGGATGCCTACATAGTATAAGGAATATGTCCTCGAAATTTCACGTTTCTACAACCAGCGGTTTAGGCTGTGCGTTGATCGATCAGTCAGTCAGGACAAAGCATTTTATGTATATATAGATGTCAAATATACGCGTAAATTTTAGAAAGTATTAGATAATAGACATACACATGTAGCTATACAATTTACATTGTATGTATGTATGTATTCAGCCCTTTTTAACGTCCCACTGCTGGGCACGGGCCTCCCTTCAATACGAGGGGGATGAGGCCATAGTCCACCACGCTGGCCAAGTGCGAATTGACGGACTACACATGTCTTTCGAAAACTTGCTAGATTTTCTCAGACATGCAGGTTTCCTCACGATGTTTTCCTTCACCGTACGGCAAGTGGTAATCATGTTAGAAATGATTCGCACATGAAAATATCAGAGGTGCGAGACCCGGGATTTGAGCCCTCTTCACTCGGTTTCCCAAGCGAGCGCGTTACCACTGCATTTTTTTACATTATGTCAACAAAATCAATTACACTACCACCACTATTCTTACATTAATGACTCAGTTACTTGCCTTACAGCTATAAATTTTTCTGTAAACCTTTATTACCGTTTGCTCTAACGCTTGAACGTAATTAATTTTAGACCCAAGTGGCTCAGAGCGAAATATGAGCTTCTTTATAGACGGCCTTTATGTGGCGAGCTACAATAACTAATTTTCTAAGTGCTTAGGTAGCAATCGAAATATATTGAGGTCTTTTAATATAAGATCTTAAATAGAAAAGCAGTTTGTTGGTCTAATATATAGTATGTTTAATTTTATGATGGGTAATGTGTATGTGGTTAGAAGTGGTAAAACATAGTTAGAAATTAGATTTGAGAAACTAAGAGGATAGACGGACAGACGATTTGACAATTTTTTTTTTGTTTAATTATTGATAAAGAATTTATAAGTTTCATTTTTTTACAAAAATAGGTATAATTTTTTGTATTAAAATAAACGCTTATTTCATTCCATGTAGCGTTAATTAAAAAAGAACTTTTATAATTATTTTTGTAGTTACAAAAATACGTCGTCAAAATTTAATTTATATGTAGGTATCTGAATGTTACCGCCGCAGAGTAATGTGTATTTTTTGTGTACAAAATTACATATTAGGTATGTTGTTTGTTGCTTGACCACGATGCTTATGCCTGAGTGTAAAAAGTTATCGACCCTATTCTGCGTGGAATAATGCAAAAGAAAACCGCATGAAAACTCGAAGACACGCTTTTTCCCAGACACCTAGATCGATTTTTACCCCCGAAATCCCCCACATACCAAATTTCAGAGAAATCGTTAGACCCCTTTTCGAGATAGCCGGTATAAATAAATAAATAAATAAATAAATAAATAAATAAATACGAGTATACAAGATTTGTTCGTTTAAATATACCTATCTATACTATAATAAAGCAGTAACTTAGCGAAATCTGTACATGAAATATTTTTTAAAAACAATGACTGTAACGTATTATGTATACGATATAGACCCCAAAACAATAGTTATAAATTTTTTTGTCTGTTTGTCTGTTTGTCTGTTTGTCTGTACGCGTTTCACGCAAAAAGTAATGAACCGATTTCAACGAAATTTTGTGAACTGATGACTTATTACTCGGGTCAACATTTAGGATAACTTTTACTTTTGGAAAATCTTTGTTTCCCGCGGGAAATCGCAATAACTGGTTTTATCGAGTCCTCCTTAGGAACCCTCCGCTGGCTAAACCTAAAGACATACATCAAAACAATGTACTAAAAAATTGTAGATCTTGAAAAGGCCAACAGAAATATCTACAACAGTATATGTCTATCTCTCAAGGTACACTCGCAATACCTATTCTTATCTATACCTATAGCAAAACTAACATAGTTAAATCGATGTGCGCGTTTCACGCAAAAAGTACTGAACCGATTTCAATTAAATTTTGTATAGTGATAGCTTATCACTCGAGTCAACATTTAGGATACCTTTTACTACAGGCACATTTTTCGTTCCCGCGGGAAAACGCAATGACTGGTTCTATCGAGTCGTCCTTAGAAGTTTATATGGCTAACGCTGGCTGAACCTTAAGAGATAAATCAAAACAATGTACTAGAAAATTGTAGGTCTTAAAAAGTTATACAGGGAAGTTTGCAGTATTATACGTCTATGTATTACCTAAGGTACATTCGCAATTACTATTTTTATTCACTACTCGCGACTCACAGACTGACTTATCAACGTTTAGCTCAGTTCAGCAGTAAAACGTAACTAGGGACGAACCCGAGCGAAGCGAGGGTGAGTCGTACATAATATAATATGTATTAAGTAGATGTTTAAATAAACATTTCACTTCTAAGGCTGGTATAATGATTTTAAAGTTAGAAATCTAATTAGCAACCCTCGCTTTACGTGCGTCGCTAGGTGCTTATTGTATTTATAATAATCTATACTAATATTATAAAGAGGAAAGATTTTTTTGTTTGTTTGTTTGTACCGAATAAGCTCCGAAATTACTGGACCGATTTAGATGAAATTTGGTAAGAATACAGTTTGAGACTCTGGAAAGGAGATAGGATAGTTTTTATTCCAGAAATCAACCCTTAAGGGGGTGAAAATGGGGATGCAGGTTTGTATGGGGAATCAACCTAGAGACGAACCCGAGCGAAGCGAGGGTGAGTCGCTAGTATGATATATAACAGTTTGTACAGTGTATTTGAAATATACATAACTGTATTTTATACATAATACGCTTTAATGCTATTACATATCCAATTTGCATCGCTGAGCATATTTGCAAGTGGCAGAACATTGAGCATTACACATGACACGACTAAACTGCTGTACAGAATATTAAATGGTAGGCTCATGACATCATAACGGTTAGTACCATCGTTTGGTCGAGTATACGTTAGAATACATGTTCAAAAATAGTAATATTAACCAATATGTTTCGAGTCCACTGTTTTACTTTACCAATATTCTTACTTATATTGTAAACTAGTGGCTTACCCTTGCTTTGCCCGGGTGCATCAATAGGTACGTGCACATAACATTGCTACAGTTTAATAGGTAGATATTTTTACGAGGAATAACTCTGTAATACTTACATTGCCTTCATATAAGCTATTAGATGACATATTTTTTTCCGATATCTTCAACAATCATCGTCATATTTCAGCCAATTTACACAAAACTTTGATAAATTATGCACTTAAACCTTCCTTATGAGTTGCTTCATCTATTAGTGAAAACCGTATGAAAATCCGTAGACCATTCCGTCCGTTAAACATTGAATGAAAGATAAGGCGTAGGAGCTACGACTCAACATGTAGGTACTTTCAGATATCGTTAGCTTGATTGTTTCATCGTCAACTTCCTATTCCGGGTTGTTATTGCAAATTTCTTGATAGAAACACCTAATTGTTATAATTTTCACTCGAATTAATACAAAACTAAGACTATTAGGGTCCCGGTGGACGTATAAATAAAAGTATATAATACTAGCGATTCATCCTCGCTTCGCTTCGGGTTCGTCCCTAGATAAAAACAAATCTATCCCACAGGAACCGTACATTTTTCCGGGATGATATACCTATAGTCTATAGCCTTCCTCACTTAACGGGCTATCTAATACAAAAAGAACTTTTCAAATCGGATTAGTAGTTCCTGAGAGTAGCGCGTTCAACCAAACAAACAAACAAACAAACTCTTCAGCTTTATATTATTAGTATCGATTTTAGTGCTGGTTTAACAATCGCCGTCTTAAATATCGAAATCGTTAACTGCAACGAGGTATTTATAACAAGTATCATTTTCTATAGGCCCATCTATTGTTTTAATAATATGTTGGGACATTAACACACAGCACCATCTAGTTACAAAGTAAGCTACGAGGCTTGTGTTATGGATACCGAGAGTTGATACACTATACATATGTAACTTTAAATAGATACATTTTGTAAATATATATACCCATGACTGGAGTACAAGCATTCGTGCTCATCACACAAATGAATGTCCCCAGCGGGACTCGGACCCGCAACCGCTAGTACAGCAAGTACGGTCACTATAAACTGAGCCAAACGTGTCGTCATTGTTGCATAGCTTATGTTACTCTACAATTTACATTAACCTTACAAGGACTAATACTTATTACTGTTCGTAAGAAAAACAAAGTAAATACATCTTCGTATCATCACTATCACTATATATTATAAAATAAAGTTCTACGCCGCGTCTGTCTGTCTGAACGCGATAAACTCAAAAACTACTGAACGGATTTTCATACGGTTTTCACTAATAGATGAAGCAACTCATAAGGAAGGTTTAAGTGCATAATTTATCAAAGTTTTGTGTAAATCGGCTGAAATATGACGATGATTGTTGAAGATATCGGAGAGAGTATCCTGCTATCTATATAGTCCTTGAAGGATGGCACATCTGCAATAAAAAAGTCGCCTAAGCTATGTAACAGGATTAGACTATGAGTAATTCATTAAACATTATAGTGGTCACTATGTTTGCTGGATGTGCTCGGGGGGTATCAGAATTCATACCTCGAATACCATTGATAACTTCTGACTACGCTTTTGAATTTAATCTATTGTAATTCTTTCTTAAAGTTTGCATTGAAATGACCAATAATATTGTATCTCAGAGCCAGTCATTAAAAGTAGCAGGCGTAGACTTAAGAGATGATAGCTTCTCGCATAAACATTTTAGCGAAACCCAGAACTAGACAAAACATTCATCAGTGTGGTATATTTGTGGTTAGTTTTTTAGCGTATACTAAGTTAAGTGAATCTAGACATAATATTAAAAATTGGATATGACAACATATAAACTGAATGGAAATTAAAACTGAGCAAATTTTTCAGTCCACGCGAGCGTAGCCGCGGGAAAAAGGCTACATTAAAATAAGAATGACAATTTATATGGGTAACTTATAAAAGAAGGAGAAGAAGGGAGACTATAAGCTTCAGGTGTACATAGCACTAGATCTTTGAAAATAACGTAGATGTTAACCTGTTAGTATGTTAGTTAAAAAACCCCATATTAGCCGAGTTACATGATTCTAAAGTCGTGAACATTGTATGCGATTGTATCATTGTACTCTCTCCCTCTAACTTTAGAAAGATGGAGTAGAAAAATGTGCACAAAACACAGGTAGTGGAGCTTGCTAAATACCTAAAGTGTATATTTATTTACGGAATATACGCTTAACATCTTTAAGATACTGGATATTTTGAGTTACGATCGCTAAAATTTAATTTGTTTTCCATATATTATCTTTAAGAAACAATAAAACTTACACGAACTTAATTTTGCAAGTAATATAGTATGCGAAAAAGTTTTTTTTTCGTACTTTGATCGCGGGCGAAGCCGCGGGTTCTGCTAGTTCTTACATAAAATTTATAGCGTTAAATAAACTTTCACGTGTCATCTGTCACAAATCTATTACCACATAATAACATAAATGTATTTTTTAAACATTAAAACGAAATATTTTACAAAATAAATAATTGCTCTCTAATAAATAACAGCAACGTCACATCAAAAACTATATCAAATTAACCAAATAAACCAATGATAGTAGAATAATTATTGTACGTAACAACCGCAACACAAAATTCTAAATTTATGGCATAATAACTAACGGTCATATACCGTAATAAAACTCAATAAATATATACTAATCTACACTAATATTATAAAGAGGGATAATTTGTTTGTTTGAACGCTAATCTCAGGAACTACATGGCAGAGAGACGGACGGTAACATCACGACTATATATAGTTTATAGCCTTCCTCAATAAACGGGCTATCTAATGCAAAAGAAAAATTTCAAATCGGCTTAGTAGTTCCTGAGATTAGCGCGTTCTAACAAACAAACAAACTCTGCCTCTTTATAATATTAGTATAGAGATGAACCCGAATGAAGCGGGGGTGAGTCGCTAGTTATATAATACACAGCTTCGACTGAACACCCCATGTAATGTGACAAGCGTTCACGTAATTAGAAACCTAATTAAAAACAAGAGTGAACAGTGGACGAGAAAAAGCGATTGTCAGTAGTTATGGCAAAAAATTTGTGAAATGTGAGTCGTGCCATTCCAAAGCATTATACTCAATAAAAATATTATTTGATATATTTTAGGTATATAATATATACTTTGGGTATACAATCATATCTAATTTATATAAATTACCTTAACTTACCTATTAATTACCTATATAGGTATGTTTTTGCTTGGTCCAGAGCAAAAAAGAACGAGTTTTGATAAAGATGCTTTATGACGCTACCACATATACAACGTTATAATGTATTATGTATTATTCTTAGTAAGAATTTATAGAAATTATTTTTTTTTTAGTTATTTTTGGAGAAATCCGCCATAACAACATATTTTGTCATTTAAACCTATGTATCTGCTACAGTTCAAAAGATGTAGTTATTTAAAAGATGGATGGGCTAATACTAGGGACGCTTAAATAACAGGGCTCTGCTCTTAAATTTTGAAATCTTAAAAAGTCAATTAGACTGTAAAATAAATAAATAAATATGTTGGGACATTTAACACACAGCACCATCTAGTTCCATGGTAATCTATGAGGCTTGTGTTATGGATACCAGATAGTTGATACACTACACATATACAACTTTAAATACATACATGTTATAAATATAAACAGTAAACACCCATGACTGGAGTAAATTAGTGATCATCACTTAAATGAATGCCCCCAGCGGGACTCGAACCCGTCACTACAAACTGAGCCAAACGTGTCGTCAAAGATGTACTGATGTTAGAGTTTTAATGTTCACATTTTCCACTTGTAAAAAATCGATTACAAAAATTAAAACCCAACTGCGTAAAACGTGAACTAAAACGACGGAAGCAAATTAAGGAAAGAAAATAGTATTATACAGTCGGAGACATAATATGTATGTATATTTTTTACACCCTGCGAGTCTAGCTACGGACTCGGATACATACATACATATATGTCATACATATAACCCTCATTTGGACTTTGTAAGTCGGGTAAAAAAGGAAAAAACGTAGTTCTCTTACAACAGTCATACCGAGTAAATGTGAAAGTCCATTCAATTTGCTTGACAAACCCGATAAGTATCCGTTGTATCATGTATTTAAGGGTGAAAATATTCGTGCAGTTTAAAAGACGTAAAAAGTAAATGTCTTTTTCATCTACATATTATATATATGTACATCTTTTTATGTATACTTTATAGGTATAATTATATAATTCTATATTATACAGTATGTTTATTTTATTCAATTTTCTTGTTAATGGCTTCAAAGCATACCACTTAAGTAAAGATTACTTCGCCAATTTCTCGTAGAATTGAGAAGACACGAATTAGAAATATAATTTAATTTGTTGTTTTAAACATTAAATCATGTTTTCTCTCTCATTTCGCTTATTGCACCTATATGAATATTGTAATTGACCTAAATTTGTACTCACCCTTGCTTAGCTCGGGTTTGTCCCTAGCTTACTTCCCCATACAAACTTTCATCCCCATTGTCACTCCCTTAAGGGATGATTTTCGGGATAAAAACTATTTCACTCACTCACTTTTCATATCATGAGATTTAAAAAAAGTATAATTTTAGTAACTTTTTTCTTTTTAATTTTCTTCTTTACAAAACTTGTCCTGACAATAACAAATACAAAAAAAAAGAATTATCCAATTTGGTGCAGTCGATCGGAAGTTATGCGCGTGCATACATTTCGGTGATTCATTTTTATTTATATACATTTTAACTAATATTTTTAAAAAGGTTGACAGGTAGAGAAAGCTAGTTTTAGTGTCAAGTCAGCCTTTTGCAATATTTTTTACATTTTGTGCAATAAAGTTTATAAAAAACTAGCGACTCAACCTCCCTTCGCTCGGGTTCGTCTCTAGTTATATTATATATAGTTTATTGTTTAAATAGAAGAAATATAGAAAAAATATAATGTATGTATACAACTTCCCTATTTGAATCGGATATTATTCAATTTTTCATTTATTTTAATTTTTTTTCGTAGGACCCTATTTTTTTTCCAAAATAAAAGTAGCCTAAGTTACTCCTTATTATATGAGCTATCTGCCAGTGAAAGTCCCATCAAAATTCTTCTAACCATTTCAGAGATCAGCCGGAACAAACAGACAGACAGACAGACAAAAATTGTAAAAAATATTGTTTTGGTATATGTACCGTGTATACACTATATGCATATAGTAAAAAGTGGTTATTTTAATATTCAAAAAGACACTCCAATTTTATTTATGTTTATAAATAGGTTTATGTACAAAGTATGCGACACCACTATAACTAGTAAAGAAAAAACAATAGTGTATTAGTGTTAATTCACTATTAACCGAATAGCTAAATAATTGAACTAGATGAGTATAAAGCCATCAACATAGCTCGTAAACAATTTCAAATAGCGATACCTACATATGATGACTATTGACTAATTCGGTAGCAGCCCCGCTCAATACTATATCACAGGCCGGTGAGACCAGTGCACTGTACAATGTAGGGGAGACCGGGGCTGGTTGACCAAGTTTCAGCTTAAAGGTTTCTATTTCTATTTCTTTAGAGTATATTAATTTAAAAACGGGTTCAGTTCATAGATTAACTATTAAGCTTTGCAAAAAAGTTGCAAAAAGCACGTTATTCATTATGATATAGAGTACAGGCCAGTTTTTGTAGAATAGGAAAAACTGGTCAACCTACCCCATGCTTGGGGTAGGTTGACTATTCACCTGGGGTTAGTTGACCTATGAAGTTGTAAGGGCAAAATCTACGAGGAAATAGGATAAAAGACACAAAAATGTATTACTCAATTTTTTTATTGAAACCAAGGCGATCTTCCGCTACATCAATTAAACACAATTAAATTCAAATTATAAGAATAAACAATCAGACATGTAAACATTAGGCAATTTGAGTACCTAAAAATAAACAAAGTTTTTTCACAAAACACAAAACACTTTCTCATTAAGTATTTAAAACAAAATGAAATAATTTCTTGCAAACTTTAACCATTTGGTAACAAATTATCATATCTATCTAATATACAGGGTGGATTTTTGAGACGGGACAGTAAGGGCAGGTACCTTAAATACTATAGTTACAAGAAAACGTTCCTAGGAGACCATCCATAACTTTTTGAGATATTCTGAACTGCATTCACAGATTTTGGAAAAAATGTACAGTCAGCGAGAAAAATGCTAAAATACGAAAAAAAATTTTTTCACGTCAATCGATCCTATTTCATGTAGGAATCAAAAGACTCTATGGGACCATTTAAGGTTTGAGTACTAGAAATGACAGAAATCGCCAAAATCTTTTCCCATACATTTTGTATGGAAAAACGTTTAAACAACTCGAAATATTTTTTGTTGCCAAACGATCCTATTTTTTAATGTGATCAAAAGACCCTTTGAGGCCAACAAAAGTTTGAGTATAGAAACACTAAAAAAAAATTTCTTATGCCCGCTGCATAAAATGCCTGCGTGCAAACCCGATCTTATGACTTACCGTAGTTTCTGTACGCAAACTTCAGTTGGCCTCAAAGGGTCTTTTGATCACATTAAAAATAGGACCATTTGGCAACAAAAAATATTTCAAAAAATATTTTTTGGTGATTTCTGTCATTTCTAGTACTCATACCTTAAATGGTCCCATAGAGTCTTTTGATCCCTACATGAAATAGGATCGATTGACATAAAAATTTTTTTTTGGTATATTAGCATTTTTCTCGTGGACTGTAATTTTTTTCCAAAATCTGTGAATGCAGTTCAGAATATCTCAAAAAGTTATGGATGGTCTCCTAGGAACGTTTTCCTGTAACTATAGTATTTAAGGTACCTGCCCTTACTGTCCCGTCTCAAAAATCCATCCTGTATATAAGTATATATATATATATATATATATATATATATATATATATATTCGTGTATATGTTATAGGTATATTATTTTATTAATAAAATAAATTATTTTGGGATCATACTATCCAATTAGTCTTCTAAATCGGAGGTGCAATTTTTGCATTCATAGAACAATATGTTCCCGTTTACACATTTTGTGTGTGCCCGCAACTTGCACACAGTGCACTGAACCCATTCTTCTCCAAAAATACTGGAGCGATAGGATTCAGTGCACTCCATACAAAATGTTTCATCCACATCACTTTTCTATTACATATTTGGATGTACTCCCTCTATTAGTCTTTCTTTTGTAAGTTCGCATGGTCCTGAAACAATATCCATAATATTATGTTGCTGGTTGACCAGGTGGTCAACCAACCCCGTTATACATTAGTCTACTAGCCCCGAACCACTTTTTAACTTTTAACCACATTCCATAACCTCAAAACTGCGACGAAATCAAATAGAATAATACATAAAAGAAAGAACATGAATCAAACATTCGTTATAAACTCTTTGACAATCAATAACCATGAACAAATAGGCATTATTACAAATAATATTAGGACAAAAGAAATTACTTACGTGTGTTGTTTTTCAATATTACATTCTTTCTCTCAAACGACGTGCGTGCGCGACGCCGCGTTCCCGGTGGCTGAGCGGGGGGAGCTGACGGACTCTCGTGTCTCACTGATTAGCTCAAGGCTATTGCCTCGGACGAGTTTTTGATAGTTAGTCAACCTACCCCTATAGTCAACTAGCCCCGGTCTCCCCTACTTCTCACATAATCTAGTATGAGCCGCAGCCGCATCAGCCCTCTATTGCACGCTGATTATTTGAGGTGAATGTGTTCGCAACACTTGACAAATTTATGTCTTTAATGTAAGTCTAGATTGTAATCTATACTAATATTATAAAGCTAAAGATTTTGTTTGTTTGTTTCTTTGGCTGAACGCGCTAATCTCAGAAACTACCAATCCGATTTGAAAAATTATTTTTGCATTAGACAGCCCGTTAACTGAGGAAGGTTATAGGCTATATATTATCCCGGAAAAATGTACAGTTCCCGTGGGATAGATTTGTTTTTTGTCTAGGGATGAACCCGAAGTAAAGCGAGGGTGAGTCGCTAGTAATATAATATGTTGTGACATTAACACACCATCTAGTTCCATGGTAAGCTACGAGGTTTGTGTTATGGATACCAGATAGTTGATACACTACACATAAATTATATAACTTTAAATACATACAAACTCAAATCCGCGAACTAATCCGAAAAGATAGTTTTATTTAAAGTGATCCTTCTTGTTGTGCCAGCGGTCGCGGGTTCGAGTCCTGCTAGGGGCATTGGTTTATATGATGAGCACAATTAATGCTTGTATTCCAGTCATGAGTGTTTATATTTATATATATATATATATATATATATATATATATATATATATATATATATATATATATATATATATATATATATATATTTAAAGTTATATAATATGTGTAGTGTATCAACTATCTAGTATCAGTATAGTATAACACAAGCCTCGTAGCTTACCATTGAACTAGATGACGCTGCGTGTTAATATCTCAACATATTTATTTATTTATATAAAAACTATATATGTATATAAAAACTGTTTCAGTAAATAACAATAAAGCTAGTAGCTCCTGAACCAAAAGAAAAAGAAAATCGACTGACGGACAGGGGAACAAAAGGTACTGAACTGTTTTGTTTTTGCTTGATAACGTTTGTTTCCAGAGACGCTATATAAAATTTAATCCACTTAACTAATTACCAAAAATTCAACCGCAACATTAGGCCAGCCGGTGGTTCTGCCATTATTGCATACAATCAAAACTGGAATGCGACTCACGGTGTCCTTGCCGTTACGCTGGACCATTAAGTTTATGGGGTACGTGGAGGGTTAACTGAAAACTTGATTATGGAATTTAGACATTATCTTGCCTAAATTACATTATGTTTTGATTTTTACCTTACTTTTAAGGTTTCGTACGTGAAAAAGAAAAAATCTTTAGGGTCTATAATACACATGACGACTTTTTAACGCGCGTTTGTCAAGCTTGACAAGAACGCTAATATTTGCATTTGTCATTTTTATCATTGCAGAATTATGAATGTGTACGTTCAAGATATACGCGTCGTCAGCGCGTTTATTACACATGGTATGCTTAGACCCTTATTACTTATAGCTTTTTTTTGTTCTCATAAGTCTCTCTCTAAGTATCCAGCTGAGCCATCATTACGTTAGTTGCTACTGTATAACGAAGCTTTATTTTGCTTTCGAAGCTCTGATCCGTTCTGTACATACATATATACATACTAGATAACTCACACGCATGTGTGTGTGTGTGTGTGTGTATGTCTGAGAGGGAGAGAGAGAACGAGGGGGAGAGAGAGAGAGAGAGTTAGTGATTAGTGTTAACCGAATAGTTAAATAATAGAACTAGATGCGTATAAACTCATAAACATAGCTATCAAAATACGTGTGTATAGTGTATTCAGCCCTTTTTAACGTCCCACTGCTGGGCACGGACCTCCCTTCAATACGAGGGGGATCAGGCCATAGTCCACCATGCTGGCCAAGTGCGGGTCGGCGGACTTCACACGTCTTTCGAAAACTTGCTAGGTTTTCTCTGACATGCAGGTTTCCTCACGATGTTTTCCTTCACCGTAAGACAAGTGGTAATCATGTTAGAAATGATTCGCACATGAAAATATCAGAGGTATCAAATATGTGTATGTATACGTAATTTCATACTACAAATATATCCCTTGCAAGGTACTCAGAGAGGATAGAATGCTGAGCGCTACTTGTCCCTTTCCCTATTTTCATCATCGTCATTCTCTACATATGCCCTCAACAGAAGGTCACATTTTTCACTTAATACGACTGTTTTTTTAACCTTCCACGAAAAGGAAAATTTTAATACTAATATAACAACATTACATTTGTTAATCTGTGTAACTATTGGACATATTTGCATGAAATTTAGTATGAATTGAGTTCGGCAAAAATAATGAGTTACGTATTTCAGCGTTTTCTAAAATGCAACCCCTAAGAGGGTAAAATAGAGGATGAAAGTTTTAAATAAACGCACAGGCCAAACCCTTAGGGATAGAAACTTAAAACTTTGCACACGTATTCCTCTTATAACGTAGTCATCCGCTAAGAAAGGATTTTGCGAAATTCAACCCCCAAGGTAGTGAAATAGGGGATAAAAATTTGTATGAAACTGTTAATTCCTTCTCCATATGCATAAAATTTCGTATTTTTTGTAGTTTAATCGCAAGCGAAGCCGCGGGTTCTGCTAGTATTTATATAAAGAGATAGAAAATTGGAGATTACAGTGTAATTTTATAAGATAAAACTGAAGACTTAAGACTTTAGTCCTTTATTTTAAGAAAGAAAGTAAATGAACTAATTAAAAATACATTTTACGTGTACCTTTAAATAACTTGTTAAGTTCGCTAACTAAAATTTACTGTTATCAGTTGGAAAAATAAAACTAACTCGAAATACTGCGAAGAATTACAGAGATAATGAACAGCGTATTTCTTTATATAAATTGGTAGTAGATTTTCTATGCTTTGTACAGAAAGTAAATTACTCTTAAACATATAAGTTTTGTTTTTGTAATCGCCTCTTAAATACCTGTATTTTGATGTCACACTCGATTGATTGTGACGAAAAAAATATTATCAAGACTGTTACGCAACCCTAATACATGGGAACTACCTCGCGTCGACCACCAACGTCGCATTCCATTCGTATGAATTTTTACTGTTAAAGACTTTGTTTCGCAACCCTAATGCATGGAAACCACCTCGCGAGTCGCGTCGACCACCAATATCGCATTCTTATCATATTACAACATAATTCCCGTAAAGTGCCAGTGTTGTAACATTCGAGTGCACCTTATTCTTAAAGACCTTTTTCCGTTCATTGCATTTGTCACACTTCGACGGTGCAATCACCTTAGGATAATTAGTTTGTAGAAATAGTATTAAAGTATTTTATAAGTAAAGTTTTATTTCATTTGCATCCTCTGACTGTGACTTCTATAATTAGACACACAATTGGCTTTTACGATCCATTCATTTATTTTAATTTTTAATGATATCTATATTATGACACTCGCGTTATCAAGACGAATCTAACTGTGTGTGTGTATGTATGTTTGTATGTATGTATGCATGTAATGTATGGATTTATACAATAATTAAAGTATGTACCTATATTATTATATTAGCTAATCTGCACACCGCCTATCGTCTTTGTCACATAATTCTCCTCCACCTCAAGGTTGCCTGGAAGAGATCTTTCTTAGCGATAAGGCCGCCTGCTGTACATTCATTTTTTGTATATTATTTTCATTATGTTTGTTTCTTTTATAAGGTGTACAATAAAGAGTATTATCTATCTATCTAATGATGTATGAATCATCAAAATCGGTTTCGCCGTTTAATAATTACGATAAATAGGATCGTACTTTCGGACTTACATACATACAGGTCAAACACATAACCCTCCTTTTGGCTTCGCCGCAGTCGGGTAAAAATTGAAAGAGTTGCAATTGAAGTTTGCTAACATATTTCAATTTATTCAAGTTACTAGAAATAGTTACTGTATTTCGTTCTCTAGTGGAGGATGAAACAGTACTGACAGTCCTTTGCATACTGCCTGCATATTACATGAGCTGAGTTTACAGTAAGAATGCCGTCAAATCGTCTGGAAGACACTTGTTATATGAGTTTTGTGTTCATAATATATTATATTGTCTTTGTTTTATTATAAAATTTACATTATAATAACCTTCTTTTATATTTTAGTGTATATTTCATTATCATATCACATAAACACAAAAGATCGTATATGTATGTATGTTTGTTACTTTTTCCTGCTTTAACTATGTAAATGAAATTTAGTTCACAGATAGACTATAACTTGGAATAACACATAGGATTCTTTGGGCGAAAAATAAAGAGCTGAGAGAGAGAAGAGCTGCGAACAAGAGAGCGGAGAGTTGACAGTTTTCATTGTGTTTATCAAATATTACCCCCGTATAATGTCACAAACTTACAAACTAACAAACTTTACCTTCTTATAATATTAGTATAGAAAAAAAAATTCCATTCCACGATTAATGACCTCAGTGAATAATAACAATACATATTATAATAAAAATAATTAAAACACACATACGATGAAAAATTTGAACCTCGCTAGAGTCGAAATATAAACAAACCAAATTCAAATTAAGCATTCAAAAAATATATTTTTAAAGCTAAATTAAAATTTCCACTGTACAATATGAAACTAACAAAAAAGGCTAGCGTAAACTAAGGCCATTTTTGAAAAACCAACATTGACAATACTACAATGTACGCACAGCACCTAAATAAACATTCCACGCATTATTAAAATGGAACGTGAGGTCAGAAGTCACAGACAGAAACAGAGTTCTCTAATTATGCATCTAATTATTCTTGCAAAGGCAGATGTGTTTCTTTTGGAGAAAATGAGTCCTCGTTTTTCATGACGTCGGTAATAATGCACACCTGCAGTCGAGACTGAAATTTTAGAACAAAAAAACTGGCTATTTATATTATGAGATATATTTTTATACTAGCGACTCAACCTCGCTCCGCTTGGGTTCGTCCCTACGTTATGAGGTTAGTATAGATTTCTCAGAGATGTTCGATGAGGTATTTTTCCGCCGTAAAAAATATCCTATATGTTAAACCGGATAACCAGCTATCATCATATCAAATTTCATCAAAATCTGTCAAGTGATTATCTCGTAATGAGTTTCCAGAAAGACAGACAGACAAACAGACAGACAGGCAAAAATAGATTCGGCCTCTGTATCGACAATAATGACTATTTCAATAAGATTTTCCAAAAAATATTTAATGTACAGATTCGACTCAGTTAGGATTTTATTATACGTACCTATAGATATATTTTTTCAATCATTATTGTAGCATGTAACCCATGCTAATATAAAATATTATAAATGTGAAAGTAACTGTATGTTAGCTTTTCACGCTTAAACCGCTGAACAATTTTCGATATAATTTAGCAAGGACATAGATTGAATCCTGGAAACGGATATAGGCTACATTTGATCCCTACTCCAATTACCACGCGCGACGCCGCGGGCATAAGTTAGTTTAATATAATTTGAAAATTTTTTCACTGATAAATAAGTGATTCAAGTTTCGATTGTTTCAATAACCAGCTTTCGTCCTAACGTCGAAAGATATTTTGCTTCCAATTTTAACTCAAATGTATTAAAATTATAAACGATGACGTCAAGAATGCGATGCGAATGTTTTTGTACTGGAAAATTTAATCCTGTTGCTCCAAGGTAATTAAAAACCAAGTATTCCATTTTAACACTGACTCTGTTAAGCTTTCAGGTTTGATTACAGTTATTACTGCACCAAAATTAGAAAATTTTCCACAACTCATCTATTTATGTATGTATATATAAATCGACTTGTGTATTTTGATAAAATTTTCAGGCAATCTTCAGATTAGCCCAGCCGATGATCCTGTGAAGTTTGGTAGCGATTGGAAGTTTGAACGCGGGCGGAGCCGCGAGTACTGATAGTTAAATATAAATAGCACTGTATTTTTCAATGTAAAGCAACTGTTGCCCAAGGAAAATATAAAAGAAAAAAAATTAAAGAGTGCGTGTATGAATGTGTACACGCGCAAGAAGTAAAACTTCTGTAGGTTATCGGTACTCTTTATGAAATTCAGTTTATGTTTTAAAAAATTAGGATAGATGAGATATGTACTAAAATAACGCATATTAAGCATATTACAATCATATATTTATAGAATATCATTTAAGGAAAGAATATAATATTATATATCATTTGTCAGACAATAACAACGGTTACCATGGCAACAAACGTACGTACATTTTTTCGTAACGCATTCACCAGCTTAGGGGAGACCGGGGCTGGTTGACCAAGTTTCAGCTTAAAGGTTTCTATTTCTATTTCTTTAGAGTATATTAATTTAAAAACGGGTTCAGTTCATAGATTAACTATTAAGCTTTGCAAAAAAGTTGCAAAAAGCACGTTATTCATTATGATATAGAGTACAGGCCAGTTTTTGTAGAATAGGAAAAACTGGTCAACCTACCCCATGCTTGGGGTAGGTTGACTATTCACCTGGGGTTAGTTGACCTATGAAGTTGTAAGGGCAAAATCTACGAGGAAATAGGATAAAAGACACAAAAATGTATTACTCAATTTTTTTATTGAAACCAAGGCGATCTTCCGCTACATCAATTAAACACAATTAAATTCAAATTATAAGAATAAACAATCAGACATGTAAACATTAGGCAATTTGAGTACCTAAAAATAAACAAAGTTTTTTCACAAAACACAAAACACTTTCTCATTAAGTATTTAAAACAAAATGAAATAATTTCTTGCAAACTTTAACCATTTGGTAACAAATTATCATATCTATCTAATATACAGGGTGGATTTTTGAGACGGGACAGTAAGGGCAGGTACCTTAAATACTATAGTTACAAGAAAACGTTCCTAGGAGACCATCCATAACTTTTTGAGATATTCTGAACTGCATTCACAGATTTTGGAAAAAATGTACAGTCAGCGAGAAAAATGCTAAAATACGAAAAAAAATTTTTTCACGTCAATCGATCCTATTTCATGTAGGAATCAAAAGACTCTATGGGACCATTTAAGGTTTGAGTACTAGAAATGACAGAAATCGCCAAAATCTTTTCCCATACATTTTGTATGGAAAAACGTTTAAACAACTCGAAATATTTTTTGTTGCCAAACGATCCTATTTTTTAATGTGATCAAAAGACCCTTTGAGGCCAACAAAAGTTTGAGTATAGAAACACTAAAAAAAAATTTCTTATGCCCGCTGCATAAAATGCCTGCGTGCAAACCCGATCTTATGACTTACCGTAGTTTCTGTACGCAAACTTCAGTTGGCCTCAAAGGGTCTTTTGATCACATTAAAAATAGGACCATTTGGCAACAAAAAATATTTCAAAAAATATTTTTTGGTGATTTCTGTCATTTCTAGTACTCATACCTTAAATGGTCCCATAGAGTCTTTTGATCCCTACATGAAATAGGATCGATTGACATAAAAATTTTTTTTTGGTATATTAGCATTTTTCTCGTGGACTGTAATTTTTTTCCAAAATCTGTGAATGCAGTTCAGAATATCTCAAAAAGTTATGGATGGTCTCCTAGGAACGTTTTCCTGTAACTATAGTATTTAAGGTACCTGCCCTTACTGTCCCGTCTCAAAAATCCATCCTGTATATAAGTATATATATATATATATATATATATATATTCGTGTATATGTTATAGGTATATTATTTTATTAATAAAATAAATTATTTTGGGATCATACTATCCAATTAGTCTTCTAAATCGGAGGTGCAATTTTTGCATTCATAGAACAATATGTTCCCGTTTACACATTTTGTGTGTGCCCGCAACTTGCACACAGTGCACTGAACCCATTCTTCTCCAAAAATACTGGAGCGATAGGATTCAGTGCACTCCATACAAAATGTTTCATCCACATCACTTTTCTATTACATATTTGGATGTACTCCCTCTATTAGTCTTTCTTTTGTAAGTTCGCATGGTCCTGAAACAATATCCATAATATTATGTTGCTGGTTGACCAGGTGGTCAACCAACCCCGTTATACATTAGTCTACTAGCCCCGAACCACTTTTTAACTTTTAACCACATTCCATAACCTCAAAACTGCGACGAAATCAAATAGAATAATACATAAAAGAAAGAACATGAATCAAACATTCGTTATAAACTCTTTGACAATCAATAACCATGAACAAATAGGCATTATTACAAATAATATTAGGACAAAAGAAATTACTTACGTGTGTTGTTTTTCAATATTACATTCTTTCTCTCAAACGACGTGCGTGCGCGACGCCGCGTTCCCGGTGGCTGAGCGGGGGGAGCTGACGGACTCTCGTGTCTCACTGATTAGCTCAAGGCTATTGCCTCGGACGAGTTTTTGATAGTTAGTCAACCTACCCCTATAGTCAACTAGCCCCGGTCTCCCCTACCCCTCAAGTCAAACGTACGTAAAGAAGTTTAATTTAAAAAAATATTTCTAAAAAAGACGAAGTCAGATACAATAGCTAGTCTACCTATACTATTACAAACTACTATCGACCATTCGAATTAACTCAAGAATGATATTCAACACATTATGTAAACAGCTTAGTAAAGTTATTCATATCATATATATACAAAATTAGTTCTTAACACGAAATATTAAGGATTATTTTCGAATATCCAAATAGTTTTGAAGTAAAGCAAACTTAGGACTCACAGAACACTTTGGCCATTTCGCTCGAAGGCCGTTCCGATCCGGAATTATCCGGCGTAATCCGGTTACAGGCCGGAAACGTTTTGAATGACGTCCACTCTTGTTGACCGAATGGCTAATTAGAAATTATTCTAAGATCAAAGACAAAATGTCTTTTTTATAATTTCTTTTGTGAAAAATATTAGCGTTATTGATTTTTTCTTAGTTACTTTTAATTTAAATCAAATTAGATTATTAGAACTCAATAGTCTTTATTATATAATATTATTTTTTTTACTCGCGTTGCAAGCAGGAGGGAGGAGGGGGGGGGGGGGGGGTGAAAGGTAGCGTATATTCATTATTCATCCCCATGATATTGTATCATTATCAAATCATAGATTTGTTTTTAACTTTATCGAAATTTGTCTAACAAGTTAAACGTAAAAAGGTACCTAACATCATATTAGTATGGGTCAAAGGCGTCTATTTGTAATGTATATGTTATAGTATATATATTATATATATGTTAGTTTTTAAGGTATATATTTTATGGGCCTCTGTTTACATATTTAAGATCTTTTTGTAAATATTGCCTGAAATAAATGATTAAATAAAAATAAAATAAAAATATTGTGTATTAGTATGGGTTAATAACGTGCCAAAAAACGATTAAAAAAACACATTGACACAAACGAAAATGAACCCGAGAAGTTTTTTGTGTAATTCGGAATGATGAATAAATAAGTTTGCATAGTGCAAGGAGATTTTGTTTCCATTTTCTCCAACTTTTCATCAATTCGTTACCGTTTTGCTATTTTTAAAAACTAAGGAAGAAGCAGACACAAGTCTGGTGAGGATAAAATATTTGTTACCAAAAAAAGGATAACAGTAATCCACTCTCCATACGTTTTTACACTGACAATACTCTTATTCATATAAAAACAAAGCCTACAAAGAAACATGTTTGTCCGCTGGTTGATACAATATTCCAGTTTAAAATTTTTCGATTCCCTTTCAATTTTCAATATCCCATCAATCCATGTCGTTTGTTCTGAAATAAAAGCGCAATACGTAACGAATAACCATTCACTTTGTTCAAACTATCTATACATGAAAATTGAAATTTGAAATGTAGATGTGTTTAAAGCAAAGATACGTAGAGAGTTGTTTTAAATAATAATGAATTAACGTTATTCATACACACGAAGGATTACTGCCAATGTAAAGTTTGTGACTAAAGTTCACACTCACTTTTATACGTTTAGTATAAAATATTTTCACGCAGTAAAAAGTATCCTATATGTGGACCCGGAAACCAGCTATCATCATACCAAATTTCATCAAAATCTGTCTAGTGGTTTCCTCGTAATGCGGTCACAGACAGACAGACAGACAAAAATTCTTAAAACTATAGATTCAGCCTCTGTATATATAATAAAAATGACTATTTCAATATGATTTTCCAAAAAATATGAAATGTACAGATTCGACTCAGAATATTATTATATGTATAGATAGATATGTGCAACATACGTATATATTGCACGTATATATTGCACGTATATATTGCACGTATGTATTTGTATGAAGAATATCGTACTTATATAGTATCTTCGAAGTTTATATTTAGAAAATGGTAAAACTTAATTGAAAAATAAATACATATATATCGAAACGTACTACGATTTAACGATATCGATAATATCGAACCCGTCATCTCCGCTGTAAAAAAAATACCACAGATATCATTATCAATACTTAGAGACTAAAAATATTTATATTATAAGTAAATAGCTGTAATAAATAATGGTAAAAAATTAATAAAATGAATAAGAAAAATAATTTTACCGTACCATAAGCCATAAAATTACATATTACAGAATTCCTGCAAAAATTAAAGCTGCAATGATAAATTACTGACAAGGTTTTAAAAGGGATAAATAATAACTACATTTAACAAGCCGGTATCAATCAGGATCATACTTGTCTGTTCCGTCCGATACGATCACGTGTTGGTTGGTACACGGGGACTATCTACACTTAACCTACGTTCTCGCTTTTGTTCAATTTTTTTTCTCTATCAGGTATATCCTTAAATTTTACAAATGATGTCCTCCTGGCCGATTTTAGCTACGGAGGCCAATCTTAATGAGAGTAACTGCGCAGGAGATATAGTGCATAAATGTACACACCGACACAAATACACTGTGTATGTCTTTGACTCTCAAATTTCAATGGGACGATAATTCAACATTCGGGAAAGATCAGGCGCAAGACCGACAGTTGGAAGTGCTCTCTCTCGCTAGTACCTATGCTTGTATTTCTTTTAATTTCAACACCAGATTATATTTTATATATATACATATATACATACATACATACATACATAGATTTATAACTTAGCACAAGAAGGTAACTTTATGCAACATCCTATGCAGAGTATGTAGACAAAATATTACTATTCAAATATAATGAAAGATTGTATCTGATAATATTGTAAATTTGATCAAAAGTAGAAAAGGAAATGTTCATAATAGTAACAGTGTGTGATTTCGCAAGCGATACGCACTTAAGTGAGACTAAGAAGAGTAGAGAAGTAATGTCACAGTATAAAAAAACAGTAATTTGGCGACTCTTTGACTTTAACGGAAAAGCTGCCAAATGCAAGGGTTGTCAAAAAAGTTTCAATTTTCATATCGAACGATTTCAAGATGCCAATCGCTTAAAGAACAAAAAATAAAGTGATACCTGACAACCTTAGAGCTGTCACCCAAATGCGATATAAAAGTAAGTATGACAGTCGGGTGTAAGATTTCCCCGTCCAATGGCTTCGTTAGACGACTGTATGGAAAAAAACAAAAAAAAAGTCAAAATATACTTTACTCAAATAGACTTTTACAAGCAATTACAAAATTAAATTTAAAATAAATGTCATGTAGTCAGTCCGTGAAAAATCTACCACCGACTCGGAAGGCAGTTCTGCTGAGAAGAGCCGGCGACAAACTCAGCAATTGCTCTTTTTAAACATAATAATAATTTACAATATATCATAATAACTATGTTCTTCGTTATTATTCGTAAGTATCAACTAATATTATAGTAACCCCACATATTTGCTTGGCCAGCGTGGTGGACTATGGCCTGATCTCCCTCGTATTGAAGGGAAGCCCGTGCCCAGCAATGGGACGTTAAAAAGGGCTGTATACACATATTTGCTTCTGCAAAGTATTCCGCGACGGAATAATTTGCTCAATAATAATATGTTTTAGTAGATTGCGGTAATGCTTAGGTTGTAGGCATGTACTTAAAACTGTTTATTTCAACAGCTTTAAACTAGATTTAGCCTCTTAAAAATGTCTAGATTTCATCTGAAAGAAATATAATTTTGCTAATATATTCAATATATATTCGTATGCGAATACGTGTATCATCTGCCGCCTAGAGTATTTTTCTAAAGTTTTATTTCCAGGCATCGTGCCAAATGCGAGTGTATAGGAATTTATAACAAACTCAGCACGGCTACGTGATGGCGCTTTGGAACTCCCGTGTCTTATAATCTTGATGTTTCGAATAAAGTCACTGCAGATGCGAATAAACATTTCAAGGAAGTTATTTCTTTTTAAAATATAAATTCTTATGTTACGTGAACTGATTTTTGTTATTCACGTGGGAGCTTTTTTAGACTACTTTCCTTTGTAAGTTATGTATATAAACATATACTTATGTATTTTTTATGCAATTTTACTACTATTATAAATGCGAAAGTTTGGATGGATGTTTGTAACTCGACCACGCCAGAATGGCTGAACGGATCTGGATGAAATTGGATGAAATCTGGTTTCTGCAGGATAGACTACTACTTCTGGAGTTATAAGCTCACAGACGAACAGACAGATAAACGTTATGTTATATAAATACATAAAATGTAAGCCTAACGATAATCAAAAAATAATCATAGCAGACGTTTACGATCCCAGAGGTATATAACCTTCTCAGTTCATTGTCATATGAAATCCCATAACCCCTAAATTCCTAGTGCTCAACATCTATACAGATAAATAAAATTGGAGTATCTGTTTGTAATATTAAAATAACCGCTTTTTACTAAATGCATATGAATGTATACACGGTACATATACCAAAACAACATTTTTTACAATTTGTGCCTGTCTGTCTGTCTGTTTGTTCCGGCTAATTTCTGAAACGGCTGGACCGATTTTGACAGGACTTTCACTGGCAGATAGCTGACGTAATAAGGAGTAACTTAGGCTACTTCTATTTTAGAAAAAAAAATAGGGTCCCACGAAAGAAATTTAAACCCAAAAAAATAAATAAAAAAAAAATCATTTTGGCAAGCAACCTAGGGACGAACCCGAGCGAAGCGAGGTTGAGTCGCTAGTAAATAATATATATATATATAGAAATCACCATAGATACATCCCTTTATGTGTTTATATATAAAAGTTAATTTTAAAAACACTGCTCACTTTTTAAAACGTAATACATTTATGTAAATTAATATAGGGGTTGAAATTATGTAAATTGTTAACTGTTTTAATAACTCTATAAGGACACGTTGGTAATTACGACTTGTATGCATATTTGGATAAATACGATGTAATTGATGGTTGTTGAATTAATTAACTACTTAATTTTAATATAATCATTTACATTATTATTTTTTTATATTTTAAGTTTTAAAGAATTAGTAAAAAGGCTGTATAATGCAGAGTTGTTAAATTGAAACTGTTCATCTATACAAATAAATAAAATTGGAGTGTCTGTTTGAAATATTAAAATAACCGCTTTTTACTAAATGCATAATATGGATGTATACACGGTATATATACCAAAACAACATTTTTTTTAATTTTTGTCTGTCTGTCTTTCTGTCTGTCTGTCTATTTGTTCCGGCTAATCTCCGAAACGGCTGGACCGATTTTGACGGGACTTTCAACGGCAGATAGCTGATGCTATAAGGAGTAACTTAAGCTACTTTAATTTTAGAAAAAAAATCAGGGTTCCGTGAAAAAAAATAAAACCCATGAAATTGAGAACAAAATCCGCGTACGGCGTACGCACCCGAGCAAAGCGAGAGTGCGTACGCCGCTATCTAATTTAAATAAATATCGCAATTTAATTTAAATAAATGAATATCTTAGGAGTAGCAAGCTACTATTTATGTATAAACATAGCTAACCGTGAAAACGTACCTAGGGACGAACGCGAGCGAAGCGAGCGTGAGTCGCTAGTCTATACTAATATCATAAAGAGGAAAGATTTGATTGTTTGTTTGTTTGCATCGAATAGGCTCCGAAACTACTGAACCGATTAAGATGAAATTTGGTAAGAAGATAGTTTGAGACCTTGGGAAGGATATAGGATAGTTTTTATCCCGGAAATCATTCTTTAAGGGGGTGAAATGCGAATGAAAGTTTATATGGGGAAGCAAGCTAGGGATGAACCCGAGCGAAACGAGGGTGAGTCGCTAGTACATAATATAAAAATAATAAATAAATAAATATGTTGGGACATTAACACACAGCGCCATCTAGTACCATGGTAAGCTACGAGGCTTGTGTTATGGATACTAGATAGTTGATACACTTATGTATATACTAGCATTCCCCGCGGCTCCGCCCGCGTTCAGTTGATCAAAAACCAAATTCTTAGGTTTTACACATTAGTATACTCTTACATATACCACTTTTATTGCGCACTGCATGATTGGTGAATAATGGCAGAGATTGACAATGCCACAAAGGTTCCTCCGTTAAATTGAACTTTTTGTTTTAGCAATAACATTTATGTATGTCTATACTTCTGTTTTGTTTGTTTTTTTTTTAGTTTTTCACAATAAACTCTCAAACTACGGAATTAATTTTAATCATTTTTTACTAATAGACAGCTATAGATTAATTTAATATATAGCTGATTATTTAAATTACATAATGATAACTTTTCTTAATTAGCGCTAGCTAGTAATATTTTCCAAAACGATTTTCAAAGGAAAGTGTAATAAGTAAATAATTCTAAGCGAATACATTTTTTTATTTCATATGGCTCTGCTAATATGATTAAAGTCGTAAGCATTTTATTGTATCCTTTAAACCTTTACCTTCCAAGAAAAGGTGTCGAGAAAAAGTGAAAAAGTTGAGGTATAACAGTTCCTAAAATACTTTTTCATAGTTTTTGAGATTTTGAGATATGAAATATTTTTAGTTACCCGCTTTGGCAGTGTAACAACCATAAACTTGTTTTCCATAAAATGTTATAAAATAATATAAATTGAACTTATTTTTACGTTGCAAAAAATGAGTAGGTATTGTAGAAACGTAAATATTATTCGTATTTATTTTAGTGTTAACCATACAAAACACGTAAGTAAGAAAAACAACATAGCATTTTGCTATACGAAACCTAAATTGCGCGAGTTGGATTTACATTTGCCCAATTTTTACATTAAAAGATTAAAAAAAACATTAACATTATTTACTAAACAGTAAAAATTTACAAATATTCTCATTTGAAAATTGTTTCGGCCAACAAAATATTACTAATATATTACTAATTTATAAAGCCAAAAAATTTGTTTTATTATAAATTTTAGCACGGGCAGGGCCGCGGGTAATTTAGTAGTAATTATAGTAAAGTCATAGAAAGGTTATATCTGTACATTTTTTTTTTTGGATAAAACTACGTATTTAAAAAACACATGGCGACATCTATTGTCAAATAGCTAAATAACACATAAATAAATTTTCATTAAAATAACTATTTTAATGAATAAAATAGCGCTGTTAATATTTCTTTTAAGATAAGTTTTTTTTAATAGTTTTAACATAATATATAAGTAAGTTACCTTGCTAAAATATTAATAGCATCATCGTGCTTTTACTTTAACCAGTTTTTGTATTTTTTCTCAGAAATGAGATATTTTCCTGCGATAAAAAGAATCCTATGTGTTGACCCGGATAACCTGCTATTACCATACCAAATTTCATAAAAATCCCTCTAGTGGTTTTTCTGTGATGCGGTCACATACAGACAGACAGAAAAAATTCTAAAAACTATAGATTCGGGCTCTATATCGCTAATAATGAATATTTCAATAAGATTTTCCGAAAAAATATTAAATTTACGGGTTCGGCTTAGTTACAATTTTATTGTATGTATAGTTACTAATTTATGAAGCGAAAAAGTTTGCTTTACTGATAATTTAAACACGGGCGGAGCCGCGGGTGATTTAGTAGTAATTCTAATAAAATCGAAAAAAGGTCATATCTGTACATTAATTTTTTTGGGATTAAAACTATGTATTTTAAAAACACATAGCGACATCTATTGTCGAATATCTAAATAACACATAAATAAATATTAATTAAAATAAATAAAATATTTTAATGGATAAAACAGCGCTATTGATAATTTGATGTTCAAGATAAGCTATTTTTATAGTTTTTACCATATTTTGTAAGTTACCTTGCTAAACTGTTTACAAATAGTATCGTCGTGGTTTTGTTCCTACCAGTTTTTGTATTTTTTTCAGAAATGAGATATTTTCTCGCGGTAAAAAGTATCCTATATGTTGACCCGGATAGCCAGCTATCATCATACCAAATTTCATCAAAATCCCTTCAGTGGTTTTTCTGTGATGCGGTAACAGACAGACAGACAGACAGACAGACAGACAGACAGACAGACAAAAATTCTAAAAACTATAGATTCGGCCTCTGCATCGATAATAATGTCTATTTCAATAAGATTTTCCAAAAAATATTTAATGTACAGATTCGACTTAGTTAGAATTTTATAATATGTATAGATGACTTTTAAATAAATAGGTACATACATACATTATATATTTTTGATATTACAAAATTATTTTTTCAAAATATATTAGGGTGTATATTCAAACTTTAAGCGAGCAGAACGTTCTGATCCGTAAAAAAACGGGCCCTTTTGTAATAATATATCCGTATGTCCATCCATCACAACCATTTTGTTTGGATACTAATAAATTACATAGCCTAAACAACTCTGCTAGCAGATCCGGCCACGCGTTGCTGTAGCACATATATAAAAATCATTAATTTTGCAATAAAAAAAGGAAATAATCGTTATAAAACTATCCTACCTTTTAAATTGGAACAAGTCACATATTTTGAAAAAAAATACCTTAAGATCGGATAAGCTGTTCCAAAGTTAATCCCGGACGAACATCATGACGGGATCAACACGGGAATTTTATATATTAAGTTATTAAGAACGATATCTATATCTTTAGGCTTTTTCGTATGGTACAGCACCCACTAGTTACTCATTTTCGGCAAATTGTAATAATGATTGTTATATTTATACTTAAAATAGCGTCATCTATACTCGTACTAATATTATAAAGCTGAAGAGTTTGTTTGTTTGTTTGCTTGGTTGAACGCACTAATCTCAGGAATTACTAATCCGATTTGAAAAATTCTTTTTGCATTAGATAGCCCGTTAACTGAGGAAGGCTATAGGCTATATATTATCCCGGAAAAATTTACGGTTCCCGTGGGATAGATTTGTTTTTGTCTAGGGACGAACCCGAAGCGAAGCGAGGGTGAGTCGCTAGTTTTTAATAAATACACGAATATATGTAACTACCTAGAATCGAACACGTGATCTCTAACCTAGTTTGAAATAGTTTGTGAGAGAGACACGATTTTTCTCAATTTACTCTTAAAAGCTTATTACATCTATTTCAACCAATAACGCCCGTCCTTCCGTAAGTTCCCAACAACTTACAAATTGCTTGTCCTGACTCTTGAAGAATCTTCAGCATCTAGACTAAACTACTGAACCTAAAATACTAACCATGACAGTTATTCGTGTTATTGGAATTTAGAATATTGATATAGAATGACATAGATAACTTTTTAAAACTTTCATATAAAAATATCATTTTGTTGGTCAATTTTGCTTGAATTCTATACCTACTAATATTATAAAACTGAAGAGTTTGTTTGTTTGGTTGAACGCGCTAATCTCAGGAACTACTAATCCGATTTGAAAAGTTCTCTTTGCATTAGATAGCCCGTTAACTGAGGAAGGCTATAGGCTATATATCATCCTGGAAAAATGTACGGTTCCCGTAGGATAGATTTGTTTTTGTCTAGGGATGAACTCGAAACGAACCGAGGGTGAGTCGCTAGTTTACAATAAAGCTTAAAGCTCTTCCACAGTCATGTCATACATGTCAGGCGTTTGCAAAATTCACCCCCCCCCCCCCCTAAAGGGGCTAAGGTTTAAAAAGTTCTATTTTTCAATAAAGCATAGGGTAGATTTCTAGTTTGTACTCGTACATATAAATAACTTAATCGAGCTATAACCGAGATGCTCACAAATCATAACTATAAAGCAACAAACCGCTATTTAGTTATACACGATTCACCCACCTCTAAATCACTTACAGTACATATTAATATTCGATCTGCCTATACGTGTAATGTTTAGAAATTATATATTCGCTACGCTCGGGTTCGTTCCTAGTTACGTTTTAACATTTAGTATAAATTTCTCAGAAATGAGATATTTTCCCGCAGTAAAAAGTATCCTATATGTTGACCCGGATAACCAGCTATCATCATACCAAAGGGTATAGCCGGATATACATATGAAATTTGCCCCCGCGGAATTTTCTCTTCGTACTTTGGGGATCGTTTAGGTACCAAATAAAAATAATTCTGTCAAAATTTCAGCTTTTTATCTCAAGCCGTTATCGAGATATTCAAAAAAAACTATTTTTTCGATTTTATTTTTTTATTCATAGTAAAATTGAAATTTGATAATCGCCGATTTTTTCACTAATACTTACGAGTAAAAGGCATGAAAAAAAAATTTTTTTATGATTCCCAGACCAAAAGCCAATTTTTTAGAAAAGAAATAAAACTAAAATTATTTTTTTGACCGTATTTTTGAAAAGTGTCCACCTCCAAATTTTGTCAAAAAATGTCTTTTGTACTCCTTTATACTCAGGATTTTTTTCAATTTTTTTGATGTGGTGGAACAATGTGAAAAATTAAAAAAATTAAAAACATTTTTTTTTCTTACATTCCAATGAAGTAATATTTTATTATTGATAGAAAGGGACCAGGTGGCGAATGTTAGAGAAAAAGCAGTATGCAAGTATATTCATGGAAAAAAGAGTGGAAAAAATGATAGAAATGGATGCAAGGCAAGATAAGTAAGTGGATGAATGTGAGAATGAAATGGCAATTTATATGAGATAGCGCGGGAAGTGTTTGGAGAAACAAAAGGGAACGGTACTATTGATACACTAGGTGGTGAAGTGATGAGGTACAGAGAGCTCTGAAAGAAAAAAGAAATGCATTTAAAACATGGAAAAATGAGAATGGGAGTGAAAGAATTAAGGAAGTTAAAAAGTGTGTATACAAAGAGCGGAAAAAAAGGCAAAAAAAACGGTAGCAATAGCCATAGCTTAAGCTCAAAACAATATGTACAGCCATCTTCAAGAACCAAAAGGACAAAAAGAAATATACCACATTGCAAAGAGCAGGAAAGAGAGGGCAAAAGACATTAAGCATGTGAGATGTATGTAAGATGAAGAGGAAAGGGAGTTGATAAAAGATGAAGATATAAAAGATAGATTGAAGACTTAAATAGTTAAATAGTTTATATATTAATATATATATGTTAGTTTTTAAGGTATATATTTTATAGGCCTCTGTTTACATATTTAAGATCTTTTTGTAAATATTGCCTGAAATAAATGATAAATGATTATTTCGAAAAACTTATGAATGAGGACAATGATTGGAGCGAGGCGTATAACGATGTGCTTGTGAATATAGGATTAGTGAATGAGATTAGTATAAACGAAGTTAAAATGGCAGTACGAAGTATGAAAAATGGTAAAGCAGTTGGGCCCAATGGTATACCAGTTGAAGTTTGAAAGTTATTGAAAGAGGTCGGATATCAGTGGCTAACTTTATTCTTCAATAAGTTGTTGCATGAAGAAGTAATCCCTGAGGAATGGTGTCTCTGTTCTCTCGTGCCCATCACATAATCACAAAATAAAGGAGATGTACAAGAATGCAACAATTATCGGGGAATAAAGCTCTATTCTAAGTTTATGCCAGGACGCGGGGCAATAGATGTCATATTCGCAATATGCTAACTATGTGAAAAGTACAGAAAACACACAAAAACTTGCATATGGTGTTTGTTGATCTAGAAAAGGCGTATGATAAGATTCCCCGCGAGGTTTCGTGGTGGGATTTGACAGAAGAAGGAGTGCCTGCTAAATAGGTTTACACCAAGGATTGGCTTTAAGTCCATACCTCTGCCTGTTGGCATTGGATGCTCTGAAAACGGATATACAGGGGGAAGCAGACGATATTGTGTTGATCGGTGAAGATGGGTGCGAGGTCCAGAGCAAACTGGCAAAATGGCAACAAAGACTGGAGAATGTTGGTTAGAAAATCAGCAGAACGAAAACTGTATACATAAGTCCAGTCCAGTCCAGTCCTCAAACTATTTCGCTGGATAGAGAAGCGATAACAGTCTCCTCCGACTTCACGGTTCGTAAACGGTATTCACGAGTATTTGTGATGGAACATATATTCGCCATCAAAAAAGTACAAATAATGAATACCAGAGAAAATCATATCCTTATCAAAAAAAAGTACCTCTGTGCAAACCATTTACAATAAGCACTACGAATGGTTTTGTTCTAGTTATGCTTGCGGCTTACCTTACACAGCTAACACGAACGATGCTGAAATTATGAAAATCATCTCGAGCAAGCCTAATGGTCTCATTAAGTTACTTAAAAAAGATGATATTATCATAGTAGATCGAGGCTTTCGTGATCTAACAGAATATTAGGAACAACTAGGATTCAAAGTGTTAATGCCGGCTGTTAAAGGAAAACGAAATCAGCTTATTATAGTCGAGTCAAATCAATTCTGTTTTGTCACCAAAGTGCGCTGGGTATTTGAAGCAGGTCATGGTAATATCAAGCAAAAGTCCAAATTTTTGATCATAAGCTAGACAATAAACTACTTCCTAAAACTAGTTTTTTTTGTCGAGTTTCCTGTTTTCTACACAATGAATTTAGTACGAGACTTGATTCAGATATTAAGCACAATGTTAATGGAAGGCGTACTACTGGATGCTGCTCTCACATTGCTGCGGTTATATATTATCGTGCCCAGGTTTGATATTTGGCTAAGATAATAAGACCTGCCGAAAAATTAAGTCGTCTGTTTATAGATGAAAAAGTTAATGTTATAATAAATAAAGATAGTGACGAAGATTAACTGAGATGTTCTTACGGTCAAAAATATTTATTTATGTATTTTTCTATCAATAACAAATATTACTTTTGATAGAAAAATACATATATATAATTTTTTTTCTTACATTGGAATGTGAGAAAAAAAATGTTTTTAATTTTTTTCACATTGTTCCACCACATCAAAAAAATTGAAAAAAATCCTGAGTATAAAGGAGTACAAAAGACATTTTTTGACAAAATTTGGAGGTGGACACTTTTCAAAAATACGGTCAAAAAAATAATTTTAGTTTTATTTCTTTTCTAAAAAATTGGCTTTTGGTCTGGGAATCATAAAAAAATTTTTTCTTCATGCCTTTTACTTGTAAGTATTAGTGAAAAAATCGGCGATTATCAAATTTCAATTTTACTATGAATAAAAAAATAAAATCGAAAAAATAGTTTTTTTTGAATATCTCGATAACGGCTTGAGATAAAAAGCTGAAATTTTGACAGAATTATTTTTATTTGGTACCTAAACGATCCCCAAAGTACGAAGAGAAAATTCCGCGGGGGCAAATTTCATATGTATATCCGGCTATACCTTTTTATCGAAATCTGTCCAGTGGTTTTCTCGTGATGCGGTAACAGACAGACAGACAAAAATTCTAAAATCTATAGATTCGGCCTCTGTATCGATGATAATGTCTATTTCAATAAGATTTTCCAAAAAATATTTAATGTACAGATTCGGCTTAGTTACAATTTTATTATATGTATAGATGTAGACCTAGTAATTACCTTTTTGATTATGAACATATTACCTAGATTATTGATGATTATAATATTGTGACCGAAATGATTATGGATAGTGGCAGTAGATTATGTGTGTTGGATCGCAGATTCGATTCTTGTATACGGCAACTTTATCTCAAGATTAAGAAAAGTATGAAGTAAATTAAGTGATCTACTGACTGATTACACGAATATTTTGTAGATACCTGAAAGCTTGACATTGAATTTATATAGTATCGTCGCTTGCTCACAAAATTGTTGGTTCCAGATTCGAGACTCAAATAAGGTCATACGTGTAATATGATAGTTGGACTTACCTGTCAAGAAATGTTTTTAATATCCCGAAATTGGAAAGTTGGTAATGTTCCATCCCCGTGGGTAAAAATGTAAAAAAAAAAACATGTCATGCAAATTTCTTATCCATCTATTCCTAAGGTAATTCACCACTAAAACTGAATTCTATAACAAAAAGAATAACGTATTTTATTTAAATTAGCAACATTCATAAAAAAATCAACAATTAATCTATACATATAATAAAATTCTAACTGTGTCAAATCTGTACATTAAATATTTATTGGAAAATCTTATTGAAATAGTTATCTTTATCAATACAGAGGCCGAGTCATCGTTTTTAGAATTTTTGTCCGTCTGTCTGTCTGTCTGTCTGTCTGTCTGTCTGTCTGTCTGGGAACGCATCACGAGAAAACCACTGAACAGTTTTTGATGAAATTTGTTATGATGATAGCTTGACACGGATAACCGTATCATATACTTTTTACTGCGGGAAAATATCTCACCTCCGTAAAATCTATACTAAACGTTAAAACGTAACTAGAGACGAACCCGAGCGGAGTGAGGTTGAGTCGCTAGTCTCACATAAAACCCTAAAATATACATATTTAAACACTTAAATAAAACAATATTACAAATTACAAAGAAAACGTGACTCATAAAAGTTGTAAAGTTGTGCTTATTTGCTTTCATGAAGTAAAATTGTAGTTAACAGAACAATCGAGGGGTATTTTCAACAAAACAAAGCGAAATACGAACAAAATGGGAATTTTATGATATAGCCGCTTCATTTAAGTTAGTTTAAATATATGACTTATAAATAAATTAGTGTCTGTATTTAAAATTAGCAAGTGAAATAGTTTTTTCGTGCAAATATACTAGCGATTTACCCTCGCTTCGCTGGGGACGTCGGATTAAATACTCGATGAACGTAGCCATCTTACAGCCGGATCTTAGGCCATATGTTTCGTTATACACTCTAATTAAAAGTTAGGGCGGAAGGAAAATAGACTATTCTTTACGTTTAAAAAAAACCATAACAAATAACGATAGCAATATTAAAGATAAGTTTTAGAGGTAAACGCGTTCAAACAAACAAACAGTATTTTCATTTATCAGAAACAGATTTATCATAATCGTATTCATATATTAAGCACTGTATTACATTATTATTTCAAATTGTGAAGCCTATTTTCCTAAATTTAAAGTAAAATAACATTAAGATCTAATCGGTCCCATTATAAGGGTGCAAACTGACATCAACGTGTTTATTCCCTGAAGCTCATTTTATAATATACTTTGTACTCCATTTAAAGAGCACTTTTGTAATAATTTACGATTTGCAAACAATTTTATTTTCTAGTTATACAAAAACCTTTATATATCATCTTTTAGAATTTTACAAAAAAGTTTAACTATGGGAGAAGCTACATTTATTTTTAATATTTTTTTTATAACACTAGCGACTCACCCTCGCTTCGTTCAGGTTCGTCCTTAGGTTGCTTCCCCATACAAATTTTCATCCCCAATTTCACCCTGTTGTGAAATGATTTCCGGCATAAAAACTATTCTATGTCTTTCCCAGGTTCTCAAACTGTCTTCTTACTAAATTTCATCTAAATCCGTTCAGTTCGTTATTCGGTACAAGCAAACTAACAAACAAACAAATCTTTCCTCTTTATAATATTAGTATAGATATACGCTCATACTCAATTATATCGAATTTCTTCACTCTGAGCTTCTACACCGCACTTGGCTTTGGATGGACAATGACCTGATTCCCCTCGTATTGAAAGACCCGTGCCCAGCAGTGGGAAGTTCAAAAGTGCTGAATATATACTTACACACAAGCTTTTACAAATCTAAATTACAACCCGATAAACTAAGAATAACATGATGAATGTAATTTATAACTGTTAAATAAAACATATGTTAATTTTTTCAATATGATCTTTAAGAGAAATTATAGATAAAGCTCATCTCAAACAGTAAATAACCATTTTATTCTGCTCTTCCATAGTATTGAAAGCTATAGGTATGTACGTGCTACGTAATATTTTCAAACCTTTCACCTGACCCTGACCGTGATAAACATCTGAATGGCCGATATAAATCTTACCTTATTATATAGTAGCAATGTAAGCGTAAGTCCCATCGCTCGAATGCCTTAGTGCCTTTTGTATTAATAATATCATATACCAGAATCCCCACCTAGGCAGTGGTAGCCCAGTGGTAACGTGCTCACTTGGAAAACCGAGTCAAACGGGTTCAAATCACAGGTCTCGTACCTCAGATATTTATGTGCTAATCATTTCCAACATGACTACCACTTGTCTTACGGTGAAGAAAAATATCAGTAAATCACCTGCGTATCTGAGAGAACCTAGCAAGTTTTTGAAAGACAGGTGAAGTCCGCGATTCCGCATTTGGCCAGCATAGGCGTGGGAGGCCCTTGCCCAGCAGTACGACGTTAGAAAAGGGTTGAATACAGTAGTGGCCTATGTGTTACTCCAAGTCGTAGTTCATCTATGTATTAAATTTTACTTAAATACGACCAGTCGTTTTAGCATGAAGCAGTAGCAAAAATTCACAAACATAAATTTTCACATTAATAATTTTAGTATAATCATTGCGAGAATCAAACCTTAGACTTCGATAATAGTCCGATTTATTTACAACAGAACGTGAAATAGAAATAGAAATCAAACTTAAGAAATAAGGGCTTGTTAAATAATGGAGATAATCTAATTTACTTCTGGAACTTTCTGAAAATGTCTTCAAAGGGCAATAATTAGACCTTTGTCTTAAAATTTTGACTTCACTTTCGGGCCTCGTAAATGATTTACTAATGCGTCCATTTGATAAATTGTTTTCATATCTTTTCATCTTTTAACTTCAGTACTACTTTAACTTTCTTTAAATGAACTACTGGAGTCATTATAATTTAATTAGTTAATTATTTTCCTCATTGGTGTAATAGCATATACGGCTGCAGATCCCGAGGTCCTGGGTTTGAGGTCCGGTCCTGGGTTCCAATCCTGGGTTGGGCCAAGTTTAGTTATTGAGTCCTTCTGTTAAATATGTTAAATATAAATATGTTGGGACATTAACCCACAGCACCATCAAGTCCCATGGTAAGCTACGAGGCTCGTGTTATGGATACCAGATAATTGATACACTACACATATATGACTTTAAATACATACATATTATAAATATAAACACACATGACTAGAGTACAAACATTCGTGCTCATCACGCAAATGAATGCCCCCAGCGGGACTCGAACCTGTTGGCACAGCAAGCACTAACTCACTACAAACTACAAAGGGTCACTACAAACTGAGCCAAGCGTGTCGTCATTAAGTTAAGAAAGTCTCAGCCCGAAATTAGGATGTTGGCGGTGTTTCGCCCTCGTGCCTCGGTAAAAGCATGTAAGCCGTTGGTTTTGCCACTGATCTGTTTAAGAAATTCAGTGAATCGTATCGAATTATCGTCCCACTGGTATATAAGAGTGACAGGAATAGAGAGCGCAATTATGCCTGCGCGTAGAAACGCTACACTTATGATACCTTCTACGCACTTGACTAATCTTAGTGAAATTCGTTGCCATGGCTGAAATCGGTCAGGTGGACATCATCGTCCTCATCATCATCATCATCATGTACCTACTAATATATGTAATGAACAGTTGTACCTGTATAAGATCTTTTTATTATAGAATAAATTAAATATATGCTTCCTAAAAAGCAAGAGAAAGTTTAAGACTCTTGTAGCCAGTAAAGCACATAGTCATATTTACACCGAATATATGTACGTATTGAATAACTACATATTATAGACATACAATGTACGTACATATTAATAATAGCTAATAATAAATATTATACTCTAAAAAACTAAAAATACCTTTTGTAATGTATTCTATGGTTGTAATGATCTAATTGAACAAAGTTTGAATTCATTTAATTTCATTTGGACTTGTAAAACTCTAATTAAATGAGCCTTAACTCGAAGATTTTATTATAGGTGCTGGATAGAATTTTTTAATGGTTATTAGTAACCATCTAGCTCCTTCATCAGATCAGCTCTAGAATATCGAATTTTGTGTACTTATATAGTATCACTAGCATTTCTCGCGGCTCCGCCCGCGTTCAGATGATCAAAAATCAAATTCTTAGGTTTTGCACATTAGTATACTCTTACATTATACATTACATTCATTGCACACCGCATGATTGGTAAACAATGGCGGTGATTGACAATGCCACAAAGGTTCCTCCGTTAAATTTAACTTTTTGTTTTAGCAATAACATTTATGTATGTCTATACTTCTGTTTTGTTTGTTTTTTTAGTTTTTCACGATAAACTCTCAAACTACGCAATTAATTTTAATCATTTTTTACTAATAGACAGCTATAGATTAATTTAATATATAGCTGATTATTTAAATTACATAATGATAACTTTTCTTAATTAGCGCTAGTTAGTAATATTTTCCAAAACGATTTTCAAAAGAAAGTGTAATAAGTAAATAATTCTAAGCGAATACATTTTTTTATTTCATATGGCTCTGCTAATATGATTAAAGTCGTAAGCATTTTATTGTGTCCTTTAAGTCTTTACCTTCCAAGAAAAGGTGTCAAGAAAAAGTTGAGGTATAACAGTTCCTAAAATACTTTTTCATAGTTTTTGAGATATGAAATATTTTTAGTTACCCGCTTTGGCAGTTTAACAGCCATAAACTTGTTTTCCATAAAATGTTATAAAATAATATAAATTGAACTTATTTTTACGGTGCAAAAAATGAGTAGGTATTGTGGAAACGTAAATATTATTCGTATTTATTTTAGTGTTAACCTTACAAAATACATAGGTAAGAAAAACAACATAGCATTTTTCTATACGAAACCTAAAATGCACGAGTTGGATTTACATTTGCCCAATTTTTACATTAAAAGATTAAAAAACATTAACATTATTTACTAAACAATAAAAATTTACAAATATTCTCATTTGAAAATTGTTTCGGCCAACAAAATATTACTAATATGTTACTAATTTATAAAGCCAAAAAGTTTGTTTTATTAAAAATTTAAGTACGGGCAGGGCCGCGGGTAATTTAGTAGTAATTATAATAAAGTCATAGAAAGGTTATATCTGTACATTTTTTTTTGGATAAAACTACGTATTTTAAAAACACATGGCGACATCTATTGTCAAATAGCTAAATAACACATAAATAAATTTTCATTCAAATAACTATTTTAATGAATAAAATAGCGCTGTTAATATTTCTTTTAAGATAAGTTTTTTTAATAGTTTTAACATAATATATAAGTAAGTTACCTTGCTAAAATATTAATAGCATCATCGTACTTTTACTTTAACCAGTTTTTGTATTTTTTCTCAGAAATGAGATATTTTCCTGCGGTAAAAAGAATCCTGTGTGTTGACCCGGATAACCTGCTATTACCATACCAAATTTCATAAAAATCCCTCTAGTGGTTTGTCACATACAGACAGACAGAAAAAATTCTAAAAACTATAGATTCGGGCTCTATATCGCTAATAATGAATATTTCAATAAGATTTTCCGAAAAAATATTAAATTTACGGGTTCGGCTTAGTTACAATTTTATTGTATGTATAGTTACTAATTTATGAAGCGAAAAAGTTTGCTTTACTGATAATTTAAACACGGGCGGAGCCGCGGGTGATTTAGTAGTAATTCTAATAAAATCGAAAAAAGGTCATATCTATACATTATTTTTTTTGGAATTAAAGCTATGTATTTTAAAAACACATGGCGACATCTATTGTCGAATATCTAAATAACACATAAATAAATATTAATTAAAATAACTATTTTAATGGATAAAATAGCGCTTTTGATAATTTGATTTTCAAGATAAGCTATTTTTATAGTTTTACCATATTTTGTAAGTTACCTTGCTAAACTGTTTACAAATAGTATCGTCGTGGTTTTGTTCCTACCAGTTTTTGTATTTTTTTTCAGAAATGAGATATTTTCTCGCGGTAAAAAGTATCCTATATGTTGACCCGGATAACCAGCTATCATCATACCAAATTTCATCAAAATCCCTCCAGTGGTTTTTCTGTGATGCGGTAACAGACAGACAGACAGACAGACAGACAGACAGACAGACAGACAGACAAAAATTCTAAAAACTATAGATTCGGCGTCTGCATCGATAATAATGTCTATTTCAATAAGATTTTCCAAAAAATATTTAATGTACAGATTCGGCTTAGTTAGAATTTTATAATATGTATAGAAATCTACAAAGCTAACAGAAATAGGTTACAAACGATTTTTTACAAACAGACAAGACAAATGAAGCTAATAAATGTATGTTAAAACGTAATTTAAGACGTACGGTGAACAATCCATTAGGACTCTTCTCCATTAAGTCTATTTCATAGAAAATACTATGAGATGACTTTCTAATAACGAAATAAGATCCAACGTAGGATTCATGACTTTACTTGCTCTCCAATATTCGTTAGCGTCCGGCAATCCAGCCGGGCGTGAAGCCAAGTAACACACTGGGAGGTACTTCTCCTGGTACTTCTCTAATAAGAGAGTGGATCATGGAAGCAACGTTCCATTGGATATTATTGGGTAATACTGACTTTTCTGGTCGTTGAGTCCAATGCCGGATTTAACCTTAGCGCCGCTCCTGGACATAGTAAAAAATGCCGCCCTATTATCAAAATTTTGAATAAAATGTTGAAAGTTTAAATTTTTTTAATTATAATTTTTTTTAAATGCAAAATAAAATTATAAATGATATCATTTTTTTCTAAAAATCTACCTACTACGAGGAGTTAATCTTTTCTTATTTTTCATTTTTTGGAAAATAAAAAAGCATTTTCGATAACGCGAAGAAAAATTTTTTCCCGCCCCAAAAAATTTGCCGCCCTGGGTACTAGCCCCGAGTGTCTCTAGTGTAAATCCAGCACTGGTTGAGTCCTACATAACCACCTATATGCAAGTGGTATGCGTAAATGCATTTCCCAACGTTAAAAAAAAGATCTCAGGTTAGGTATTTTTTTTCTACAACCTAGAAACCCTTACCTCCAATGTTATATTTTACAATCAGGGCCGCTCGTATATTAACGAATAATATGCCTGTGACATTTATATAAAGAATCGTGTCGATTGATAAAAGAACGACACTTAACATAACTAAGTTTTCTTTTACAATATTGTAAAGTTAAAAACGTGATGCAAAAGTTTTCGATAACCAATCTATTTCCATCGATCATCGCAACGTACTTTTGATGGATCGCCACATAATTAGTTGTGCAAGAAATAATGAAAAAACAATGCTTATTTTTAAATTCTTGAGAACTCTCTCCATTCATCTTTCTACAATTTATTCCTTTTGTGAAATTCATTTTATTTCTCAATGGTACAAGTTCTAATGTGTCTGCTACTTGTTGATTGCACGCGGGAATCAAACTTAGTAACAGTTCGCGGGAATCAAACTCAGTAAGAGTTTGATTCCCGCGTGAGGTAAATGTTCCGATGTACAAGTCAAGCAAGTATTGATCTTGATCTAGTTAAGAAAAGGTACGGTTTTGGGTGAACTGTAGTAGAGTTAAATATATCCCTTTGTAATATTTTGCTTAGAAGTCCTTAAAATATTATTTCACTACAACTTGGTCTAAGGAAGTGGAATTAAAGAGATCTTATTAAATTCATCTGCCCCACATAAACGTCGTAGAAGTAGTAAAGCCACAACAAGCCGCCCCGAGGCTTTCCCAGTTTGCTTGCAGTTTTACTTTGCATAACGAGCGGGAGTCGGAAACTTTGCGGTGTCTCACAATTTTGAATAAAATATGATTACATATAATATATAGACAATTGGTTTACCCTTGCTTCGCTTGGGTACATTCTAAGCTACCTAGTAATAGCCAGGTCTAAGCCTAGCTATGTCCTAAACGGGTAAATATAAGTATATATACTTTATAATGACCTTTAAGACGTCTAAAACCTTAGTCTCTCCCATGACCATGATTGGTGTAAAGCATTCGAAACTTCGGGTACCAAAAATCAAAATAAATCCGCAAAAAAATTCGAAAAGATAGGTTCATTTAAAATGTCAAATTTTCGCGTAAATCTAAGAAAGTATTAAATCTTAATAACTATACTTTGTCTGAAAAAGGACTCAAACCTACTATCTTCGAATAAGCAGCAGTGCATTTACACCAACGAAGTAGCAAATAGAGAGTATAAACTATAAAGCTTATCTATCTCATTGTCTTTAAAACATGTCCTATTGTTTACTATCCTGGGATTGCAATTAAAGTTTATTTTACTTTAGGTTATTCATATATTGTTCTTTTATGAAAGTACTTTCGAGTTTTCGCTCGCAATGAAATAACTTTTGATTGTGTGAAGGATTGTGTTGCTATTGTAAGATTTCATTATTTTAATGTATAATAAAACAAATATTAATTGATTATACTGGCCACACTGGCGACGCGAATGCATAAATTATGATACCTTTGTAAATCAGGCAGTTAAAAATGACGAGATTGGTCAGGCTAAAAAAAAATAGTACAAATACAAAGAAGAAATAAACAAAAGAGAGGATTGGTCGACAGGAAGTTGACATGGGTGGATGCGATCCGTGATTTTTAACTGGAGCAAAAGAAATAAAAAATTGAGAATAAATGTTTTCTAATAAATTAAATAACTAAATCTAGTTAAAATATATAAGTTTTGAAACATGATGCTGGCTTTTTCTTAGATATCCTACACAGGGGTGGGATCAGTTCAATAGTTCCAGACATCGATATTTACATACAAACAAATATAAACAAAACATTTTTATACCATGAGACTGATCGGATCGAATCAAGAATTTGCTATTAAATTGTATTATCTACGCTATACATTTTTTTTTAATAATTGTTTATTATAACGATAAAACTATCTCATTCTAACCCCTTACGAGATTCAAACCCGTAGCAACAAAATCGCTTTTAAGCTCTCAAGTTGAAAATATTAAAGACTTTATTGCTGACGTCCAACTTCCTAATATATAGCTTAAGGTCCCTCGTCTGAACCAAATAACAATGAAATAAACCAAACAGCTTTAGTGCGCAAGTTTGAACATTTGTAAGTTTCTGTCCTTATGATAAGTTGCAGGCCTTTACAAAGCTAAAATGGCACTATCCTTTGAAAATTAAAATTAAATTACGATTAATTAAATTTAAACTGTAGTTTATAACCTACTTTTTCTTTTTATATCAAACAATCTTTCTTTTGATTCCCAATTTTTATTTAAAATGTCAAATATTAGGGTAAATCTGAGAAAGTACTACTTAGTCTTGCTACGCTTGGGTGCCTAGCAACAGCCTATGCTACTCCAGGATATGGTCTATTTGTGTGCTAAATATCATCCAAATCGATACAGCCGTTTTAGCATTACGGAGTAACAAATATGCACGTACAAACTATGGCATTGGCATGTTTAATAGTAGTACGATAATATTTTAGTATATTTTATGTGATGTTTTACGTAACATTTTTACTTTATATTTTTACTAAGTTTAAATGACACTATAGATCTATGGCATAGTGATGGCAGTCGCTTATGGAAACTATAAAAAAACGTGCTACTACATGAATGTCTTCCTCATTAAAAAAAAATCACCATTTAATTTGAAACTGTATCTTATAAATTTGATAACCTTATTAAAAGCTGAATAACTGTCTGCCCTGTTCTCTTTATATAACGGTATAAAATAAACCTTAAAATGTATCCAAGGACTACAGTTCATTTATTAAACACTCTTTCAATGCCTTAGTGGAAAATATAAAAAAAAAGTATTATTTTTGTGAAACTAAGTTCAAATTACATATTAAAACAATGAAACTACACATTTTATTAGGTTTGATTTTAAAATAAAGAAGCTATGATTTTTTCTCATCAATCTTTTGAACCTCTTAATATTGTAAGCAGATTAAATTCCTTAGGGATGTTAATATTGAATGAACGTTTTCAAAAGGAGTTTCTATGTTTTGCTTTAAAGATATATTCTTACAAGCGACTCACCCTTGCTTCGCTCGGGTTCGTCCCTAGGTTGATTCCCCATACAAACTTTCATGCCCATTTTCAACCTCTTAAAGAATGATTTCCGGGATAAACACTATCCTAAGTCATTTTTAGGGTCTCAAACTTTATTCTTACCTCTAAATCAGTCCAGTAGTTTTTCAGTTTATTCGTTACAAACATACAAATCTCTTTATAATATTAATGTAGATTACTTAGGGTAAACGTCTCTGTCTATGAAAAAGTGTCCGTCAAAACGCGTCAAATAAGGGTGGCGCTGCGGTAGCGTAGGATAAATTTTTAAAGAAGCGCCAAAAGTAATTAGAGTAAGATAGATAAATAAACAGAGATGGTTATATTTACTAAAATATTTTAGACTACGTTAATAGTTGAGGTTTTGTATACTGGTATTTCATGAACTACTTTAGTCATAAAAAAATTTAAATTTTTGAAGTTTGAACTCAGCACACTTCACTCCGTCTACAACAGCTAAATTCATATCGTAGTTTTTCTTACGCCAGCGCCATTTTTTAGATAATAGAGCCTTTATTTTCAGCATTCAGCTAGACACTTTTTCAACTTACCCCCCAAGACGGTTCTTTTTACCTCTACTCTCCATAATTCTTATACGCATATATTATTTTGCATAACTTCATCGAAAGTGAACCTAAACTAAATAATGACTGATCTTTATGAGGTTAAGAAAATTCTTTTACATATGACTTATTCGTTGTTATTTCAAAAAAAATCTTATTTGACAAGTATATTTCGACATTTTACGATTTAAAACATATTTATTTTAAGTGATTTATGCCTTTTATTATTATGAACTAACTTCATTAAAAAAAATATTTATGTATAAAATTATACCTTGTTCAGAATTTTTATCATTTAACTCAGAACTATGCATATTGGATTTATCTTTATTTGAAACTAGCGACTTATCCTCGCTTCACTCGGGTTCATCTCTAAGTAAGTTTTAATTTTTTTGTGCGAAACCCTAATTCTTTTTCTAAAATAAAAGTAGCCTAAGTTACTCCTTATAATATCAGCTATCTGTCAGTGAAAGTCCCGTTAAAATTGGTCCAGCCGTTTAGCCATTAGCCGGAACAAACAGACAGACAGACAAAATTTTTAAAAATTGTGGTTTTTTTATAAGTACCGTATAAAGTTCCATATTATGCATTTAGTATAAAGCTGTTATTTTGACATTACAAACAGACACATCAATTTGATTTATCTGTATTGATTAAGCAGTACATGAATTATGTTTATCATCCAATTATTATAATATTTGATTTAAAAAAAACTAGCTTAATATATCCTGTGTCATAAAATCTTTGATAGATACCGTTACAAATATTTTATGAGGGGAGAATCGAGAGTCGTACTAAAATTTATTTCCATCTTATTACTCTCAAAAGAAATAACAGCCCTTTGATAGCGCATTTGCTTGGAAAGCCATGTAAAGTTCGAAGTCAGGCCGCACACTTCTAAGGGCCTATTCATACCATACTTTATAAATGCGCTCTACATCATCTGGCATATTCTGCGTAGATAAATTAAAAAAAAGTAGGCTGCTTGTGTTAGTATCGATACAAAAACGCGACAAACGTTTGTCGACAGCGCATTATAATGTCGTAGTGTGCATAAACCCTAAGATGTTCGTATGCTATTTATTTTGAAAATTGTTACCACTTGTTCTCTTTACAGTATTTCTGAGTATGAAGACTACTACCTGCACACCCTCGCTCTGGCTGATCCTTGCCCAGCAGTGGGACATTAAAGGTGACTAAATAATTAGTATTAATATGTAAAACTTTCTTAGATTTACTCGAATATTTGGTATTTTAAATAAAACTATCTTCCCGAATTTATTTTGATTTTAGGCCAAATCCAAGAAAAAATCCTAAAAATTAGTTTTTTTTAATAGTAATGTCATTAACGAAAAAAATATTAAATATTATATTAAAAAACTTTTATCTTGAGCAGCCTGTATAGATAAGTGTATTACAAACCGGTTAAACGCTACTGCAACGACGAGCCACTACCGTCTCGAAACAATTATAATAATCAACGCAAATTGGTGATATTCTTATTAGATGTATAATTAACTATCGCATATGAATCCGCAGAGCACAGATAAATAATACATGGTTGTTATTGCACTGTTTATGTTTAGATTAGTGTTTTAAAAATGTAATGAAAATTTAAATAAATAAATAAATATAAAATAAATAAATCGCACGTTCTTCAATGCAAAAATAAAACGTAAAACGATGGCTGTCTTTTTTACTCCATAAGTAGATATTATAAAATCTTAAACTCATTCACTATACAGAAAGGTAGCACAAAGAATGTGAAGCTTGCTCTAGAGTCATGAAATTTCAAACGATAGTTCCTCTTGCAATGAAGAAAGCACTAAAGTTGTTTAAAAATTCATCCCTTATAGAAATTACGTAGGGTATATAAGTTCGTAAGAAATTTCTTTTTAGTATAGAATACTAAGCTCAGTTATGTTCTTAGTGTAAACTTTCAATAAAGCGAAATCGTCGAGCGATATTATTATATTGGGCAGTGGTAGCCCAGTAGTAACGTGCTCGCTTGGGAAACCGAGTGAAGCGGTTTCAAATCCCGGGTCTCGCACCTCTGATAATTTTCACGTGCGAATCATTTCTAACATGATTACCACTTACCTTACGGTGAAGGAAAACATCGTGAGGAAACCTGCATGTCTGAGAAAACCTAGTGATTTTTCGAAAACATGTGGAGCCCGCCAATCCGTACTTAGCTAGCGTGGTGGAGTATGGCCTGATCCCCCTCGTATTGAAGGGAGGCCCGTGCCCAGCAGTGGGACATTAAAAAGGGCTGAATACAATTATTATATTAAAAAAGAGCAACTGTTCAGTTTCTCACCGGCTCTTTTCAGCAGAACTGCCTTCCGAGCCGATGGTAGATTTCTTACAGACTTACATACTGACATTCAATATTTTTAAATATAAATTGAAGATTCAAAAGTGCTTGTAAACGTTTAATTGAATAAAGTATATTATGACTTGATTTGATAAGTGCTCATATAAACTAATATAAAATGTCAATAATTATATAGATATATATATTTTTAATTCCTTTAGAATTCGTTATGTTTTTATCATCAATTAATCACAAAAACTCTTAATAAATGGTCATGCTTCTTTAAAGTTGGTAAAATTAAATAATATACATTTTTATATAATTTTACCAACTTTAAAAAAATGAAATTTGCCTTTAAATGCCGATACAAACTATAAGTTCGTATTTTTTCCTATTTCCATTAAAAGTTACATTGATTTTGTTATTTTTTTTATAAAGCTTAATAATTAATTGGCCGCGTGCTAGATTAATTAATCGAGCGTCACAAATTAATTGTCAATCAACCTAACGATGGATGATAAGCGATAACAGTAATTAATTGCAATTACAACTGACCGCTTCAATAGGACTTTTTGATCTATCACTGTATTTCATTTTAAAAACATTTAATTTACAGGATTTTCCTGTCCTGAGTCCTGAATACGAGTCGTGGATTAGAGAAAAAATCTTAGTTACGGCCCGGAATTCGGGAGTTATAAATACTAAATATATTGGGACATTAACACACAGCGCCATTTAGTTCTATGGTACGCTACGAGGCCTGTGTTATGGATACCAGATAGTTGATACACTACACATATATATATTTAAATACATAAATAATATAAATATAAACATTCAACACTGGAGAACAAACATTCGTACTCGTCACATTAATGAATGCCCCAGCGGGACTCGAACTCGCAACCGCTGGCACAGCAAGTAGGGTCCCTACAAACTGAGCCAAATGTATCGTCAAAGTTGGCAGCGCTACACTTCCTTTAGGAGAGCAGGTAAAGCAGGTGTTGTCTGTCAGCCTGAGTCCAGAGTAAGGGAAGTATATAAAGAACGTATTTATGTCTGCGTAAATAAAAGTAGTAGAAGTGTACGTAAGGTATACTAGAGGTATGTCCTGTGTACTTGGCCTCATTATGATCAAGTGATTAGAAAAGTACAATTTAAGTGTCTAAAAGCATGACACATTGCACAAAAAATCCTCATATATGTATGTATATCTAACATTTGTGAGAAATTGAGCCAAACGTGTCGTCAAATACATTTCCTAACGTTAAAAATATGGGGTGAATGCTTGTAATTGTCACTTTTAATTTAGATATTGTAAAACAGTGAAACACTTCCTGTTTTAATAGTTATATTGTCAGTAATTAATAAAATTTATACACACAACTGAAAATCATACGTCCCGACCAAACGTCAAATATATTCGTCGTCATACTTTTCCTGCCTGCCTGGCACCTGCGTAGACGAACACCACAGAGGTTGTACGAAGGCGCTTGATGTCTTCGACTGAACTAGCGGCGCGTAACAATATATAATAAAAACTTTTTAAAAAAAAATAAAAACCGACTTCCTGGCACTGAAAAGTAAAAAATAACTAAACAGAGGTTTTCATTTAAAATAGATACCTAATCAGATATTTTCGAAGTCGGTGTGCTTTGATTTGTATTGGCTGGCACCGACTTCGAAAATATCTGATTAGGTATCTATTTTAAATGAAAACCTCTGTTTAGTTATTTTTTACTTTTCAGTGCCAGGAAGTCGGTTTTTATTTTTTTTTTAAAAGTTTTTATTTTTCCATTTTTAGTGTAGACGTAATAAGCAAGTAATTTGTAAGAAGAAAGATTTTTAATAAAAACATAATATTCGATTAAGCCATTTATTTAAAAACCGCTTGACCGATTTCGATAAAATTTATATGGGACCACCGGGGAAGAATACTCTTTGAAACAAAAAAAAATTTTCCAAATCGGTTCAGCCGTCTTCGAGAAATCCGTGAACATACATAAAAAAAATAAAAAAAAAAAAAAAAAGATTCCGACGAATTGAGAACCTCCTCCTTTTTGGAAGTCGGTTAAAAATGACATTTAAACTTGATGGAAAATTTCACCGTCTGACTGCTTATCGTAAATATACCTACTGTATCTATATCGCAGAACATATATGACGATGTCACAACCATAGTGATCCAAGCGACATTTTTGTCAAAAGGAACTTTTTGTCATTAACATCCCAAACAAGCATATATTTTTCATGCCACACTGATCCAAGTGCTTAAGATGAAAATGTGACTTGGACCACTATGGTTCTAACGTCGTCATATAGAGTCTATATCTACAAATGATATAGCTGTGTTTAATTTAGCTTTTAAATTTCAAATATGGCGGTCACTAGTGATTTACATAAACATCACTGTAGAGCCTAAGACTTGAATGGGTATTTAATTTCTATTCACCTGCACTATAATCGTATTTACCAACTTTAGTTTCTCACCTCTATTAATTTTACCGAAACGCGACCTTATTATACGACAATAAGACTGAAATTCTTAATAGCTCGAGATCTATACGAAAATGTATCCTTGTAAATGTTTTTAGTGCAAAATTAAGAATACAGTGCTTAAACTAAAGATTTGTGCTAAAACAACTTTATTTGTATTATGGTAAGGTTGATTTTTAATATTCATAGTGTAGGTAGTAGTAAGTTTTAATATGGTCTCGTAGGAAAAGAGCGAGCAGATAAGACTGAAGCAGACGGTGGTCGGATGCGCCAGACGTGATGTTTTGAGACAATTTGCATTTTGATGCCAGTTTGGCGATCCCACTAACTTAAGTAGCATTGTCTTGAATTCACATCTTATCTCAAAAGATATATGTTTGATACATGTCCAGAATAAGGATATTTCGCGTTACCACAATTTTTTTCGTTGTTGTTCAGATATTTTCTACTTGTTTTTAGAAGAATATCGCTATTTTTATAGTAATCTTATAATTTTTTTAACATAAATATCTTTAATTTAATATATTATAATCTATAAATATAATAAAATTCTAAGTCGAATCTGTAAATTAAATATTTATTGGAAAATCTTATTAAAATAATCATTATTATCGATACAGAGGCCGAATCTATAGTTTTTAGAATTTCTGTTCTGTCTGTCGGGGAAAGCATGCACTAGAAAACAGCTGGACAGGTTTTGATGAAATTTGGTATGATGATAGCTGTTTACCTGGGTCAGCGTATAGTATTCATTTTACTGCGCAAAAATACCTCATGTCTGAGAAATCTATAACTAAACGTTATCACGTAAGGACGAACCCGAGCGGAGCGAAGGTGAGTCGCTAGTATTTTAAATATAAGTATTAGGTATCATATTATAACTTCTCACGTCAACCCAAAGTTTCTCTTAATTGGGTGAGGAAAACTTTAGAATTTGACCAGTTCATGTGGAACGATTCCTGCAAGAAATATATTTTAACTAGCAGCACCACGCGGCTTAACCCGCGTTCAAACTACAAAAAATTTGGCTTTATAAGAATAAATTTTATGACTGTAATAATTTTCAAATGTATGATTTGTACTTGAACATCGAGCTGAATACATAAGTAACAACATATTTACACATAAAATTATTTTTTTACGTTTTAACAATACCTACATTAATAAATAAATAAATATGTTGGGACATTAACACACAGCACCATCTAGTTCCATGGTATCCTACGAGGCTTGTGTTATGAATACCAGACAGTTGATACGCTACACATATATAACTTTGAATACATATGTATATATTATAAATATAAACACCCATGACTGGAGTACAAACATTCGTGCTCATCACACAAATGAATGCCTGCGGGACTCGAAGTTCGAACGCGCGAACGCGCGATATCAATTAGGATCACTACAAACTGAGCCAAACGTCATTTTATTATTATTTTCAAAAATACATTATGTGATTATTAATTCTCAAAGATATTAAGTATATAGTATATATATATATATATATTATAAATGTAAAAGTTAATAATGATGTATGTATGTATGTATGTATGTATGTATGTATGTTACTCTTTCACGCAAAAACTACTGAACTACTGAATAGATTTTAATAAAACTCAACAATAATATGGCTTATACATAAAACAAGTGGCTACTTTTTATCCCGGTAAAATATACGGTTCCCGTGGGATTTGTTTTAGTTTTTCTAGAGACGAACTCGAGCGAAGCGAGGGTGAGCTATTTTCATCCCCTTAAGGGATGATTTCCGGGATAAGAAGTATCCTATGTCCTTCCCAGGGTTTCAAACTATCTTCTTATAGTTCGTGCCACGAAAGATGAGACTTGACATACCACGTGGTTTCACTTGCGCAGAAGACGATTTATAGGTCACTTTAGCGGTACGAGGGCTGAGGCGGGAAGGGATCGGGCGACATCGGGGCATCGAAACCTGCGCGGGAGGCGCGGTACGGCGCTGCGCATGCGTATTAGTTGCTTACCGTTCTCCTCACCCCGTGCAACCCCCGCTTGACTCCGCAATACAGACGAGTGCAACTTGTGTTTATTTTCTATTTTGTTTAAAGTTGTGCTGTATACGAGTGCAATTTTGATTGTGCCTCGAGATAAAACATTAAGAAGACAAAGTAGGAAGATAGTTTACGACGTGTACACTTATATGTTAAAAGAAGCAAAGGAAATGTACAAAATTTGAAGCAGGTACAAATACGTACCATGCGTATCATTTTGTAATAAATATTGTTAATTATTCTAATATAACATTGCTATACACCTTATTCCGAATAACATCGAAAAATCCATAAAATAGATATAGAAATAAATTATAGATAACTATTTCGTACACGATTGTACCTGCGCAGGATCCCCACTACTGACGCTCGTCAAGTCTCATCTTTCGTGGCACGTATTATACCACATTTCATCTAATTTTTTATTTTACTTATAACAAAACTATTTAGGCTTCTTCTTTACTATAAAATTTCGAATAAGTATTAATTAATACCGTAAAATTGTAAAACTGATGATAAAAGTCTGAAAAACGTCATATTAAATTGAAAATTTGACAGTTTTAAAAATTCATAGTTCCGAAACCAGGTAAAAACCAAAGTTGAAATTTTTAGGGCTGTTTGAGAATAAAATGAAATGTAACCCCTGAAATTTTCAAAAGATTTCGAGTTGATAGAAAAAAGTTGTGGTTATCTTAAAACAGCGATTTTTGAGAAATCAATCGGCTGTACGTGCTGTATTTTGAAGACGTAGGCGCAATCGGAAAAAATTAGGATGGAAATCGACAGAGTATAACTTCATCAAAAGATTTAAGCCCTTGATCATCTTTCTACTCCGAAAATTCTAGATTTGAGAGCACTTTGAAAATTGGAAAAAAATTGCTCAAACAGTAGATCAGTTAGAAACCCACAGCCAAGCCGCGTTTTAGTTCAGATCAATCACGTATTTTTTTCTTAAACATATACTATTGAGAAAGAAAAATTCCGTCTTAATCGAATCTCTAAGTTTTATAGGAGTTGAGGTGTGAATTTTTGAAAATGACTAAAAAATCAACTTTTTTTCAAATTTCAAAAAATTCTCCAGAGGCTGGATTAAATCGTATCGAGCTGAAATTTTCAGGATCATCTATCTCCTTTTCTAACCTACTTTCGATAAAAAAATCAGCGTCGAAATCGGTGATCCACGCGCGCACACTTTTGTCGAAAAGTAATGGATCTGCCTATTTATATATTATAAGGGACACATATAGCGATATACGTACTACTAGGGTACGCATCTCAAAAATTTCTTACACGATATAGGATTGACTATATATTACTGAAGAACAACTTCCACTACATAACTCTAAAGTGAACGTAACGCTTGCGCGATGCAGACTACTACTACCGCCAACTAGTGTACAAACATTGTATTCTTGCAAAATTTTTCTCATTTTATTATCTACGTTCTACAATTTCATAGAAAGGTTTACACGGGACCCTTAATGCCGATGCAAAGTAAAGCAAATCTTTTTCAATACGTATGTATGTATATATATATATATTGTATTTATTTAAGTTTTTATTTTTTTTATTTATCTAAAAAATACGATATAATAACAAAGAACTCCGGGCGAAGCTCGGTCTCCCAGGTACTAGATGGATTAAAATAAAACATTCATTTGGCACTAACAACTTATAAACTAATAACTATAAGTGCTAACAGTATAGTCCAAGCGAAATGCAGTTTGGGAACAAAATATTGAAAACCTGAAGTTTTATGATTTTAAAATGTTGGCAGGTATATAAGGAATAGAAATTCATAAAATGCCCCCGATGCCCAGCCACCCCCGAGAAATGGGGGGACGCAAAGCGTTGAAAAATAGTTTTTTTCAATTTCCGGCTTACTGTGATGTTTTATCGAAAAATGTTTTCTACAAAAGTTGTAGGTCTAGTAAAAATCTACAACTTTTGCTCATAACACTTTTTACAACAACCTCAAAGTTTTCGAGATATTTGCAAAAAACTCAGTTTTTAATTTTTTCTTGGTTTTTTATTTTTAATTTCTAGAATAATCTTTTAATTCTCATGAAACTAAAGTAATGTAATCTACAATATATATAGAATGAATAAAAAAAAATTGAAATTGAAATGTTCAGCCATTTCCGAGAAAAGTATGTTTTATGGTCTCGAGAGGCCGAAAATCACCCCCAAATTCAAGTCGACGTTTACATTTAAAAATTTTTTTGTACAATTTTCAGATAGGGCTCATTCGTTTCATCTTGAACTCTACTTTTTGAAAAAATAAAAACATTGTATGGTCGCCCTGTAAGAACACTCTTAAAAATTGAAAACATTGAAGAAATCGATAATTTTTGCTTTGTAAACTACAATTTATTTAATTAGCATTGGAAAAGTGTACTTTATTAACCAATTTTTTATAAACTGATTATACCAGTGTATTTTTTGGGAAAAAACGAAAGAAATGGTATTCTTAAGTTTTTAATTTGACGCTTATTATTTATACAATATCGTCGTAAACATTCGAACTTTGCAATTTGACGAGTCGTGAAGAAATAATAAAAATTGGAATTCACGTAAAATACACCTTTTTCTTGTGTATTTTTTCCAGTAGAATCTATTTACGTTATAATTTTTTTTGAATTTATCGATGTTTTATTAATTTTTGATCGATTTTGGAGTTAAATTTTTTGATTTTTTCTAAAAAATTAGATTTTAAGGTAATTACAGAAAGAAATGAATTCATTTGTAATCTAATCTTGTTTATTCATTAGTTAAAAGTGTAATTTAAAAAATTTAAGTTTATATTTACAAAATTTTGTCATAGTTTTGTTAAAAAATCATAAAAAAATGTATAAAATGAAAAAAAAAAGTTTTTACTAAACTCTTTACGTCGATTTTTTCCTGAGATATTCGACTTTCAATAAAAAGGCATCCTTTTCTTTTTTATCATCAATACCTAAGCATTTGATGGATGCACAGTACATTAAAGGGTAATTTAAAAAAATTAAATCTTTTTAAAATTATCCTTTAATGTACTTTTTTGTTTTCATTATTGTTTTTTTCATTTTTTATGATTTTTTTAACAAAACTATGATAAAATTTTGTAAATATCAACTTAATTTTTTTAATTATACTTTTAACTAATGAATACACAAGATTAGACTACGAATGAATTTCATTTCTTTCTGCAATTACCATAAAATGTATTTTTTTAGAAAAAATCAAAAAATTTAACTCCAAAATCGATCAAAAATTAATAAAACATCGATAAATTCAAAAAAATGATAACGTAAATAGATTCTACTGGAAAAAATACAAAAGAGAAAGGTGTACTTTACGTGAATTCCAATTTTTATTATTTCTTTACGACTCGTCAAATTGCAAAGTTGGAATGTTTACGACGATATTGTATAAATAATAAGCGTCAAATTAAAAACTTAAGAATACCATTTCTTTCGTTTTTTCCCAAAAAATACACTGGTATAATCAGTTTATAAAAAATTGGTTAATAAAGTACACTTTTCCAATGCTAATTAAATAAATTGTAGTTTACAAAGCAAAAATTATCGATTTCTTCAATGTTTTCAATTTTTAAGAGTGTTCTTACAGGGCGACCATACAATGTTTTTATTTTTTCAAAAAGTAGAGTTCAAGATGAAACGAATGAGCCCTATCTGAAAATTGTACAAAAAAATTTTTAAATGTAAACGTCGACTTGAATTTGGGGGTGATTTTCGGCCTCTCGAGACCATAAAACATACTTTTCTCGGAAATGGCTGAACATTTCAATTTCAATTTTTTTTTATTCATTCTATATATATTGTAGATTACATTACTTTAGTTTCATGAGAATTAAAAGATTATTCTAGAAATTAAAAATAAAAAACCAAGAAAAAATTAAAAACTGAGTTTTTTGCAAATATCTCGAAAACTTTGAGGTTGTTGTAAAAAGTGTTATGAGCAAAAGTTGTAGATTTTTACTAGACCTACAACTTTTGTAGAAAACATTTTTCGATAAAACATCACAGTAAGCCGGAAATTGAAAAAAACTATTTTTCAACGCTTTGCGTCCCCCCATTTCTCGGGGGTGGCTGGGCATCGGGGGCATTTTATGAATTTCTATTCCTTATATACCTGCCAACATTTTAAAATCATAAAACTTCAGGTTTTCAATATTTTATTTTTTCTTAAAAATAACTGCATTTCGCTTGGACTAGTAGCCTATATCTCGTACATTTCTAGGTCATAGTCAGATCTTAGTACATTTCATCCAAATCCATCAAGCCGTTACAAGCTTTCGCGTTATAAAAAAGTAATTAAAAAAAACTATTTCAAAAAAAAAACCTTTCAGGCACTAAAAAGTAAAAATAACTGAATGGTAGTTTTCATTTTAGATAGGTACCTAATCAAATATTTTTGAAGTCGGTGCCAACCACAATGCTTAAAAATGTGAATATCTAGTAGGTAAAAATATGACGAGGCATGAAGTCTAAATTATAGTAAAAATATTATACATTAATTATATGTATTTATGCGTATTGAAATAGATTTGCTTTACTTTGCATCGGTATTAAGGGTCCCGTTTAAACCTTTCTATGAAATTGTAGAACGTAGATAATAAAATGAGAAAAATGTTGCAAGAATACAAGTTCAATGTTTGTACACTAGATGTCGGTAGTAGTAGTCTGCATCGCGCAAGCGTTACGTTTACTTTAGAGATATATGTAGTGGAAGTAGCTTTAATTTCATCGTCTTGACCGAGGGAAGGTCAAGATATCCCACTTCTGATTTAAGAATTTTTGAGATGCGTACTCTTGTAGTACGTATATCGCTATATGTGTCCCTTATATATATATATATACATATATATATATATATATATATATATATATATATATATATATATATATATACATATATATATATATATATATATATATATATATATATATAATATATATATATTATAAATGTAAAAGTGATGTATGTATGTATGTTTGTTACTCTTTCACGCAAAAACTACTGAATAGATTTTAATAAAACTCAACAATAATATGGCTTATACATAAAACAAGTGGCTACTTTTTATCCCGGTAAAATATACGGTTCCCGTGGGATTTGTTTTAGTTTTTCTAGAGACGAACTCAAGCGAAGCGAGGGTGAGCTATTTTCATCCCCTTAAGGGATGATTTCCGGGATAAGAAGTATCCTATATCCTTCCCAGGGTTTCAAACTATCTTCTTACCACATTTCCTCTAAATCGGTTCAGTAGAGCCAGAGATTACCCCCTACAATCTCACAAGCTCACAAACTTTACTTCTTTATAATATTAGTACTGAGATAGTACCTAAGTCAAATTATCCAGTATTTAGAAACATATAACTCGGCTTAATATGGACTTCTTAGCTATCAAATTGACAGACTAACATCTACGTTATTTTTAAAGACCCAAAGTTATATACACCTAAAACTTACAGTCTTCCTCCTCCCTCCTTCCTTTCCTTTTTTAATGTACAAAACAACTTTTTTTTTAAGTAACAGATAAAACAATGGAAGAAACTGAACAACTGAATCTGTCAATACTTTTTATATGGAAATATTTTAACCAAAAATGTTCATATTTCCGTACAATTTTTGAAACATTTCTTTGATACAAACCTTGTCCTGACAATAACAAGTACAACAAAACAAGTATTAGCCAAATAGGTGCAGCCGTTTTGAATTAATTCGATTACATACATACATTTAGCAATTAATTTTTATTTATATAGATAGGTTAAAATAAAACATTCATTTACCACTAACAACTTATAAACTAATAGCTATAAGTGCTAACAGTAGCCTATATCTCCTATGTTTCTAGGTCATAGTCAGGTCTTAGTACATTTCATCCAAATCCATTCAGCCGTTTCAAGCTTTCTCGTTATAAAAAAGTAATTTAAAAAAAACACGATTTAAAAAAAAAACTTTCAGGCACTAAAAAGTTAAAATAACTGAACGGGGGTTTTCGTTTATAGATACCAAATCAAATATTTTTGAAGTCGATGCCAGCTACAATGCTTAAAGATATGAATATCTAGTAGTTAAATGTGACGAGGCATGAACTCTAATTATAGTTAAAATATTGTATACAAGCGATTCTCCCTGGCTTCGCTCGTTTAGTTAGTATTATTATATAGTATAGAAAAGTAGGAAGTACTTTAAAAATAAAACAAAAATATACCTTACTCGAGAAATGATTGATTCGCCATACAAATTTTCACCCCCCTTTTCACCACTTTAAGGGACGATTTCCAGAATAAAAACTATCCTATATCTTTCCCAGGATCTGAAACTATCTTCATACCAAATTTCATCTAAATCGATTCAGCGGATTAAGCGTGAAAAGGTAATAGACAGATAGATAGGCAGACAGAGTTACTTTCGCATTTATAATGTATTCAGCTCTTTTTAACGTCCCACTGCTGGGCACGGGCCTCCCTTCAATACGAGGGGAATCAGGCCATAGTCCACCACGCTAGCTAAGTGCGAGTTGGCGGCATTTATAATATTAGTATGGATTAATTTGTAATTTACATATACATACATACGTATTGAAAAATATTTGCATTGCTTTGCATCGGCATTAAGGGTCCCGTCTAAACCTTTCTATGAAATTGTAGAACGTAGATAATAAAATGAGAAAAATTTTGCAAGAATACAATGTTTGTACACTAGTTGGCGGTAGTAGTAGTCTGCATCGCGCAAGCGTTACGTTCACTTTAGAGATATAATATGTGGTGGAAGTCGTTCTTCAGTAATTATTACTGTAATCGGTCAATCCTATTTTCCAAGTAATTTTTGAGATGCGTACCCTAGTAGTACGTATATCGCTATATGTGTCCCTTATAATATATACAGGGCGGATTTTTGAGACGGGACAGTAAGGGCAGGTACCTTAAATACTATAGTTACAGGAAAACGTTCCTAGGAGACCATCCATAACTTTTTGAGATATTCTGAACTGCATTCACAGATTTTGGAAAAAATGTACAGTCAGCGAGAAAAATGCTAAAACTCGAAAAAAATATTTTTTTATGTCAATCGATCCTATTTCATGTAGGGATCAAAAGACTCTATGGGACCATTTAAGGTTTGAGTACTAGAAATGACAGACATCGCCAAAATCTTTTCCCATACATTTTGTACTGAAAAACGTTTAATCAACTCGAAATATTCTTTATTGCCAAACGGTCCCATTTTTTAATGTGATCAAAAAACTCTTTGAGGCCAACTGAAGTTTGAGTACAGAAACTACTGTAAGTCACAATTTTTCTAGTTTTTGTTAAGCCGGTTTCGTGACATACTGTACCTAGAAGTAAAAGTACCCACCTAAGTAAAAAATTATAATTGCATCGACAAATAAAAATAAAATAAAATTATATCAACTAAACGTGTATTTTTAAACACGATATCCATCCAAATTCATTCGTTTTTGTACTGAGCAAGTAGCAGCCGATAATTTACTTGTATTGTTAACAAAAAGTTATAGATGGTCTCCTAGGAACGTTTTCCTGTAACTATAGTATTTAAGGTACCTGCCCTTATTGTCCCGTCTCAAAAATTCACCCTGTATATGGGCAGATCCATTACTTTTCGACAAAAGTGTGCGCACGTGGATCACCGATTACGACGCTGATTTTTTTATCGAAAGTAGGTTAGAAAAGGAGATGATCCTGATAATTTCAGCTCGATACGATTTAATCCAGCCTCTGGAGATTTTTTTGAAATTTGAAAAAGAGTTGATTTTTTAGTCATTTTCAAAAATTCACACCTCAACTCCTATAAAACTTAGAGATTCGATTAAGACGGAATTTTTCTTTCTCAATACTATATTTTTAAGAAAAAAATACGTGATTGATCTGAACTAAAACGCGGCTTGGCTGTGGGTTTCTAACTGATCTACTGTTTGAGTAATTTTTTTCCAATTTTCAAAGTGCTCTCAAATCTAGAATTTTCGGAGTAGAAAGATGATCAAGGGCTTAAATCTTTTGATGAAGTTATACTCTGTCGATTTCCATCCTAATTTTTTCCGATTGCGCCTACGTCTTCAAAATACAGCACGTACAGCCGATTGATTTCTCAAAAATCGCTGTTTTAAGATAACCACAACTTTTTTCTATCAACTCGAAATCTTTTGAAAATTTCAGGGGTTACATTTCATTTTATTCTCAAACAGCCCTAAAAATTTCAACTTTGGTTTTTACCTGGTTTCGGAACTATGAATTTTTAAAACTGTCAAATTTTCAATTTAATATGACGTTTTTCAGACTTTTATCATCAGTTTTACAATTTTACGGTATTAATTAATACTTATTCGACATTTTATTTTATAGTAAAGAAGAAGCCTTAATAGTTTTGTTATAAGTAAAATAAATAATCAAGATGTCCAATTTTGTTTTTTTTGCGAGTTTTATTAATTGTATTTAATTTATTTAAATTTATATATGTTTTGGCGTTCTTCAAACGATGTAATGCTAATTTCGATGATGTTTTCATTTATTGGTTTATAATACTGAAAAGCTACTAAAAATAAATATACTAATATTATACTTTCTTAGATTTACGCGAATGTTTGACATTTAAATAAAACTATCTTTTCGGATTTTTTCGCGGATTTATTTTGATTTTTGGTTTGGTTTTGGGAACCAAAAATCAAAATAAATCCGCGAAAAAATCCGAAAAGATAGTTTTATTTAAATACTAATATTAGTTTATGATTCGAATTTTCTTAACAAAAAACAAATTACTCTGCTATGAAACCTTTTTCAATATTTGTTCACTAGATGGTGGTACATACTAGTAAGCTGCATCGCGCAAGCATTACATTCGATTTAGAATCACATATAGTGTGAGCAACTTCTGACTCATCAAAAGCAGCATTATAAATTTTTGTGATGCGTACTCTTGAGGTACGTAATACGTATATAAAAGTGCTAAAGACTTCGCTTCGCTCGGGTTCGTCCTTAGTTACGTTATAAACGTTACTACGAGTACACCTTAGGAGATAGATATTAGACATAATATGCTTGAAATTGGACTTTTATGTAGACATTTTTGAGACCTAACTTTTTCTAGTTAATGTTCTTAATTAACTGTTGACTTAATCGAACCATAATTAACAACAATAACGAAATTTGTATACACCATACTTACTGTTTTATTTACATGACATTTAATGTATTTCACTTTAAATAAATAAATAATAAATATGTTGGGACATTAACACACAGCACCATCTAGTTCCATGGTAAGCTACGAGGCTTGTGTTATGGATACCAGATAGTTGATACACTACACATAATATATAACTTTAAATATATACATATTATAAATATAAACACCCATGACTAGAGTACAAACATGCGTGCTCATCACATAAATGAATGCCCCAGCGAGACTCGAATCCGCGACCGCTGGCACAGAAAATAGGGTGAAACTGTATAGGGCAAACTGAGCCAAACGTGTCGTCATAAATGATAAATATTATTTATTGATAATGAATTATTCTAATTCTAGACCAAAGGAAAAAGCTTTTTTATTGAATGTTAATCTATGGATTTTTAGTGTAGCTTGAATTAGACATAAGAGTATAAGTACTAAATTATAATGTTTACGACATAAAGAGTATTAAAATGAGCACGACAGTAGCGCCAACTAGAACGCCTATCTATCACGGTCTGTCAAATAATAACCAATAAATGTTTTATTGTTTTCTAATAATTAAAGTAATCTATACTAATATTATAAAGCTGGAGAGTTTGTTTGTTTGTTTGGTTGAACGCGCTAATCTCAGGAACTACTGGATGGAATTGAAAAATTCTTTTTGTATTGGTTAGTCCATTTATCGAGGAAGGTTTTACTAATATAATTCCACGTTTTTTAACCGTTAGGTAATACTGTAGTCAAATTATATTTTCAAAAAAAATAAAAGTTACACTCTATGCGTGTAACCGAGGAGTAAAAAGAAAATTGCGCGTTTGGCGCCAAAAATATTTTTGTTACTCATAGAAATTGGGTAAATTATTTACTTTACTTTTATAATAATAAATTATGTATGTATATAAAAACGAATCCTTATTTAAACGTTTAACATCATTTTTCTAAAAAAGTGTTCATTATTACTTAAAAGAGCCTTTTATAGTATGACTTACTAAAATATATTATTGTTTTATATGTATTTTTTTTATTACATATAAAACAATAATATTGCTGTAATAAATAATTAATATTTTTGATTTTCTTTGTGATTAGACATATTATAGTAATAGCAACACTAAATAATATTATATTATTAATTATTAAAGTTTTTTAAAATATTGTCATATTTATAATAATAGCAGCTAAAATTAAATATATAATATTTAATTAAAATACTTATTAAAAAAATATATGCTTGGAATTAAAATCAACAAATATTGTAAGGTACTCTGGTGCCATTTTTGAATTTTAAAAATCATTTTTGTAAATTGTGGGTAGGCACTGTCTGTAACAAGTATATAACACCTTTGAGATGTCTAACACCTTAGTCTCTCCCGTGACCATGACTGCTGTAAAGCAATCGAAACGTCGGGAAACAAAAATCAAAATAAATCCGCACAGAGATAGATTTTAGTCTGGAATAGCACATAGGCTACTTGTTTCCCGGAAAAAATGTACGGTTCCCGTGGGATAGATTGGTTTTTGCTTTTCTAGAGGCAAGCTCGAGCGAAACGAAGGTGAGCCACTAGTAGCCTATATTTTAACAATATTTAAAATATTGTTAAAATTTCATAGTAAAATTTTATAGTAAATAATAAAAAAAAAATACATTTTATAGTAGGTGAAATCTATTGTTTGCATCGAAAAAAATATAAAAGTTTCAATTATGCAATATAATTATATTATAATCGTGTATTTTTAGAGACTTATTTTTAATATTAACCGGGGTCTTTATAAAAACAATAATTTTGTATTTTATTATGTTTTTATTTCACATATTTTGACTCTTTTTGGTAAGTTTTGGGCGTATTTATGCACTTTTTGATATTTTTATTACTGAATATTGTTTAGTCTGTAATTATTACTAACCAAAAACCAAGGTATTAATTCGTCTCAAGTAGACTCGTAGGTATATGTATATTGTATAATCCAATATTAGACTTAATCCATGACCTAAGTATCACGATGGTTCTCAATCTCTATTACGGTTATCTATCTGAAGTTTTCTATATTAGAGAATAGCGACTCACCCTCGCTTCCCTCGGGTGCGTCCCTAGGTAGGTTTTAATTTTTTTGAACGAAACCCTAATTCTTTTTCTAAAATAAAAGTAGCCTAAGTTACTTCTTATAATATCAACTATCTGCCAGTGAAAGTCCCGTTAAAATTGGTCCAGCCGTTTCGGAGATTAGCCGGAACAAACAAACAAAGAGAGACAGACAGACAGACAGATATAAAATTTAAAAATTGTGTTTTTCTTATAAGTACCGTATATAATTCTATATGCATTTAGTATAAAACTGTTATTTTGACATTACAAACAGACACTTCAATTTTATTTATCTATATAGATTTATAGATAGAGATATAAGATCCATACAAATTATATTAATTATCTACCGCTAGTAATGAAAATCGCAGATAGGTTAATAAAAATCGTGGTTTGATAATGCTACATAGATTCGATACAACTAAAGAAGACTTTACAAAGTATTTTTCACAACACTCATCCAATTATTGTTTCTGCTTCGCTCGTCAACACAGTTGTTCTTTTAACGTCTAAGAAAAGCTCCTTGAGAATGCTTTTAGCATCACATTTTATACACAATTATGCTACAAACAATTTAGAAATATATAAAAATATAATTTCCTTTTAGAAATTTTCCTCCGTTAAATTTCAATATTTTTATGCGTCGTGCAGTATTATCCATACTAATATTATAAATGTGAAGGTTGTCTGTTACATTTTCGCGCTTAAACGCCTAACTTATTTCGATAAAATTGACAAGTAGTGGACAGATGTTGCCCTTGATCCCCGTTTCGCTTATCACGCGAACGAAGCTGCGGGCAAAAACTAGTCCAATTGGTAATAAAATTATAAACTTGTCGTAACTCTTAAATTCGATCTCTGTGGATTAACTGTATGTTATCATTTTACAGATAGGTTTTCGGTTAATAATATATATAATTCGGTTTTAGATTTACGCGGATTTGATATTTTCAATAAAAGTATGTTTAAATAAAACTATTTTACCGCATTTTGAGATAGTATATAATCTTCCAGAATAAATAGGTTGTCAAAATTAAAAAAAAAAATTTAATCTCACTGGTAGATCTAGAGATAAGAGCGTCCAAACAAAACCAAACAAACAGATACTACAATTTTAAATAGTATAGATGTATGTAGGTAGGTCCTTTAGTAATTTTCAATACTAATAAAACGGAATCGTATATTTATGAGATCATTTATATGTACTATGCCACTTAAGATTTTTATGAGAAAATTTTATAAGCTTAAATACCAAATGGGGTAGTTGCACTCACATTCTCGCTATACACTATCCTGCAATATTACTTTCAAGTTTGAACTGACTCTAAAAAAGGAGGGTGCTCAATTCATTTGTCATGAACTAAATTTTGTTTTTAAAATAAAACTTCTTTAGGCGTGACTGAGGGATAACAACATATTGGAAAAATCAGTGTCGCGAAAGTGAAAGTCAAATTTATTATTTATAATTTTATATATATATATATATATATATATATATATATATATATATATATATATATATATATATATATATAAAATTATTAATAATAAATTCAGAGGCCGCTGTAAACCAACCACTATACACGAGATTGTATATATTTCATTTCGCTTGCTTAGTATAGTATTTCAATCGATGAGCTTGAAAAAGTGCCGTCGCACATTTTATAATAGAAATTTTCGAAAAGCGAGGCCACTATGAACTATATTAATAACTATTCTCCACCATACAATGAGTCAAAATTGTCGAAGTTTCAGTTTCTCTGAATAAGATCGCCAAAGATGGGCATTAAATTGAAAAATCACGGCTATAATGTAATAGGGATCTTCATGCTCTTCAATACATACGTGTTTTAGCATTTTTCGGATTTCATCCCATAAGGGGGTAAAATAGGGGATGAAAGTTTGTGTGAAACCTACTTTATTTCAGGTTTTTTTTTTGTAGTTTTAGCACGAGCGAAGCCGCGGGTTCTGCTACTAGGTGTGTATTTTTTTATCTTACGTATGTATTTATACAGTATTTAATATTAATTGTACCGTCCTGTTTAAGGTTCCACTAATAGGTTTCTTTCTTTTACTTTCACCAAAGGTTGTCTATAAGAGATTGCAGATAGCAATAAGTACGCCTTTGCATACCATTTAGTTATCTTTCTTTCCTTCTCTACTCTTCTTTTGTGTAAGCAACAAAATATTTATCTATCTGTCTATGTTATAATATAAAACAATTTTGAGAAGAATTTTCTTGAATAATAGTATAAAACGCATTTAAAATGCGTTTAAAAGATTACACCCAGAAAATAACACGTAAATAACTAACACTAAAATGTCAACTTCCCTTTGCTGAGATAACTTACAGCACTTTAAGACTTACTTCCTCCAACAATAATGTAGCGTATCGCGATATTATTTGCGTTGCAACTCATACGAAGGAGTCTACTTCATGGCACTATATTTTATCGCTTTAAGAATGTGTTTTACGTCACACGTACAAAAGAGCACATACAGATCTCTAATTGAACGAACAAATCGACAAATCGTTAAATTCAAGCAATATTATATATATTCGCTTATTAACATACTAGCGACTTAACTTCGCTTCGCTCGGGTTCATCCCTAGGTGATTCTTTAACTTGACATAACTTTTTTATTTATGAACCGATTAAAATAAAACAAATACTAAATGTTAAGTGAAGCTTAACATAATAAACTAGTGAAAATCGTACCCAAATCGGTTAAGCTGTTTCTGAGATTAGCACGCGCAAACGCACAGACAAACAGATAAAACTTCTAAAAATCACTGTTTTGGGTTTTATTGCGTTAATAAAGACTAGAATAGAATAATAGTTTTTCTCAAATACCTTCCATGTACAGACAGCGATCACTTACATTTTTATTATATGTATAGATAGAATTAAAAAGAACTGCTCCCAATTTTTTTTACTGATAATTCTAAAGCTCGTCAATAGCTACTAAATAAAAAAAAAGGAAATCGGTTGACAAACAGGAGAGCAAAAGGTAGTGATCTGTTTTGTCTTTGCCTTTTTATATAAAGACTAGCGACTCACCCACGCTTCGCTCGGGTTCGTCCCAAGCTCGCTTCCTAATACAAACTTTCATCCCTATTTTCACCCTCTTAAGGGATGATTTCCGGGATAAAAAGTATCCTATGTCCTTCCCAGGATCTCAAACTATCTTATTACCCCATCTAAATCGGTTCAGTAGATCCAGAGATTACCCCCTACATCCTCACAAACTCACAAACTCACAAACTTTACCTCTTTATAATATTAATATAGATAAATCCATATGTTTAGAAAACGGCTTGGAACATTATGTTTTCGTATACATTCCATTATATCGTCCACTACGAACACGTCTTCGAAGAAACACTTAGATTTTATGACATCCCACATTACCGTTGGCAATCAAATAATACCTACACAATGTTGACTGGTTATGACCTATTTAGGAAAATTCCACTGTTTGTCTCCTAAAAAAAATGTATTGTATAGTGTGTATGTATTTAGCCCTTTTTAACGTCTCACTGCTGGGCACGGGCCTCCCTTCAATACGAGGGGGTATCAGGCCATAGTCCACCACGCTGGCCAAGTGCGGCAGGGTAATTACGTATCTCGCGACAGGCTTGCGACAGTTGTAAATCGCGCGATCGCTGCTGTCAAACGTCACTTTTGTATTAAGTAACAGCGGCTAGAGAGCAGACTGCAGTCGAGCTCTTTCACCCTCTATCGGACAATCTATGAACCCATCTCTCTCGACTGTATCTATTTATCTATAAGTATTTATATATATATATATATATATATATATATATATATATATATATATATATATATATATAAACGTGTAAAGCAAGTACACCGCCTACCGTTTTTATGTAACTTACTCCTCCACCTGAAGGTTGCCTGGAAGAGATCGCTTCCAGCGATAAGGCCGCCTGCTGTGCATCTTTTCTGTGTTCTTTTTTTTTATGTTTTTTTGTTTCTTTTTGGTGTACAATAAAGGATATTATTATTATTATTATTATTATGTTGTCAATACTTTTTACTGCGGGAAAATATCTCATCTGTGAGAAATCTATACTAACCGTTAAATGTATCAACGGGCGAACCCGAGCGGAGCAAGGTTGAGTCGCTAGTTGCATATAATTGCAACATTATTTTGATTAGTTCAATTCCAACCCATAACCACTTACAAGCTTTTATTAAAGGAAAGCGTACTCGGGTCATACAATGAAAATAATTTCACAAAACACATAAAGGACTTCACTCAATAAACCTGAATTTTTCGTCGTTCTATTAAAACTTAACAATAAAATTTAAATACTTTTGTAGATAATGCTCTTATTCAGAATTGTTTAATGCACGGCAACCACTTCGCGATATTGTTGATAGCTGTAGATAAAGAAATGAGGATAAAAGCAGAATCCCTTCATCCTTCCATGCTTTCATCTCGGCCTAGTACTGGTACCAACAATACTTTTTGCATAGTCATTTATAAAGAATCCATTTTGGGCGCTACTTTTAAGTTTTTTATACGTAAATGAAGTTGCAGTATAAAACGCTCTTCAATAACGTTTTATTATAAAAAAATAAAGAAAAAAGTATGATAATGTATGTCATAACAGAAGAATATAATGGCACATCCTTGTTAGGTGGGTGGGCTACTGTACTTGCTGTATCGTATTCAGCCCTTTCTTAACGTCCCACTGCTGGGCACGGGCCTTTCTTCAGTACGAGGGGAATCAGGCCATAGTCCACCACGCTGGCCAAGTGCGGGTTGGCGGACTTCACATGAAAACTTGCTAGGTTCTTTCAGACATGCAGGTTTCCTCATGCTGTTTTCCTTCACCGTTAAGACAAGTGGTTATCATGTTTTAAATGATTCGCATATGAGAATATCAGAGGTACGAGACCCGGGATTTGAACTCGCTTCACTCGGTTTCTCAAGCGAGCACGTTACCACTGGGCTACCACTACCTTGCTAGTACTTGCAGTACTTGAGTTTAAATGGTCTATCCTAATCTAGATTATTGTCTAATGACCTATAAATCGAAAACTTAGCATAGGACTTTTTAGAAATAAAAATTGTAGGCTAAATATTAATTCTTTGTCTAGAAAGGTATACCGACCTTAATGTTCATTCTATCTTTAGTGGTTGGTATTTTTTTCTTTAAATTTTATTACCACTTGTAATTAAAAAAAGGAATTCTATAAACTTAAAAAAAAATAAATTGGGAGCTATAAGCCCATTCTGCAATTTTAATGTAATACGACAGCTCAAACCGCGCTTGTATTTCATACTACGGTATGAAGTATGTTCGCGAATTCAGCTACCGAGTTGCGAAAAAGTTCTTACATAATAGATCTACTGAGTCATTACATTATCGTATATTGTCTACCTCACTATAGGTACCAAAAAGAAAACTAAGTTCATGGCCTTCGTTAACAATAGTCCAAACTGCTGGGTCTAGGAAATTCTTGTGGAACCTTAGGGTATTGGGATTTCTCACTCTCCGCTCTTTTAGAACTACGTGGTAGGTATAGCTTATATTGAAAAATATTATTTCAGCGAACCACCCGTTTAAGTGCACTTAAACTACCAAGGCATAAACTATTCAGTTTTCTACATTCGTAATCTATACATCTATACATATAATAAAATTCTCAGTCGAATCTGTACATTAAATATTTTTTTTGTCATTATTATCGATACCGAGAGGCCGATTCTATAGTAGAATTTTTGTCTGTCTGCCTGTCTGTCTGTCGAACGCATCACGAGAAAACAACTGGACAGATTTTGATGAAATTTGGTATGATAGCTGGTTATCCGGGTCAATATATAGGATACTTTTTACTGCGAGAAAATACCTCATCTCTGAAAAATCTATACTAAACGTTAAAACGTAATTAGAGACGAACCCGAGCAAAGCGATGGTGAGTCGCTAGTGTTTTATAAGCCGAAACGATTTTCCAAATAAATGTTTGTAAATCAAATATTTGTATCACTAAACTATTTACAATATGGGGCGGACCCTCGTGCTGGTACTTTCCAGAGTTTTATTGTTATAGATCAGACAAAAATATGTAAATTTGGAAGATTTTTTTTTTCAGTTTTTTGAACCTGCTTTGCCCTGGAACTACTAATCCGTATTTTAAATAAAATTATCTTTCCGGATTTTTTCCCGGATTTATTAAGATTTTTAGTGCCCGACGTTTACAGCAATCATGGTCACGGTAGAGACTTAAGTTGTTAGGTGTCTCAAAGGTATTATATAGTTGTTACAGATATCCTACCCACAAAATAACAAAATGTATTCAAAAAATTCAAAAATGGCACCAAGTACCTTAAAATATTTGTTAATTTTAATTTTAAACATAAAATTGTATGTATTATTAGTATCTTTATTTTTCGCCAATTGTGCACTGATCTCTGCTCTGTTGACCTATGGTCGGGCACCAAAAATCAAAATAAATCTGCGAAAAAATCCGAAAAGATAGTTTTATTTAATATATACACTCTTATTGAGTAATCCTCTTTCTTGAAATGGGTCAAAAAAAGCAAGTAAAAATACCATATCATTCTATTTCGATCAAGCTACGTCCTTTTATATCTCTCTACGATACGCTGCAATGCACTTTGTGAAGTCGCTTAGTAAATAGAAACACAATGAGGATTTTTCTTAGGCATAGCATTTAATTTTATAAAAGCTTGCACTTTTCATATAAATACGTCCAAAGCACCGTAACAAATGTACGTACTCGGAATAATTATATAAGATATTTAATTTATAGCTGTTTAAATTTTCATTATTGTTTGAAAATTACGCTTATTTTTTATATCGTTAGGATATTAGAGAAAAAAAAAACACTAAGATGTGTCATCATGACTTCTATAAATAGTATAGGTGCTTGACGAGTCAATTTTCACTAGTTACAGTGTCAGATAAAGATAGCTGTCGATATTTTATTGTTATATAAATATGTTGGGACATTAACAGCACATCTAGTTCCATGGTAAGCTACGAGGCTTGTGTTATGGATACTAGATAGTTGATACACTACACATATTATATAACTTTAAATACATATCTTCTATACATATTATAAAATTCTAACCGAGCCGAATCTGTACATTAAATATTTTTTGGAAAATCTTATTGAAATAGACATTATTATCGATGCAGAGGCCGAATCCATAGTTTTTAGATTTTTTGTCTGTCTGTCTGTCTGTCTGTCTGTCTGTCTGTCTGTCTGTTACCGCATCACAGAAAAACCACTGGAGGGATTTTGATGTAATTTGGTATGATCATAGCTGGTTATCCGGGTCAACATATAGGATACTTCTTACCGCGGGAAAATATCTCATTTATGAGAAAAAATACAAAAACTGGTTGGAACAAAATCACGATAATACTATCTGTAAACAGTTTGCAAGGTAACTTATTAAATATGGTAAAAACTATTAAAAATAGTTTATCTTAAAAATCAAATTATCAATAGCGCTATTTTATCCATTAAAATAGTTATTTTAATTAATATACATTTATGTGTTGTTTAGTTATTCGACAATAGATGTCGCCATGTGTTTTTAAAATACGTAGTTTTAATTCCAAAAAAATTAATGTACAGATATGACCTTTCTACGATTTTATTAGAATTACTACTAAATTACCCGCGGCCCCGCCCGTGTTCAAATTATCAGTAAAGCAAACTTTTTGGCTTTATATATTAGTAACTATACATATAATAATATTCTAACTAAGCCGAATCCGTAAATTGAATATTTTTCGAAAAATCTTACTGAAATATTCATTATTAGCGATATAGAGGCCGAATCTATAGTTTTTAGAATTTTTGTATGTCTGTCTGTATGTGACCGCATCACAGAAAAACCACTGGAGAGATTTTAATGAAATTTAGTATGGTGATAGCTGGTTATCCGACTCAACATGTAGTATACTTTTTACTGCAGGAAAATATCTCATTTTTGGGAAAAAATACAAAAACTGGTTAAAATAAAAACACGATGATACTATTAACATTTTAGCAAGATAACTTACTTATATATTATGTTAAAACTATTTAAAAAAGCTTATCTGATAGGAAATGTCAATAGCACTATTTTATTCATTAAAACAGTTATTTTAATGAAAATTTATTTATGTGTTATTTAGATATTTGACAATAGATGTCGCCATGTGTTTTTAAAATACGTGGTTTTAATCAAAAAAAAATAATAATAATGTACAGATATAACCTTTCTATGACTTTATTAGAATTAGTAATATTTTGTTGGCAGAAACAATTTTCAAATTAAAATATTTGTAAATTTTTATCGTTCAGTAAATAATGTTAATATTTTTTAATCTTTTAATGTAAAAATTGGGCAAATGCAAATCCAACTCGCGCATTATAAGTTTCGTATAGCAAAATGCTATTTTGTTTTTCTTACTTAGGTGTTTTATTAGGTTAACACTAAAATAAATACGAATAATATTTACGTTTCCGCAATATCGACTCATTTTATCAATCTTTAAAATAAGTTCGATTTATATTACTTTATAACACTTTATGGGAAACAATTTTATGGCTGTTAAAACTGACAAAGCAGGCAACTAAAAATATTCCATATCTCAAAAACTATGAAAAAGTATTTTAGGAACTGTTATACCTCAACTTTTTCAGTTATTTTTGACACTATTTCTTGGAAGGCAAAGGCTTAAAGGACACAATAAAATGCTTACGACTTTAATCATATTATCCGAGCCATATGAAATAATAAAAAGTATTTGCTTAGAATTATTTACTTATTACATTTTTTTTGAAAATCGTTTTGGACAATATTAGTAACTAGCGCTAACCCATCCCTGTTGCGCGACAAATTAACATTAAGAAAAGTTGTCATTATGTAATTTAAATAATCAGCTACATATTAAATTAATCAATAGCTGTCTATTAGTAAAAAATGATTAAAATTAATTCGGTAGTTTGAGAGTTTATCGCCCAAAACTAAATAAACAAACAAAACAGAAGTATAGACATATGTACATAAATGTTATCGCTAAAACAAAAAGTGCAATATTGCTAAATCAAATATGAGATTAACGGAGGAACCTTTGTGGCATTGTCAATCACCGCCATTATTTATCAATCATGCGGTGCGCAATGAAATTGGTATATATATGTAAGAGTATACTAATGTGTAAAACCTAAGAATTTGGTTTTTGATCATCTGAACGCGGGCGGAGCCGCGGGCAATGCTAGTATAATATAAAAATGAATCGTTGAATGTGTTGCTAAGCGCAAATCTCGAGAGCAGCCGAACCGATTTCGCTAATTCTTTTTTTATAATATTTCTTGAAATACGAGGTGGTTCTTGCGGAGAGAAACATTTTAAAAATTGCCTGAAAACTAAACTTTTCTTTTGTATAAAAAGCACAATGTAAAAAAATATTTAATTAAATCTATACATATACCTACATATAATAAAACAGTAACTTAGCGAAATCGATGTGTACGTTTTACGCAAAAAGTACTGAACCGATTTTAACTTAATTTTGTGTAGTGATAACTTATTACTCGAGTCGACATTTAGGATACCTTTTACTGCAGGAAATTCTTTCATTCCTGCGGGAAAATACAATAACTGGTTCTATCGAGTCGTCCTTAGACATGTCTAATGCTGAATAAACCTTAATAGGTACATCAAAACAATGTACTAGAAAATTGTATGTCTTAAATAACGTCTACAGAAAAATCTGCAATAGCATAAGTCTATCACCCAAGATACACTCGCAATAATTATTCGTATCTATTTAAAACGTACCTAGAGACGAACCCTTTTTTTTAATGTCGGAAAATGCATTTACGCATACCACCTGTAGACATACAGGTGGTTATGTGCGACTCACCGGCTAGAAAAGCCAGTACTACCCACTAAAACCCAACAAAACCTCCCCCGTCTTTATGGGGCGTCGCAGGATCGCTTATGCACTCAACTAAGACGCCCCGAAGGCAGGTCTGCCGAAGCAGACCACAACAACTATAGGGTTGCTCCACGATCCACTCTACTATCAGAGAAGTACCAGGAGCAACCCGCATGATACACCGCCTACCGAAGTGGGCCACCACCTCCCTCCGAAGTTAGCCACCTCCCTCCGAAGTGGACCACCTCCCTCCGAAGTGGACCACCTCCCTGTGCATTTCTTAGCTTCGCGCCTGGCTGAACTGCCGGATGCTAATGAGTCTCCCCACCACAACAAGGTGAACGCACGTTGGGGGGGACCTAGAGACGAATCCGAGTGAAGCGAGGGTAAGTCATTAGTCATATAATATATTTTATTTAAATCTATTTTATACTCTCGCTATTATAAGTTTTTTTGCACTAAATAAAGGACGCACTCATACTTGGACCCTCGTTCAGAGCAAGTTGAAATATAAATAACAATACATTTGTATTGTTATTTTTTTATTTATTATTGTGAATATTTTTCTATATAATTCTAAATAATATATAAATATTTATTGACGAATTCTAGTTTTAAGAAACTACAAAGTGTATTTTTACCAATTGTATAGTACTCACCGGTAATTGTCTCGGTGGTCTAATGGGTAGCAGGTACGGTTGCAGATCCGGATGTCCTGGGTTCGAGTCCTGGGTTTTGATAGCTGATTGGCACCGACCTACCGACAATAAAAACAAACGATTTGTTAAAAAGAAGAAACTACTGCAATAGTAGGCAGCCAGAAATAATATATTATATATGTATACATATATATACTTATCCTAAAGAATGTTATGGCATACTGTGTCAAAAGGTTAGACCTTTTATTTTTATCGATTGCGTCCAATATTATTTCAGTAAAAGTGACGAGGATGTAAAATATTTTAATATACACAAAAAAGTATTTAAGGTACATCTCGCTTCTATAAAATAATAACTCGGTTGAAAAAGAACGTTTTAAAATAAATTATCTATACTGCTTTATTGATTTTGGGATAATTAAACATATTTCTTCAAAAGCATATTCTAATTATATACTCGTGCTTTTTTTAAAAAAGCTTCCGTTTCCACCGCCATTGGTTGGTTCGTGTAAATTTCTTAACATTTATAAGCCGTTCCACATTAATCTAAATTTCGCTGGTGAAAATTAATGTGACCGTAAATTTCCGGGACTTACAGCATGCATTACGTCTGAACTTAACTTAGATTTTCGTAAATGATATGATAATTTGTATGAATTACCTCGCATCTATTTATTTTAAAATCTTCTTTCATCTCCCAGTTCTTTTCCGCTTCCTTTTTATACCGCAACTAGCGACCTACCCTTGCTTCGCTCGGGTGTGCCTCTAGGTGTATTTAGAATTTATTATGTTACTACATTTTTCCGTGATAAAAAGTAACCTATGTGTTATTCTAATGTATAAGCTATATTATTGTAAAGTTTCATTAAAATCCATTCAGTAGTTTTTGCATGAAAGAGTAACAAACATCCATACATCCTCACAAACTTTCGCGTTTATAATAATAGTAGGATACATACATTTTATTCATAATATTGTTCATAACAGTGGCCTATATATTAGCCCCAGTCAGTCTATTCGTGTAATAAACTCCATTCAAATCGATCCAGCCATTTCAGCGTGAGAGAGCAATAAGCAAACATACATACATACAATACTTGTAAAATTGGGATAAAAATCAGATGTAATCGCTATTGTGAAAGAACCCTTAAAAAAATTTGAAACATTACATTAAAGTAACTACGAGTATGTGCTTTAGGCGCAGTTTTGCTGATTTTTTCTCAAATTAGTCGATATAAAAATTCATATTGTATTAAGCAAAGTAAAAACCGAATTAAGTATGTATAATATGTAAAAACTCTTTAAACTTGCTTGTAAGTATAAGCACGTTCCCAAATAAATAACATTTAAGTTAACTAACTGAAGAACAAGCGAAAAGAAGCGGTAAGTTCCTTATATAACTAATTTATATCTATACATATAATAAAATTGTAACTAAGCCGAATCTGTACATTAAACATTCTTTAGAAAATCTTATTGAAATAGACCCTGTTATCGATACAGAGATCGAATCTATAGTTTTTAGAATTTTTATCAGTCTGTCTGTCTGTCTGTCTGTCTATCTATCCGTTACCGCGTCACAGAAAAACCATTGAAGGGATTTTGATGAAATTTGGTATGGTGATAGCTGTTTATACGGGTAACATATAGGATACTTCTTATTGCGGGAAAATTTTCCATCTCTGAGAAATCTATACTAAACGTTAAAACGTAAGTAAGGACGAACCCGAGCGGAGCGAAGGTGAGTCGCTAGTTGCTTTTATAAATTACGTTTAAAAAATTGACCTATACGTTTCACATCCTATCCTATACTCTATAAAAAGTCTACAAAAACCATCGATCGTATCCGCTACTATATGAAATAAATCTTGTTAGTTGAAAGAAATCCGTAAAAAAAACTTGTAATAAAAAAAAACATTATATATAAATAACTATATTATATAAATATTACATTATAAATATATAACACTATATAAATAACATTAAAAAACATATAACATAAGAGAAGTCACAGCACAAACTAGTTAAAAATATTAATAAGGTCGGATACGAGATTTGGTGGAAAGATAATAGTGTGACGATGAAACGCGTTAATCTCGGTTTTAACAAGTACGGAAGCTAGGCTACGAGATGACCTTTGGTCAGATGTAAACCATGATAAAGCTTCTAAATCCTTATTTAAGTACAAAAGGGTTTCAAACTTATCCAATATCACCTAAACTTAAGCCTTTAAATTTTGAATTTGGCATGCATACTTGTTATTTTATGAAAGTATAGGATGAACTTTAGGTAGAGCGGTGATATCTAAAGTGACTGATGGCGTTTGGATGCGTAAAGCTGAAGATCAAATATAAATAAATATAAATCCAAGTAGGGTCACTACAAACTGAGCCAAACATGTCGTCACGTGTCGTCGTGTCGATTGAGGGCGACAGGTATCGCTTTCCATCAGGTGGATTGTCTGCTCGTTTATCACTGAGTACCATAAAAAAAAAGATTGATGTCTATGACGTGCCATAGGAGAGGACTAAGCCTTGCAGTGGACAAAAAAGAATAGATGATGTAGGGTAAGAAGATAAAGTTTTAGTGAACATTTAAGAACGTCATATTTGAATGTCAAAACTATTACATGTAACCTTTATAAAGAGACTGCAAAATTTGAAATTGGTAGTTCAACTATACGTCACCAAAAATTAATGTCTATAGGTTATAGGTACATATAATAAAATTCTGAGTCGAATCTGTACATTAAATATTTTTTGAAAAATTTTTTTGAAGTAGTCATTATTGTCGATGCAGAGGCCGAAAAAAAACAGTTTTTAAAATTTTTGTCTATCTATCTGTGACCGCAGGATTAGAAAACCACTGGATAGATTTTGGTGAAATTTGGTATGAGGATAGCTGTTATCCAGGTCAACATATAGAATCTTTTTACTGCTGGAAAATATTTCATCTCCGAGAAATCTGTACTAAACGTTCAAACGTAACTAGGGACAATCCTGAGCGGAGCGAGGATGAGTCGCTAGTCAAAAGATATTATTATTAATTTACTGTGTCACATCAGCTAAACCTAAATCATAAAGCGGTCACAATAAAAAGTAAAGCTTTCGAATTATTATTGCGCTGTTAAATTTGCATTAGACCCGGCCTCATTTACAGAGACTTCTGCCCGTAAGTGGGCTTTTAATAGACCATCAGGGTTTACGACATCTAAACGTTTAGAGTCGACGAATACGAGTAATCAGACGGAATGTAAAATTTTTATAACAAGATGTTTTCATTCCAAAATTGGCGGACAAAGATGTGATGACTTCAACCGTAAAGATAACCCTGTCAAAAGATTAAGAAAGTTTTTTTTATATTTGCTGCCTCATTCTTCACTAAACGATTAGAAACCAGTGGGCTTAAATAAGATGACAGTTCCACTAAGATGACTGGAGGCAATTGGAAAGAATCAAATCAAAACAAAATATATATCAATTTGGTTTTATTATGTTTCTAATTATGTAGAAGATATAGAAATTATTCAACATCGTTTGGAGCAAAATTATCAGTTATCGAAACCAATGAGCAACAAATTCATTCGTATATTTGCTTTTCAATTAAATTTAATTTTCTTGGAAGCTATTTTCTTGTTAGCTTTAAAGTATGTCAGTTGAGCATAGATTTTTTCGCCAATGTCACGTAGAATAGAGAAGACATGAAGGAACATATTACGCAGTCGGGGACATGTTTTATACCTGCTACATGTCTTGCTATGAGTATTTATGTCTATATTTTTATTTTTTATACGACTAAATCTTAACTATACTTATCAAATATACACTATATATGTCATTAATTACTATAGAATTTGAAATTATACAAAACTAGCGGCTCACCCTCGCTTCGGTCGCGTTCGCCTCTAGAAAAACAAAAACAAACCTATCCCACGGGAACCGTACATTTTTCCAAAATAAAAAGTAGTCTATGTGTTATTACAGACTATAATCTATCTCTGTGCCAAATTTCATCAAGATACGTTCAGCCGTTCTGGCGTGAAAGAGTAACAAACATCCATACATCCAACTTCATTCCCTCACTAAATTCCTACATTGATGAAAAACCATGTGTTAAGTTCAAGGCACTCATATTTTAATGCGCCATCAAATATTATGTCAAGACAAGTCATCCATTATTTTTCAGAGAAATTTGGATGAAAGCCAACCATGTCAATTAAGATTGTTAAATCGACCCACCATAAATTTTTGGACTAACCACCTGAGATCCTTATCACGACGGTGTAAGAACTAAAATCGTAAAACAGGTTACACGTTGATCTCGGTTGCCAAAAGCCTGAGGCTTGCGACCGGTGAAACAAATATTTTCTATGCGTTTAATTTTATCTGGTTCGAAATAGGGTTGGCAATAATGTTTTTTATTAAATTTTTAGAGATATTCTTTCAACTGTTCTCAAGGAATGCATAATAACAGAAATAGACTAAGTTTTAATTTCTTGAAGTAAATCTTCTTTACGCACGCTTGACTTGGGGGTAAGCTGGTGATTGCGTTACGAAAAAATGTACGTACGTTTGTTGCCATGGTAACCGTTGTTATTGTCTGACAAATGATATATAATATTATTTTCTTTCCTTAAAAGATATTCTAATTTAAAAGAGATCTAATATTTTAAAAGAGCAACTGTTGAGTTTCTCGCCGGCTCTTCTCAGCAGAACTGCCTTTCGAGCCGGTGGTAAACTCCTCACGGACTGACTACACTGACATTTAATTTAAATTTAAAATATAAAATTGACGATTCAAAAGTGCTTGTAAAAGTCTATTTGAATAAAGCATATTTTGATTTGATTTGATATAAAAACATATATAATTGTAATATGCCTAATTCATACACGCATTCTTTAATTTTTTTTTAAGTGAATCTCCTTTAGAATCGTTTTAATTTTAAACTCGAAACGAAAATACCTCACGATAAATTGACAAAAACATAAATATATAGAATTAAGCCGGCGAGAGAATGAGATAGAATACATTACACAAGAAGTGAAAGTAATAAAAGTAATACTGAATAATATGTACAAAATGTAATATACGTTAAATAAAATGTTAAATAACTTTTATTATTAAGCTTTGGTAAAAATATAAAAAATAAAAAAATAATAAACCTAACAATTATCCTACTCCTGGTACTCTATATTCATCTCATTCTCTCGTAGGTTACTTTTCTGAAGTGTCACTTCTACCGTGTGTCAATTGCATACACGTACATTTTTTTTTAAATGTTCTTATTGACTCCACTCAAAGACAGGTTTATGGCACCATTCAAAGACACTGCGCGAGTACACTTATTAAATTTTTTTGATGTATGAGGGATATTTTTGACAACTGTCAGAATTTTTAATAATAAAATTATATGTCATGGCTAGATTAGGTCCAAATAATTGTTAAGATACGAGTATATTCCACCATTTTTTTTTTAATCATTGTATCTTCTGAGTCAAAGAGTAATAATTACTCAATCTTTTAATTTAAAATTTAGAGTATATGAATAATCATAAGTTTTTGCCAACCTTAAGTCAATACTGTCTCAGTAAGTATACACTTTTATATTTACTTGTCCGATTCGTTCCGCATTTAGACGCCAGAACAACGAATTTGTTTTTGCTTAAAGCATGGAAATCCTTTGTATCCTCTTATATAACTTTATACTGGAAATTTTACGAAATCGAACGTTAAATAGAATTTCAGTTAATTAAGTAATTATTTATTATCAAGATATTTAAATTTAATTAGTAAATTGTGCTACTCGACAGTAAACAGAGATGTTAAAAATACTTTTTGGTAATCTTGTACAAGCCTTTGTTAATGATAAAAGTGTGGTTTCGTATTCTTTCATCTTTTTAAAAATAAAAGCATCTAATAACCTTACATTTAAACCTTGACTCCCATGGACTTCATGTAATTTTATCTAGTGGGAATCGAACCCATTCATTATATTATATAAGCTAACATTGTATCAGTTTTCTCGTTAGTCTTGTAGCTAGCATGAATTGCAGATCCAAAGGTTCTGAGTTCGAGTTCCGGATCGGACTAAATGTAATTTTTGTGAATTACTATTAAGAAATTCCCAATAACAGCCTGGATTTGCTAATATAGCGGTGTTATACCCGTGTACCTCAAAGAGCACGTCTTTTATCGATTCTGCGTTTCTCTCACCAGTCGTGTAGAATAGTCGTCCCACCAGACTGAAAGAAAGGAATATTGAGTGCATTGGTGTACTACAATTCCGGAGCACACAGCTAGTCTTACTAAAGCCGCTGTGGTCGAAATCGATTAAGAGGTCATTATTATTACATTAGCCTGTATACGTAATGTGAAGAAACTTTGGTGAATTTTTGGTGGTAAGCACACTTTAGGCTTCTAAGATCATCAACCCCTATAAGTAGTATGAGCTCAATAAATATTAGTTTAGGTCACGTTAGATAATCTTCAGTAAATACTTGTTATATCTTACCTAATCCGTAAACTAATTCTTGATCTTTTAGCACATTTAGAAAGTTATCAGGCTTAGCGACTTGTTGCGTCCCAGCTTAAAGATAAATCTAGGTGCTGTTTTATTACAGCCGTAAACATAACGCCATTGTTGTAATTCTAATAATTACAATGAAGTTATATTACAATACGACGAAAGATTATAGACCAAAATTTACGTGTTTTGTTTCAAATTGATAATTTTTGGATTTCCATGTTTCTAAGTCAAAGGAAATTTTATTCATTTATAGGAAAATTATATTTAAAAGACGCGTTTTTGTTTTTTTGTTTTAGTGATTTGGGAAGTTTTACAAAGTGCACCCGTGACCGTGGCCCATGCAATAGTGCCGAATGTAATGGTAATTTAGAAGAAACAGCCCAAACCATGGTGAATACCTGTCTTAAATTATAAAAACAATGTTGCTGACCATAAAAGATTAAAGAATTATAATCACGCTTTTGAACTATATTGTACCATAATACTTTCTTGGATTTACGCGAATATTTGACATTTTTAATAAAACTATTTTTTCGGATTATTTCACGGATTTATTTTGAATTTTGGTTCCTGACGTTTCGGATGCTTTATAGCAATCATGGTCACGGGAGAGGCTGAGTCTCTGCCGTAAAGCATTGAGTGAATAATCCGAAAAGATAGTTTTATTTAAAATATAATATACCAATTCGACTCGTGCCCAAATCTAAGATTTTACCAGTAACCATTAAAAAGTTAGTCTATTTACCGGATGCATGAGGTTGATATATATATATATGACCTTCCACGATTAATTTATAAAGATTTTGTTAAAATCAACTTGATAGTTCGAGAGATAAGCACCTTCAAACAATAAAGAAAACAAACAAACTTTTTTAATTTAACAGATTAGTCGTAAAATTTAAAAGATTTGTAAATTTAAACATTCCTATTCTTCCTAACACATTCTTGTAATGTCGTGGTAATTTCACAGAAAAATGACAAAATAATAGCTCCAGGCTCTCTTGAAGTAATAAGTAAGTTAGCTCGCGGTCTCTGTATTAAAATAATAACCTACATTGCTTGTATTCAATTTCATAATTTGTTCACGTATTGTTTATTTTGCAATTGAAAAAAATATTTTTATTTCACCTTTCCACATTAGTTTTATTTTGATTGAATGTCATTTTTAACCAAAAAATAACCTAACATTTATACCTAGACTTGGTATCTGAGTCAAGATCTCATGATTTACTTCAATAAGAGCTAACTGGCTTCTAACAAGGCATTAATTAATATATTACATACATATACACATTAATTGGTAACTAAATACAGCAGTAACACGTTACCTGTATTATACTAGTTGAAAGACCTAACTCACCTCATTAAGACACCTTATATTGAATATTAATTTGTTTAAATGTATTAAATAATAAAAAAAATGAATACAAGGTATATAACGATTTTTTTTTTAATAGTATCGATCTATTTATTGGACTACAAAGCAACTGCAACTGTACTGTATATGTATACCTACGTATTTATAATGCTAAAGTTCGCCTAATAGTCAAAATTGGACTAAAATCAGTATTAAAAATTTGAGGAAAACATATATGAATAGAATTTACCTATCTATGTAAGAAAACTAACTGTTTCCAAATTTTTTTATACTTATATTATTTCGCGGATTATTTCGCAGATTTATTTTGATTTTTGGTTTTAAATTGTAATATTTATAATAATAACAGCTAAAATTAAATATATAATATTTAATTATAATACTTATTAAAAAATTTCTTAAATATGCTTAGAATTAAAACCAACAAATATTGCAAGGTACTCTGGTGCCATTTTTGAATTTTTAAAATCATTTTTGTAAATTGTGGGTAGGCACTGTCCGTAACCAACCTGAACTAAAAATCAAAATAAATCCGCGAAATAATCCGAAAAGATAGTTTTATTTAAAAACCTATGTGTTAGTTGCTTAGGGAAACAATTTCTAGGCCCAGATGAAATTATGGAGTGTACCCCTAAACAAATCCTGCAGTTTGTTACAGCTGCAGGGTTCAGTGGTTTTTTTCTAGTTTAACATGCAAGATCACAATAGAACAGGAATGGTCGCAGTGAAATTCTATAGCCGCAAAAACGAATAAAAAAAACCTATGTGTTACAGTCTGTCTGGAATAACAAACATTTTTGGACTCTGGAGTAACAAGAAACAACAAAATTTTCACATGTATATATGTATGTACTCCAATTATTTACTAAAATATTTTTTGTATTATATTGTTTTATATTAAGTTTTCTATGAGTAAATATAAATCTTATTTATGGCACATTTATGGTACTTTTCGATATATCAATTGGAAGTACTAGAGACATTCTCTAATCAAAACACTCATGGAAATATATCAAGTAATTATCTATACATATAATAAAATTCTAACTAAGTCGAATCTGTACATTAAATATTTGTTGGAAAATCTTATTAAAATAGTCATTATTATCTATACGGAGGACGAATCTATAGGTTTTAGAATGTCTGTCTATTTGGGAACGCATCACGAGAAAACCACTTGACAGATTTCGATGGGTATGATGATAGCTGGTTATCCGGCTATATATCAACATATAGGATACTTTTTATTGCGAGAAAATATCTCATCTCTGAGAAATCTATACTAAACTTTAAAACGTAATAAATAACTAAACTTAATAACGCACGAACCCGAGCGAAGTGAGGGTGAGTCACTAATAAATAATATAACGTGAATATACTCGTTGTACTTATAAATAAATGTATTTATTATCTATACAGATAAATAAAATTGGTCTATACAAATAAATAAAGTGTCTGTTTGTAATATTAAAATAACCGCTTTTTACTAAATGCATATGGATGTATACACGGTACATATACCAAAACAAATTTTTTTACAATTTTTGTCTGCCTGTCTATCTGTTTGTTCCGGCTAATCTCTGAAACGGCTGGACCTATTTTGACGGGACTTTCACTGGCTCTCTTTCTCTGACTCAGATAGCTGATGTAATAAGGAGTAACTTAGGCTACTTTTATTTTGAAAAAAAAAATAGGGTACCACGAAAAAAATTTAAAACCAATGAAAAATTGAATAATATCCGATTCAAATAAGCAAGTTGTATACATACATTATATTTTTTCTATATTTCTTCTATTTAAACAATAACTATATATAATATACCTAGAGACGAACCCGAGCGAAGCGAGGTTGAATCGCTAGTGTAATATAAAACTCTTCCTAAATTAAATTATAATCTAAGGATTTAGGTGAAAATTTTCTGTTAAATTACTCGAAACATCAAACGCCGAGTTTGTATTAAGCTTCACAAATCCAGAGAAAATGGGCCAATAAAAATTGTTATTTATAACGAAAATATACATATTTTATTTTCATTTAAATTTTAAGTCCATCTGTATTAAAATATAGCTCTATTTAATTCGTGAGTAAATACGGAACATAATAGACTAAAGGTAAATCTTTCTTCCTATAACAGCTTTATTTCAAGTGCAGCTTTAATTATTATTTTTCTTCTCTTTCTAGTTCTTCTTTCTTATGGTACCAAGTATATATGGGCGCGCGATTATTCTGCCATCTAGTTTAGAATATTGGTAAGAAATTATATCAATATTTTCATAGATCTTTATAATAATACTTGAGACTTACTGACTGAATGCGTCCCTAGGTTCGTTTTTTTTCTGAGCGGAACCCTAATTCTTTTTCCAAAATTAAAGTAGCCTAAGTCACTTCTTATCACATCAGCTATCTGCCAGTGAAAGTCAAAATCTGTCCAGTCGCTAATTAATACTAAAAATAACGCATACCAGGCATATTACAATCATATATTTATAGAATATCATTTAAGGAAAGAATATAATATTATATATCATTTGTCAGACAATAACAACGGTTACCATGGCAACAAACGTACGTGCGTCAAGCGTGCGTAAAGAAGTTTTACATCTTACGTCTTTCATTAGAGGTTTTACGATTTCAAACTCAAAGGGTCCACTAAAACCGGAAAAATAGGGATGTATCCTATACAAAGTGTATATGGTTTGTGCTTTTCTCAAATGTATAAAAGTACATCTGACAAAATCTGACATCTGATATATACGTATACTTTCTTTGAAGTTCATTCAGAACAATAGCAATAACTGACCAAGTGATTCAGATTCTGTAGCTCCTGTTTTATGATACTAATATTAAATGCACAAGATAGAGTCAGTGAGTGAGTAAGTTTCCTACTTCTTTACGCCATTACAGCATATTTGATACTCTGGATTAACACATAGACTTTTTACTATTTAACATGCGAGTGAAACCGCGAAAGAATAACTAATCTATACTAATAGTATAAAGAGGCAGAGTTTGTTTGTTAGTTTATTTGAGCGCGCTAATCTCAGGAACTTCTAATCTGATTTGTAAAATTCACTTTGCATTAGATAGCCCGTTTATTAAAGAAGGGTGTAGGCTTTTTTAGATTTACGCGAATATTTGTCATTTTAATTAAAACTATCTTTTCAGATTTTTTCGCGGATTTATTTTGATTTTTGGTTCCTGACGTTTCGAATGCTTTACAGTAATCATGGTCATGGGAGAGACTAAGGTTTTAGACATCTCAAGGGCGTTCCCGTGGGATCGATTGGTTTTTGTCTAGGGACGAACCCGAAGCGAAGCGAGGGTTAGACGCTAGTTAAAAATGAAAATGGAGTCCGACCCACACTTAGTTATTTTCATGTTGCTTATAAACGCCATACAAAAGGCTTTAAAAACAAACTGAGTACACAACAACGTTTTAGAATAACAGTCAATTCAATTTCACGGCGTAGTTTACACGGGATATTGAGAACATGTTTTTATTCAATCAACACCTAAATTCATTTGATTTTACGTCACCGAAGTAATAAGTGTAGTCTATACATATAACAAAATTGTAACTAAGCCGAATTTGTACATTAAATATTTTATGGAAAATCTTATTGAAATAGAAATTATTATCGATACAGAGGCCGAATCTATAGTTTTTAGAATTTTTGTCTATCTGTGACCGCATCACGAGAATACCGTTATACCTACAACGTTTAGTATAGATTTCTCAGAGATGAGCTATTTGCCCGCAGAAAAAAGTATCCTATATGTTGAACCAAATAACCAGCTAGATAGACAAAAATTCTAAAAATTATAGCCTTGGCCACTGTATCGATTATAATGACTATTTCAATTAGATTTTCCAAAAAAATATTTAATTCAATTCAATTCGATTCAATTAGAATTCTATTGTATTAATAAAATCTATAAAGATTTTCTGCTCATAATAGCAAAAATATTTTTTAAATTTGTTAGAAAAAAAAAACAAAACCAAAAAACAAAGGTAGAAAAAGTAGGACTCGCATGTCGATACGATCAAATTATACAACCACTCTTAAACTCTTGAGATGATAAAAATGCCAACATTTTTATTCACTTTCTCATATAAAAGCACGAAAAAATATCTTTCAAGGATTAGCGTCTTTAAGTTTATATAGCATAGAGTTTTTTTTGTATACGTTGTGGTTTTTATTTAGGGCTGCCTACATTTACTTAGAATATAATAAAAAATAGATATAACTATATGGACGTCTGTCAATCGCATTTATAATATAATGGGTTTGATTCTCTTCATATACATATAATTTTATACTACAACTAGCAAAGCGAGGGTAAATTGCTAGTCGGTTATAAATGTATTATGTTTTCTATACACAATGGCAAAAATGATATTTTTAATTTGTGAGAATAAAACGTACGTATATTTTTTTTTATATTGACAAGATTCTTTGAATAAGATCACGAGACGTGAGAAAAGTGTTTTTATTGTTTAGTACCTTAGTTTTAGTTGTATAATGAAACTTAAACACTACTAGGATAGATCAAAATGTTTCTGAAACTCAAAAAAGAAAAAGTAAATATCCAATACGGTTCACATCACTTGATGAAAATATTCATGATCACAGAAAAAACAAAATGTATGGCAACCCATTAGACAAAAAATTTAAGTTTCTACGCGAAGACTTTATTTTTTATTTTATTACTTTTTTGTGTTAGCCTTTTTTTTAATTCGCCATAGCTGGGCAAGGGCTTCCCTTCAATACCACGGTGATCAGACCATAGTTCACGCTGGCCAAGGGCAGGTTGGCGGACTTCACATGTCTTTCGAAAACTTTATATTTAAAATTAAATCAAAAATACTTTTGGACGCATTTAAACAATCTTAGAAAACTTGACACTAAATACCCAACCACTATGTCACTTAGTGAATACAAAGCAGCCAAAACTTACGAAATATGTGACCTTTTTCTATACATTTCTCTTCAGTTTATGATAGTCTATCTTAATTCTATTATATTTATTACAAAAAAAACTGATATCAAGGTAATAGACAACCTTATAATTAAACGTACATGTCATAAACAAACTAAAAGGACGATAGGTATGGCTCAGTTTGTAGTAACCCTACTTGCTGTACCAGCGGTCGCGGGTTCGAGTCCCGCTGGGAGCTTTCATTTGTATGATGAGCACAAATGTTTGTACTCCAGTCATGGGTGTTTATATTTATAATATGTATGTATTTAAAGTTATATATGTGTAGTGTATCAACTATTCAGTATCCATAACATAGACGTCGTAGCTTACCATGGAACTAGACTGTGCTGTGTGTTAATGTCCCAAAATATTTATTTATTTATAAAAGGACTTGACATTAATAAACGCTGTGGATCTAACAATATTCCAGCACCATTAATATTTTAAAAAGTTTGGACTATCATTACCGGTTACCGTAATTTATAATTTCCATACATTCCGGTACGTTCTCTAATGTGAAAAAAAAATCATATCTTACAATCGGTTCTTTCAAGTGGAATCCGTAGCTGTAAATCAAATCACACACAAACAAACTCTTGTACTAATCATAGTAATATTATAATAAACTTTTTTTTTTATATTGTGTGTCAACCCTAGGTTCTTCCTCTTAAATTTTGGGAACCTTGTCTTACAGCACTTGAGGCACGTTAAGGGCCATGTAAGTGCCGAAGTCCTCTAACGACCTCAACACTTGTATGTGCCTCCCTTTTTAGGGTTCACTTATACACGAGTTTTCAATTTTTGTCTTATTTCTCGTTTCCATATTATTGTGATGTTAAAATTATGAGTGTATGTAATACGAGTATGTTATATCGTAGTAAAAAAGCTTATTTAAAAGCTTAGTTCAAAAGTTTATTAAAGCTTTTTAATTTTAAAGAACAAGCGGATAAAACAAAGTTAGCGTGTTCTGGTTAAACTAAGAGAAACCTTTAATAAACATTCTTTAGTAAATGTGTATAACGTCCACTAAACTGTGTTCATTTAAAGTGGAAATTCTATATAAGGAGTTTTTTGACAACAGCTTACTAATAACATTTCATATAGCTATATTAATTTCTCATAAAAATATCATTTGGAAAATTAAAATAATAGCTTTATACCAAATGCATATGGATATATATACGATACTTATAAGAAAAACACAATTTTTAAAATTTTTGTCTGTCTGTCTGTTCCGGCTAATCTCCGAAACGGCTGGATCGATTATAACGGGATTTTCACTGGCAGAAAGCTGATATTATAAGAAGTAACTTAGGCTACTTTTATTTTAGAAAAAGAATTAGGATTTCGCTCAAAAATATTAAAACGTACCTACGTATATGTACGTACGTAATAATTCTATGAACGAACTAAAACTAATGTTATTTAGGATTTGTAAGTTTAAAATGTATTTTTTATCCTTGGCCCCTTGACCTCTTGCTGATGGCGACATCCTTCAAACTGGTCGTATTGTATCATAACGGTCTTTATACATACTAATAATAGAATTTGTATGTCTGTTTATACATAACATGATCATAAGATTATGTTAATCATTGTAACTATTGAACCGATCTTAAAAATTCCTTGTAAAATACATAGGAGGTGTCGCATGAGATTATTATATTTAAATACTATTGACTTACCCTCGCTTCGCTCGGGTGCGTACGTCCTGAGCGAAACCCTGATTCTTTTTCTAAAATAAAATAGCCTAAATTACTCCTTATAATATCAGCTATCTGCCAGTGAAAATCCCGTTAAAATTGGTCCAGCCATTTCGAAGATTAGCCGGAACAAACAGACAGATAGACAGACAAACATTTTAAAAATTGTGTTTTTCTTATTAGTACCGTATATAATTCCATAATATGCATTTAGTATAAAGCTGTTATTTTGACATTACAAACAGACACTTCAATTTTATTTATCTGTATAGATAAAAATTAACTATTATTACATGATTATACTTCACATCCATTGCTACTTACCAAACATTCGTGTCATACATATCATAGTGGATGCGAAAATCTCTTGCCAAAAGCACTTGAACTAACACGCGGAAGACGTTACTGCCAGCACGTCGAATAACATAAAGTAAAAAGTAATATGAGCAAATAACTTTCTCTACACATTACGAAATGGTTTTCAAATATGAATTTTACTTTGAATTTCAGTTTTAAAATGAATATTTTTACATATGTATTCCTTAGGGGCTAGATAAAGAGATCAATGTCATCACTGCAAGATGCAATACTTTTTTGTAGAACTATAGCGAGAGTATTACGTAAGAGCTGCCTCGCTGGTTTAAAGGCTGCATATCTGACAGTACTAGGTTCGAGTCCTGGGTCAAGCCTAGTTATTGAGTTTTTATAACTACCCGGAGTTGAGAAGATAGCATGCATACACCCCAATTCATATAAAGCCTTAGGCCCAGAGCTGGATCACCAGTCGTTTTGAATTGTCTTCTTGGAATTTAATTAAGGTTGAAAGGAATACAGAGTCTACTTCTGTCTCCGCACATACTAATGCATACATCAACAACATCTCTTGCGCAGTTTTCTAATCTCAATGAGATTGAACGCCGTTAGCTGAAATCAGATGTATGCTCTATCTCTTCTTCTTCTTCTCTTCCCCCAATATGAGGTGGATCAGGATTTAGCCCGCCTTGCTGGCCAAGTGCGGGTTGGCAAATTTCACATGTCTTTCGAAAGATAGATTCTCTCAGGTATGCAGTGTGTTCTTCACTATGCTTTCCTTCACCGTAAAGCAAGGCACTATCATATTGAAAATGATTTAAAAAAGCATCAAAATCCGCGCCCTTTTTACTTTTTTTTATATTCTTATAAATTAGCCAAACATTCATTTCTTTCATCAAAACGCTCACGTATAAACATGAAAACGTCCACTAGTATCATGTTTTAATATTTCACTAGTAGCTCACCCTCGCTTCGTTCAGGTTCGCCTCTAGAAAAACAAGAACAAATCTACCTAACGGGAACCGTACATATTTCCGGGATAAAAAGTGGCTGAAGTTTAGTATATGGGACGAGGCCTCTGGAGGAGTGGGTGGTACTTTTGGATAAAGGAAACGATAGGGAGTCGAAATATATACAATTAATTTTAAGAAACTTTAAGTCTCCATAACTTTTGTCTCTTTCGTTCCATCAAAATAATTTTAATATATTTGATCACCTCTCCTATCCAAAAATACCACCAACTTTTCCAGGGGTCGCGTCCCATATACAAAACTTATACCTAAAAAGTAGCCTATATGCTACCCCAAACCATAATCTCTGTACCAAATTTCATCCAGATCCGTTCAGCCGTTCTGGCGTGATTGAGTAACAAACATCCAATCCATCTAAACATTCACATTTATAATATAAGTTAGATTCTACAACCACTACTGAAATTTTTTTATTAATTACATGCAAGAAAACTTTCACAACAGCTTGTTACAAATAAAAAATAGCAATGTAACAAATTTTTAACAACATTGGAAGTGCAAGTTAAAATAACAAAATCATACATAAGTGTTCTTGTGACAAGTTCCAACTTAAATTCCTCAGCAGAGGGCGGCCACAAAATAAATTTTTACGACACTACCTCCAAAAAGTGTGGATGTAAAAAAAAAATCTTGACCCATTTCTCACGTGTTCCGAATCTTCGCTCCGAGGGTACTTGACATTTGAATTACTTTACGTCACTCGAAGTGTTACGTTTGCTAACTTTCTCATGTTTTATTTATTTGTTTATTTTTGGATGGATCGATGCTTTTGTCTGTATACAATAATCTAAGGATTAAAATTATCAGTTATCTTTTTCTAAATATTATTTTGAAGATATTTGTGATGCTTAGAAGCTAGTTTTTAGAATTTGTAGCAAAACTTCTATAGAATCGTTGCAATTTGAAACTCGATGAAACGAAAATGCGACAGTAGAAAGAGACAAACACATAAATATATAGGATTAAGCCGGCGAGAAAATGAGATAGAATACATTACACAGGACGTGAAAAATAATAATGAATAATGTGTAATGTAATATAATACATACATATATTAAACAAAGTCGGGTTTGTTATAACACTTCTCGAGAACTGCTGGACTAATTTTTATGATCCTTGTTTTGTCGGATTTGTCTTCACCCCGAAAAACAAAATAACTGTTAAAACTTCGGAAAATTCATGAAAAAAAAATATTCTATAATAAGCGTCAAAACGTACCTAGGGTTGAACCTGAGCGAAGCAAGGTTAAATAGTGTTAAATAAAATGTAAAATCACTTTAAAACTTGGTAAAAACACTATGAAAAAGAAAATAAAAAATAATAAACCTAACAATTATCCTACTCCTGATACTCTACATTCATCTCATTCTCTCGTAGGTTACTTTTCTGAAGTGTCACTTCTGCCGTGTGTGAATTGCACTCACACACTTTTTCTATTGCGATTCAGATTTGAATACAATTTTTTTTCTCAAGATGTTACAGGTCATGTATGTTAACAATAAGCTGAATAAAAACTATGGTAATCTTTAAATATTAAACAAATAAATATATTGGGACATTAACACACAGCACCGTCTAGTTCCAAGTAAGCTACGAGGCTTGTGTTATGGATACTAGATAGTTGATACACTACACATATATAACTTTAAATACATACATATTATAAAAATAAACACCCATGACTGGAGTACAAAAATTCGTGCTTGTCACACAAATGAATGCCCCTAGCGGGACTTGAACCTGCGACCGCTGGCACAGCAAGTAGGGTCTCTACAAACTGAGCCAAACGTGTCGTTCTTGGTTATCAATCAAATAGATCCAAAGATATGTCTTAAAAGCTTAGAGAGGTAAGATGAAAAAGAAATACGGAGAACGTGTACGAGTGAAGCTCAAAAGCTACTGTTTACAATATTCATAACGTTTGAATGAGAAGGGTTTAATTGTCAAAATGCCTTCAATGACCTTTTCTTTACTATACAGGCTACGAAATTGTTTAGAAGCCTTTGTTGGCCAGTAGGAAAACACGACATATATTTTCATATATATTCGTTTTCCGGCCAGTGTCATGTTAGTTAGTTGAAAAAAGGCTTACATATTCTGATAGCAAACTATGATCTGTTCTTAAAACGATAACCCATATCTAGATATATGTTACCTCAATAATAATAATGTCCTCCTGACCGATTCCGGCTACGGCAGCCAATCTCATTGAGACTAGCCTACTACGCAGGAGATAAATTATAGTGCACAAGTATAACCGAGTGAAGCAGGTTCCAATCCCGGGTCTCGCACCTCTGATATTTTCATGTGCGAATCATTTCTAACATGATTACCACTTGCCTTACGGTGAAGGAAAACACCATGAGGAAACCTGCATGTCTGAGAGAACCTTGTAATTTTTCGATAGACATGTGAAGTCCGCGAACCCGCACTTGGCCAGCGTGGTGGAATATGACCTGATCCCTCTTGTATTGAAGGGAAGCCCATGCCCAGTAGTGGGATGTTAAAAAGGGCTGAATAGTATGTCCAATCGACCATGCCAAATTTTATCGAAATCTGTTCAGCGGTATAAGCGTGAAATATTACATTTATAATATTAGTACGGAATAGATATGGTTAGAGTACCAAGCATTACATATACGAGTACCTCTTCGCTTCTTCCAATAACATCCATTCTTGTTATACATACTTGTCTCTTTAGGGTTTATTCATTTTCGTTGTCGGCTTTTGATCTCATCTTCTTTAACTTGACATTAATACTGGATCTTCAACAGTCCCTCGAGGTCCCTTTCTTCGTATTCTACTTCCGTATATTGCAGTAATAAAAGGTTATATATACATGTAACAAAATTCTAACTGAGTCGAACCTGTACATTAAATTTTTTTTTGGAAAATCTTATTGAAATAGTCATTATTATCGATACAGAGGCTGAATCTACATTTTTTGTCAATTTTGTATGTCTGTCTGTATCTCTGAGAACATATCACGAGAAAACTACTGGATAAATTTTAATGAAATTTAGTATGTTGATTGATAGCTGGTTATCCGAATTAACATACAGGATACTTTTTACTGTGTAAAAATATCTCTTCTTTGAAAAATCTATACTAAACGTTAAAACTAGGTAGCTAGTTTTATATAAAAAAGAACCAACAAATAAAATTAACATGATTTTTTTTAAATATAATTGAAATACCCTGGAAATTATGGGCAGTGGTAGCCCAGTGGTAATACGCTCGCTTGGGAAACCAAATGTGAAGCGGGTTCAAATCCCGGGTCTCACACCTCTAATATTTTCATGTGCGAATGATTTCCTTGAATTTTAGAAATTGATTGTCTTACGGTAACGGAAAACATCATGAGGAAACCTGCATATCTAGTAAAACCTAGCAATTTTTCGAAAGACATATTGTGAAGTCCGCTAAACCGTACTTTGCCAGCGTGGTGGACTATGGTCTGATCCCTTTTGTCTTAAAGGGAGTTTCGTATTAGTGAGATCAACTCCACAGTTTCAGAAAATCAAACCCACTACGTCCGACCTATTACACATGGGATCGCTAAATGAAAATGAACAAATACGAGAATATGAGAATAGTAAGCATACGTAAAATTTTCACCCACGTCGGAAAATAAAGCCAGGTGATCAAATACAGAACACTTCTATAAACAAGAGGGTGCGTTTAAATTGAAGATTCTTGTCGTTGACGAAGATTGTGTGCTAATGGATATGACATCATTAAGTTTTTTTTTTTCATGTGGAATTCTTAGTATAATCTATACTAATATTATAAAGCTGAAGGGTTTGTTTGTTTGTTTGGTTAAACGCGCTAATCTCAGGAGCTACTACTCTGATTTGAAAAATTCTTTTTGCATTAGATAGCTCGTTAACTGAGGAAGGCTATAGGCTATATATCATTCCGGAAAAATGTACGGTCCCCATGGGATAGATTTGTTTTTATCTAGGGAGGAACCCGAAGCGAAGCGAGAGTGAGTCGCTAGTATAATATAAAGTGTTTTTGCTTTGTTGCCTTTTTCGGAATAACACTTCTGTGTGATATATTTTTTTTATTTCGGTATAACTAATAATTCTCGTGCGATATTAGTCGGATGTCACTATTCAGGTATATTTTAAAGTATTTCAACTGTTTTTCAATTTCATAAAAAAAGTACAATGCGTGGTGATGGAAAACTTATTTGAATTATTTTAATATAAGAAAACACAATTTCTCTGTCACATAAACATACCAATACGATAAAGTAGAGCTCATGAGAGGTTAGTGTCTTACTTACTGTAAGCTTGAACAAAACAGCTAGTAAACCATAAAAAATGCACACTGAATTATTTTCTCCGCTTGGAAACCAAGTCTAGGACCCATGTACGCAATTACGACTTATGATATATGGGTAATGGTAGAATCGTGATCGATGGGTCACACTATCGATTGACGTCTGAGAATTGTCAGTAACGATTTATCGTTTGACATAATATGATTGACAGTCCACGATAGCGGCTTGGCATAAATCCAATGTTGACATATTTGAATCGATATCGATATGACAGTCTGGCAAAGCGAGAGTATGCTGATTTGACATTGTCAGAAAGACAGGTTCAAGTTTTATTTTTCGACAAAAAGTGTGTATAAAAGCTACATGGCATGCCACTCTCAACCCGAAAAATTCGTCTGTTTTTTTTTTAATATAATTAAAAAAAATTAAATCTTCCATTCTTTATTAGTATAATTTTGATTATAATATTGTAATAAAGCTATCTTGGTTGAATTAACGCTTCAATATCGATTGAATAAAAAGCAGTATTCACTCACTAGATATAATTAGCCAAAGATCCTCTACGGGAAAATTGACTGACCTAATGCTATGGAAAAATACATAATCGATCGTCCTCAAATATTAACTGTACTATAGTTTAGATCTTTATAACAATATGCTGATCTAATGTGAATGAAAAAGAGTAGATTAAATGGCAAAAACTAGGAAAAAATGTCTTGTAGGCTGTGGCCCTTTAGACCTCACCTATAAGAGTTATGTTAAAAATTACCAACTGAATCACTCACTACGTCCTTGTATTAAAGTAGAATAAAAATAAACCAATAAATATGAGTATACTTATGAATGTATAATAGAAACGGCCAACACAAAAACGTAATAAATATATTTTCAAGTTGTCGCTAACGTTATTGCCTTAGCCAAGCGTAGTTTTCATCTAAGGAAACCGTTTCTAGGCCCAGATGAAATTATGGAGTGTACCCCTAAGAACATCCTGCAGCTTATTATAGCTGCAGGGTTTAATGGGTAACTCTAGTTTAATATGAGACCAGAAAAAAAAGAGAAAATTAGACAAGAAATGTAGCTGCAACAAAAATAAAAAAAGTTACCGCCTCCATTTTTTCGACACATGTGACATGTATGGCACTGTTTACAAGTTTAGGGAGATGCAAATAAAGTGGCGCCACATCTGCAAATCGTCGACGCGAGGCGTATAGTGTACCTACAGTAGCAAGCAATATATCCTAGATAACGAATGTGCTTTAATGAAACATGAGCCAGTTCTGCATTTGATATGAAATGTTATGTATGGAGTACTCTCAGACTTCAAGCTAAATAACTGAAGACATCACATTCAACGACCCCATTAAACTAGTCTGTTAGGTATACAAGTACGAAGATAAAGATAAAAATATGGCTATAAAGTTATTTGCATCGCCGATAATCGAACTTGTAATAAATTTATATATGCATAAGTCAATTATAATAAGTCATGTTGGTAAATTATTACAGGAGTGTGTTTATAATCTGATTATGAAATTGAAAAAAAAGATGTTGCTGTGATTACTACTTGATTTAGAAATTTTGGAAACCTTTTTAGAAGTCCAAATAAACAATCGATAGAGTTTTTATATAATGATGAAATATTTTACAAATACATACATATTATAAATAAAAACTACCTGTTCGGATTTTTTCGAGGATTTATTTTGATTTTTGGTTCCCGACGTTTCGAATGCTTTACAGTAATCATGGTCACGGGAGAGGCTAAGGTGTTGGATGTCTCAAAAGTATTATATAGTTGTTACATATGTTTATACATTGTACATATTCTATTTTCATGCTCCATTGTATTAAAAGTAAGCGAGAATAGCGTATCAGACTCTACGATCGATACGACGATTTTTGAACATTATAAAATCACACAAATATAAATGTGTGTCTTTCTGTCCCGCTATTTATCACTATTTCCCATATACATGGGTTGACTGGAAGAGATCTCTTATAGAGATAAGTCCACCTTTGTCCACGTCAATTTCTATGTATTTTCTTTTTTTATAACTTATTTGTGCAATAAAGAATATATATAATGTGAAATTCTGCGTGCGTGTGTGCGTTCGTGCGTGCGTGCGTGCATGCGTGCGTTTGTATGTGTGTAATAAATTTAAATGTTTGTATGTCCATAGTCCATACACCTTCACGTTTTTTTGTGTATTATGACTCGTTTACACTAAAACGTCGGACTTATTTTGATGTTGAAGTACAGAGACAGACTATTACTTGGAGTAACACATATTACTGTTAGGGAGGCGAGGCAACCGAGGTTAAGTCACTAGTAAAAGATAAAAAAATGTTATTTCAAATAAATTAATTAAATAGAAAATAAAATTAATAAATAAAAAAAATACTGTTAATCAAATGAAAAATTAAGTCAAAAGAAAAAACCACAACCACAGAAAGAAAAAAACCTTCATCCAAATGAGTCGTGATGAAGTTTCCTTAACTAAATCACGTCGAGTTCTGTTTACGGAAACAAGACTGTTGCGAAAAATAAAGTAATCAGTTATCCGTCGGTTTGTTTTACATAAAAAGTTGATTTGTGCCGTCAGCGAAATTAAATGTAAAGCGGTACACATATTGCGGATATATTTTGGTTACAAAGCTTAGTCACGTTTTTCTATAACATAAACGATTTCGCCAGCACGCACTTGGCAAGCGTGGACTATGACCACCTCGTATTGAAGGAAGGCACTTGCCCAGCATTAGAATGATATAAATGACTAGCTACTCACCCTCGCTCCGCTCGGGTTCGTCCCTAGTTACGTTTTAACGTTCAACTCAGAGATGAGATATTTTCCTTCAGTAAAAACTATCCAATATGTTGACCCGGATAACCAGCTACCATCATACCAAATTTAATCAAAATTTATCCAGTAGTTTTCTCGTGATGTGTTAACAGACAGACAGACAGACAAACAGACAAAAATTCTAAAAACCATAGATTCATACCAAATTTTATCAAAATCCTAAAAACTATATATTCAGCCTCTGTATCGATAATAATGTCTATTTTAATAAGATTTTCCAAAAAATATTTAGTGTACAGATTCGACTCAATTAGAATTTTATATATGTATAGAATAGATGTATAGATAAGTAATAGAACCCTCAAATGTGTTATATTTTGGAGGTTTTAAAGATGAACGTCTTCTTCAGTTGGAGATATATTTAATAATCAAAATATATTAAGTATACTTATAATCAAAACTTAGCTTAGTGGGTGGTCGACCATATATGGATGATATATGAGCTATCTACCTTATGTAGAGATTATATTAGACTTAATACTATACTATAATTTACTTTACTATATTATGCTATATTATATTATACTAAATGTAGAAACATTTTACACTTCAACCCCACACTTTGAATTCTAATACTTTCTTAGATTTACGCGAATATTTGGCATTTAAATAAAACTATCTTTTCGGATTTTTTCGCGGATATATTTTGATTTTTGATTCCCGACGTTTCGATTGCTTTACAGCAATCATGGTCACGGGAGAGACTAAGGTGTTAGATGAACTTTGAATTCTGTTTATATAGCTTTTATATTTTCTCTGTATTGTAATATTTTGATGTAATAAAGGATTAAAACAATAAATAAGAAGATATATTGACAACGTGAGTTAATTTTTCATTGACTGAATAAGATTAGAATATTAACCTTTAATAGGCATATGTAAAATTTGACATTTTTTAATGGATAAACGATATATCAAGCGCAGTCTCGTATAAATTTTAAACCGTTTTAAACCTATCTTTGAACCGTGTCACCAGTATAACAGAGGGTGCAAAGTAAAATTTACATTTTCATTCGCCTAACTGTTTAAGTCTGAAACGAATCGGACAACTTGAAATGAATCTCTTCAGCCGGACTAAGCCCACCTTTGTAGAAAGATTATCTCTAAATCTTATACATTCGTATAAAGACCTATCTTTTCTTCATTTTCCCTATCTACAAGTAAATTGGTCGAATATCAACTCAAAATATCTATACATATAATAAAATTGTAACTAAGCCGAATCTTTACATTAAATATTTTTTGGAAAATGTTATTGAAATAGACATTATTGTCGATACAGAGGCCGAATATATAGTTTCTAGAATTTTTGTCTGTCTGTTTGTTACCCCATCACAGAAAAAGCACTGGAGGGATTTTGATGAAATATGGTATGGTGTAACTGGTTATCCGGGTCATCAAATAGGATACTTTTTACTGCGGGAAAATATCTTATCTCTGAGAAATCTATACTAAACGTTAAAACTTAAAACGTAAGCAGGGACGAACCCGAGCGGAGCGAGGGTGAGACACTAGTCTATGTATATAAAAATCGGTGTATGTATGGATGTTCCCTATGGACTCCACAATGGCTGGAGCGATTTTGATGAAATTTTCAGACAATCTTCAGATTATTCCAGCAATCATCCGCTGTGAAGTTTGGTAACGATCGGAAGTTTGAACGCGGACGAAGCCACGAGTACTGATAATCTGTATATAAAAATATAATATACATATATTTATGTGTCTGTATATCTGTTGTAACATTTATTTTTATTGTCCTTTATCATATGGAACTTTAGTTAGTGGCCATTACTGTATGGGCGCTCGTGAAATTTCTGATAACATATTCAGCCCTTTTAACATCCCACTGCTTAGCGTCGATCCCTTCAATACGAGCAGAAACAGGCCATAGTCTATCACGCTTGCCAAGTGCAGGTTGGCGGACTTCACATGTCTTTCGAAAACTTGCTATGTCAGATATGCAGGTTTTCTCACGATGTTTTCCTTCATCGTAATAGAAGACGTTTTTTTTTTTTTTTTTTTTTTTTTTTTTTTTTTTTTTTTTTTTTTTTTTTTTTTTTTTTGGCGGGTAGTGAATAAGTGAACAACGGTTTTCTGAGCTCTTTAATTAAAAATTGTATAAAAATTGTTTTTTAAGTGTTTACAATACAAATATATGTTCCTGTAATATTAAATACCTGCCAGTTAATAAAATCCTCTACTTTTACCTAAAATTTTACATACAAAGCTTATATTAACCAAGTATGGATGCTATCAAGGAGTCCCTCTCTGCTATGGCTGACATGTTCAATACCAGGATGGATGAATTCCAACATGACCTCAGTAAAACGTCCTCACCAGCTACAGTAACTTCTATTGCTGCAGAGTTCACATGTTTCAAACGTTTTATACACACTGCATTGACTTCTTTGCAAAAGCAAGTGGAACTCTTATCCCGAGAAGTTGACAGGCTGGAGATGAGAAGAAGGCGAAAAATGCTTCTTTTTCATGGAGTGGCTGAGAAGAAGACTGAGGATACCACAACATTGATCACCAGCATAGTGGCGGATCATTTGGATCTACCTAATTTTTCTAGCGCTAACATAAGCTATTCCTATCGTTTAGGGCGTTCATCCAGTGACAAACCTAGGCCTATTGTGGTGAAGTTCACAAACGTTCAAGTGCGTGATAGTGTCTGGTTTGCGAAAACTAGGCTGAAGGGCACTGGTGTAACAGAATCGGAGTTCCTGACCAAGCATCGTCATGAGGTGTTCCTAGAAGCTAGACGTCGCTTTGGTGTGGGGAAGTGCTGGACGCGTGATGGTGCTATTTACGTTATTGCTCCCAGTGGCTCGCGTCATCGACTTGTGAGCATGGGAGATCTGCTGTGTATTCCTGACGCGCCGGCAAAGTCACCTGTCACTAAAAACGTTCAGAGCGCAGTGCAGGGTCCAAAAACTGTTGATAGTAAGGTGGCAATCCAGCGTGGTAAACGCGTCGTTAGAAAATAGTGAATTTGCTATACTTATTTACTTTAATTATTTTCACTGTCTGTTGTAATGTAATGGTTCTGTTGTAATATGTTTACATTTTATGTGTCTGTTTTTACTTTTCCTTATTTACTCTGTTACATATAACTTTCAATTATTAATATTTTAAATTTTACAGTTAGTTTATAAGATCTTAAACTTTGCTGATGTCATGACAGCGCCACTGTCATTTGGCGTTATAGTACGTAATACGTTGATTTATCATCACTGGCATCCAGTCTTTTGGCAGTGAAATAATACTTTTGGTTACTTTATATTTCATATATTATTATTTTTATTTTTTGTTATTTTATTGCGTATGCTGTCACTATTTTTCGTTTAGATTATTTTTATTGAAGTTTATTTTATATGTTAACTTCGTATAACTTTGAATGTAAATTATTTCTACTTGGTAACTGGCGGGTGTTTAGCTAATTTAAGCTACAAAAACTTTTAATTGTCTTATTTATTATACTTTATTTATCTTTTTTTATTTACAAATATACATATATATATTTCATTTTTTTTATCTATTTTATATATTTAATATTCTTTGATATTTAATTATTTTTATTATATTTAGTTATTTTGTATATCATAATGGCAAGTAATAGCAGTGATTTTAATGATTCCTTTCTATCCTTTTCCTCTTCCTCGGATGGATCAAGCAGTAATGACAGTTTCTTAAGTATTCCATCATTAGGCGATACTTTAAATTCTACCTTCTTAGACGTTCTAAAAAACTTTAATATTGTCCATATAAATGCTCAGAGTATTCCTGCACATTATCCCGATCTTCTAGCTTCTTTTGATATTAAAAATATCCACGCGATTCTGGTTTCAGAATCGTGGTTAAAGCCCTGTCTACCTTCAACTTCCTACTCGCTCCCAGGGTTTCATTTGATTCGAAACGATCGTACTGGGCGTACTGGAGGTGGAGTTGCTATTTACTTGCGCTCCCATATTCCTTTCTCCGTTATTGACGTCTCACAACAACAGTCAAATGTTGGACCGGAGCACCTGGTCATTGAGGTAATACTTGGGCACGCTAAACTCTTACTTGGTGTGTACTATAATCCATGCCTTACGATTGACTACTTTTATTCATTTGAAACCCTGTTGGAGCGCTTTAAGCCGTTGTACAGCCATACCATAATAATGGGTGACTTTAATACCTGCCTACTGAAAAATGACCATCGCTCTTCTCGTTTCAGGTCCATAGTCAACGGTGCTAATTTAAATATCCTCCCTTTGTCAGCTACTCATAATTTTCCAAATTGCCTACCATCATTACTAGATCTAATGCTTGTTTCTTCTGTTGACCATGTTGAAAAATATGGTCAATATCCAGCTTCGGCATTTTCCTATCATGACCTCCTTTATCTATCTTATAAAATTAAACCCCCCAAAGCTAAGCCAAGAATTCTTCTGCTTCGTAATTTTGGTGGATTGGACTTGGATAGTCTACGGGAAGAAGCAGCCCAAACTGACTGGCTGACAGCGCTAAATAGTGCTAGTATTGACGATCAGGTAGAGGTCTTGAATTCTCTTCTTACACAGTTATATGACCGCCATGCCCCATTACGACCTGTTCGCATAAAACATCTTCCAGCTCCTTGGTTAACTGATGAGATTAAGTTGTTGCAGCAAAAGAAAAATGTGGCCAAAATGAAATATAGTGCAAATGCCAATGACAAAAATCTTCATAAATACAAGAAAGCTCGCAATCTATGCAATAGGGTGTGTAGAGATAACCAACGACGCCATATTCATCATTCCGTGGTTGAGGAAAATGACTCATCCAAGGTATGGAAATTTCTTAAATCTATAGGAGTTGGGAAAGCTCGACACAGTACAAATCCTCAAAATGTCAATCTAAATGAGCTTAATAAGCACTTCTCTTCATCTAGTGCCATTGATAAGGCAACAAAACTAAGAACCATAAATCAAATTTCAGCTTCATCTACTCCTAATATTCCACATTTAGTCTTTAGTCAATTTACAGAAAGTGATGTTAAGAAGAATATCCTAGCCATCCGTTCTGACGCAGTCGGTGCTGACTGCATTAGTCGTAAAATGATTATTCCTATCCTTGATATTATATCTCCTGTTATTACTTCCATCTTAAATTACTCTATTGATAACAGTGAATTTCCTTCATCATGGAAAGACGCTCAAATTTTGCCTTTGCCTAAAAAAACCAATCCTGCAGATTATAATGATTATCGTCCCATCTCAATCCTTCCTTTCCTATCCAAAGTACTCGAGCGCCTCGTACACCAGCAACTCACTCAATTCCTTTCTAGCAACAATCTTCATGATCCTCTGCAATCCGGTTTTCGTCCTGGTCATAGTAAGACTACTGCGTTGGCTAAGATTACTGATGATATCAGGATGGGCATGGATACGCAGCAGGTCACAGTGCTTGTATTGCTGGACTTCAGCAATGCCTTTGGTACTGTAGATATTGATATTATGCTTGCTACCTTAGTTTCTCTTAACATATCTCCTAATGTAATTGACTGGTTTCGTAGTTACCTGCATGGACGTCGCCAACGTATACGAATACAAGATTCGTACTCAGACTGGCTTCCAGTCGAGGCTGGCGTTCCACAGGGTGGCGTGTTGTCTCCTCTTTTATTTTCTATTTTTATTAGCAATATCTGTCAACACATATCTTCTCTCTACCACCTTTATGCAGATGATTTGCAAATTTATAGTCAATCGAAAATTGTTGACTTACCTAATACAATTGACGATATTAATTACAATCTTTTAAAAATTACCACTTGGAGTGAGTCGTTTGGGCTGCAATTAAATCCTGCGAAAACTCAAGTTATAATTATTGGCAGTCCCAAACTCATATCTAGAATTGACTTTAACACTCTTCCACCTGTGGTGTTAAACGGCGTGAGCATACCTTATAGCAAAACCGTTAAAAATCTTGGCGTTGTTATGGATCAGAACTTATCATGGGTTCCACAGGTAAGTGAGGTCAGCAGGAAGATGTTTGCTTCAGTAGCATCCCTTCGACGTTTGCATAACTTTCTTCCATTTTCCACCAAAATTGCGTTAGCACAATCGCTCCTATTACCAATTCTTGACTATGCTGATATCAGTTACCTTGATATTAAAGAGGAGCAATTAAATAAACTTGAGAGACTCCAAAATTTTTGTATTCGGTTTATATTTGGTTTACGTAAATATGACCATGTCTCTGATCTTCGTAAAAAGCTCAAGTGGCTCCCTATCCGTCTTCGCAGAAATACTCATATACTTCATCTTCTTTACTGTATTCTGTTCGATCCGTCGACTCCACATTACCTTAAAGAGCGCTTTGAATTCCTTGGAGATTCCCATTTTCGTCCTCTGCGTTCTGCCCAAAATTTTATCCTTAAAATCCCTTCCCACTCCTCTACCTTTTATGGCAACTCCTTTAGTGTTACAGCCTGTCGCCTTTGGAACTCCCTTCCCCGAAACGTTAGGGTTGCTAAAACCCTAAAAATTTTTAAAAAACGTCTAAAAGAACACTTTTTTACTTTTTAATTTCTTCCGATTATATATATGTACTGATATGTATATATATAGCTATTATCGTTATCTTTATTAAAACACTTCTTGCCTTTATTTTATTTTATTTTATTTTATATAATTATATTATTATTTTATTTTATTTATTATTTTATATATAATATTATTTTATTTTATATAGTTATATTGTCATATTATTTATATTGTTTAGGTATACCTAATTTATATATTTATATACGTATATAAAATATCATATGTATGTATATATGTATGTATCATTTTTATTCTTCCTAACTCTGTTATTTGTTCACACCCTTCCACTTCACACTTTGCTATTTCCTACACCTAAAGGTTGCCTGGAAGAAATCGCTGTTTTAGCGATAAGGCCGCCTCTTGTGCATTTTCCTTCTAATGTATTATTCTTTTGTTATTTCTACCTCTTTTGTGTGTGCAATAAAGAGTTTTTATTATTATTATTATTAAGACGTAATAATAATTCGCAAATGAAAATATCAGAGATGCGAGACCCGGAATTTCAACCCGCTTCTCTCGGTTTCGGATTCTCCTCGTATTGAAGGGAGGCCCGTGCCCAGCAGTAAGACGTTAAAATAAAATCTTTATATTTTGTTTCTACCCCACCTCTTTTGTAGTCAAAATATAATTATATATAAGTAAAAAAGATAACATACAATTTAAATTCCCTTATTTCCAGCTATAAAGTGTCTTTATGACACTTGTGTAGACAATTTCGCAGAAACCTCACAAAGCAGCCAGAAATGCGAATAACAACAAAACAACAAACTAACATTTTGATTTAATTGACCATCGTGAGATGTGCGCGGATTCTTTAAGGGAGCTTTACATTAAAGGAAATAGCGTTTTCATATTATTTGGACTTAGTTATTTAATCTTAGTTTATAGAGACAGTGTGGCAGTGGTAGCCCAGTGGTAACGCGCTCGCTTGGGAAACCGAGTGAAGCGAATTCAAATCCCGGGTCTCGCACCTCTGATATTTTCATGTGCGAATCATTTCTCACATGATTACCACTTCTCTAACGGTGAAGGAAAACACTGTGAGAACTTAGTAAGTTTTCGAAAGACATGTGAAGTCCGCCAACCCGCACTCGGCCAGCGTGGTGGACTATGGCCTGATCACCCTCGTATTAAAGGGAGGCCCGTGCCCAGCTATAGAATGTTAAAAAGGGCTGTATACATTATAGAGACAGTAAGTTAAACTTTTGATATGAGCATTGAAGGAAGCAAAATTGTGCTCTATATAAATACTAGCAACTTACCCTCGCTCCGCTCGGGTTCGTCCCTAGATACGTTTCAACGTTTAGCTCAGAGATGAGATATTTTCCAGCAGAAAAAAATATCCTATATGTTGACCCGGATAACCAGCTATCATCATACCAAATTTCATCAAAATCTGTCCAGTGGTTTTCGCGTGATGCGGTAATAGACAGACAGACAGACAGAGAGACAAAAATTCTAAAAACTATAAATTCGGCCTCTGTATTGATAATAATGTCTGTTTCAATAAGATTTTCCAAAAAATATTTAATGTACAGATTCGGCTTAGTTACAATTTTATAATATGTATAGATATAAGCCAGTATATAATACATAAGCAATAAATATTTTTGAATAATTAAGATCTAGACATGCAAATTTTGTCACTTTTTTGCTGTTTTCAAAATATGCATACAACATATATAAGTAAAGTGGCATTAATCATCTTGTTTTATATAACTGGGAAATTTTATGAGAGATATTATTTTATAAAATTCATTAAAATTAAGCACTCTAAGTGTTTATGTAGGTTTCGGAACTTAAAAAGCTAGATGTGGGCTATCAAACCGCTATAATTCCCACACTGAACTACATTTAAATCCCTAAAACACTTGTAGTATTAAGTTTTCGGCCGTAAACTTGTGACACGAACTTTCATTAAAGCTTGTACATCTCTCGGTTCGGCGTAAATTCCTCGCCGCTCTGAGATTGAAAGCTAAATAGCCTATTAGTGTATTATATGCCATTCTAACTCTAGTAATAATATCTCTGCCCAATGATACTTTTAACCCTTTTCATGGTTACCTTAATCATGAAAATTATTTAAATTGAGTAGTTACTATGTATTTTTGTAGCAATCATTTAACATCATTGAGTGACGTGATCGTTAGAGCCGTTTCCAAGATTTACAAAATAAATGTATTTATATATATATATATATATATATATATATATATATATATATATATATATATATATATGTCGACGTAAAATTACTTTACTTTAATTATATACATTACAAGAATTGTTCATTTGATCTATACTAATATTATAAAGAGGAAAGATTTGATTGTTTGTTTGTTTGCATCGAATAGGCTCCGAAACTACTGAACCGATTAAGATGAAATTTGGTAAAATATAGTTTGAGACCCTGGGAAGGATATAGGGTAGATTTTATCCCGGAAATCATCACTTAAGAGCGTGAAAATGCGGATGAAAGTTTGTATGGGGAAGCAAACTAGGGACGAACCCGAGCGAAGCGACGGTGAGCCGCTAGTATATGATATAATAAATACTTAGATGGTAAAAAGTGCAAAGAACTGAAAAAATATAAGTTAAAAATCTACTTGATTATAAAATATTATATTATAGCTCCATACACGATATTTTTTATAATATTTTTTTTTTATTTAATATTAATTTTATAATATTAATTAATAATATTTAAATTGGACAAACACCCATCGTACCCATCTTATCACATTGCAAGGATTTAGAACTTTTTCAACGTTCATAACGAAGAGCAAAATCGAGATAAACCAGTAATAACTTCGGCATACAATATCTCAAACAAAAGGACGCAGACGACATGAAATACAGTTCACGCACAGACCGACAAATCGTTTTAACGATGAACATGCATCTACTATACAAGAGAAAAAATGGATAAGTCTCATAGTCATACTACTGCTAATAAATACTCTCAGAGATTTTCATAATGAATTTTAAATATAATAGTTGGGACATTAGCACATAGCACCGTCTAGTTCCATGAGAAGCTACAAGACTTGTGTTATGGATACCAGATAGTTGATACACTACACCTATATAACTTTAAATACATACATATTATAAAAATAAACACCCATGACTGAAGTACAAACATTCGTGCTTATCACACAAATGAATGCCCCCAGTGGGACTCGAACCAGCGACCGCTAGCACAGCAAGTAGGGTCACTACAAACTGAGCCAAACGTTTCGTATGGAAACCTGCATGTCTGAGATAAACTAACAAGTTGTTGAAAGACGTGAAGTCCGATAACCGTCGAGAGGTTTAGGGAAGGGAAGGGTTGAATTACTTTTATTATTAAGTAGTAGGGTTAATGGTGATATTAAGCGCTTAGGAACTGAAATAAGCCGTTACTATGCGAATATTGTGTCTAAATACTACGATTCGGCGATGAGTATATGTACGTGAAATGATTAAAAATGACTAAAGCGGTGGTTAGTTACAATAATAATATGTATAGTACCTGGGCGACCGAGCTTCACTCGGTTCTTTTTTGTTATATCGTATTTTTAGACAAAAAAAAACAAAAAACTTGAATAAATACAAAAAAACAAAAGTAAAACTTTGTATCCGACCGGGATTCGAACCCGGACACCTTTGAATGTCAATCTTTCGCCTTGGCCGCTTGACCACGATGCATATGCCCGAGCGTATAAAATTATCGACCATATTTTGCATGAAATAATGCGAAAGAAAACCACACGAAAACTCGAAAACACGCATTTTCCCAGACATAAGACTAATCTAGATCAACTTTTCGCCCCCGAAAATCTCCACACACCAAACAGCGAAATCGCTAGAACCGTTTCCGATATCGCCGATATAAATAAATAAATAAATATACACGAATGATTCAGAATGATTCAGTGTTTTTGAACATAAGTAGATTGTATATAACTGCTTCAAGAAAAAAAGCTATGTATATAAATATTAAAATTATCTCTTCTAATCATACTATTAATTATTACTAGCGAGATACCCACGCTTGAGTGCGTCCCTAGTACCTAACAGTGGCCTAAGTATTACATAGTTTGTCTGTGTAGTTTGTAGATTTTATCAAAATCTATCCAGCTGTTTTAGGGTAAATAATTAACAAATATACACATACGTACATACATACATACAAACAAACTTTAGTATAATAATTATAATAATATAAGAAGATGCCTCCTCCATTTATCTATGTTCCATACACGAAAGTGTCACCGTAGAATAAATTGGTGCTGTCCTCAGATAGCAAGTTTTTCTGAGATACAACTATGAGATGTGCATTGCTTTCGAAATTTTATGCGCACTAAATCTTTTGCGAAATACCGATGACATTGTACAGAAACCAATATTTTTGGACACGATCGGATTAGAAGTAGATTCAAATTTCACACGAACTGTAAAGAACTTATATACGTTTTGTTATTTGAATTTTTGATACAGATTCGCGTTTCGATATTGTGTGTTCTTTTATTTTTTCATGAGGATGAATTTTTGCACTGACGATATTTTGTGACGGTTATTTCTGTAGTCTTCTTAGTATGTATATAAATGGCAAATTGTTTATTTGTTACGCAATATCTTCACCAATTAAGAATCAATTTTAATGTTTTTACCTCAATAAAGTGTAATCATAATGACTACACTTTATTCATGTTACTTTTCTAAAATAAAAAAATATGGGTGGATAATTGAAGTACTTCACATTTGGACAAATCGAAATCAGTGTTTAATAAGTGTGTAATCTATAAATATAAAAATCAATTGCTGTTCGTTAGTCTCGCTAAAACTCAAAAACGGCTGGACCGATTTGAATAATTCGTTTTTTTTTGTTGGGGGGTGTGCCAGGGGTAGTTCAAATATTAAAAAAAAATAGCGAAAACAAAAAAAAAACAACTGGAAAATCAAAAAGTTCTGAACTGTTTATTTTGCATGGGTATCATAAACGTTAAACGTACTTAGGAACGAACCCGAGCGAAGCGAGGGTGAGTCGCTAGTAACCAAATATAAATAAGTTTAAAAGACAACTTTCACACACTTTGAAAGAGGATTCTTTGTAAAATGTATTGTTATTAGTATTTATTATTGTTATCTTTATGAACTGAAGTATAATTCTTAATAAAACTTGCCATTTTATATTTATTACTATATGTATAATATAGGTGTAGTATTTATGTATGTAGTTATAGTATTTATTTATTCATTAATTATATTTTACTTGTATTTATTATATATTTGTATAATACGTATATATATAAATATATACTCTTTCTACTATCTCTTTATTTATTATTCGCGTTCCTTGTATCTTAGTACTATTTCGTACACCTAAAGGTTGCCTGGAAGAAACTCGCTCTTTTAGCGATAAGGCCGCCGCTCACCCGTAGTCCGCGTGAAGTTAAATATGTATATTTCAAAACTATGATATCTCCTAAGATATTCATTGAAATCAAATGATGTCAAGGGCAATTTTGTTCAAAATTAAATACTTATGATGAACAACATATTTATTTGGATAAGGATTAATATCATGTTTATAAAAACACCTTCGGAATTAACGCATTATTGTAGAACAAATTTGATTACCATAAAAAGGGTTATATTGAGTCAACCCTGTCGCGCACTTTTTTTTAGAACTTTTAAAGGGGAACAATTCCGTCATACACGATTTTTCGTAACTTTAACCATTTACGCAGCGTACGCAACGGAAACTCTCAAAAGGAATCAACGTTTTTGCAACATTTTTCATTTATGCTCCGCTCCTATTGGTCGTAGCTTGATGTTATATAGCTTAAAGCCTTCCTCGATAAATGGACTATCCAACACAAAAAGAATTTTTCAATTCCAACCAGTAGTTCCTGAGATTAGCGCGTTCAACCAAACAAACAAACAAACAAACAATCAAACAAACAAACTCTTCAGCTTTATAATATTAGTATAGATTAAGTAAGCAATGCTTTTCTAATCCTGATTACAAAATACCAAACAAAATTACAGACAGACGGTATAAGTTTCATATATTTACATACCAGCTTTAAATATATAAACGACTATCCACTTTATTACTTAAAATAAATTTTGCTGAACAGCCCGTTTCAGAATTACGCCGCCTCAGGTGCACAATTGTTTTCAGCCAATCAAATGTACGTAATCGCATAGTATACGCGAAATAACTAGATAAACACTTAATATGCTACTATACGGCCTATTAACACGTTTAACGTCCACGTTACTGAATAAAGCGAACTGTGTTAGCGTCAACGTTAAATTGAATTTAGTCAAAATTAGAACTTTTTATGTAATAGTTATTTTGATTTTAGTATGAGTAATACAAGCTGTATTGTTTTTGATGTCGATTATTCGATATTATTTCGTCGTGGCCAGAAATTGATGGAAAGAATGTGATTTGTGAATTTAATAGAAATACCATTCGCTTTCATTTGTATTTTTCTATAAATATATAAAAAAACCGGGCAGTGGTGGTTCATATCCCGGGCCTCGCACCTCAGATATTTTCATGTGCGAATCATTTCTAGCATGATTACCACTTGCCTTACGGTGAAGGAAAACATCGTGAGGAAATCTGCATGCCTGAAAGAACCTAGCAAGTTTTCGAAAGACGTCTCTCTTGCAACTGCTCAAGTCCCTAAGTCGTGGAAAGTTGCAAACGTGCAGCCAGTACCGAAAAAGGGGTGTCGTGCTGACCCGGCCAATTATAGACCAATTGCGATCACGTCCATCCTTTGTAAAAGTATGGAACGTGTGGTCAATAATAAACTCCTAGCATATCTAGAAGAAAATGATCTCCTGTCAGACCACCAGTACGGCTTTCGGAAAAACCGGTCTACTGGAGATCTTTTAGTGTATGCCACACATACTTGGGGTGAAGCCATTGAAAAACACGGTGAGGCACTTGCCGTATCTCTCGATATCTCGAAGGCTTTTGACCGGGTCTGGCACGGCAGTCTTCTCAGCAAACTTCCGACATATGGGATTCCCACTGGCTTTTGTAACTGGATATCTGATTTTCTAAGTGAGAGGTCATTTCGGGTGGTAGTTGACGGCTGCTCATCTGACCTAATGGCTATCAATGCCGGTGTTCCTCAGGGATCTGTTCTGTCTGCAACACTCTTCCTGCTGCACATCAACGAACTTCTAAAAACCGGTATCTTTGGGTACGCTGATGACAGCACTGTTGCGGATAGATACTTGTCCAGTTCTAGAGCCAGTGCTACTGAGATCCTTGAGCAACGAGAAGCCTTGGTGAATCGCATTGACTCAACTCTTAAGGAGGTGTCCGATTGAGGTGACGCCAATTTAGTTAAGTTTAATGCCAAAAAAACACAAGCGTGCTTATTCACCGCAAAAAGGAGCCCCTTTACCTTGGCTCCCACTTTCCAAAGTGTATCCATCCCGATTAGTGACCATATTGAGCTTTTGGGCATAGACATCTCACCCAATCTCAATTTTGGGAAATGCATCGAGTCAAAGGCCAAAACAGCTGCCAAAAAACTTGGTATCCTGAATAAGGTGAAACGGTACTTCACGCCTGAACAGCGTCTAGCTCTCTATCACGCTCAGGTGCGCTCAGCCATGGAGTACTGCTGTCACCTCTGGGATGGCTCTGCCAAGTACCAACTCGATGCATTAGACTCAATAGATCGCCGCGCCCGCCGTATAATAGGTGATCAATCACTAACGCAGGTGAAAATGCTCAGTTTGCAACATCGACGCAATGTCGCCTGTCTATCGATCTTCTATCGGATTTACTTTGGGGAGTGCTCGCAGGAACTTCACAACCTTGTGCCTCCTTCACCGTTTTACCACAGAACTGCAAGAAGCCGTGAGCGCTGGCATCCTTACGTAGTAGAAATCCAACCAACTCGCACGAAACGCTTTAGTTCAACGTTTCTGAATCGAACTGCTAAGGTGTGGAACACCCTTCCAGCATCCGTGTTTCCTGCCACCTACAATATAAGTACCTTCAAGGCAAGAGTGAATAGGCATCTTATAGGCAAGCGCGCTCCAACCTAGACCTCATCAGTGCTTTTCAGCGTTGATTGTCGTCAAGCGCAAGCCTATCTACCAATAAAAAAAAAAAAAAAAAAAAACGTATGAAGTCCGCCAACCCGCACTTGGCCAGCGTGGTAGACTATAGCCTAACCCCCTCATATTGAAGCGAAGCTCGTGCCCAGCGGTAAGACGTTAAAAAGTGCTGAATACATGCATATAAAAACAAATAAGTTAAATAAGTGTGTATAAATAAGTTATCAATAGATTAGGTAGTTTCTGTAAGGGGATTTCACCTACGAGAAAAAGATTTTCATTTCATTTTATTTTCGAATTTTTAAAAATCTTTCTAAAACACCGCATTTAAAATAGTTAAGGTTCTGACCTTTATATTATATATTATAAACAAAAATGAATGTCGAAGGTATGAAAGGGGGTATCTGGGAAAGGTGTATGTGTTGAGATGACGGTTGATGGAGGAAAGTGGAAGAACACCACATACTGTGTTCCATGTAATGTTGGAGAAGGAGAAAAGAAGAAATAAATATCGACCAACATACATAAAGATAGGAACAAAACACTGGAAAGTGAAAATCCTTTAATGAGATTAACAGAATTTGAGCCCGATGAGAATGTTTTCACTATAATTATTTTACAAGGGCCAGTAGAAGGGCGTTTTAAGAATTAGAAATACATAGATGTATAATTTTCTTTAAATATATGAAGGGCTGTATTCATTTCTCTACAATAAACCGAATTTACAAACAAAACTTACACGAACCCTTTAGACCAAATTAGACTGAACTCGTCCTTGGTCTGTCCAAAGGTGTAATAAAGTAATTCAAAAAGAGCGGGCCTATACAAAATGGCTATGTAAAACCTGTCAGGAAATTAAATTTTAAAATATGTATTGAACAAATTGAGCTATTTAAACGTTATGTTTGAGATTCATAATATAGCATTCCCATATATTTTTTAGATTTTTATTCATAAATAATTACAAAGCATCCGCTCGTCTCTTCGGTATATTAAGGGAGTATTCTTAAAGCGGTCGTTCGTACAATATCGTGATTTTACAAAAATAATTTTATAGCAACCAATTAAGTGTATTGAGTTTTGTCTGATAATAAGAACATTTCTCTCGTATTTTAACAATAATCTAACATAATCGATGTTATCGATCGAAGTATGCACAACAACGCTTATTCATGGCACGACGTGTAATTTAATAAACTATCCACCGGGATCAAAAGTTTTATATTTAAGACGTATTTCAGTACATAACCAATCTATTTGAACCAAGTTTAACTAAATATAAACAACTTTAATTAAGTATTTACCATCCTAATGTGTTCATAATATTTCACATTTATAATTTTAGTAAAATCGTGTTTAATGGCCATACGTAAGCTTTAATTATCCGCCATATGCCGCCTCGAGCGTCTCACCTGCTTAAGTGGCTTGATACGCCTAAGAGTTATCTGAAACAGCATCTTGTTAAAATTACCGTGGATTATTTATACATAACATGTAAACAAATCTTTTAAGTGATTTTCTGATACGCGTTTCTTGTTCTTCAAAGCTTTTCAACTTTCTGAGTATATAAAATGAAGGGTTTGTAATTGTTTCTTAAACGTTTAACAACTGTGGTTGAAAATCAACCATAATTCATAAAGTTTGATCGATATTGATGTTCTTTTTTCAAAGTTATATAGATAGCCTATACCGGTGGTAGGACTCTGTCAAGCCTGAGGAGTCCGACTGGATAGGTACCACCCCCCTATCTATTTCTGCCGCCAAGCAACAATGATTGCATTGTTGTGTTCCGGTTTGAATGATAAGGTAGCCAGCGCAATTACAGGCAAGAGGCATATCATCTTAGTGACAACGTACCTGCGGCTCTGCATTTGTGATACCTAAAACCTAAGTGCATGAACCGTAGGTGTTATGGGCGACAGGTACTACTTTCCATCAGGTGCTCTGTCTGCTCGTTTGTCACTGAATCTCATAAAAAAAATCCAAAAGAATTTTGAAACGGGCCCATACAATCAGAGATTTGCACGTACAGACAAACAAACTTTTCATCTTTATATTATGTAAGTACTCGTATAATATTGATGAAGGTTATCTAACATCATGCTACGTCTTTTAACAGTGAAGTTATTATATACATATAAGTAAAATACGCGAGCGGATTCGCGGGTAAAAGAAAGTCAATAAATTTTGGCTTTCTGAAGTTCTTCTCTATATAAACTTTAACTATGTCAAACCTCCTCCGTACATGCAATATGCTTAAAAAGGGGTTCAAAGTTTTTGCTTTACGTATTAATATATAGATAAATATTGTGCAAGAGTATCTTGGGGATAGAAATGTGTGGAATAAATATACGTTGCAGAAAAACTATAATACTTATTGTATCAAAATACTGAAGCTTAAAGCTACTGTTGAATTTCTTGTCAGCTTTCTTATAAACCGGAAATAGTGTTTGTTAAGGATTAAAAGCTTTTGTTAAAGTTTAAAAAGTTCAAAATTAATTATATTATGAAAATGAGTTCCGCGAAACTTTGAAATAATAAAATGTTCTTACTAAAATTACAATCATAAAATCATTTTTCTACTTTAGATATCTTGACCCCTTGAACTTTACCCCTACTTAATACATTTTTTTATTTGTAAATTAAAAAAATATAGTAAATATAAATAAATAAATATGTTGGGACATTAACACACAGCACCATCTGGTTCCATGGTAAGCTACGAGGCTTGTGTTATGGATACCAGATAGTTGATACACTACACATATATAACTTTTAAATACATACATATTATAAATATAAACCCCCATGACTGGAGTACAAACATTCGTGCTCATCACACAAATGAATGCCCCCAGCGGGACTCGAACCCGCGACCGCTAGTATAGCAAGGGTCACTACAAACTGAGCCAAACGTGACGTCAAATACTAGTGATACTACAGAGTAAAAAATAAGATAGAGCGTACACAAAGGTGATTGAAGCCTTAAGTAGTAATATAATGTGTTATTTATAGTACTGGATTTATGTCACTGTGGCTTCACCTGTGCAACAAGAAGCAAAATAATCAAAATAATTATGTCGACATACATTATAAAAACTTATCCGAACAATACGTAGCAGAGAAAAAACATATTAATAAAAATAATGAATTATCTATAGGTACATGTAATAAAATTCAAACTGAGTCGAATCTGTACATTAAATATGTTTTGAGAGATTGATGTTATTAAAATAGTCATTATTATCGATACAGAGGCCGAATCTATAGTTTTTAAATTTTTTGTCAGTCTGTCTGTCTGTCCGTTCGTCCATACGTCCGTCTATCAGTCTGAACAGATTTTGATCAAATTTGGTATGAGGATAGCTGGTTTATCCGGATCAACATATAGGATACTTTTTACTGCGGGAAAATATCTCATCTCTGAGGAATATGTACTAAAAAAACTCTTGAAATCATGAGAGAGAGAGAGAGAGAGAGAGATGAGAACATCTCTAAAAAATGTATATTAGAAATGTAAACGTTAAAACGTAAGTATTAACATAAAATATAAAAAAAGAATAAAATAACATTTTTCTTTTAGACATCGATAATTTTGATTAGCTTCATTTATTGTTCTATACGCTTTCTCTTATTCTTAGTTTGAGTACTAATAATAACCCTTTTACGCGGGAACAAAATCAACGTATTTTACGTTAAAGTTCCCCTTTCGTTAAGTTAGAAGAGCCTCTCTTAATTGTAAAGTGTGTTTAAATTCCTATCACTTAACTCCTTGTAAGCACTCTAAGGGAGAATGAAATAATAACAGGGAATGCATGGAGTACACGTAATGGATGTAATTTTATTTAATATAGAGACGTACCTTCGCTTCGCTCGAGTTCGTTCTTAGGTAAGCGGGTTTTCTTCACAATTTCATCGGTTTTAATTTTTTTATGCGGAACCCTAATCCTTTTTGCTAAAATTAAAGTTGCCTAAGTTACTCCTTATAACATCAGCTATCTGCAGGTGAAAGCCTTAGAGAGAAGGAAAATATCGTGAGTAAACTAAAATGTCTGAGAGAACCTAGTAAGTTTTCGAAAGATCGTTTCGGCCAGCGCGGCGTGGTGGACTATGGCCTGATCCCTCTCATATTGAAGGGAGGTCCACGCCCAGCAGTGGGATGTTAAAAGCCGAATATAAGTTATTATGGTATGGTAGATATTTTATGCAGTGTAGCAAAACTGCTATGTAATTTAATTTTTGATGATTACAACATTAAGTAGAGGGAAAGAATGTTATAGAAGAATGTTAAGAAGAATGTACATATAATAAAATCATAACTGATCGCTGTCTGTACGTGGAAGGTATTTAAGAAAAACTGTTATTGGGGTCTTTATTAACGCAATAGAACTCAAAACAATGATTTTTAGAATTTTTGTCTGTTTGTCTGTGCGTGTTGCGCGCTAAACTCAGAAACGGCTAAACCAATTTGGGTGCGGTTTTCACTAATGTATTATGTAAGCTATACTTAATTTTTAGTATTAAATAAAAAAGTTATATCAATTTCAGAGTTACCACACACTAACCCGAGCGAAGCGAGGGTAAGTCGCTAGTCCTCAGTTAATATTTTCGCTTTATTATGTGCTAAAATAGCCAAACTATTTCTACAGTTCCTTGTTTCAGTATTCTTATTATATGTTATGTTATTGTATTACATTATTCTATTACAGAATACTTTGTGAGAACGTTTGTAGACGTTTTACTTTTGATGTATTACTGCTGTTTACTTTTGAGTTATTTGGAAGGATAATGGGATAATATCATCTCATTCATGTTTTTACCTACGTATTTCAAATAACCGTTACCGATTGGTCACAATTTGATCTTGATTATTATTAAAAATTTGAGGAAATCATTATATATGAATGAAATTTATCTATCAATATAAAAAAACCTGTTTCCAAATTTTTTTTTAATAATAAAAACAAAGTTGTCAATCTTACTAACATTATAAACTAGCGACTCACGCTCGCTTCGCTCGCGTTCGTCTCTACGTACGTTTTCACGGTCAGCTATGTTTAATGTTTATACTTAAATAGTAGCTTGCTACTCCTAAGATATTCATTTAAATTATATAAGGATTTACCCTCGCTTCACTCGGGTCACGGGTGCGTACGTACGCGTACGCGGATTTTGTTCACAATTTCATGGGTTTTATTTTTTTTCGCGGAACCCTGATTCTTTTTTACTAAAATAAAAGTAGCCTAAGTTACTCCTTATAACATCAGCTATCTGCCAGTGAAAGTCCCGTCAAAATCAGTTCAGCCGTTTCAGAGATTAGCCGGAAGAAACAGACCGACAAAAATTGTAAAAAATGTTGTTTTGGTATATATACCGTGTATACATCCATATGCATTTAGTAAAAAGCGGTTATTTTAATATTACAAACAGACACTCCAATTTTATTTATCTGTATAGATGTGAAAGTTTTGTTGTTTGGATGGATAATTCTTACTCAATCACGCCAGAACGGCTGAACGGATCTAAATGAAATTTAGCACAGAAATAGATTATAGTTATATAGAATAGCACATAGGCTAAGTTATTCCTTATAACATCACCTATCTGCCAGTGAAGATCCCGTCAAAATCAGTCCATCTATTTCAGAGATTAGCTGGAAAAAACAGGCAGACAGACAAAAATTAAAAAAAGTATAGCCTTGAAAATGATGTCGCGTGTAGGCTAAGCTTTTGTATAATATACATCAATGTTGTAGAATTATTGTAGTAACTTAATAAAATATTTAGTACTAGCGACTCACCCTCGCTTCGCTTCGGGTTCATCCCTAGACAAAAACAAATCTATCCCACGGGAACCGTTTATTTTTCCGGGTTGATATATAGCCTATAGCCTTTCTCGGTCAACGGGCTATCTAAGGCGAAAAGAATTTTTCAAATCGGATTAATAGTTTCTGAGATTAGCGCTTTCAACCTAACAAACAAACAAACTCTTCAGCTTTATAATATTAGTATAGATTTGAATTATTTTTGTGTGCAATGTCTATTTTTAAAATAAATTATAAGACATATTTCTTAACACTTGTACCATGACCGAATTCTTTCCCATAAACCCCCCGCTAATGGTCCTCAGCTATTAATCAATCTATAGGAACAAAACTTGAGCTTTGCTACCTTTAAGAATCCATTTTTTATGATCAAACCACAATTTATGTTCGCTATTTTTCTTCGCAAAATTATTATCATGTCATTTTGATCGATTAATCGTTTAAAATATATATGTATATGTTTTAAGTGTATATTATGCTATGTTATAACAGTAACTTATACGTTACTCAGGTCGTAATCTATCTGTATATGTACTATTCGCTCGAATAGGTCCAGCTGTTTCAAATTGAATAAGTAATAAACATACATATATATACATACATACATATATTGACGACACGTTTGGCTCAGTTTGTAGTGTTCCTACTTGTTGTGCCAGGGGTCGCGGGTTCGAGTCCCACTGGGGGCATTCATTTATGTGATCAGCACGAATGTTAGTACTCCAGTCATGGGTATTTATATTTATGATATGTATGTATTTAAAGTTATATATGTGTAGTGTATCAACTATCTGGTATCCATAACACAGGTCTCGTAGCTTACCATGGAACTAGATGGTGCGGTGTATTTAATGTTCCAACGTATTTATTTATTTACTAGCAGCACCACGCGGCTTCACCCGCGTTCAAACTACAAAAAAAATTTGGCTTTATAAGTAATAAAATTTTATGACTGTAATAATTTAGGTGTATATAACTTTGGGTCTTTAAAAATAACGTAGATATTAGTCTGTCAATTTGATAGCTAAGAAGTCCATATTTAGCCGAGTTATACATATGTTTCTAAATACTGGATAATTTGACTTAGGTACTAATATTATAAAGAAGTAAAGTTTGTGTGCTTGTGAGATTGTAAGGGGTAATTTCTGGCTCTACTGAACTGATTTAGATGAAATGTGATAAAAAGATAGTTTGAAACCCTGGGAAGGATAAAGGGTACTTCTTATCCCAGAAATCATCCCTTAAGAGGATGAAAATAGCTCACCCTCGCTTCGCTCGAGTTCGTCTCTAGAAAAACTAAAACAAATCCCACGGGAACCGTATATTATTCCGGGACAAAAAGTAGCCATTTGTTTTATGTATAAGTCAATAGTCATATTATTGTTGAGTTTTATTAAAATCTATTCAGTAGTTCAGTAGTTTTTGCGTGAAAGAGTAACAGACATACATACATCATTACTAACTTTTAAATTTATAATATATATATTTATATTATAAGAGACACATACAGCGATATACGTACTACAAGAGTACGCATCTCAAAAATTTTCAAATCAGAAGTGGGATATCTTGACCTTCCCTCGGTCAAGACGAAGACACCGCATTGAGAATAACTTCCACTACATATATCTCTAAAGTGAACGTAACGCTTGCGCGATGCAGACTACTACTACCGCCATCTAGTGTACAAACATTGAACTTGTATTCTTGCAAAAATTTTCTCATTTTATTATCTACGTTCTACAATTTCATAGACAGGTTTAGACGGGACCCTTAATGCCGATGCAAAGTAAAGCAAATCTATTTTAATACGTATAAATACACTAGCTTTTGCTCGCGACTTCGTCTGCGTGAAATAGTGACTTTGCTCGCAGAGCTCGCTATCAGGCGGCGCGGCGGCCAGCGCCCTCGCCTTGCATCGGGCCGAGAGCGCGCTCATCCATAGTCCGCGTAAAGTTAAATATGTATATTTTAAAACTATGATATCTCCTAAGATATTCATTAAAATCAAATGATGTCAAGGGCAATTTAGTTCAAAATTAAATACTTATGATGAACAACATATTTATTTGAATAAGGATTAATATCATGTTTATAAAAACACCTTAGGAAGTAATGCATTATTTTAGAACAAATTTGATTACCATAAAAAGGGTTATATTGAGTCAACCTTAAAAGATAGACATATGCTGTCACGGACTTTTTTTAGAACTTTTAAAGGGGAACAATTCCGTCATACACTATTTTTGCGTAACTTTAACCGTTTACGCAGCGCACGCAACGGAAGCTCTCAAAAGGAATCATTTTTTCTCGTTTTTGCAACATTTTTCATTTATGCTCCGCCCCATTAGTCGTAGCTTGATGTTATATAGCCTAAAGCCTTCGTCGATAAATGGACTATCATACACAAAAAGAATTTTTCAATTCCAACCAGTAGTTCCTGAGATTAGCGCGTTCAACCAAACTAACAAACAAACAATCAAACAAACTCTTGAGCTTTATAATATTAGTATAGATTTATACATACATGTATCATATCATTTCTAACATGATTACCACTTGCCGTACGGTGAAGGAAAACATCGTGAGGAAACCTGCATGTCTGAGAGAACCTAGCAAGTTTTCGAAAGACATGTGAATTCCGCCAACCAGCACTTATGCAGCGTGGTGGACTATGGTCTGATCCCCCTCGTATTGAAGGGAGGCCCACGCCCAGCAGTGGGACGTTAAAAGGGCTGAATACATACATGTATTATTGCAGTCTATCTTATGGCTAACTAGCGACTTTTGCCATAGATTTTATTGCTTTATCAGGATTCCTGAAGGCTGCCAATGGATTCTATCACTAAGCCTCCGTTGTCCGTCCATCTGTCTGTTTATTTATTTATTTTATTTATTTATTTATTTATTAGATTCACCAGTGGTAATTACAATATTACAAGTTATTATTATATTCGAGTACTATTGTTTAATAGCTAATTGCATTACCTTTTAAGGTGAATACCACATGCAAAGATGGAGATTTTATAAAATGTTTACATTATATCTATTACAATGGTTAAATACTATTACAAAAAGATTACAATTGGAATAAAAAAAACAGAAAGAATTACATAAGAAATTATAGGTATTTTTTTGCATTTTTTTGGAACTTAGCTAGCGAGTCTCCGAATGGATCCAAGGTGCTATGATTATTAATAATACTAGCATTTCCCGCGGCTCCGCCCGCGTTCAGATGATCAAAAACCAAATTCTTAGGTTTCACACATTAGTATACTCTTACATATAACACTTTCATTGCGCACCGTATGCTTGGTAAAAAATGGCAGTGATGATAATGCCACAAAGGTTCCTCCGTTAATCTCATATTTGATTTAGTAATATTGCACTTTTTGTTTTAGCAATAATATTTATGTATGTCTATACTTCTGTTTTGTTTGTTTAGTTTTGAGCGATAAACTCTCAAACTACGGAATTAATTTGAATTATTTTTTACTAATAGATAGCTATTGATTAATTTAATATTTAGCTGATTATTTAAATTACATAATGGTAACTTTTCTTAATGTTAATTTGTCGCAAAACAGGGATTGGTTAGCGCTAGTTAGTAATATTTTCCAAATCGATTTTCAAAAGAAAGTGTAATAAGTAAATAATTCTAAGCAAATGCTTTTTATTATTTCATCTGGCTCGGCTAATATGATTAAAATCGTAAGAATTTTATTATGTCCTTTAAGCCTTCACCTTCCAAGAAATGGTGTTAAAAAAAACTGAAAAAGTTGAGGTATAACAGTTCCTAAAATACTTTTGCAAAGTTTTTGAGATATGGAATATTTTTAGCTACCCGCTTTGTCAGTTTAACAGCCATTAACTTGTTTTCTACTTATTTTTACGGTTGATAAAATGAGTCGATATTGCGGAAACGTAAATATTATTCGTATTATATTATTTTGTGTTAACCTAACAAAACCTAACGTAAGTAAGAAAAACAACACAGTATTTTGCTATACGAAACCTATAATGCGCGAGTTGGATTTGCATTTGCCTAATTTTTACTTTAAAAGATAAAAAAATATATTAACATTATTTACTAAATAATAAAAATTTACAAATATTTTCATTTGAAAATTGTTTCGAACAACAAAATATTACTTATATGTTACTAAATTAAAGCCAAAAAGTTTGTTTTATTGATAATTTGAATACTGGCGGGGCCGCGGGTAATTTAGTACCTAGTAATTCTAATAAATTCATAGACAGGTCATATCTGTACATTATTATTTTTTTGGATTAAAACTACGTATTTTAAAAACACATGGCGACATCTATTGTCAAATATATAAATAACACATAAATAAATTTTCATCAAAATAACTATTTTAATGAATAAAATAGCGCTATTGATATTTCTTTTAAGATGAGATTTTTTTAATAGTTTTAACATATTAAGTTACCTTGCTAAAATTTTAATTGCATTGCTATGCATTGACCCGGATAACCTGCTATCACCATATAAAATTTCATCTAAATCCCTCCATTGGTTTTGCTGTGATACGGTTACGTACAGACAAACAGACAAAAATTCTAAAAACTATAGATTCGGCCTCTATATCGCTAATAATGAATATTTCAATAAGATTTTCCGAAAAATGTTGAATGTACGGATTCAGCTTAGTTACAATTTTATTATGTGTATAGTTACTCATTTTTAAAATCAAAAGTTTGCTTTATTGATAATTTCAATACGGGTGGGGCTGCGGGTTATTTAGTAGTAGGTAATTCTACATACATTCATTTTTTTGGAATTAAAACTACGTATTTTAAAAACACATGGCGACATCTATTGTCGAGTATCTAAATACACATAAATAAATATTAATTAAAATAACTATTGTAATGGATAAAATAGCGCTTTTGATAATTTGATTTTCAAGATAAGCTATTTTTATAGTTTTTACCATATTTTGTAAGTTACCTTGCTAAACTGTTTACAAATAGTATCGTCGTGGTTTTGTTCCTACCAGTTTTTGTATTTTTTTTTCAGAAATGAGATATTTTCTCGCGGTAAAAAGCATCCTATATGTTGACCCGGATAACCAGCTATCATCATACCAAATTTCATCAAAATCCCTCCAGTGGTTTTTCTGTGATGCGGTAACAGACAGACAGACAGACAGACAGACAGACAAAAATTCTAAAAACTATAGATTCGGCCTCTGCATCGATAATAATGTCTATTTCAATAAGATTTTCCAAAAAATATTTAATGTACAGATTCGGCTTAGTTAGAATTTTATAATATGTACTAGCATTTCCCGCGGCTCCGCCCGCGTTCAGATGATCAAAAACCAAATTCTTAGGTTTTACACATTAGTATACTCTTACATTATACATTACTTTCATTGCACACCGCATGATTGGTAAATAATGGCAGTGATTGACAATGCCACAAAGGTTCCTCCGTTAAATTGAACTTTTTGTTTTAGCAATAATATTTATGTATGTCTATACTTCTGTTTTGTTTGTTTTTTTAGTTTTTCACGATAAAATCTCAAACTACGGAATTAATTTTAATCATTTTTTACTAATAGTATTAGTAATATTAGTATTTATACTATAGATTAATTTAATATATAGCTGATTATTTCAATTACATAATGATAACTTTTCTTAATTAGCGCTAGTTAATAATATTTTCCAAAACGATTTTCAAAAGAAAGTGTAATAAGTAGATAATTCTAAGCGAATACATTTTTTTATTTCATATGGCTCTGCTAATATGATTAAAGTCGTAAGCATTTTATTGTGTCCTTTAAGCCTTTATCTTCCAAGAAAAGGTGTCAAGAAAAAGCGAAAAAGTTGAGGTATAACAGTTCCTAAAATACTTTTTCATAGTTTTTGAGATATGAAATATTTTTAGTTACCAGCTGTGGCAGTTTAACAGCCATAAACTTGTTTTCCATAAAATGTTATAAAATAATATAAATTGAACTTATTTTTACGGTGCAAAAAATGAGTACGTATTGTGGAAACGTAAATATTATTCGTATTTATTTTAGTGTTAACCATACAAAACACGTAAGTAAGAAAAACAACATAGCATTTTGCTATACGAAACCTAAAATGCGCGAGTTGGATTTACATTTGCCCAATTTTTACATTAAAAGATTGAAAAACATTAACATTATTTACTAAACAATAAAAATTTACAAATATTCTCATTTGAAAATTGTTTCGGCCAACAAAATATTACTAATCTATACATATTATAAAATTCTAAATAAGTCAAATCTGTACATTAAATATTTTTTGGAAAATCTTATTGAAATAGACATTATTATCGATGCAGAGGCCGAATCTATAGTTTTTAGAATTTTTGTCTGTCTGTCTGTCTGTCTGTCTGTCTGTCTGTCTGTCTGTCTGTCTGTCTGTCTGTCTGTTACCGCATCACAGAAAAACCACTGGAGGGATTTTGATGAAATTTGGTATGATGATAGCTGGTTATCCGGGTCAACATATAGGATACTTTTTACCGCGGGAAAATATCTCATTTCTGAGAAAAAATACAAAAACTGGTTGGAACAAAACCACGATGATACTATCTGTAAACAGTTTAGCAAGGTAACTTACTAAATATGGTAAAAACTATTAAAAATAGCTTATCTTGAAAATCAAATTATCAATAATGCTATTTTATCCATTAAAATAGTTAGTTTAATTAATATATACTTATATGTTATTTAGATATTCGACAATAGATGTCGCCATGTGTTATTAAAATACGTAGTTTTAATTCACAAAAAATGAATGTACAGATATGACCTTTCTACGATTTTATTAGAATTACTGCTAAACTACCCGGAGCCCCCGCCCGTGTTCAAATTTTCAGTAAAGCAAACTTTTTGACTTTATAAATTAGTAACTATACATATAATAAAATTGTAACTAAGCCGAATCCGTAAATTTTATATTTTACCTAAAATCTTATTGAAATATTCATTATTAGCGATATAGAGCGATAGATAATGAAATTTGGTACAGTGATGGTTATCCGGCTCAACATATAGGATACTTTTAAGCGCAGAAAAATATCTCATTTCTGAGAAAAAATACAAAAACTGGTTAAAATAAAAGCACGATGATACTATTAACATTTTAGCAAAGTAACTTACTTATATACGTTAAAACTATTAAAAGAAGCTTATCTTAAAAGAAATATCAATAGCGTTATTTTATTCATTAAAATAGTTATTTTAATGAAAATTTATTTATGTGTTATTTAGACATTTGACAATAGATGTCGCCATGTGTTTTTAAAATACGTAGTTTTAATTCAAAAAAAATTACAGATATGACCTTTCTATGACTTTATTAGAATTATTACTAAATTACCCGCGGCTCCGCCCGTGTTCAAATTTTCGATAAAACAAACACTTGGCTTTATAAATTAGTAATATTTCGTTGGCCAAAACAATTTTCGAATGAAAGTATTTGTAATTTTTATTGTTTAGTAAATAATGTTAGTATTTTTTAATCTTTTAATGTAAAAAATGGGCAAATGCAAATCCAACTCGCGCATTATAGGTTTCGTATAGCAAAATGTTGTTGTTTTCCTTACTTCTATGTGTTGTAAGGTTAACACTAAAATAAATACGAATAATATTTACGTTTCCACAATATCGACTCATTCATATTATTTTATAACATTTTATGGAAACCAAGATTATGGCTGTTAAACTGACAAAGCGGGTAACTAAAAATATTCCATATCTCAAAAACTTTGAAAAAGTATTTTAGGAACTGTTATACCTCAACTTTTTTAGTACTTTTTGACACCATTTCTTGGAAGGTAAAGGCTTAAAGGACACAATAAAATGCTTACGACTTTAATCATGTTAGCCGTACCATATGATATAATAAACAGTATTTGCTTGGAATATTAAATTAATCAGTAGCTGTCTATTAGTAAAACATGAATAAAATTAATTCCGTAGTTTGAGAGTTTATCGCCCAAAACTAAACAAACAAACAAAACAAAAGTATAGACAAACATAAATGTTATTGCTAAAACAGAAAGTGCAATATTGCTAAATCAAATATGAGATTAACGTAGGAATCTTTGTGGCATTGTCAATCACCGCCATTATTTACCAATCATGCGGTGCGCAATGAAATTGGTATAATATATGTAAGAGTATACTAATATGTAAAACCTAAGAATTTGTTATTTGATCTTCTGAACGCGGGCGGAGCCGCGGGAAATGCTAGTATGTTACTAATTTATAAAGTCAAAAAGTTTGTTTTATTAAAAATTTAAGCACGGGCAGGGCCGCGGGTAATTTAGTAGTAATTATAGTAAAGTCATAGAAAGGTTATATCTGTACATTTTTTTTTGATAAAACTACGTATTTTAAAAACACATGGCGACATCTATTGTCAAATAGCTAAATAACACATAAATTTTCATTAAAATAACTATTTTAATGAATAAAATAGCGCTGTTAATATTTCTTTTAAGATAAGTTTTTTTTAATAGTTTTAACATAATATATAAGTTACCTTGCTAAAATATTAATAGCATCATTGTGCTTTTACTTTAACCAGTTTTTGTATTTTTTCTCAGAAATGAGATATTTTCCTGCGGTAAAAAGAATCCTATGTGTTGACCCGGATAACCTGCTATTACCATACCAAATTTCATAAAAATCCCTCTAGTGGTTTTTCTGTGATGCGGTCACATACAGACAGACTGAAAAATTCTAAAAACTATAGATTCGGGCTCTATATCGTTAATATTGAGTATTTCAATAAGATTTTCCGAAAAAATATTGAATTTAGGGGTTCGGCTTAGTTACAATTTTATTGTATGTATAGTTACTAATTTATGAAGCGAAAAAGTTTGCTTTGCTGATAATTTAAACACGGGCGGAGCCGCGGGTGATTTAGTAGTAATTCTAATAAAATCGAAAAAAGGTCATATCTGTGCATTAATTTTTTTGGGATTAAAACTATGTATTTTAAAAACACATGGCGACATCTATTGTCGAATATCTAAATAACACATAAATAAATATTAATTAAAAAGCCTATTATAATGGATAAAATAGCGCTTTTGATAATTTGATTTTCAAGATAAGCTATTTTTATAGTTTTTACCATATTTTGTAAGTTACCTTGCTAAACTGTTTACAAATAGTATCGTTGTGGTTTTGTTCCTACCAGTTTTTGTATTTTTTTTTCAGAAATGAGATATTTTCTTGCGGTAAAAAGTATCCTATATGTTGACCCGGATAACCAGCTATCATCATACCAAATTTCATCAAAATCCCTCCAGTGGTTTTTCTGTGATGCGGTAACAGACAGACAGACAGACAGACAGACAGACAGACAGACAGACAGACAGACAGACAGACAGACAGACAAAAATTCTAAAAACTATAGATTCGGCCTCTGCATCGATAATAATGTCTATTTCAATAAGATTTTCCAAAAAATATTTAATGTACAGATTCGGCTTAGTTAGAATTTTATAATATGTATAGATAGATTACATAAACGTGACAAGGGTGAGTGATTACCTAAAACAGATCTACGAGTAGGCGCTACGAGAATGTTGATCAGCTTGCGTGGACATCTAGGCACTTTTAGATTGAACGATGATACTAGCGATGGATTGTCATACATACTACTGTTAGCGGTCTGTATCTCATGAACCGTAATAGATAGAGAGTTGAAATTTTCACAGTCTGTATTTCTATTGCCGCTATAAGAATAAATAAGAAATAAACAAGGTAGCAAATTTCAGAATGACGCCATGCAAATTAAAAAAAAACGATTAGTAAGTATATAATAGTGTTTTATCTTGTATGATGTTACGGTGCTTCGTTTGCTAGTCCCGTCCATGTCGGGTAGGCACTGTCTGTAACAACTATATACCTTTGAGATGTCTAAAACCTTAGTCTCTCCCGTAACCATGATTGCTGTAAAGCATTCGAAACGTCGGGAACCAAAAATCAGAATAAATCCGCGAAAAAATCCGATAAGATAGTTTTATTTAAAATGTATCTAAAGTATACTTAGTAGGAGTATCTAATTTGCTTTTTGTACGTACTGGTATATTAAGTCATTACTATAGTAGGTATAGCATTACACTATAGCAAACCATCGTTGTAGTGAAGCCTCATCACGAAACAACACAGTCATTAGACAAAAAGTGTTGTAACATAAAAATAAAACACAAATATCTAAAAGTCAGATCACGGCGAGAATTTACCTTAAAAAGCGATTTATTTCACTCCAGCCGTATTATCGGGATCCTGAGGGCGTAGAGTTAAATATATTGTATCGTTGCACTCGAATGAGTTTAACGACCGATCTGTAAGTTATTGAAGCGACTTCCACTGACACGAGGTGTTTAGATATGAGAGTAACATTTGTAGAAGCTTAAGCTTGAAGTAAAAATTGATATGCATCAGTTTGTTGTATATTTTTTTGTATATATCGTTTTTTGTATACTTCAATCTATATTTAATATTATAAAGCTGAACAGTTTGTTTGTTTGTTTGTTTGGTTGAATGCGCTAATCTCAGGAACTACTAATCCGATTTGAAAAATTCTTTTTGCATTAGATAGCCCGTTAACTGAGGAAGGCTATAGGCTATATATGAAAAATGTACGGTTCCCGTGGGATAGATTTGTTTTTGTCTAGGGATGAACCCGACGCGAAGCGAGGGTGTGTCGCTAGTGTTAAATATACAAAAACTTTAGTAGAATTTTAAGTACCAAATTGATCATTAAAGATTTATTTAAATGACGAAGGCTATCTAGTATCACACAAATACGAGCACATAAAAAACTACGCGAGAAAAAACGCGTACTAAAGTTATATAAATATAGTTTATTTGGATATAAACTATACTACAATAACAATAGATAACATAACAATAGTAATAAAAAAAACAATGATGTTTGTATACTAGTGCACTGTTACAAATAGAAATGCCGCTCAGTAAAAACAATAATAATTTAATATACGATGTTAGTTGGGAACATGCCTTTTTATCAGTTATAGCGACTCACCCTCGCTTCGCTCGGCTTCGTCCCTAGGTTGATTCCCCATACAAACTTTCATCCCCACTTTCACCACCTTAAGGGATGATTTCCGGGATAAAAACTATCCTACATCCTTCCCAGGGTCTCAAACTATCTTTTTACCAAATTTCATCTTAATCGGTTCAGTAGTTTCGGAGCCTATTCGGTGCAAACAAACAAACAAACAATCAAATTTTTCCTCTTTATAATATTAGTATAGATGGAGGTACCATACATTTGTGTCTTAATAAGGCTATTATTCTTTTTAATTCCAGCTCATATTCATTTTCATAAACTTGACATAAAACAAATTATGCAGGAAAATGTGTCTGTAGATAAGTGCAACACTTAACATGTTCAACGCGATCGTCTCAAAGTTGAAGACAAAAGAACACATTGTTATTTGTGTCCTGGCCATTAATCGTGGCGGCGTACAATAGCGCTCTGATTGGAAAAGTTTACCTTTCAAAGTTTTCATATTAATTCCGCTTAGTTCACTCCATTATTTGTAACACGATGAGTGTAATAATTCATTTCTCTTTTTATGAGATCGTCTGGAGGTGTTGGACATTTTGTGGCTGTAGTAACTCTAATGCTGTCTACAGAGGAAAGGAAAGAAAAAAGTTGGTGTAAAATCTCGAATATGATGAATTTTGTGGCGTTTGATTAATGAAACTTGAAATCGCAAAGTCGCAAAAAAAATTGTCGCGTAGTGGAGATTAACGTCTTTATGCCAAGAATCTTCTCAAAAAACTTTTGGTTGCACCCCTTCCCAATCTTTTTTTTTCTCTCTGCCCAAAGGTTGCCTGGAAGAGATCGCTCACTTAGCGATAAGGCCGCCTGTTGTGCTATACCTTCTTTTATGTATATATGTCATGTATATTTTGGTGTGCAATAAAGAATATTTGATTTGATTTGACTTCTCTTCTTTGTCCAACCCTCTTTGAAGTTTAGCTGGGGTCGGGTCTCCTTGTATGATTGCGCCAGAGTATTCTACTCTGGCTTGTCTGTGTATTCAGGCTATCTCTCTGGATCTCTTTCTTCATATTTAACCACCAGGTGGCACGTGGTCTTCCTCTTCCTCGCGAATGATCAGAAATATTTAGGAATTAATGTATAAGATGATCGTCATTTCGTGAGGATATGGCCGTACCAACGCATTCGGTTTTAGCTTTTCAGCTATAGCTGCTACCTTAAGCGATCTGATATATTTGATTAGCACTTTGTCTAGTCGGGTTACACCTCCCGCCCATCTGAGCATTCATATGCAATTGTTGTTCGTGTGCCTTTTTATGGCCCAGCACTCTGGTCCATGCGTCATGACGTTTTATACCAAAAATTATTAAATAAATGGCATTTTTTTCCAAATCTGATTAATTGTTTATAACAAAACAAACAAAAAAGAACTGAAAATACCATATTACAGTTAGAGTACGCTCTTATTAATTTTATAAATTTAAAAGAAAATATTCAAAGTTCAAAGGAAACTCGTATTTTCGGGTAAAAAATAAATTACAAGCTAGGTATAATAACTCGACCAAATTCACGTGAGCATATCGAAATCGTAATAGCGGCTTAATAATCCGCTGTACATTGCACTTTCGAGATATTATGCAAGATTTGCCCTCGGCTTATAGCGTGCGCCCTGAAATATACTCAGTTTACCTGATAATTGTTTTTCGGGTTAGGCCAAATGAGTTTTCGAATTTACATTTGTTTTCCATTTTATTGACCCTGAGCTTCTCTAACAGGATTTAAAGATTTTTAAGTTATTAGGTATTATCCAAACACCAAGCGTATGCGATGCTATCAGTAGCTTTTAAAAATTATTAATACTATTAATATTTTTTTTTAAAACACGGTACAACTTCAAAATTAATGTATTGAGAAAAAATATTATTATTATTTAAACTATTAATATGATTACTTATTAAAAAAAAATATTACGTTTGTATTAATTTGTCTATTTTGAAAGACGAGGTTTCAAAATTATTTGTATATGTTACCGGCCAAACTAGCTTTTAGGCCAAACTTGTTTATCCTATAGGCTAAACGGGTTTATCCAAAGTGTATCAGGATATACTAGTTAAACCCAGGACAATCTAGTTTGGTCTAAATACTTTAGGCTTAACCAGTTTGGGTTTAGATGAACTTGTTTGGCCTGAAATTAATTTGGCCGGTAACATATACAAGACACCAAATCATAGTGATAAACCCAGATACATATATCCTACAATGATTGAAGAATAGATATCGAATAAATTATAAGTATAACATATATTATGTAGGTTCGGATCCCTTTGCTTCGTTTGATTCCCATTGTATTCTTTATATTTTACAGGACTTGCACAACTAAGGTGAAGTAAAAGCCCAAGAGCCACGTAACAATGAATTGCATGAAAAAAAATAAAATTCGTTTACACTTTCAAGTGCAATTAAGTCTTTAAGCTTTTATAGTTATGAATAATATTTTCATGGTGTAAAATGGCATATACTTTTTACCACTTTTATGTGTCGAGACTACAATCGAGTTCCAAGCGCTGCTAGTGACATTGGTAGTGGTAACAGACGTGCAAAATGGATTAGAAAGAGAGTAAATAGTATATCTGCCAAAATCAATTTTAACATCAGACCGCAAGAACTTTGACAAAATATCAGTAGCACATAAAAGTAAATGATAACATGATTAATATCTGGATTTACATCATAAAATCTATACTTTAATATTATAAAGCTGAAGAGTTTGTTTGTTTGTTTGGTTGAACGCGCTAATCTCAGGAACTACTAATCCGATTTGAAAAATTCTTTTTGCATTAGATAGCCCGTTAACTGAGGAAGGCTATAGGCTATACATCATCCCGGAAAAATGTACGGTTCCCGTAGGATTGATTTGTTTTTGTCTAGGGACGAACCCGAAGCGAAGCGAGGGCGAGTCGCTAGTATTGTTATAAAAATGTATTAAGGGTTAGTTAGATAGTTTTTTTTTTTAACGTTGGGAAATGCATTTACGCATACCACCTGTAGGCATACAGATGGTTATGTGGGACTCACCGGCTAGAAAAGCTAGTACTACCCACTTAAACCCAACAATCCTCACCCGTCTTAATGGGGCGTCGCAGTATCGCTTACGCACTCAACTACGACGCCCCGACGGCAGGTCTACCGAAGCATACCACAACAACCATGAGTTTGCTCCACAGTCTACTCTAATGTCAGAGAAGTACCAGGAGCAGCCCGCATGGTACACCGCCCACCGAAGTGGGCCACCTCCCACCGCCCACCGAAGTGGACCTCCTCCCTGTGCGTTTCTTGGCTTCGCGCCCGGCTAAACTACCGGACGCCAATGAGCCCCCCACCACGACAAGGTGAAAGCACGTTGAGAGGGACCCAAATAGATACCGCGTCACAAAAATGCAAAAGTTTCTCATCAGCGAAACACTCGTAAGTATAATAATTTTGTGTAACTTTAACACCGGAATAAAACTTAGCTTTTAACTTAGCTCTTAATATGAGTAATATTAATATTTAATATGAGTACATATACTTAATATGAGTACATTCGAATGTTTGTTTATTTGTGTTTGCTTATAATCACGATGGCATGATTTTTGCATAGATATACTAGTTTATGGCTCGAAGAGTGTATCATATTGGATGATGGATGATATACCAATATTAAAATGTACTAAAGTGGGAGCCGCGGTGAAAAGGGCTAAACTACTCAAGTTGCTTAAATACGCCTCCTTTAGTCAAAATTATGCCTTTATAACTGTAAAAACCCTTGGTCCATAGAGTCAAAGTGCTAAACACTTCTTAAAAGACAATATCGTCTTATCGCCTCTATTAGGGACAAGAGAGTTGGCTAGTTTTTCTCCCAAAGAATCGGCATTGTCATTCAGCGGGGGAATGCGGCTAGCATTCTTGCCACAATTCCACGCGGACATGACTTGTGCAGTAATAATAATTAAGTGTACATTTGTTTTGTATACATAACTAAGTATATTTGACATGTACTTACAATTGTTTATCTCATGTATTCATGTTATTAGATTATTAGACATGTGTTACTTGAATTGACGACAGTATAGCGACCGAATACCGTAGTTTAAATAGTTAAAGTACTAAACGGAGTTTCCCTTTGGTAAGGCAGTTTGATTTGCTATGACGCTACTATGACGTGTTAAGTGTGCATCTTTGTCGACACGTTTGGCTCAGTTTGTGACGATGTCGCGGGTTCGAGTCCCGCTGGGGGCATTCATTTGTGTGATGAGCACGAATGTTTGTACTCCAGCCATAGGTGTTTATATTTATAATATGTAAAGTTATATATGTGTTGTGTATCAACTATCTGGTATCCATAACACAGGCCTCGTAGCTTACCATGGAAGTAGATGGTGCTGTGTGTTAATGCCCCAACATATTTATTTATTTACATATTTATCTTTATTGATGCGGTCCTACTGGACCCAAAATATAGCCTAGTGGAAGTCGTTAACTGTATTTCGATAAATAAATGAAACAGTATACATAGCTAATGAATTCATTTATAACAAACAAATACACCCCTCCTTTACGGTTTTACACTTAAAGACGGCATGTTTTCTGAAGTGAATTTACATAGCAATAAGTTAATTCATTATTCAAGTAAACATTAATTTACGGTGAAATTGCGTATTTATTTATAGAGAGAATGTGCGGAACCAAATAACAGGTGGCGATTTACCGCTAACGATCCGCATTGCGTCAGGACCTTTTGTCTCGTAAAATTGCCGTAACTGTAGGGTGTCTTCGCGTTTGGCTAACAAATCTTGATACTTGATATTTTAAACAAAATCATTATCGGATTACTAGTATAAATGTTACTTTACACTGAAAGTGCTGAACGGATTTGGATGAAACTTAGTACACAGATAGACTACGACCAGACATCGCACTTAGGCTGCCCGCTGCGGTTAATCATCTAAGAACAGATGCGAGTGAAGAGAGCATAAGGGGTCATTCAAGTATTACGTAAGCAGAATTTTAACCATTATTATCCCCTCCCTCTCCCATGTCAACAAAACTAAGCAAAGCAAAGACAATTTGGTGCTTACGTAATACTTGAATAGCCCTTAAGTCGCCAGTTACACTAATATAAATGTGTAAGTGTAAATAAAATCTACGGTGTACTGCAGTGCCACCTACCGGTCCAGTTGTGAGTTTAAGCCATCCAGGGATCCACTTAAACAAAAAACTAGTTATCAAAATCGGTCCAACCATTTAGCAGGAGTTTGGTGACATACACAAGTATGGAAGAATATATGTGAGAGAAAATAGCGATGGGGCAGTCCCCACAAAATCACCCGAGGGCGTGTGAATAGCAGGACGGCCGTGACGGAGGAGGATTTAGTTACCTTTTTCTGCTATACAACCTTATTATTGTTTAAAGTCACTATGTTATTTAGTTTACTTTTTATTGCTTTTAAAGTTATTTTATATTTAGAGCAGAGACTACGTCTCGAGCGGGGTCGAGACGCCATCATGACATTCATTGGACATACGTTGTTTGATCATGGTGGTTCATAGAGAGTTATACTTTGATATTGAAAGTCTGATTGGTGACTATAAACCCGCTGCTCCGCAAAATTATTAGAATTGCCGTTTCAAGTTTATAACATTGTGATTTCCATCATTAAATTGTAATTGAGCATTGTGAAGTCTTTATTGTTTGAGCCCTGATAACGCCCACAAGATTAGTAACCACTAAAATTGACGTTCGTAGTATATAGATAACGCGTCATATATCTATATCTATATCTATACATATTATAAAATTCTAACTAAGCCGAATCTGTACATTAAATATTTTTTGGAAAATCTTATTGAAATAGACATTATTATCGATGCAGAGGCCGAATCTATAGTTTTTAGAATTTTTGTCTGTCTGTCTGTCTGTCTGTCTGTCTGTCTGTCTGTCTGTCTGTCTGTCTGTCTGTTACCGCATCACAGAAAAACCACTGGAGGGATTTTGATGAAATTTGGTATGATGATAGCTGATTATCCGGGTCAACATATAGGATACTTTTTACCGCGAGAAAATATCTCATTTCTGAAAAAAAATACAAAAACTGGTAGGAACAAAACCACGACGATACTATTTGTAAACAGTTTAGCAAGGTAACTTACAAAATATGGTAAAAACTATAAAAATAGCTTATCTTGAAAATCAAATTATCAAAAGCGCTATTTTATCCATTAAAATAGTTATTTTAATTAATATTTATTTATGTGTTATTTAGATATTCGACAATAGATGTCGCCATGTGTTTTTAAAATACATAGTTTTAATCCCAAAAAAATTAATGTACAGATATGACCTTTTTTCGATTTTATTAGAATTACTACTAAATCACCCGCGGCTCCGCCCGTGTTTAAATTATCAGTAAAGCAAACTTTTTCGCTTCATAAATTAGTAACTATACATACAATAAAATTGTAACTAAGCCGAACCCCAAAATTTAATATTTTTTCGAAAAATCTTATTGAAATATTCATTATTAGCGATATAGAGCCCGAATCTATAGTTTTTAGAATTTTTTCTGTCTTTCTGAATGCCACTGCATGAAAAAACCACTTGAGGGAATTTTATGAAATTTGGTATGGTAATAGCAGGTTATCCGGGTCAACACATAGCATTCTTTTTACCGCAGGAAAATATCTCATTTCTGAGAAAAAATACAAAAACTGGTTAAAGTAAAAGCACGATGATGCTATTAATACTTTAGCAAGGTAACTTATATATTATGTTAAAACTATTAAAAAAACTTATCTTAAAAGAAATATTAACAGCGCTATTTTATTCATTAAAATAGTTATTTTAATGAAAATTTATTTATGTATTATTTAGCTATTTGACAATAGATGTCGCCATGTGTTTTTAAAATACGTAGTTTTATCCAAAAAAAAAATGTACAGATATAACCTTTCTATGACTTTACTATAATTACTACTAAATTACCCGCGGCCCTGCCCGTGCTTAAATTTTTAATAAAACAAACTTTTTGGCTTTATAAATTAGTAACATATTAGTAATATTTTGTTGGCCGAAACAATTTTCAAATGAGAATATTTGTAAATTTTTATTGTTTAGTAAATAATGTTAATGTTTTTTAATCTTTTAATGTAAAAATTGGGCAAATATAAATCCAACTCGCGCATTTTAGGTTTCGTACAGCAAAATGCTATGTTGTTTTTCTTACTTTGTATGGTTAACGTTAAAGTTTATGACTGTTAAACTGCCAAAGCGGATAACTAAAAATATTTCATATCTCAAAAACTATGATAAAGTATTTTAGGAACTGTTATACCTCAACTTTTTCACTTTTTCTTGACACCTTTTCTTGGAAGGTAAAGGCTTAAAGGACACAATAAAATGCTTGCGACTTTAATCATATTAGCCGAGCCATATGAAATAAAGAAATGTATTCGCTTAGAATTATTTACTTATTACACTTTCTTTTGAAAATCGTTTTGGAAAATATTACTAACTAGCGCTAATTAAGAAAAGTTATCATTATGTAATTTAAATAATCAGCTATATATTAAATTAATCTATAGCTGTCTATTAGTAAAAAATGTTTAAAATTAATTCCGTAGTTTGAGAGTTTATCGCCCAAAACTAAAGAAACAAACAAAACAGAAGTATAGACATACATAAATGTTATTGCTAAAACAAAAAATTCAATTTAACGGAGGAACCTTTGTGGCATTGACAATCACTGCCATTATTTACCAATCATGCGGTGCGCAATGAAAGTAATGTATAATGTAAGAGTATACTAATGTGTAAAACCTAAGGATTTGGTTTTTGATCATCTGAACGCGGGCGGAGCCGCGGGAAATGCTAGTAAAAATAATAAAAACGCTGCAGGAAATTTCTGATTACATCAATTCTACTTTAACATTAAATTCTGTATTAATACTCCTAACATTAGTTTTAACTAAACGTTTTAAAATAATGAGTTTAACTAACTTAACGTGGCATTTAACTGGTAGTTTAACTGAATCGTGGTCACCGTTTGGCCGACCGCGTAAGGACGTCGGTCTCCATACGTGCGGTGACTCGGTCGCCTTGATATTGTTCATAAACATTTATGATGAAATCGTAAACAGAGGTATTAGTGGATTGGATCTTACATTTAATCTATATATTATAATATCATTTTATAGCTTCATCTATACCTCTGAGATAAACAAAGAGATGATATTGACAATCTATACATATAATAAAATTGTAACTAAGCCGAATCTGTACATTAAATAATATTTTTTGGAAAATTTTATTGAAATAGTTATTATTATCGATACAAAGGCCGAATCTATAGTTTTTAGAATTTTTGTCTGTCTATCTATCTGTCTGTCTGTCTGTTACCGCGTCAAAGAAAAACCACTGGAGGGATTTTGATGAAATTTGGTATGAGAATAGCTGGTTATCTGGGTCAACATAGAGAATACTTTTTACTGCGTGAAAATATGTCATCTTTGAGAAATCTATACTAAACGTTAAAACGTAAGTAGGGACGAACCCGAGCGGAGCGAGGGTGAGTCGCTAGTATAAAATACGTGTATAAGTACCTGTACGTTTTGATTTTTCAAGTAATCGAAAACAATATAATCTTTCTAATATTATAAAGGGCTTGTAAGTTTGTTCTCCTTTCAATAACAAAGCAATTAGAAGGCGTGACTCTTTGTCGATACTGTTACAGTGTAACTTGACAACTAGATTGGACATAGGTTCTTACTTTAGCACTAGATAGTACCTGTAGGCTGATGTAACAGGTTACTTCAATTCAACAAAACTATAATAGCTGTATTTATACTAATACGTGCAAATTGTGGATCTTTCTCCTGAGATTTTCCCTGAACGCTATAATATGGGGCGCTTCAAGAGTCGTGTCCTAGGTCCCTTTAAGGCAGGCAAAATATTGGCAACTTCTCTTTATGTAGCAGCTGTCTCTAAGCGACGGTATCCACTTACCATCAAGTAGATCGTTTGCTCGTGCCCCTCTTTCAATGAAAAATAATAATAGATTTTTTTTTAGTATGTAAAATTCGAAACGCAAGTACCATGTGACATCTTGTGTATATAGAGAACTGTCTAAAGGCCTGAAGTACAATTTTCACTTTAAAATTAAGAGTGTATCAGACAATAGCGTAGTATTTTTCAACTTAGAACTCAAACGCTCAAACGAATTTCAACTTAAAGGCTTTATCAATTTTCTAACTCCATCATTAGATCATCTCGATATCGTCATTATGAATCATACAAGAGTAGGTTAAAACTGACTTTCAATATGATTAAAGCTATTTACAAGTGAAGCTAAAAGAAGCGTTCTAAATTTTAAATAAAACTATCTTTTCGGCATTTTTTTGCGAATAACATGTTATAACAAAAGAAAAATCTAGACTAAATTATGCCCTAATTATAAGCTATACTACATTTTAATAAGAAAACAACATAATAATTACATAATAATAGTTTAAATTAGTGAGAAAAAATAAAATTAAAAATTAACAGTAAGTAAAATTAAACCGAGAAAGTGATTTAGACATACGTATCTACAATACTGTAGGCCAATTTCTTTTCATATATAGCGCTATATACAAAAATATAATAAATACATGAAGACGTAAAAAGATATAAATATTAATAGAAATATTATACGAATATCATAATGTAAAAAGGATTCTCGTAATATATTCATTCAGATTGTAACCTAAGGAAAAAAACTGAATGATATCTAGGTTCTTTTTCTATCCGGCGTAATGTGTAGGTGGAGTATAATACAGCTTTATTTAATTCCATACAGATTACAGTGATAAGTTTATATACATATAAATATAATTGATTTTATTAAGCACTAGTAACTTACCCTCGCTCCGCTCGGGTTCGTCCCTAGTTACGTTTTAACGTTTAGCTCAGAGATGAGATATTATCTCGCAGTAAAAAGTATCCTATATGTTGACCCGGATAACCAGCTATCATCATACCAATCATCAAAATCTGTCCAGTGGTTTTTCCGTGATGCGATAACAGACAGACAGGCAGACAGACAGACAAAAGTTCTAAAAACTATAGATTTGGTTTCTGTATCGATAATAAAGTCTATTTAAATAAGATTTTCAAAAAAATATATAATATACAGATTTGGCTTAGATAAGTTTAATTCGTGTATTTAGTTCAAATTTAATTTATTTTTTATTTTAGTTGTTATTGTTTGTATGAACCCCTTTCGGGTAAAAGCCTCCCCCATGGAATGTTACAATTCTCTATCCTTAGCTGTGTCCAGCCAACTTCCACCCGCCAACGCTACTATTATTATTACTATTCTTTATTGCACTTATAAGTAAAATACAGTGATTAAGAAACAATAATATTAATTAGCAAAGGTGGACTTATCTCTAGAAGAGATCTCTTCCAGTCAACCTAATTGAGTAAGAGAGATAGTATTAAAAAGCAGGCTAGAGACTATTTCGTCTGTCCATCTGGCCCTTGGTCGACCTCTTGCTCTGGTGCCTCTTGGCTCTGACCACTTTACTGACTTTAGGGTCCATCTATCGTCCTTGTATCGAGCTAAGTGACCCGCCACTTCCATTTTCCGTTCTCGCATACTTTTGTCTTTTTCCGGATGTCTCTTTCAATTTTGTACCTAGGAAACTTCTTTCCATTCTTCTCTGGATTGTCTTAATTCTACTCCTGGTTTTGAGATCGAAGGTCCAAGTCTGGCACCCATAGGTGAATAGATGGAGTATGAAATCAAAATACTGAGTTAAATCACAGATCATATATAGAGTAGTTAAATATAGATTCATTTTTATCTATGTAAGTTACCTTATCTATACAGATAAATAAAATTGAAGTGTCTATTTGTAATGTCAAAATAACAGCTTTATACTAAATCCATATGAAAGTGTACACGGTACATATAAGAAAAACACATTTTTTTGTTTTTGTCTGTCTGTTTGTTCCGGCTCATCACCGAAACGGCAAGACCGGTTTTGACGGGACTTTCACTGGCAGATAGCTGATATTATAAGGGGTAACATAGGCTACTTTTATTTTAGAAAAAGAATTAGGGTTAAGCTCAAAAAAATTAAAACGTACCCAGGGACGCAACCAAGCAAAGCGAAGGTAAGTCGCTAGTTAAAAATATAACTGAAAAGCCATTTAAAATTTATATAATATTTTATTTTACACTTTCAACGAAAAACAAATTATAGTTTATCCAAAAAGTAGGTGGAAAATATTTTATAATATAAAATATTCCAAATTTTATTATAAATTTATCAATCATTGTGGCGGTGTATTAAAGCTTATAAACCAAAAAATAAACCCAGCAGAATAAGCTCGTAAGAATTTTACGTGAATTGAATATTAAAAGAGTTGTGTACTCAATTTTGTCGATAAACCTTTAGTAATATCCGACATGAGAGATTATGATCAGCTAAAAGGCTTAATAAATGAACATGTGCATATAAAAAGTAAAGGTGTAGCGTGAAACCGAATGTATAGTTATTCACTAGTTTTTTAGTTCTGGATAGTTGAAAAAATTAAGAGTGCGTGTATGTATGTGTACACGCGCAAGAAGAAGAACTTCTGTAGGTTATCGGTACTCTTTATGAAATTCAATTTATGTTTTAAATAATTAGGATAGCTGAGATACTAAACACAACGCATATTAGGCATATTACAATCATATACTTATAGAATATCATTTAAGGAAATAATATAATATTATATATCATTTGTCAGAGAATAACAACGGTTACCATGGCAACAAAAGTTCGCCTCGCCCGATCACATTTTTCGTAACGCTCTCGTCACGCATTCACCAGCTTACTCCCCAAGTCAAGCGTGCGTAAAGAAGTTTTATTTCAAAAATATTTAAGTATACATATATTTTTTAACTTATTTAGTAGAGGTATTAATAATTATTAGAAAATATAAACATAGTTCAAAAATTACATATACTCGTATAATAACTTGTATCAACGAACAATGAAGAATAAATTATAGTTACTATAGTTACTATTTTGACATTCTCTGAAAATATTATACACATGAATGGAAATCTTTATATAGATAGGCAAAGACGAAACAGTTCACTTTCTTTTTCTCTTCCGTTCGTCAAGCGATTTTGTTTAGTAGCTATTAATGAGTTTTAGTGTTATTAATAAATATTTTTTTAACATTTACTTTTTTATATAGATAGGTAAATTCTTTTTATATAAATAAAATAAATAAATAAATATGTTGGGGTATTAACGCACAGCACCATTTAGATCCATGGTAAGCTACGAGGCTTGTGTTATGGATACCAGATAGTTGATATACTACACATATTATATTAATTTAATTACATACATACTATAGATATAAACACCCATGACTGGAGTACAAACATTCGTGCTCATCGCACAAAGGTCGGGACTCGAACCCGGAATCATATATTTTAACAACAACCCGTCGAAATATTACGTTTTTCTTAAATTTTCAATAATGATTATGAGCAAATTTCAACCACTGGGCGATCATTAGTTGTAACTAATGTTTTAGGTTATAGATTCACATTGAACTAATCTAACAACATACTACTACTCTTTTATGACAGCGGTTAAAAATAAAATTTGCACGAGATATGAAGTGAGCGCGAAAGTAATTTGCCTCTGAGAACCCTGTAATGGCCACTGACAAACATTGTTTAGGACGAATGGATACGGTATATCGGACTATAATTAAAATGTGATGGTTTGTTGGTCTGTAACTAGACTATTTTCATATATATGTAACATATACTATCCGAGCGAAGTAAAGGTACGTTGCTAGTTATTATTGGTCATATTTAAATTTATTACAGACTCATAATACTTAAAATAACAAAATTTTTGCCATTCTAATTTCCACTTTCCTTTGTGCTTATTGTACTGTAGTTTCTTTATATGCTAAACATTTTATGGCCTGACGATTGTAAGGGGTATTTATTTAAGTACATCAAATGATTCCTGTGAACAATATTAGTCTTCCATTATTATTATAATTATTATATATATTATAATAATAATTCAATTTGATTTTTTTCTTTCGTGCCTTATTATATTTAAGTGTGTCATTTGGGCACAATTTACTTCGCCAAAGACATGTAGAATGGAGATGTTATTATCATTATATACCAACAAAACGCTTCACATAAAGGATTTTCAATACATTATAATAGTGTCACTCAGATACTTGCTAAAATCTAAATGCACCATGACATTACCACCTCCATATTTTCAGACATGCTACTTAGATCCCGGTCCTGCGGTCGGCGCTCAGTGGGCTTCGCAGAAAATTGCGCATACCTTCCTTCCTGCGCTTGTTTTAATTTCAGACTTAATTTTAAACTTATTTTTATGCATAACCTTGTTTACTTTAGTTTTTGGTTCGCAAAATACAAACGAGCTGACTACACTATGTTACAATTTAATGGTATACGAATATGTGCATAGTACGTGATCTTCAAGTCCAATAATTACATACATATGTTGGATTAGTGGCTTACCATCGCTTCGTTCGGGTGCATCACTAGGTGCCTTTTACGACTTAATACAAAAAACCATCGCCTTTTCTTTATTTATAGTACGTAAAATATACATTGGCGAACGATCAGCGCCATCTCTTGTCAAATTTTATTACTAATACTAGCCTACGTATTACTCCAGGTCGACATCTATCTGTGTTCGAAATTTAATTTAAAACCATCCAATTGTTTTAGTGAGTGTGAAGTAACATCTTTTTTTCCAAGCAGGTATAAATAAAAAAAAAATAAGTTTTTTTTTAAATAACTAAAATATACCTATTATGTTCACTTTAGTTAATGCACTATTCTCGAATGGCTTGAATAAGAGACTAAGCCAAACATTACATTGGTTTGAACAGCTATTACTCACGAATGTACCCAAAAAATATAATGAAATGGAGCAATTGGAATGAGAAAATGTTGATATTTTACCAGAGGATTTGAAACAAAAAAGAACTCGGAATGAATTTAATATAGAATCCATACTTAACGAAGATTACGTTTCATACACACAAAACAGTTCACTTATTGATTGTTTTTTTTTTTTACTTTTTAAAGCCTGTCGAAAATTAAAAAACCAACACAATATTCCTTCACTCTATCAGCTATAAAACAGCACCCAACTTGATGTACGCTACGCAAAAATACTCCCAACTATACAAAATACGAGCTACGAAGTAAAAAAAGAAACCGGTCAGCGAGTTGGACTCACACATGATGGGTTCCATATCATTGTACAAGATATAACACTATGTAAAAAAAATAATTAAATACTTTCGTAAAGGAAACAAGAGAAGCGCTGTAACAATATGTAATGACCGGTTTTTAGGGTTCCGTGCCGAAAGGGTAAAACGAGACCCTATTACTAAGACTTCGCTGTCCGTCTGTCTGTCGGTCTGTCCATCTGTCTGTCCGTCTGTCACCAGGCTGTATCTCATGAACCGTGATAGTTAGACAATTAAAATTTTCACAGATTATGTATTTCTGTTGCCGCTATAACAAAAAATACTAAAAAACGGAATAAAATAAATATTTAAGGGGGCTCCCATACAACAAAAGTGATTTTTTTTTTGCTCATTTTTGCTCGATATTGATAACGGCAACAGGTAGATGCTTGAAATATTCACAGAATATTTAGTTATATATTCACTTTATTATTTTATTCATTAAATTAAAATAAAACAAATATATAAAGGGGGGGCTCCCATACAACAGACATGATTTTTTTGTCGTTTTTATAGATAATGGTACGGAATCCTTCGTGGGTGAGTCCGACTTGCACTTGGCCGGTTTTATTTATTACTTGTTGTTATAGCAGCAATAGAAACAAACACTGTGAAAATTTCAACCTTCTATCTATTACGGTTCATGAGATACAGCCCGGTGACAGACGGACAGACGAACAGTGAAGGCTTAGTAATAGGGTCCCGTTAGCACCCTTCGGATATGAAACCCTAAAAACACGCAGGGCAAACGTCACAAAGCGTACTAGCCTTAATTTCCATTAAAACACCGAAACAAAAATGTCGCCGAATACGGCAGTAAATAAATCATTGGACAGATGTAATATTTCACAGGCGGCACCAGCTCGCGTTCCAGCTTACGTAACACATTTCATTTTTGTCTTGTTATTTTAATATGAAGGATTCAGAGGTATTAGGCTGTGTATGCATGTAGCGTTGAAATAGATAAGATGATATTCTATCATCGCTAACCAGTAGCTAAAACCGCTAACTAAAATAGAAGGAAACTATACCTATATCGATATTTTATGTTATGTGGCTAGAATGTGACATTTATGTACACATATTTTGAAGTTTTCTATAGTTTGAATTTCACAATAGGAATCCGAATTACAAGAAGTAAAGTTTAATAATTGTAATTTTGACCATGTAAGTAATTTCTCGGTTTGGGTATAGACTCAATAACACGTCGTATACACGTGTATTATTTATGTTTATGGACTCAAAGTATAGTAGTGATGGCTGTTAATTGTGAAACATTATTTTTTCAGTTGTACTTTTCTTCTCCTTGATCTTATCCTCTACGCAGAGTCAGCAGAATACGTTTTCTTCTACCACTCCCCTCTATTTGCCTACATCTTAGCACAAGTACCTTTCACACACTTATCCTCTTTCACAGTTCATCTGTCTACTCAAGCTTCTGCTGCCTACTTCTATATTCATTTATTGAATTTGGATTTATTTGTATAATTTTTATCTGTGACGCAGTTTGGGCATGAAGTCATGCAGGGATTGGCGCGTTCAACCGGAAAGTATTGCACCTATGGAAAACAAAAAGTACAATCATCACGCTTGAACGAACTACATGAAATTATTCATGGAATATTGGGCAAAGTAATAAAATATTGTATATTTTATTCTTCTTTCGAAATGTCTTTAACACACGGGTTGGGTTGTCTTTAACAAAATGTCTTAACATCACGATGTTTGATGGTTTTTAGAGTTACATGCCCAAAACCTCCTCACGGAACCCTATATACCTAAACAAGCCTTCGTTATTAATTAGTATGGCGGTCTATCCCACTATATTTGCTACATTTAATATGCTGTATTTTTTAAATCAAATCAAAATATATTTTATTAAAATACACTTTTAAAAGCACATTGAATCGTCGCTTATTACATTTTTGAAATTTACATTAAATATCAGTATGTAAGTCCGTGAAGAATATACCACTTCTCGGAAAACAAGAGAAGAGCCCAAGAGAAACTCAACAGTTGTTCTTTTAAAATAATGTTTGTTTAAAAAACAACTGTTGATTTTGTCGCCAGCTGCTTTTAGGAGCAGTAATAGACGATTCGTAGAAATATTCATTTTTATACGGCGGTTATCTTAATAAATGATAAAATAATTAGTCAAGTGCGAATCTGGCTATATATGACTTCTCTTTCATCCAATTAAAAAAAAAAAACAAAAAAAAAGGTATATAACCTTATATGAATAGTCCAACAAGAAGAAAAGAAGTAGATAAAAAGACAAGTACAAACTTTTATTTTTAATCGACTTCCAAAAAGGACGAGGTTCTCAACTCATCATATTATTATTTTTTTATGTATGTTCACCGATTACTCAAAGACGCTTGAACGGATTTGAATAATTCTATTTTTGTTTCAAAGGGTATACTTTCCAAGTGATTTTATTTAAATTTTATCTAAATCGTTCGAGCGGTTTTTAAAGAATCAACAATAATCGTATGATCAATTAATCAATAAGACTGATGTAACAGACGCTTTTTCCTTTTAAAATAAAAATTAATTAAAAAAAAAAATTTACATATAAACTTTTTAAAAACAAACTTTCTCTTAAGAGTTTTTAAATGGCTGTATACATGAAGGCCTAAGCGCAACTTATGTTGTTTCAGCCATCTGTATCAACTTAAAACAAAGCCATTTTTAAGACTTAATTTTGTGGACTGCAAAAGGTAAAAATTTAAAAACATTTTTACCTTGCGGTTTTTAACTGGAAAATTAGGATGCTAAGTTTTCATTTCTAATTAATTAGTAAAGAATATTTTTACTTGCTTTAAATTCCGTAAAAGAAAATGTTTTTTTTTTAATCCAATTCTCAAATCGCCCTCTTTAAAATTAAACTTTTTATTTAAATACTAGCAGAACCCGCGGCTTCGCTCGCGCTAAAACTACAAAAAAAGGTAGGTTTCATACAAACTTTCGTCCTCTCTTTTATCTCCTTATGAGATGAATTTCGAAAAATGCAAAAATATCTATTTATTTAATTGTATTGAAGAGCATAATACCAAGTTTCAAGTAATTCTGATGATAAATATTTTTTGAGTTGTATTGTAAACTATGTTTTCTCTCTTTCAAAGAAGTTGTTTTTGTTTTCCTAGAGGTACCCGCGCTCAGCGAGTGCTAAAAATAAATATAATATGTCAAGAAAAAGGGTTAGGTATATTTTCAAATAATAATTCAAACTTAAGTTCACTTTCCGCAATCACTAAAGTGATAGTGACACCATCTGGGTGAGTTTCCTAGAACACCTAGTTGTTGTTAAGCTTGAAAGATAATCAATTTTAATAAAACACACCAACTTGTTCTTCATCTCTAAGCAATTACTTAAAAATGTGTTTTTACAAGTAATAGGAAACGATAATAAATTGTTTGTCATCTTTCTAGTAAGCCTCATCTGTCGTCAAAATAAAATGGACTGAATAATGCCTTCAACCTGTAGTTTGGGATCTTCATCAGTATTACGAGGTCTAATTTTAAACACCGCCAACTTATTAACGCCAGACTGTTACTGAGTTTTCTAAATATAAAATCCTAGTTAATAATATATAATATAAGGAATAATCTAAACTAATATTATAAAGAGGTAAAGTTTGTGTGTTTGTGACGTTATAGGGAGTAATCCGATTTAGATGAAATTTAATAAGAAGATAGTTTGAGATCCTGAAAAGATCATAGGATACTTTTTATTCCGGAAATCATCCCTTAAGGGGGTGAAAATGACGATAAAAGTTTGTATTGGAAAGCAAACTAGGGACGAACCTGAGCGAAGCGAGGGTGAGTCGCTAGTATATAATAAAAAGGAATAATCTTCAAAACCATAATATATTTAATGATACATACAAGAGAAGCGGTGAATGTATAGTAATTCTTCAAATTAAATACATTTAGGCACAGGCAAGTAAAGTATAAAAGCAAATATTTTTATTTTATTCTTCTTTTCAAACCTAGATTGAACCCATGACCCATTACATAGTGAACATAAACAGTACCAACTCCTAGACAATAATCAAAACAACAATACATGATTATTTTGCGAGATTGTCAATATTTTAGTACCATACGCATCGTAACAAGTTTATTCTCCTGCATGTATAAGTTTATATTTTATGATCTCATATTCCTTTTCAGTTTTCATTAACTACGTATATAGCTTTTTTATGAATTTAATAAAGGTTTTGCAAAATTTGAAACTGATTCTAACGAAGTTTATTCTCCAATTTAGATTCTGCCGCTAGGTCGTAATCTACTAGCAAATTACTCTTTTACGGAGAAAATATAGAAAAAATTAAAAAATTAAAACCCAGACCGGGTAAAAATTAATAAATGAAATGAAAAACATCTGTCTATACGTTAAAAACATTTTTGTCTAGTTGTACTGCAATGACATAAATTTTATATAATACTAGCGACTCACCCTCGCTCTGCTCGCGTTCGACTCTAGTTACGTTTTAACGTTTAGTATAGATTTTTCAGAGATGAGAATCCTATATGTATGACCCGGATAACCGGCTATATATCAAATTTCATCAAAATCTGTCCAGTGGTTTTCTCGTGATGCGTTCCCAGACAGACAGACATAAAATCTAAAAACTGTACATTCGGCCTCTGTATCGATAATAATGACTATTTCAATAAGATTTTCCAAAAAAATATTTAATGTACGGATTCTACTCAGAATTGTATTATATTTATAGATAATTTCTTTTGTTCAACAATTATTGTAAAGTGATTGAATGAAATGAATATTATTAGTGTTATTTTCCATCACATTTATTTTTTTATTGAAACTGTATAAAAGTAGCGAATAGCAATCTGTCAAATTGAATAAATCAATATTAAAAAAATAAAACATTTTTAAAAACAAGCTTTTATATAATATGAATTGTGTAATAAATGAGTTTGTTTTAATTTAAAGATTTTTTTTTTTAATTTTTTTTTTTAGGTATTTATTCGTATTCTTCTCAGCAAACCCTTTCATGTGATATCCATATCATGGGGGTGCATAAAAAAAAAACATAGACCGTCATCGTTGGGAGTCCGCCATGTTGGATTTAAAATGACAATACTTATTTAATGACGCATTATCATCTAAACTAAACTTATATGCATTTCAGTTCAATCAGTTAAAGATAACTGTTTTAAAATTCAGTTGCAAGATTTAACTCGTACAAACATTTATACAAACTTTGTAAGTAAGTAAATAAAGGCTTAATACTTTCTTAGATTTACGCGAATATTTGAGATTTTAAATAAAACTATCTTTTCGGATTATTTCGCGGATTTATTTTGATTTTTGGTTTCCGACGTTTGGAATGTTTTACAGCAATCATGGTCACGGGAGAGACTAAGGTTTTAAACGTCTCAAAGGCATACGTTATATACTTGTTACAGACATTGATTAAAATATTTATCCATGCTAATATTATAGAGCTGAAGAGTTTGTTTGTTTGTTTGTTTGGTTGAACGCGCTAATCTCAGGAACTACTGGTTGGAATTGAAAAATTCTTTTTGTGTTGGATAGTCCATTTATTGAGGAAGGCTTTAGGTTATATATCATCCCGGAAAAATGTACGGTACCCGAGGAATAGCTGTTTTTGTCTAGTGACGAACCCGAAGCGAAGCGAGGGTGAGTCTCTAGTTTAAAATAAAAGCTTGTAAAACAATTAACAGCTTTTTACTCTCTCATTAAATTATCTATGTAAAATCTAATTCTTAACTTCTAAAGCAATATTTCAAGAAGTCTAAAAATAAAAGGCATTTTTTACTTTCAACTACAGCACTTCAAGAGACGCGACAAAGCCGTAAGCCGCGTTCAAACGCAAAGAGAAGCTCAATTTTCCTGAGTAAACTGTTGTCTTCATTTTAATAACTCGTTATATATTTACTTTAGTAAGACTTAAAGCAAAATTGCAGCAGTTTCATATTTTATGCGGTAAAAATGCATTCTGTGTAGACAGAAGGTAACGTATTAAAGTTACATATTAATAACAACTAGCTATGACGTAAGCCATTTAAAAATAGATACATAATATGTGTATTTTTGTACTAGCGACATACCCTCGCTTCACTCGGGTGTATCCCTAGGTACGTTTTATTTTTTTTAAGCGAAAACCTAATTCTTTTTCTAAAATAAAAGTAGCCTAAGTTACTCCTTATAATATCAGCTATCTGCCAGTGAAAGTCACGTTAAAATTAGTCCAGCCGTTTCGGAGATTAGCCGGTACAAACAGACAGAAAGACAGACAAAAATTTTAAAAATTGTGTTTTTCTTACAAGTACCGTATATAATTCCATATGCATTTTGTATAAAGCTGTTATTTTGACATTACAAACAGACACTTCAATTTTATTTATCTGTATAAATAAGATGCAAAATAATTTTAGTTAATGTATTAATAGTAATAAATATAAAAAAATAATTCACAAAAATAAAAAATCCGACTGCGTAAAGAGCGAACTAAAAAGATGAGAACAAATTGACTGACGAGTTGAGGTTATTCTGTCGGAAATATACTTGTACACATTACACGCACGCAGCTATAATAAAACATGTGCCTATCTATGTCTTCGAGTGCATAATACTATGTTTTTTTTTTTTATTTACAGCTTTTTAGTTTTGGTCAGTTAGACATTTTTAATTTTTTTTAACAATTGCTCATCCTAAATTACTTTTAAACATATAAATTGTATATATTTTTGTAATCGCCTCTTAAAACACTGTATTTTGATACCCCATTTAATTGATTCGGACGAAAAATTTTTATCAAGACACACAAATTGGCGCCAACAATTCGCCATTTTGTTTTTTTTTTTTGAAACACCTATTTAAGGACACTTGCGTGTTTTAGATGAATCTAACGATACCATCTATTAATTGTCGCAATCCATCGATCCGTTTGGAAGATACGAGGTAATAAAGAAATTTGTTTTCAGCCCTTTTTAACGTCCCACTACTGGGCACGAGCCTCCCTTCAATACGAGGGGGATCAGGCCATAGTCCACCACGCTGGCCAAGTGCGGGTTGGCGGACTTCCCATGTCATTCGAAAACTTGCTAGGTTCTCTCAGACATGCAGGTTTCCTCACGATGTTTTCAATAAAAATAAAGAAATTTATAAACATACAAAAACATACATACATACAAGATATGCGTGAAAAACATAACTCTTCCTCGGCAGTCAGGTAAAAAAACGCGAAACAACTAGCATTGATTGGATTGGATGAGACTTCGTAGCATGCATATTTGACATAAAATCATTGGAGTCGTTTCCGAGATCGCCGGTATAAATAAATAAATATACAAGAATTGCTCGTTTAAAAACATTAGATAAGGAGTAACTTCCAGGCTACTTTTATTTTAGAAAAATAATGAAGGTTCCTCGCAAAAATATTATAACCCATAAAATTGTTAACAAAATCCGCGTAACTAGGGACGCATCCGAGTGAAGCAAGAGTAAGTCGCTAGTCAACAATATATTTTTCTAACTTAAGTAATCCCAGCAAGTAAAGCCGGGGGCAAAATTTAAGCTACAAGTATTTAATCAGCTTAAACACCAAAGTTCCAAACAATAACTGTGAACCGTAAACTTACCCGAGCAAGTTTGGGGGACAATGGAGTGATACCGGGATATTAATTACATCGCAGCCCGAACTGCATCAGTTACTGGTTTGTTAGATTGCGAATTATAGAAAACAAGTTTTTACCCGCGACTGTACTTGCGACAATAATGTTTTTATTTTTATTTTAACGTACTAATTAATCAGCTCCATCTATTAATAAATAGGTCAACTAAAGTGTTGTTAAAATACCTTTAAAGTTAAACTGTTTTTTTTTTTTTTTATGAGGAATATTTTATATCTTTTTTTTCTAAATTTTCAGGTAAATTAATGGGATAAAAATTGCCCTATAAATAAGTATAGGTCATGATCTATCCCTAAGCAAAGATACAACGAATATGTTTATAATCTAACAAAATATTTACATTTATATTTTAATTAATTAGAACTTCTCAGGATATTTGTTGATAGCAAAACATTGTTTTTCTTTTGATTTCATTAAGAAGAAAGCTTTTCACTATGTTTACGCTTAAATTAAAAACAGACACGTTAATTAATGAAACAAATTCACAATTCGGCGAAGTATAATAATAATTTGAATTTTGAACTGACGAATTTCCTTAGTAGCTTTCCATCCCTCATTTAACTCTTTTAGGGAATGAATTTTGAACATCGCTCCTATATTATATCAAGAACTGTTGTTGTGGAGCTCATTAGCCTCCGAAAATTAAAGGCGTAAGGCCTTGAGATACACTAGGAGTTGGCTCACTTCGGTGGGCGGTGTACTATATGGGTTGCTCCTGGTACTTCTCTGATAGCAAAGTAGACCCTGGGAGCAACCTCATGGTTGTTGTGGTCTGCCTTAACAGGCCTGCCATCAGGTTGCCGTAGTCGCGTGCCTAAATAATCCTGTGACGTCCCATTGCGACGAGGGAGGCTCCATTGGTGTTTAGTATGTAAACGGACAAATCCCACATAACCACCTGCATGTATACAGTATGTGTTTTATTTCGCAGCGTTAAAATCTCTCATCCGTTTAATATGTGCGTTTGATTTTATCAGCTAATAAGAGTTTAATGAAATAGATAGTACCTATTTGCTAACACTAACAAAATCTAATAATTAAGTAACTTCTCTTTTTTGAAGTTGGTCAAGAAGATAACATTTATTAAATTAAAATGGAGTAAAAATAATAATATTTTCAATAAGTAACGAGTTATATTTAAAAATAATAATTACAAGTAAAACCTGTATAGTGTCAATATCTAAAGGATATTGTTTTTTATATTAATTAACTAGCTTGGATATAGTAAAATGGATAGAGTATGTTATCCTTAAGTGATAGACATATGCCATCGCGGACTTTTTTATAGACCTTTTTAAGGTGTACAATACTGTAGTACATTATTTTCATCTTTCTCGTAGAGTTCAGACAGCGTTCGCAATGTAAGCGCAAAAAAAATGTGTTTATTTACGACATCACATTAAAAACCTCTAAAATTATCAGTGTTTCTCTACTATGCATGTATTATACATATAAACCTTCCTCTTGAATCACTCTATCTATTAAAAAAAAACTGCATCAAGTTTTAAAGATCTCAGCATACATAGGGACAGACAGACAGCGGGAAGCGACTTTGTTTTATACTATGTAGTGATAACGATAAATATAAAAGCAAAGATTTTTTTTAACATAAAAATATTATATTTGCGAAATGTAATCACAAATTCTCCTAGTTTCTAAAGAAAAGTTCCTAAAGTAAATGTATGAGATCCAAGTTATTTTAATATTGGATGAAATTCAAATATGTTACTTTATATAGAAAAGTTACAAAAAGATCTAAATTCCCGCAGAGCTTTTTTTCTTTTCATAGAGTTTCTCACAATGAGACTGTTAAATAAAGATTTAACCTTAAAAATTCTGACATAATATGACCATTAAACGCATCCTACTCTCTCTCTCAAAAGTACTCTCTTTAAACATCCCACTGCTGGGCACGGGCCTCCCTTCAATACGAGGGGAATCAGGCCATAGATCACCATTCTGGACAAGTGAGCTCTCAGATATGAAGGTTTCCTTACGATGTTTTCCTTCACCGTAAGACAAGTGGTAATTATGTTAGAAATAATTCGCACATGAAAATATCAGAGGTTCCAGACCCGCATTAGAACCCGCTTCACTTGGTTTTCCAAGCGAGTGCGTTATCACTGAACTACCACTACTACTTCACTCTTAGCGTATTAAATATTATTTAGAATCTTTGTAAATATATGCTTAACAACTATTGTAATGATTTCAAATCTCATTTTGAGCAAAGGAAACAAGTTATTTACAAAAAAAATACGATTTTCATGAATTTTTACGTTTTTAACATCTTATAGTGACTTATATAACTTGTGAAGTGGACACGAGATTATATGAGACTTTTGAGCCAACATTAAAAATGCTAAGACTAAACAATTATTAATTCTGAGGTATACTTCTTTTTGTACTTTATTTAACTGACCTTCTATTTATTTGTATATAATTTACTAGCGACTTACGCTCACTTGGCTCGGGTGCATCCCTAGGTACACTTATTTTTTGAGCGAAACCCTAATTCTTTTTCTAAAATAAAAATAACCTAAGTTACTCCTTATAATATCAGCTATCTGCCAGTGAAAGTCTCGTTAAAATTAGTCCAGCCGTTTCGGAGTTTAGCCGGAACAAACAGATAGACAGACAGACAAAAATTTAAAAAATTGAGTTTTTCTTATAAGTACCGTATATAATTCCATATGCATTTAGTATATAGCTGTTATTTTGACGTTACAAACGTCAATTTTATTTATCTGTATAGATGAGAACAGTTCTCCCTTCCCTTCCAACACAGTATAATTAGTTCTATAAAATACAATATAAGTAATGATCTGTAGTCATAAGCTACCCACTATCATTACACTAAACTAAAGACAAAACAAAAAAAAATAGAACTTTTTTATGGCAATCATAAGTGACAAAAAAAGCTTTATAACGCTTAAAGCCGCATCACTTAACAGATTGATTAATCTTTTAAATATAAGTTTTATTTGTGGATAAATTTCCATTTTTATTAATTTTGCACATATATCGTTGTCCGACTCCGGCCATTAGTGGTCGCTATGCAGGTATCATTAATATATTATTTACTAATAGCTTTTTGATGTTCTCATTATTTATCTAGGGTGAAGTTACGTGAGCTTTAAGCTAGTAAAGAAGATTTATTCTAGATCGATTTATATTTTTGTTAAATATTGTAAAGCTTTTTAAGTAATAATGGGGTAGTTTACTTTAAAAAAATATATAAATTTGATAGTGCGTATGTCTGTTTGTGTTGTTGATATACAGATTCAGAGATTTTACTACTTAAGTACATACTTCGATAGATTACGTATGAGAAAATGCTATATTTAAAAAAATGTATTGAAATACTTGATACATCCTGAACTTTTTAATTCTACCTTTGGAAGTTTCTAATTCCACTTCCGACTGTAATATTAATTTAGAACTTTGGAAACGAAGTCACGTACATTTCTTAACTCATAAAACCCGTTCAGTGGCTTCATTGATTATTTGAGAATGTTAGTGGGAAGATTCCTTGTTTCAAGTGACTTAAAATTGTTATTTTAGGAATAATATCAAACACTAGCGACTCATCTTCGCTCCGCTCGGGTTCGTCCTTAGTAACGTTTTAATATTTAGTATAGATTTCTCAGAGATGGGATATTTTCCCACAATAAAAAATATCTTATCCTATATATGTTAACCCGGATAACCAGCTACCATTATATCAAATTTAATTAAAATCTGTCCACTGGTTTTCTCGTGATGCATTCCCAGACAGACAGACAAAAATTCTAAAAACTATAGATTCGGCTTCTGTATCGGTAATAATGACTATTTCAATAAGAATTTCCAAAAAAATATTTAATGTACAGATTCGACTCAGAATTTTATTATATATATATATATATATATATATATATATATATATATATACACACACATATATATATATATATATATATATATATATATATATATATATATATATATATATATATATATGTATATATATGTATATATATATATATATGTTGTAAGTAGGTAATTAAAGTGTATATAACCAACACCACCCACCACCCTATACTTGGTAGTTTTTAAACTACTATTATAAATGCGTGTTTATATATTTGTTTCTCCTTCACGCTATAACAGCTGTACGGATTTAGATGAAATTTAGTATAGAAAGACCTGGAACCGCAAAAGCTAATACTGAAAGGCACCTAGGTTCTCACCCCAGCGAAACAATGGCAATTCGTACTTAGACTATTCTGTTTTCTTCTGTACGTGTTAACATAGATGATTTAGACAAATTATGTATTTCAAATTATACTTAATTTCAAGCAATTAATACTTGAACGATACACAGGCCGAATCTTATAGATTTATTTACAACTAGCGACTCACCTTCGCTTCGTTTCGGGTTCGTTCCTAGACAAAAACAAAACTATCCCACGAGAACCGTTCATTTTTCATATAGCCTATAGCCTTCCTCAGTTAACGGGCTATCTAATGCAAAAAGAATTTTTCAAATCGGATTAGTAGTTCCTGAGATTAGCGCGTTCAACCAAACAAACAAACAAACAAACTCTTCAGTTTTATAATATTATTATATATAAAAGAAATTACAAATATACTTAATTATATATTATACAAAACAAATGTATACTTAGTTGAACTTTACTTAGTAATTTTATTAAATTCCATCTTTCAACCAAAGGAATAGCGCGCCAAGATATTATACTTTTATGATAAAAAAATAAGCTTACATTCTTAAAATGTAAATGACGTAAGGAATGAAAAATATCAAATATACACAAACTCGACAGCTCGGCGCCTTTCGAGTTTTAGTTTCCAAATAGTGCCGTTAAATAAATTCTTTTGCAAGTTTAAATGAAAAAACTTCGTAATTCCACTGTGCTTTATTAAATAGCAATATTAATAATGTCTCAAATGAAGTTTTATTTTTGTTAATAAATGTACTTTTGAATGGATTTAAATTTAGCTGTATTTTTTATCCAACTGCGGCGTAGCTCAAAGAGAGTTATGTGTTTGATCTGTATATATGTACATTGTACATATGTATGTATGTATGTCTAATTCTATGTTCCCTCGTAAGTACTAAATGGCTTAACCGATTTCAATGATTCACACGTCGATAGATTCGTCTTGGTAACGCGGGATTTGAATTTGCTCACTTAGTTTCCCAAACGAGCGCGTTACCACTGAGCTACCCCAGCTTCATCTTACATACTGTTGTATAGTATTAATAATAATAATTAAAATTTCCTACACATATGTATACAATTTGACATATTCTTATACACTAAGGTTAGAGCTTTGTGTATAAAGATCCAATTGCATGGGCATGAAGTAAAAGCGTGGGTTTCCAATGGCGCCTTTTCGTCTATATTACAAATCATATATCATATAAAACGAGAGATTTATTTTATAAAGTTATTTATCTATATTAACATTATTATGAAAAGAAAAATTGTGTATTTTTGTTTGTAATGGATAAACTAAAAATCCGCTGAACCTATTTAGATGAAATTTGGTATGAAGATAGTTTGAGACCCTGGAAAAGACTTTGGATAATTTTTTCCCAGAAATCATCTCTTAAAGGGGTGAAAAGGGGGATGAAAAGCCGCTAGTAATTTTAATAAAATCTATTGGCCAATGTAATGTTTTAGCCAAAGTTGTGTTGTTGTTCTAGTTGATATTAGCTCAGACAAGTTTGGCACTGTTTATACAGTAACGTTGTTTTGAGGTATTTACGTATTTCGATACGTTTTAGGTCATATTCACACCGTATACATGAGAAAATTCTACGTAGATTAATATATTGTATGAATTCAACCCTTTTAACTTTCCACTGCTGGGCACGGGCCTCCCTAAATACGAGAGTCGAGGGGGATCAGGCCATAGTCAACCACGACGGCCAAGTGCGGGTTGGCGGACTTCTGTCAGACATGCAAGTTTCCTTACGATGTTTTTTCTTCACCGTAAGACAAGTGGTAATCAATAATCATGTACCAAATAATTCGCACATGAAAATATTAGAGGTGCGAGAACCAGGATTTAAAGTCACTCGGTTTTCTCAGCAAGCGTGTTACCACTGGGATTAATATCTTAAAATTAATATAGCAAAATCTATATTGAAATAACTTCGTAACTTAAAAGTACACCGATTCCAAAATAACTTATTATCCTATATTCCATTCTTAAGGACGGATTTATATCTTATTTTTTTCTCCTCTGTTTGTCAATCGATTTTCATTTTTGTAGCTATGAATGAGCTTTAAGTGTTATCAATAAAAAAAATATAAATTGTTTTTTTTTTATTTAGATAAGTAATTTTTTTTATTTTTAATAGTGATTATAGTCAAATTTCGAAAACTGGGAGAACACTAATCGCCCCTAGTTACTTAAAAAATGGGGGGTGTGGGTAGGGGGGTGAAAAATACTTTACGACCTATCCTCATACTTATCAAATATATAAAAAAATATATTAAAATCAGTCGAGCCGTTTCGGAGGAATGCGACCACAAACACCGTGACACGAGATATTTATATATTAGATAATAAACGTAAAACAGAGTAAATAGTCAAATATATATAATAATATTATTCTCTTGTTTAAAAATAAAAGCTGAATTGCGTTTCTGTAACAATAATAGATTTATTTCACTTCTTGAATTTAAAAAAATACAATTACAGCATAACAAAATAATATTATGTTACCTGTAACAATAATCAAAACTATATTTAAAGCCTCTATTTCAAGTCTCTTTATATTTTAACATATTATACTCGTATTAAAGAAAATTTTGTAATTATTACATATCTCAATTATTTTATTAAATGTCAAAGATAAAGAAAAAATAAAAAAAAAACTTAAAAGTAAATTTGGAATTAATTAAAAAGTGTTTATGTAATAAATATAAACTTATGAAAAACACTCGCATGTGAAGTCGTTTTCTTTACATATTATATAAAAATAACAATTATTTTTCCGACGTTACGGTGTAATGGACTGTGAAGACTTCGTATTCGATGTTTCACTTCAATGTTTCAAGTTGAGTAGGTTTGATGCAAGATATTGCATTTTCTTAAAGCGATCAAATCAATTGAGTCCACTTAAGTCCGACTAAAACTTACCAGTTCGCTATTGGTATTGCATACTGGAAAGTCTATTCATGCAGAGAGTTTATCCGTTTAAGAGCTTTTAAGCTTTTGTATAGTATATTAGTGGTAATGGATTTTTTGACCGTTTCCAAAAATGTAGGAAGTACTTAATTCAGGATAGTGTGTTTGTGATAACTATGTTTTTTTTTTTCGTTTCTTTAGTGGCTTAGAGTTGATAGGTTTATTAATTATACTATATTTTTTTGAAATTGTTTTTACTTAGTGCGGTTGTCATCATTTCAAGTAATAGTTGCATTACTAGAGTAAAAGAACATTTAAACTGGAATTTAATATATTTATTGAAGTAAAACGTCTTTACGAACGCTTGACTTGGGGAGTAAGCTGGTGAATGTGTAACGAGAGCGTTACGAAAAGTGTGATCGGGCGAGGCGAACGTTTGTTAGTTTTTAAAATTAGCACTGGATATAACTCCAAAAAGTATTATAATAGGAAAACGTAAACTTTTTGTAGAAATACTCCTAACAATTTATTAAATAAGAAAATAGAATTAACCAAAACCAAAATTTAAATCTTAGTTCATTCCCTGATTGATTGGCCATATTCTAAAACCAGGATGTTTTACACATAAAGTTACATTATTATTATTCTATACACTATATACACGCTTAACTAAGGAAAATATTATATAATTCAAATTAAAAGGAGGTTAGATGGAGAATGAAATTTTCTATGGAAGTTTATATTTTTGAAGCAATATAAAATTGATGTTGACTCCTCCGTCTATACTTCCAATGGAAAATACTATGGAGTTTATAGCCAATAAATTATATAAAAGCATTCAGCCTACGTTATAAGCAAAAAAATAAAAAAATATTATAATCATACTTATTTTATAAATCACATTGAATCTGAACAAATTTCCATGAAATTCAACAAGGACATAACTTGCATTATGGGAACGTACAATTTTTCCTTCTATCCCTACCCCGCTTACTATACGAGCGGAGTTGTGGGTAAAAAGTAACATTTTTACTTCATTTTATTTGTGGTTAAAATACGAGCTGTTTCTGTTATTGCAACAAAGAGTAAATATTGTTCACAATGGATGTTGTTCCGTCAATGTTTGTAGCAAATAAGTGTATGCCCCACTTAATGATATGGCGTTCACTTGTTATAGTTTTGGTGAACTCATTTTGAGTATAGTCAATGATACTTAATATTATAAATCCATACTAATATTATTAATGCTAAAGTAACTCGGTTTGTCTATCTGTCTGTTACGTTTTCACGCCTTAACTGCTGAACCAATGTGCGTTCACCTTGCTGTGCTGGTGGAGGAAGTGGGGGAGGGGGGGGGGGGCTTATTATGGTCCGGCAACCCAACCGGGCGCGAAACCAATAAAGCTACTGGGAGCTGGCTGGACCGCCGGCATTATTTTCTTTCGACGGTAATGAAATTTAGATCATAATTATAGACTACATAGACGAAGAATAAGAACCAAAACACTATTAAAGATAACACTAACTCGCTAAACGGTAACGTACGAATGGTGGTTGCTATGTCTTTTTATTGAGGTTTATTTTTTAACTAGCGACTCACCCTCGCTTCGCTCGGGTTCACTCCTAGTTACGTTTTAATGTTTAGTATAGATTTCTCAGAGATGAGTTATTTTCCCGCAGTAAAAAGTATCCTATATGTTGACCCGGACAACCAGCTATCATCACATCCAATCATCATCAAAATCTGTCCAGTAGCATTCTCGTGATGCGGTAACAGACCGACAGACAGACAAAAATTCTAAAAACTATAGATTCGTCCTCTGTATAATGACTTTTTCAATAAGATTTTCCACAGAATATTTAATGTACAGATTCGACTCACAATTTTATTATATGTATAGATGAAACTACTACGATATTCCACTCAACCAGCTTACGTAGAAAGACTCGCCGCTGTCCTAGATCATATAAAAGTGTTACTTCCTTCCCTATTTATGTGGATGATCTATATTACAAGTGCATCCATTTTATGTTTCCTATGACTTTGCTTAAGTTTGCTTAATCGTTATATTTTTTTTTCCTTTTTGATCCTTTGTATTCTTTCTTTCAACAATATTTTTTAGAAAAAAACATAATGCCAAAAAGTTGTATAAGATTTTGTGATTAACTTATAATTATTAAATAATATTAGCAACTCGCTCTCGCTTCGCTCGGGTTCGTCCGGTACGTTTTAATTTTTTTGAGTGGAACCCTAATTCTTTTTCTAAAACAAAAGTAGCCTAAGTTACTCCTTATAACATCAGTTTTCTACTAATAAAAGACCCGTCAAAATTAGTCCAGCCGTTATAGAGATTAGCTGGAACAAACAGACAGACAGGCAGACAAACAGACCGATAAAAATGTCAAAAAATGTGTTTATCTTGAAAGTACCGTATATAATAATTTAATAGAATGGAGCTTTTAGTAAAAAGCTATTATTTTGACATTACAAACAGACACTTCAATTTTATTTATCTGTATACATAAGAATTACTATAAAGCTTGTGCTCCACTGACAATAACCCACAATACAGCGTTGTGAAATGTGGCAATCCGCAAACAACTGCTGCCAACACGGTAAAAGTGGTAGACCCCTATAGTGTATGGGTTTCAAATTATCTATAACATAATAATATTAACAAGGCGAATTTAAATAAAACTACTATTTATAAATGCGAAAGTTTGTATATGTGTAAGTGTATGTTTGTTACTGCTTCAAAAATTGATCACAGAAATCTATAAACTTGGAGTAACACATAGACTACTGTGACATATGTATCCATGTACTGGGGATGCACCCGAGCTAGGCAATTAATAAATTTATTCAATCTAATATATCTTCTTAGATAAAACTATCTTTTCGGATTTTTTCACGGATGTATTTCGATTTTTGGTTCCCGACGTTTCGAATGCTTTACAGCAATCATGGTCACGGGAGACCAAAATCTCAGACGTCTTAAAGGCATTATATACTCGTACAACTTTACAAAAACGATTACAAAAATTCAATAATGGCACCAATATAAATAATCCGAAAAGATAGTTTTATTTAAAATATCAAATATTCGCGTAAGTCTAAGAAAATATTATAAAAAATCTATTTAAAATTATTGACAAATTCTCTGTCGACTGAACAGATATTAAAGTTAATTATTTTGCCGCATTTTGACAAAAATATCAAGTTTAACCCATTGAATAAATGTAAATTTGCATGAGAATAATTCGGAACACGGCGCAAATTATAAAAAAAATAATATATATATATATATATATATATATATATATATATATATATATATATATATAGGAAGTAGGTAGTTACTTTTGTATACCTACGTATATACATATAAATAGTTTATTCTATACTAACCGTGAAAACGTACCTAGGGACGAACGCGGGCGAAGCGAGCGTGAGTCGCTAGTCACTTATATTTAACAAAAATGTCGATCATTAAAATGGTTGGGTAAATATTTGCCAGTGCATTTTTTTTAATCCACGTGATACGCATTCAAATACGTAGATTACAATTTACACACGCGTACATTGTAATTTCTTAATTATTATGTAATAAGGCATCAAAACATTCATTTTTACAAATTGAATAAATATATTTATACATCCATGAAGCAATCCCAGAGCAATTCATCTACAATGCTCATAATAACCGCGAATACCATTTATACAAACAGAATATTTCATAAAAGTGTTTGTATTTAAAAACAATTGAGAATGTAAAATAATAAATATTTTTTGAAAATAACAAAAAATAAAATTTGTTATGTGGCTTGTTTGCAATACGATCGCGCTTAAGCGATGCATTCTGCGGCGTTGTGGGACAACAAATAAAATGATAGATTCGAAATGATTTCCGTTTATATCGTTTGGTTATACGCTGAAAAAACATTTATATATATATATATATATATATATATATATATATTTCACTAAACGTCTGCCCTGGCTTTGCCTGTATAAAGAAAAAGTAATAGGATTTAAAATGCTTGAAATCGCATTTATTCCTTGTAAAAATTTGAGATTAGTGTTTTGTATGCAAAAATAATTTATTATCTTGATACACAGACGAACCCGGGACGCATTACTAGTTTGTAAATTAATATTGGGTTCGATATTATCATTATTGGAGATCATAGTGTAATTGGATTATAAGTTGATAGCTTCTAAATCAATTTGCTTTAAGTTTTTTATCTTGTAAATGGTTACATGGCTCATAGACATGTTACCACATAGGAAGGAAGTGTATTGAAAAGTGTTAGAAGTGTTTCATTGAAGTATAACTGACCCTTAGAGATAATTTCGGCATCATCAGATCAGCTCCATGTTCTCATTCAGCCCCTTTTCAATGTGCCACTGCTGGACATGGGCCTCCTTTCATTACGGGACGGACCAGGCCATAGTCCATCATGATGGCCAAGTGTAGGGTGTCAGATTTCACATGTCAGTCGTAAACTAATTCGATTCCCTCAGATATGAAGATCTCCTCAAGAGGTATTCCACCAAATTCCTTTATTCCTGAGAAAATCAAATACGTAAATGAGGCTAGTTAGATAAAATCTTGTAATAAAAGCATTAAAAAATGACCTATTTATAGCAAAAAAAAATTTTTTTTTTCATAAAGTGATAACTGTGACACTATAGACATTAGATGCGCTAGACTCAATCGCATGACCTACAAAATTATATTCTGTACTTACTTTATGTAGGTGCTAACTTAACCTACTTTACAAGGTAGTTTTACTAATTAATACTTATATTTCAAACAGAGAGTACATTTTGGAGTCTCTCAGTTCTGATTTCTATGTAACAGCCCTCTCGTGTCCGCAGTGCGAATTTTTTTTTTTAATGAGGTTTTTTGGAGCGTTATAACCTACTTACAGATAAAGTTAAAAGTGTCACAAGGTCTCGAATGCGGGAATACATAAAGTAAAGAGTTACAAAGCACATTTTGTTGGAAATACACTAATTCGCTGAGATAATTTAAATAAAACTATCTTTTCGGATTTTTTCGCGGATTTATTTTGATTTTTGGTTCCCGACGCGAATCCACGAAAAAATCCGAAAAGATAGTTTTATTTAAATGTCAAATATTCGCGTAAATCTAAGTAAGTATTATCGCTGAGATAATTTTAAACTTTATTTTTTACCTTAACGCACTTTCCAGTGAAACAGATGGATATCGAATCGATACTAATAGACTCCGAGAACTTTCTGAGAAGCGTGTGTGATAAGAATAACCTCGCTCCCTCTCAACGCTTATCATTTTGATTTCTCTAATAAGCCAAGGATATATAACTTATGTTTTTATTATACAGAAATGTAGGTACCTACCCCGATGGTGACATCAGTTTTGACTTAAAATTGAAACTTCCTTTGGCAAAAGACAACCCCAATACGCTATGAATTTTATTTTATTACAAAGTTATTTTATTTAATTTAATTTCTGTTTTAAATAATATAATAATATAATATGTTATGTGTTAATGTCCCAACATATTTATTTATTTATTTATAATATGCTTTGTAAATATGTACGTGAATTTATGTATCTACAAATATCAGTCATCATAATATCCTAACAGTTACTTCATCAACTAACTTGTGTATATCTCTCTTTATAATCTGTAAAAGAAAAGTAAGGAAAAGTAAAGTAAATATTCCTTCACATTAACAATTTTCATTTGGAAGTTATTTCAGGAACTGCTTGTCTAGCTAGTGGTCAAAGATTGGCAAGTCTTGAGTTCGAGTACCAGGTCGGGCCAAGTGTTGTTATTTTTTTTTCAAGAAATTCCTTGTAATAACCCGGTGTTGGAAAGTAAGCGTTTTGACGACACGTTTGGCTCAATTTGTAGTGCTTGCTGTGCCAGCGGTCGCGGGTTCGGGTTCCGCTGGGGGCATTCATTTGTGTTATGAGCACAAATGTTTGTACTCCAGTCATGGGTGTTTATATTTTTAATATGTATGTATTTAAAGTTATACATGTGTAGTGTATCAACTATCTAGTATCCATAACACAGGCCTCGTAGCTTACCATGGAACTAGATGGTGTTGTTTATTAACGTCCCGACATATTTATTACTTCTGTATTGTTTAAATATCCTGAGCAAATCTTGTCTCAGTGAGATTGTTCTCCATGGCCGAAATCGATCTAATGGTCATTATCATTAGTAGTTGTGTTGTTATTATGTGCATATTATACACAAAAGTATACAGTATTTAGTACCTATTCTTATCCCTAAATTGATCTAAAAAACAATTTTCAATACTTTACAAGTTGTTTAGTGGCTTCTATTCACCACTAATACCAAAATAATAAGATTTTATTCTTTCTCAATTTCTATGAAATATCAACCAATAACGCACAGATCGACATAAAACCTTAATTGTATAGTTTGAAGGGTTTAATCTATGTATCTTGATTAGTAATTAGTTTATGAAGACCACTTAAAATTTGGGTCGAAACTTTTGAACATTAACTCAAGTGCCTCCAGACAGCTGCTTCCTAGTCCCAAACTTGAGGGGTAAAGATTAGATTTACATTTCTGCCAGTATTACATTTAATTTAGCTTAGTTATTGTTAAGGATTATAGTGAAAATTATGAAATAATAATATTAATAATAATTTAGACCTTTTTAACGACTCACTGCTAGCAGTAAGCCCAGACATGGGCCTCACTGCAAGGGGGATCAGGACATAGTTCACCGCGCTGGTCAACTGTGGCTTAGGTGTGTTCCCGGGATTTGAACCCGCTTCATACAGTTTTCTAAGAGAGCGCATGGCCACTACGCTACTAGTGAAATAAAAAGAAATATAAAATTTATAAAATATAGTGAAACTATGTGAATTTTTTATTAGCATTTCTCAATTAGGCTTTGTTAATTAAATTAAAAATATCATCAAAAACACCGGCAGCGAGCAGATAACTTGCCAACTCAATAAGCACTTTATAAGGGCGAAATACGAATTCTCCTGCAATTTACTAACTAGCGAATTTTTGCTAAAATAATTAAATAGTATTGTACTTATGTTGTATCATAATTGTGTACAATATAAGAATTATATTAAAAGACACAAAAAATTATAAATGAACTGGTAATAATAAGTAGGTGATCAAAATTATTAACAACTCCAAGTTTTATCCAAATCTAAATTACCACCTTTTTTACGGATAATACCTGTCAACTACTTGTGGTTATGTGGAGGCTTGCCGGCTAGAAAAGCCAGCACTTCTCACTAAAACCCAACAGAACCTTCCCCGTCTTAATGAGGCCAAAGCACTTAATCGACGCGCCAGCTAGCCTATCAAGACAGACCTATTTACGAGCAATAAAGCCAGCGAATTGCGAATTATTAGGATGTGGTCGCGAGATACGCGACCCCTCCCTAATAATTGGCAATGCATCCCCGCAATTCGCCAGACCTTGTGTTTTGGGGTAATTATTTTAACCAGGTCATCTTTCTCCACATCCACAACAACTGGGGGGTTGTTCTGATAGTCTAACATTTCAGTCTCATTTATTTATTTCAAAGAAATATGATTATGCATTTTTTTTAGGAACACATGTTTTTTCGGAAAGTTCGTTTTTTTAGAAATAACAAATTTAATTAAAAATAAAATTACCTACATATTTTAACATAAAAAGCAAAACCTGAGCTAAATACAAAATTTATTCCAATTAAATTAAAATAAAAGCTTAACTATATCTTGAATTTAAGCTACACGTCGCTTCACGTCTTCGTTTAGGGTGTACATTGAAAATTTTTATAATGTATATTTTAAAACATCTCTTCTATCATAAGACTAAGAAAATAAGCTAACTAACTTACATATAAAATCAAACTAAAATTCTGAAAAAGAAGTCCACAGTGTATCTACAGCTTCCGTGAAAAAGGCACAAAGGGCCGAAAATTGCACAAAAGTTTCGGCGCACCGTCGCGTTGTGAAGAATTCTTAAACAGTCACTAACAAGTAGAACAAGTCTAACTATTGTAAGGAACAATGAATATAAAATACTGGATATACCTAAGTTTTATCATTGTAATTTAAAATTAAATAGTATTAAACATATATTTAAATCATTTTTAATAAAATTTGAAAACATACTAACTTAATACTTTCTTTGATTTACTCGAATGTTTGACATTTTTAATAAAACTATTTTCGGATTTTTTCGCGGATTTATTTTGATTTTTGGTTCCCGATTTTTCCCGATTAACCCACTAAATAAGCAACACAAATCAACTTAATTGTACTTATTTTAACCAAATACTAAAAAAGTATTTGTGCGAGTCCCATCTTTTCTTATGCTCCAATACCAAACAGCATATATTTAGAAATTATCTGAAATTGGTTAAATAAAATTTAAACTCGTATCGAGAAGAAGAGAAGGTTCTGGTCAATAAAGTCAATTTATAAATGTTACCGTCTAGATCAAGTTTATCCTTTAAATATATAAAAAAAAACTCGAATTTGAATCTCTCTCGAATCTAACTCTCGACGACAACGACTCGAATCGAATAAATAGTATTCCTTTTCTCTGGAGAAGGAAAATTAAGATAAATCAGTAAAAAAAACAATGTCACTTCTAGATACTATATACATAAATGAGTAGTGAGGTAATTGTAGTTTTTTATCTCTTAGTGTCCCACTGACCGCTGTCGAGCATTTTAAGAAGCTCCTAATTATTACTGACTTGGGGATTCATGACCGAATTAAAGCAGAACTTCTTTTACTATTTTAATTTTCTCTTATATTATTTTCATGCTATGCGCCTTTGGAGACGGGTATGTTAGCGTAGTCGTTTTATTATGATTTATATATATATATATATATATATATATATATATATATATATATATATATTCATAAAAAAAATATTATACAAAAAATTTGAGGTGTTATCTATTATGTATTTTATATGTAAATTGAATGCCATTAAATAAAGAATTTAATTGAATGTAAATTGAATTAATATATATATATATATATATATATAAATTCAAAACTCAAATTTTTTGTATAATGTTTTTTTTATGAATATAATGTATCCGTCTAGAAGTGCGAAATGAATATATTAAAGGATCATTTAACTTATAGCTGTAAAGCTACAAGAAAGCCGAATGCGCTCGTACGGCCATATCCTCAGACGAAATGACGACCATCCGATACATAAAGTCCTAAATATCCTGACCGCCCGCGAGGAAGAGGACGACTACGTGCCACCTGGTGGTCAAATATGCAGAAAGAGATCCAGAGAGACAGCCTGAGTACATAGACAAGCCAGAGTAGATATTTCTGGCGCAATCATACAAGGAGACCTGATCCCAGGTAAACTGGGAAGAGAGATGGACAAAGAAGAAGAACAGTTTTTTTTTTATGAATGTCATGATGACATTAGAATATCACGTGAGGTGAATACCAGTCAGTACTATAGCGGTATTATTTTAAATCTATACTAATATTATAAAGCTGAAGAGTTTGTTTGTTTGTTTGGTTGAACGCGCTAATCTCAGGAACTACTAAGCCGATTACTATAGTTCTTTTTGAATTAAATACCCCGTTAACTGAGGAAGGCTACAGAAGGCTGTCTATCGACGAACCCAAAGCGAGGGTGAGTCGCTAGTACAGTATATAATTACAATGACAATATAGATTTTTCGTCAATATGAATTTTAGCGGTTCCATCACCAGAGTTTTTAGTTAATCATCTAGTTTAATTAAACCCTTCAGTATTTTGATTTTAGCAAACTTTTTATTGATAACACCTACCAACTCGTCTTTGGCTACTAAACAAAAAAAGAAAATCGGTTGACAAACAGAGAGGAAAAATGTACTGAATTGTCTTTGCATGTTTATATATTATTTTATTACCCAGTGACAGGGTCTCCCTTTCCTCATGCGAGCCTCATATGAGTACTATGTCATTATACGACCCATAAACTGTATCAATGCAAAATATCTGTTGAAGTCGTTATTGGTTGTGGAACTGAAAAATTAAAACTATTTAGTAGTTTATTCTTGTTAAACGCCTTCTCCGTAAAAAAAAAACTTATAGTCTGAAACTGCACAACATAAAATCTATATTCTCAATAAAATAATTATTTAATTCTAAGCGGAAAGTGTCAATTGAAATACCAAAATATTTATAATATATATAGTTTCGTGATTTATTATATATTATATTGCACATTTCCGCTTTATTAAACACTAACATTATCTAAAGTCGGTAACATTCTTATTAGCATTTTTTTAGTTTTTTGAAGTGAAATTTCTTTAGAATCTAAAAAAAGAAAAGAGAAACTTAGAAACCAAAAAAAAAGACAAACACATGTTAGAGGTCATCAATAAAACACGAACATGTTCCATGCATTCTTATATTCAGTACTTTTATAATCGTCAGTACGTTTGTCCGTATAAAGCTACCACCGGCTCGGAAAATAGTGCTGCTGAGAAGAGCCGGCAAGAAACTCAACAGTTAATCTTTTAAATAATGAGTTACATAATTTTTACAACAAACATTTTCAGTATTATAAACATTCTATGACTAGTCACTACAGGATGGTACCGAGATCTCCCCTCCGTCAATCGCGGGGAAAACAAAAGAATCTCCGCGTTCTTTTTAGTTTTTAAATACATTCTTATCGGCCAATATCACATAACCACATGCCATAGATATACATAAATCATCACAAATTAATCGAATATATTATTTTCCATTAAAACGCTCAAATATAAAAGTGCAACCTTACACACATAAATATATAGGACTAAGCCGGCGAGAGAATGAGATAGAATTATAACTAATTGTTGCCATGGTAATCGTTGTTATTGTCTGACAAAGGATATATAAAATGCCTAATATGCCTTATCGATACTATATCGATACAAATATAAACTAATCGATAATTAATATCGATTAGTTTTTAATTTAATTGTGATATTTGCCAAAGAAGTTTTACTTCAACCACGCGTAAAGTTTACACGCATCCATTTTTTTTTTTTTTAATATTATTAAAAAACGTATTTATTTAAAATAGCTAAGTTATTTTATAATGAAAACCATCTTAAACTTCTATATATGAAAATAACAGGTGACGTAAAATAAGCGGTTATTAGTTAAGCTAAATTATATTAACTCATTAACTCAAAATATTCTCCCCATTGCCATTAATATTAAAAAACAAATATTTCTTCAAATTACAACATTAGCTACGAAATTTGTCACTTTTATAAGGGAAATGCAATTAAGTTATCCTTTTCTTTGATCATGATAATTAATTAAAACAATTCGTTATTGCGGATTCGCTGAAAATAATCTATGAAGTGAAAATGCTGCCTAGAAATCAGTCTTATTTTCAACCGACTTCCAAAAAGAAGAAGGAACCAATACAAATCAAAGCACACCGACTTTGAATATATCTGATTAGGTATTTATTCTGAATAAAAACCCCCGTTTAATTATTTTTTACTTTTCAGTGCCTGGAAGTCGGTTTTTTAAAGTTTTTATTAAATACCGTTTCTTCCATGCCTTTTTGATAAAAATGCTTCACTTCTGTACATTAAATGTACAATTTATGTACATTGTACATAGTTACTGAAGGACGTTACTGTAAAGATGCACATTTGTCGGTATCTTAGGAATTTCCACCCAAACAAAGCTTTGTTACTTAAACTAAATATTTCCACTGAATAGTGCGTACCGAGCGTAGCTGAATAGGAGGTAGTGTAGCATCTGTACCAGCCTTTGTATACTAATTGAAATTTATAACAATATTTTTCCCTCTACTCTGTCTATGAATCAGCTACTCAACAGCTATAGGACATCATGTGAATTTTTTTTAAAGAAAATTGAATTGCCTTGAATATTTTGAGACCGTACCGTGCTAGACTTAGGATTTTAGCCAACTTCACCCCAAGTGGTTTCCCAAACGAGCGTGTCAGTTGTCACCACTGGGCTACCACGGCCATTGGTATTGAATGTATTATAAATATGTTAGGACATTAACACACAGCGCCGTCTAGTTCCATGGTAAGCTACGAGGCTTGTGTTATGGATACCAGACAGTTGATACACTACACATATATAACTTTAAATACATATATATTATGAATATGAACGCCCATGACTGGAGTACAAACATTTGTGCTCATCACAAATGAATGCCCCCAGTGGGGCCCGAACCCGCGACCGCTGGCGCAGCAAGTAGGGGTGTCGTTATTATAAATTAATTTAATATATCTGGACGACCTCTAAGGATATTTGGCAAATTGATACAGGAGACTTTAACTAGAATTATTTATGAAAATTAATACATAATTTTAAATGGATAAATTAAAAATACATTATTCATATGAGCCCCGAGTGAAAGAAACTACATGAGAGCCGGTTAATGAAATAATAATAAGAAATAAAATTTGCACTTCAAAGTTTTTATTGTCCGTAAGATGGTTTTTTTTTTAAATGGCATCGTTTTTTTTTAAATGCTTATTTTCGCAAAAATATAAAGTCATTTCCGTTAATTTTTTTGTTGTGAAAAAACATTTTTTTTACATGACTGTGTATTTTTCTCAGCTAAAGATATTATATAATTGACCGAATAAAATTAAAATTATTTATATTATTGCTCTAGTTAATGAATATAGATTCATGTACTTCTTCTGAGTAACCCAAGTATATATATATATATATATATATATATATATATATATATATATATATATATATATATGCGTAAAATATGACAAAACTGTTATAAATGTAAAAATATTGCATTAAAAGTGCTGTTAATCAAAATTATAACCTCTCGTTAACTTAAAAATATCCAATCCATCGTCATTAATATGAAAAAAAAAACAGATATTCCTTCAAATGACAACATTAACCCGGTGATTTGTTACGCTTGAAAAGGAAATGCAATGAAAATTGTCATTTTCTTTGATCACGGGAACAAATTAAAATAATTTGTATTTTACATTAGCACGTTCCTATTGAATTCACATGAGTAATGACTCGAATGATAAATGAAACCGGCGCGTCAGCGATTCTGACTTACACGTATTTGATTACGATGCTTAACAATTACTACATATCTTAACGCTACGTACCCTGTGGAATACTTGTAGAAAGTTCTGGTAACATTTTAAATAACATTTACTAATAGCTTTTAACTTTTTTGTATTTCTTTAAGCCGATAACGTGGCCAGTAAATAAATTGATATCTATATCTAAATTATAATAAATGTATTATAAAAATAAAAAACCCAACTGCATAAAAGCTAACTAAAAAGATGAAAATAAGTTCACGAAGGAATATAGTATTATGCAGTCCACTTAAACTAACAAACAAACAAACTCCATTCCATAACCCTATTTAGTTTTCCATATTTTCCATAGTCTCTATGCATTAACCGGAGACCATATTTGGGCAATTCCCTATGGCTTACTCAGCTGATGCGTCACATTAAAAAAACTTGAATATCTACGTGTTGGACCTGTGTCTCTATGTAAGCCTTTCAAAAAACCAGGCTCCTTTGAGCCCGTGAAATTCAAAGAGATACAAGCATAATAATAATAATTAATTATTATTATTTATTCATATACTTTTTACAAAATATTGTAAACAAATATTATTTCACAGAAAGAGCAACTGTTGAGTTTCTCACCGGCTCTTCTCAGCAAAACTGCCTTCCGAGCCTGTGGTTGGTTCCTTACGGATTTACATACTGACATTTAATTTAAATTTAAAATGTAAAATTGTAAAAGTCTAATTGAATAAAGTATTCCTTTGCTTCCATTACGTATATAAATATTTATTACCGTCACAATTTTAGACGTCTCAAAATGTTCGTCTGCCTAAACAAATTATAGTGGCACTAAATATACAGGATGGATTTTTGAGACGGGAGAGTAAGGGCAGGTACCTTAAATATTATTGTTACGGGAAAATGTTCCCAGGAGACCATCCATAACTTTTTTAGATATTCTGAACTGCATTCACAGATTTTGGAAAAAATGTACAGTCAGCGAGAAAAATGCTAAAAAACCAAAAACTTTTTTTTATATCAATCGATCCTATTTCATGTAGGGATCAAAAGACTCTATGGGACCATTTAAAGTATGAGTACTAGAAATGACAGAAATCGCCAAAATCTTTTCCCATACATTTTGTACGGAAAGCGTTTAATCTACTCGAAATATTTTTTGTTGCCAAACGGTCCTATTTTTAATGTGATCAAAAGACCCTATGAGGCCAACTGAAATTTGCGTACAGAAACTACGGTAAGTCACAAGACTGGGTTTACACGCAGGCATTTTATGCAGCGGGCATAAGAAAAATTTTTTTAGTGTTTCTATATGGTATTTAAATACCTGTCCTTACTGTCCCGTCTCAAAATTCCACCTGTATAATTAAACTAGTAACATACCCTCGCTTCGCTCGGGTTCGTCCCTAGGTTGTTTCCCAAAACCAAATTAATTAATTAATGTTGTTTTAATTTTTTTCTTAGGACCCTATTTTAAAAAAAATTAAAGTAGCCTAAGTTACTCCTTATTACATCAACTATCTGCCAGTGAAAGTCATGTCAAAATCGGTCCAGCCATTTCAGAGATTAGCCGGAACAAACAGACATACAGACAAAAATTGTAAAAAATGTTGTTTTGGTATATGTACCGTGTATACATCCATATGCATTTAGTATAAAGCGATTATTTTAATATTTCAAACAGACACTCCAATTTTATTTATCTGTATAGATGAATTTACAAAACATATTATACAGTAAGTAATTACACCGCAGAGTTAAAGCAATATGCATAACGTTCTTGTTTAGAAACATTTATCAAACGATTTGAAAATGAGGAAACTGTGAACATTGTTCTGAGAACACCGGTAATAGTTTGGCTTCTTTACGCCAATTTACAGGAGATACGCAAACTTAGGCGCACTTTGCTAACTATTTAGATGGTATGTTCTCGAAAGGCGTGATTTATGCATAGTTTAAATTTAACTATTATGTATGAACAATGTAAGATTTTATTAGTTAGAATGTAAGTACAAATATACGTATCTGTTTACTTCTTTGGAAAAATGTGTGGTTTAGTTAAATTCCTGGTTTTTAAGATTAAAATAGCTGTTTATCTATTCAGATTAATTAACAGTCTTTAACTTAAATGGAATTTGAAATAATTGTTTTATCTTCAAGGCTAAAAAGATCTTTTTAGGGTTTCGTACCTTAAAAGGAAACAAGAACCCTTATAGGATCACTTCGTTGTCCGTCTGTCGGCATGTCTGTCAAGGTCCTTTTTCTCAAGAATGCTTGGAGATATTAAGTTGAAATTAATATCACATACTCAAATCTGCAATTGCTTGGAGCTGTGAAAAAATTAAACTTCTAAGTCAACGCAATCAAAAGATAGGTTTATGCCGCATATTTTTACACTCGCAAGAGAATCAAAATCTATAGGGTATTTCACGTTGAGCTAGGATCATGAAATTTAGTACGAATCAATGTCTTATAATAATAGCACAAGTAGAGAAAACAATCGTAGTTATAAAAAAAAAACATTTTTTCAATACTTTCTTAGATTTATCTTTCAAATAAATCACGGATCCGCGAAATAATTCTAAAAGATAGTTTTATTTGAAACATTTTTTTGCTATTATGAATTTATTTTTATGTTTCATGCTACGAAACCTTCGATGTAAGACTCATACTTGTGCATTTTTTTAAATGTTTTTAAATTATATATATTAAATTCTTTAAACGGTTTTTATTAATATCATTTTTTATTTTATACTAGCGACTCACCCTCGCTTCGTTCGGGTTCGTCCCTAGGTTGCTTCCCAAAACAAAATTAATTAATTAATTTCGTTTGAATTTTATTTCGTTGGACCCTATTTTTTTTCTAAAATAAAAGTAGCCTAAGTTACTCCTTATTACATCAGCTATCTGCCAGTGAAAGTCCCGTCAAAATCGGTCCAGCCATTTTAGAGATTAGCCGGAACAAACGGACAGACAGACAGACAAAAATTGTAAAAAATGTTGTTTTGATATATGTACCGTGTATAAATCTATATACATTTAGTAAAAAGCGTTTATTTTAATATTACAAACAGACACTCCAATTTTATTTATCTGTATAGATCATCTGTAAGCAGTGTACATAAATAAAGATTTTTCTATTCTTTTCTACAAAATAATATAAAGATAAATTAACAATCAGATTTGAAATGTTCAAATCGGTAAAATTCTTTCTAACATTATAAATCCGAGTCAGAAAATAATAATTTCAAAGACCTTTTCATTTAAGCGAATCGACATTTACAAATTATTTTAATTTGTTCCCGTGATCAAAGAAAATGACAATTTTCATTGCATTTCCTTTTCAAGCGTAACAAATCACCGGGTTAATGTTGTCATTTGAAGGAATATCTGTTTTTTTTCATATTAATGACGATGGATTGGATATTTTTAAGTTAACGAGAGGTTATAATTTTGATTAACAGCACTTTTAATGTAATATTTTTACATTTATAACAGTTTTATATATATATATATATATATATATATATATATATATATATATATACAGGGTACGTAGCGTTAAGATATGTAGTAATTGTTAAGCATCGTAATCAAATACGTGTAAGTCAGAATCGCTGACGCGCCGGTTTCATTTATCATTCGAGTCATTACTCATGTGAATTCAATAGGAACGTGCTAATGTAAAATACTAATTAAATCGTTAATTGCTTTTATTATATACATATAAATATTTCAAACATAGAATAAAACAAAGTCGCTTTCTTCGTCTGTCTGTTTCTCCACTCACTTCTTCCAAACCACGCAACAGATTTTTATACTGTATTTTTATATGTACTAATAGAAATAGCGATAAACGAGAAAGGTTTATAACTTGCATGGGCGTACCCAGGTAGGGGCAGGGGGGGGCAGCTGCCCCCCCCCTGGATTATAGTGTAATATTCACCGGTGAACCGAAACAAAAATATTTTATTATTATTTTATTTACTTATTTAGTACCTCATCTAGATCATGATAATCACATACCAAATGACATAATATTTATGCTCTAACAATATATTTTGTCGTTAGAGAATGCATTATCACTACATAGTATAAAACAAAGTCGCTTCCCGCTGTCTGTCTGTCACTTTGTATGCTTAGATCTTTAAAACTACGCAAGGATTTTGATGCGGTTTTTTTAACAGATAGAGTGATTTAAGAGGAAGGTTTATATGTATAATACATGCATAATATAGTAGAGAAACACTGATAATTTTAGAGGTTTCTAATGTGATATCGTAAATAAACACATTTTTTTGCGCTTACATTGCAAACGTTGGCTGAACCCTACGAGATAGATCAAAATAATGTACTACAGTATTGTACACATTAAAAAGGTCTACAAAAAAGTTCGCAATGGCATATGTCTATCTCTTAATAGTTCAAGCGAAATGCAGTTATTTTTAAGAAAAAATAAAATATTGAAAACCTGAAGTTTTATGATTTTAAAATGTTGGCAGGTATATAAGGAATAGAAATTCATAAAATGCCCCCGATGCCCAGCCACCCCCGAGAAATGGGGGGACGCAAAGCGTTGAAAAATAGTTTTTTTCAATTTCCGGCTTACTGTGATGTTCTATCGAAAAATGTTTTCTACAAAAGTTGTAGGTCTAGTAAAAATCTACAACTTTTATTCATAACACTTTTTACAAAAACCTCAGTTTTCGAGATATTTGCAAAAAACTCAGTTTTTAATTTTTTCTTGGTTTTTTATTTTTAATTTCTAGAATAATCTTTTAATTCTCATGAAACTGAGGTAATGTAATTTACAATATATATAGAATAAAGAAAAAAAAATTGAAATTAAAATGTTCAGCCATTTCCGAGAAAAGTATGTTTTATGTTCTCGAGAGGCCGAAAATCATCCCCAACTTCAAGTGGACGTTTACATTTAAAAAAAATTTTGTACAATTTTCAGATAGGGCTCATTCTTTTCGTCTTGAACTCTACTTTATGAAAAAATAAAAACATTGTATGATCGCTCTGTAAGAACACTCTTAAAAATTGAAAACATTGGAGAAATCGATAATTTTTACTTTGTAAACTACATTTTTTTTAATTATCATTGGAAAAGTGAACTTTATTACCCAATTTTTTATAAACTGATTATACCAGTGTATTTGTCGGGAAAAAACGAAAGAAATGGTATTCTTAAGTTTTTAATTTGACGCTTATTATTTATACAATATCGCCGTAAACATTCGAACTTTGCAATTTGACGAGTCGTGAAGAAATAATAAAAATTGGAATTCACGTAAAGTACATCGTTTTCTTTTGTATTTTTTTCCAGTAGAATATATTTATGTTATTATTTTTTTGAATTTATCGATGTTTTATTAATTTTTGATCGATTTTGGAGTTAAATTTATTGTTTTTTTTTCCAAAAAAATTTGATTTTAAGGTAATTACAGAAAGAAATGAAATTCATTTGTAATCTAAGTTTACTCATTAGTTAAAAGTATAATTTAAAAAAATTAAGTTGATATTAACAAAATTTTGTCATCGTTTTGTTAAAAATATCATAAAAAATGTAAAAAATGAAAAAAATAATTAAAAACAAAAAAAGTACATTAAAGGGTAATTTTAAAAAGATTTAAATTTTTAAAATTACTCCTTAATGTACTGTGCATCCATCAAACGCTTAGATATTTATGATAAAAAAGAAAAGGATGAATTTTTATTGAAAGTCGAATATCTCAGGAAAAAATCGACGTAAAAAGTTTAGTAAAAACTTTTTTATGATTTTTTAACAAAACTATGACAAAATTTTGTAAATATCAACTTAATTTTTTTAAATTATACTTTTATCTAATGAATAAACAAGATTAGATTACAAATGAATTTCATTTATTTCTGTAATTACCTTAAAATCTAATTTTTTAGAAATAATCAATAAATTTAACTCCAAAAGCGATCAAAAATTAATAAAACATCGATAAATTCAAAAAAGTAATAACATAAATAGATTCTACTGGAAAAAATACAAAAGAAAAAGGTGTACTTTACGTGAATTCCAATTTTTATTATTTCTTCACGACTCGTCAAATTGCAAAGTTGGAATGTTTACGACGATATTGTATAAATAATAAGCGTCAAATTAAAAACTTAAGAATACAATTTCTTTCGTTTTTTCCCGACAAATACACTGGTATAATCAGTTTATAAAAAATTGGGTAATAAAGTTCACTTTTCCAATGATAATTAAAAAAAATGTAGTTTACAAAGTAAAAATTATCGATTTCTCCAATGTTTTCAATTTTTAAGAGTGTTCTTACAGAGCGACCATACAATGTTTTTATTTTTTCATAAAGTAGAGTTCAAGACGAAAAGAATGAGCCCTATCTGAAAATTGTACAAAAATTTTTTTAAATGTAAATGTCCACTTGAAGTTGGGGATGATTTTCGGCCTCTCGAGAACATAAAACATACTTTTCTCGGAAATGGCTGAACATTTTAATTTCAATTTTTTTTTCTTTATTCTATATATATTGTAAATTACATTACCTTAGTTTCATGAGAATTAAAAGATTATTCTAGAAATTAAAAATAAAAAACCAAGAAAAAATTAAAAACTGAGTTTTTTGCAAATATCTCGAAAACTGAGGTTTTTGTAAAAAGTGTTATGAATAAAAGTTGTAGATTTTTACTAGACCTACAACTTTTGTAGAAAACATTTTTCGATAGAACATCACAGTAAGCCGGAAATTGAAAAAAACTATTTTTCAACGCTTTGCGTCCCCCCATTTCTCGGGGGTGGCTGGGCATCGGGGGCATTTTATGAATTTCTATTCCTTATATACCTGCCAACATTTTAAAATCATAAAACTTCAGGTTTTCAATATTTTGTTCCCAAACTGCATTTTGCTTGGACTATAAGGATAACATACTATTTCCGTTTTAATACTTTAAAAAATTGGCAATTATAATGCGGTAATGTATTGGACGTCGCTCGATATTTCGACCCCTAAGATCCCGATACTCTTATAGATGTTAAGAGGAGTATTCTGGAACCTTGGCGCTATAGAGAATGGGGTTTTTTTAGTGGAGAACGCACAAACTTGTGTCTTTTTAGGGGTTAAACTGGACGAGATTTCGTGGGCCCCAATCGGAGAGCTGCTCTAGGGAAGTCGCAATTTTGGACACAAGTTGGACTCTGTTCTCCTCAACCTTAGCTCGAGAGATGCTTGCTCGGCCAGTACAACAGGCATCGACTGTACTGTCATCTGCATAGCAATGAGTGTTGCCAGTTAGCAACATATCGTTGATATGCAGAATAAACAGTGTAGGCGATAGTAGGTACTGAACCTTGGGGTACGCCAGCGTTAATCTGCACAGTGTCGGAGCATATACCGTCAATTACGACTTTTATGCTACGTCCAGAAAGAAAACTAGCAACCCAAGAAAGCATTTGTTTGACATATTATTATTGTTTTGAAAGAGCCAAACGTAGATTACGAAAAGTATTAATTCAATGTCCATAATATCTATCAATTATATCATACACTACTTTAAAAAATCTGGTTGATCTTTGGTGCATTCTGTTGAACAATAACAAGAAGCGTCCGTTAAATAGAAAGGGACATACGAAATTTTTTTTGTGAGTATTTTCTATGATTAATTGTAATTTGTAATATTTTTTTGTAAACGAAATCAATGTTGTTCTTACCTAAACCTAGGTGTAGCCTTTCTTTCTTTCTTACACCTGGCTGCGAAGAGGTTGCGGCCAAGTGCCTAATCTTTCGTGTAGTGTTTTTGTGTAGTATGTAGAGTAAAACAAGCGCGGGGGCCGGTTTAGTAAATTTCTGATTTGCCCCCCCCTAGGCCAAAAGCTGGGTACGCCCATGATAACTTGTAAATATTTTGTACAAAATGGCTGAGTCTAGACGGTGTTTTGTCAAAAAAAATATTTCGCACGATTCCATGGCTAACGCTGGCTTAAATTTTGAGGTATATCAAAACAATATACTAGAAAATTGTAGGTCTTAAAAAGGCCTATAGAATAGTTCTCAATAGTATGTATCTAATATCTATCTCCTAAAGTACGCTCAGATCCTACCTTTATTTATAATATTTATGTATTTAAAATTATATATGTATAGTTATATCAACTATCTGGTATCCATAACACAATCCTCGTAGCTTACCATGGAACTAGATGGTGCTGTGTGTTAATGTCCTAACATATTTCGGCGATATCCCGAATTAGAGATTCGGTGAAGCGAGAGTAAGTCGCTAGTAAGACTATAATTTGCCCACAGCTCTTCCTAATGCATGGCGTAGGTAGTTTAAAAACTTATTTTCATACAAACTTGCAACCACTTTTTTAAGGGTTGAATTTTTAATTTTTTTTTATGAAACTACTCATTTACATTTTAACTTATAATTTAAATATTTTATCAAACACTAAGTAACATCGCGAATTAAATCAATCTATTTTATTAGATGCGAAGACATACACAGATACAAAAATGAGCTCATCTTTCCGAAGGTTTAACCTTAAAATGACTGTAATAATAATAATCTTCTCTTCATTTTTTTTTTTCATTGTCACTGCTTATTTATGAAATATTTTTAAGTGAAAGCTTTACTGGTTTGTGTTTTATATATATATATTTTTATTTCTATATAATAATGTACTGTATGTTTCCCAAATATATTAAAAACTAGCGACTCACCCTCGCTTCGCTTGGGTTCGTCCCTAGGTTGCTACTCAAAACAAAATTAATTAATTAATTTGGTTAATTTTTTTTTTTCGTGGGACCCTATTTTTTTTCTAAAATAAAAATAGCCTAATTTACTCCTTATTACATCAGCTATCTGCCGGTGAAAAATCCGTCAAAATCGGTCCAGCCGTTTCAGAGATTAGCCGGAACAAACAGACAGACAGACAAAAATTGAAAAAAATATTGTTTTGGTATATGTACCGTGTATACATCTATATGCATTTAGTAAAAAGCGGTTATTTTAATATTACAAACAGACACTCCAATTTTATTTATCTGTATGGATAAAATAAAAAAATAAAGACTAAAAATACAAAAATATGCATTCAAAACGATAAAAATTAAATAAAAACTTTTTGCCAGTAGAGGTTTAAAACGTCTGTCCAATCAGGATGGACTGCGTGACAAGGCAAGTTGTAATGAAATTAGCTACACCAGGGAAATCGTGACCGCTAATATGTTATTCAGTCCCTTTTCCATTTAAAAGTTACTCTCATGTGAGTGTGTCGGTAAAGTTTATAATAAAAATACCTTTATGATATTTTGATTTGCTTATTTTAGAAGCTATATTTTATCCTTGTTTTTCTTGGATTGGTCTTACATTGCTGCAGAGTATGAGGCTAGATTTAAGACCTTAGTTAGATCTAAAGAATCATTGGACTCTTCTGTAAAATCTTTGAGCAAATTTAATTTAAAATCCAATAATTTTTATTAGCATTAAATTATTATTCATTAATTTTTACTCATCATGAAGAGTTTCTAGAAAAAAAACCTTCAGTCCTGAGAAGAACTAGCTAAAGATACTCAGTGGAAACAAAATGTTTTTTTTTTTAAACTCGCACGAAACGCTTTAGTTCAACGTTTCTGAAACAAACTGCTAAGGCGTGGAGCTGCCTTCCAGCATCCGTATTTCCTGACACCTATAATATGAGTACCTTCAAGGCAAGAGTGAATAGGCATCTTCTAGGCAAGCAAGCTCCAACCTAGAACTCATCAGTGCCTCCCAGCGTTGATCGTCGTCAAGCGCAAGCCTATTTAGTAATAAAAAAATCCGGAGAAGTGCGAGTCGGACTCGCCCACTGAGGATTCCGTACAAATTTGTAGGAAATCCGTTTAACTTTCATTTTCAACTTTTTGTATTTTTTGGATTTTTTCCTTTATTTGTGCTGTAAGACCTTGCTTTTTGCCAAACTTCGTGATTCTAGGTCAACGGGAACTACCATGTAGGTTTTCGACCCAAAACCAATAAGGTACTTCCGGTTGACCTAGAATTGTCAATTTTGGTTAGAAGCAGGGTCTTACAGTACAAGTAAAGAAAAATTCTGAAAAATAAAAAAGTTAAAAATTAAGGTAAATTTTGGTCGCGAAAATCTAAATTTGCCCATATCTTTTTACCGTGTTGACTCAGGACCTTGATTTTTATAAACCTAATAGAGACTATAGACTTCAGTATCTGGTATAAATATCAACTTGCTAGGTCCAACCGTTCCTGAGAAATTCGGTGGTGACACACGGACAAACAGACGGACAGACGGACAGACAAACAAGTGAGTGATCTTATAATGATTCCTTTTTTTACCTTTTGAGGTACGGAGCTCTAAAAAAAAATATTTCAAAATACTCTAATAGATCCACATTAAAATAGCCTATACATCTATATGCTTCCTACTAAGCTAGTCTCAATCACATTGTTCACACTTACTGAAATAGGTCAAGACTATTACAAGCCATAGGTTCTGCTCAACTCGTGGAAGATATCCTATTATTCACAGAAGATGAACAATGAAATAATATATTTCTATGTATAATAAATAAAAGTTCCTCTGACGCATTATTTTTTGCTCACTACTACTTTTTACTACGACTCCACTTGAGATTGGTATAGTGATAAAATAATTGAAGAAATATATTATTAAATACATATGTTAGGTATAACTTATAAGTAAATAAAATAAAGATTCAAAAATATTATTTCATGAAAAATAACAGTATCATTGACCTTTTCTAACTTAATCTACACTAATATTATAAATGTGAAAGTTTATGAATATGGATGTATGGATGTTTGTTACTTTTTCACGCAAGAACGGCTGAACAGATCTTGATGAAATCTATCATAGAGATAGATTATAGTCTGATATAACACATAGGCTACTTTTTATCCCAGAAAAATGGACGGTTCTCGTGGGATAGGTTTGTTTTTGTTTTCCTAGAGGCAAACCCGAGCGAAGCAAGGATGAGCCGCTAGTAATTTTATACAAGATCGCATTAGAGAGATAGACGATTGTCGTATCGAGATCACAACTATCTACTATTGAATTTTCTGGCAACACATCTGAGATTTTTCGCAAAATACGTTTTAAACCCAACAAATTATAATAATGTAATGTTTTTTTTATTTAATTTTCTTCTTTAGTTAAAACCTTTGCCGTTAAGACAACCATCTCGCTCTGTTAGATTCACATATAAAATTTTATTTAAATGTTCTATATAGTATTGTCCATATTAATCACTTTTTAACACAAAAATTTCATTAAAACAGCAACTGAAATTTACTTCACTTTCACGCAGAAATATCTTCTGGCAAAATTAAAACAACGTCATTAATAGTAAACGTGTAGGAAAATTACGAAAGGGCACCGCGTAAAATATTTTATTCATTCCGTTTTTAATTTAAGCCTTCATTATCTTGGTCCCTCGAGTAAACTTTGGACAACCTGTTGGGAAGGTACAGTTGTTATGTCATTTAAATAATATAAATATCCTTCTATGTATGACTTAATGTTCAGCGTGAGAACGGTGCAAATTGGAAATTTGAATTTGATGATATTAGCATGTATATTATTGAAGTAAAACTTCTTTACGCACGCTTGACTTGGGGGGTAAGCTGGTGAATGCGTTACGAAAAAATGTACGTACGTTTGTTGCCATGGTAACCGTTGTTATTGTCTGACAAATGATATATAATATTATATTCTTTCCTTAAATGATATTCTATAAATATATGATTATAATATGCTTAATATGCGTTATTTTTAGTATCTCACCTTTCCTAATTATTTAAAACATATATTGAATTTCATAAAGAGTACAAATAACCTACAGAAGTTTTACTTCTTGCGCGTGTACACATTCATACACGCACTCTTTAATTTTTTTTATTTTAAACTCGGTTTCATATTTTTAGATAGCAATACAATTATTTTTTACTAGCGACTTAATCTCACTCTTTTCAGGTGCCTCTAGATACTTAATAGTAACTTATATGTGTTACTCTAAACCATATTTTACCGATATTCTAAATTTCATCCAAATCCGTCCAGCCGTTTTGGCATGAATTAAAAAACATACACGATTTCAGCCATGACGGCCAATCTCATTGAGACTAGCCAACTGCGCAGGAGATTATAGTGCACAAGTGTACGCGTAGACACAACGTGCACTCTCTATTCCTGTCACTCTCATACTCCGGTGGGACGACTACTCGACACTACCAGTTAGAGTTAAGGTGCAGGACCGATGCGGGGGTGAAACACCGCCAACCTCCCAACTTCGGGCTATTACTGAAGCTACCTGAATAGAAAGACACAACAACAAAACTTAACCCGACCCGAGACTCGAACTCAGGACCTCCGGATGTGCCGTATATGCTAGCCACTACACCACCGAGGCAGTTAAATATATACATATAACCAATACATAAAATATTCAAAAACGACCTAATATTTTCTTCCAAACTATCCATTCTTTAAGCGTAATATAAACAACAAAACACATTAAGCTACGTTACAGATTTCAGCGCCGATAGAAACTTCAAACAAAGAAAAACGTTAAAAACCAAAACTTGACTGTTGACTGTTGCAAAAATTAATTGAATTAATATAAAAAAAGTGTTGAGAGCCCGTCAAATATAAGTGATAAACGAGCAGATATTGTTTGCGGGAGTATTGTTGGCCCCCCTATTGTGATACGCATAGAGATCAAAAGCGATGCGGTCAAGGCAATTTCGCGGAGATTTTTAATATTCCTTAATATGCATGTCTCGTGTCACTTTTGCATGACATTAGGAAGATATAAGCAAATATTTGTGTTCATTTTTCAATGTGTGCCTATTAGAATGAGTTTTACTGCTTGCTAGGATGATGGAATTTGTAAATTGGTTTATGACATACTAATGGTCGTACGCAGTTTCGTTTGCGAAGTTGTAAAATAATAATACTTTGTTTTTGCTTACTAAATAATCTGTGTGAATATAAACTATATCGATTCCTTTCAATCAAATCAAAGCAACAAACATGGACCAACGTACAAACTTCCCCCTTTACAATATTAGAGTACTCTCAATTTACTTCTCGAAATATACATCGAAACCGATCCCATTCGATCCTGTATTCTGCGAAACTTGTGTTATTCGATAGGATTCAGTTATCAAGTTACATCGAAAATTTTAGGGATTTTTTTTATAGAATAGTAAGTACTACTTTTCAGTGTTAATCATTTATACAAGAATTTCTCGTTCATCGCTTAGGTGTAAAAATGTATATGAAATACAACGAAAAGTATAATGTATTAGGCTCTCTGCCCACTACACCGTCTCATACCATGACCGTGCTATGAACGTATCAGGCACGGAAACGAGCACGGCACGGACTACTATGCCCACTAGACCGAATCAACAGCGTATCATGCCCGTACATAACGGTTATAGTGACCGTAGCATCAGCGTATCATCCGCGTATCATCCGCGTATCATCCGCGTATCAACCGCGTATCAACCGCGTATCATCCGCGTATCATACGCGTGTCATATCCGTATGGTTTCCGTTTTAGTATTACCTGTAGTTTCTAGATAAATATCACTAATAATAAAAGTATTAGTTACAATATTATAATATTGCCAGACGAATATATGAAATATTACCTAATCCTGAGAAATATCGGTACTAACCCATCTTTAATAACGATTATCACCCATCTCTACAAGACAAGCGGCAATACGTTACGGGCTTAGAACGGTCATCATACGCGGTTATAACGGTCATCATACGCGTTTATAACCCGTATGCTCACCGGTTCAACAACGTCGCGTGTCAAGCACGGAGCGTACCGGCACCGGCAAAATATTCTCGCCGACAATTGTTGACGCTCCGTGCACGGCACGCGACGGTGCCGGTCGGTGACGGAACGGTCTAGTGGGCAGAGTCTCATACATTTCAATACAAAGAATATTTTTTTGCCTGACACGCTCCTAGCACGGTCATGGTATGAGACGGGGTAGTGGGCAGACTCCTTTAATCTGAAACGTATGTACGTATGACAGAGGTATAAATGTATTTTTTTATTAAAACACTAGCGACTCACCCTCGCTCTGCTCAGGTTCGTCCCTACTTACGTTTTAACGTTCAGTATAGATTTTTCAGAGATGTAATATTTCTCTGCAGTAAAATGTACCCTACATGTTGACCCGGATAAACAGTTATCATCATACCAAATTTCATAAAAATCCCTCCAGTGGTTTTTCTGTGTTGCGGTAACAAACAGACAGACAAACAGACAGACAGACATAAATTCTAAAAGCTATAGATTCGGTCTCTGTATCGATAATAATGACTATTTCAATAAAATTTTCCAAAAAATATTTAATTTACAGATTTGGCTTAGTAATAATTTTATTATATGTATAGATTTTGAAAAATACTTCTTTTTTCTTAACCGATAGCATATTTTTTAGCAGCTTCTAAGCTATTTTTCATAGCTCTGAAAGTATTTAAAATTAAAGTTATATATTTAAAATGTAGACGGAAAACATAGTAAATGTATATATTTAAAAATTTTTAACTAACACAGCAAACTTAACATAGGTATTCATATCATGTGTTCTTGATTGTTAACTCAAGTGGTATATAAGGCGTGCTGACTAGAAGAGTTTGAATGCCCAATAAAACCCAGCATTCATCGTCTTAATGAGATCCCGTGGGATTGCTTTCGCATATAATAACGTTAATGGCTGATAAGTATACTAAAGTTTGTTAAAACGTTCCTATACGTTATAACTATATTTAATTACTTTTTTATGTACACAAATAAATCGGCCAATCATTTTATTTCACCGATCAATCTCCAGTTTTCTCCATTCTGCGCTATATTGAAGTATAGTATATAAATGCATGTAAAAAGTTTAGATTCTCATTAAGCATAAGCTCTTAAAGCTTTATAAAAGAAAGCTATCTTGTAAAGCTCTTGTATAAAAATTGCAAAGCATGGTTATAAATGAATAGAATTGAAATATAAAGCGACCATTAACACACAATGTAACTGTGAAATAAAGCAAGCTGTAATAGTTAAGCGTTTTTATTCTCTATAGTAAGCTGCAAACTGCATTATGTTGCATCCTTTCAAGATTCAATCAAGGAATGACGTTTGGAGGGAATATTTTTTGAATATCTAATGAGCTTAGATTGAAAATCTTGTAGTATTTACACTTTCTGGGATTACGTGATTATTTAGTGAACGGTATTTCATGATTTATTTAAAAAAACCGGCCAAGTGCGAGTCAGACTCGCGCACGAGGGTTTCCGTACCATTGTCTATAAAAACGGCAAAAAAATCATGTCTATTGTATGGGAGCCCCCCTTAAATATTTTTTTTTATTTATTTTTTTTTTTATTTTTAAAGCAAATATATGACTAAATATTCTGCGAATATCTAGAGCGTCTACCTGTTGCCGTTGCCAATATCGAGCAAAAACGAGCAAAAAAAATCACGTTTGTTGTATGGGAGCCCCCTTAAATATTTATTTTATTCTGTTTTTTAGTATTTTTTGTTATAACGGCAACAGAAATACATCATCTGTGAAAATTTCAACTGTCTAACTATCACGGTTCATGAGATACAGGCTGGTGACAGACGGGCAAACAGACAGACAGACTGACAGTTGTACAACGGAGTCTTAGTAATAGGATCCCGTTTACCCTTTGGGTACGGAACCCTAAAAATCTTGAAGCATATCATGGGAAATAAATTAAACTACTTTTTTGCTACTTTTTCACTTCTTAACACAGAAACGCATTGGGATGAAATTTAGTATACAGATAGACCATGACCTTGCACCCGAGCGAAGCAAGGGTAATTTACTAGTAGCGTATATAAAAATAATACAGTCATAATTTAAATCATTTTTAGAGATATAGTGTAAGGGATATAAAAAAATATCTTTAGCCCAACCATAATTACTTAACACTATTTGCCATATACATGGGTTGACTGAAAGAGATCTCTTATAGAGATAAGTCCACCCTTGTCCACTTTATTTTCTATGTATTTTTTTTATAACTTGTTTAGTGCAATAAAGAATAATATATATAATTACCATATAAAGTAAGCATTGTTTGGCGGTTACAATCCAAACAGAAACAAAACCGCAGGTAAAAGCTAGTAACTAGTAAACGAGAGAGCCAAATAGGCCAAATTTATCACGCGCTCAACTTAAATAATGTATGCAATTAGTTGCAACGGGAACTTCAAACAAAACAACAGAATGCCCGGGATAATCCATGGACCCACTAATGAGTGCAAATTACACAGATTTTTATTCATACTTATTTATTTAAATGTATACTTACGTGTGATCTATAGATCTTTATCATGCTGTTATTACTATGAAGGTTTGTATGTGTGTATGCTTACTCTATCACGCTGAAATGGCTGGACATATTTGTATGAAATTTAGTCCAAGTGGTAGTTTACTATATAATATATATAAACATAGGTTTTTTTTTGTTTTCACTGTAAAACCCATCATGGCCGTCAATAGGCAAGGGACTGTGAGATTCCTAAAACATAGGCTACTGTAACTAATAAAACTCGATAAAATCTAGCGCAACTTTTGTGTAATACTGACTCTGCCCCACGGTTTAACCTGCATTAATCAATATTGCTCCGCTTCCTTGGGTAATAGCATGATGATATATAGCCTATTTCCTTTCTCAATAAACAGGCTATCTAATGCAAAAAGAGTTTTTCAAATCGGATTAGTAGTTCCTGAGATTAGTATGTTCAAAAAACAAACAAACTCTGCCTCTTTATAATATTAGTATAGATTAAAATACAAAATGAACTCTGAACAGAATCGGAACGCACCAGAGTAAAACGAAGGTAAGTCGCTAGCAAAATTAATAATCGTTTGAGTTAACCCTAACAATGAGTACTTTACAAAAAGCTGTACTTGAAGAAGCTTTTTTATTTATATATCTGTGTTTTGAACAATATCGTCAACAACACAACATATTGATGATACGTTTGGCTCAGTTTGTAGTGACTCTACTTGCTGTGCTAGTGGACGCGGGTTCGAGTCCCGCAGGGAGCATTAATTTGTGTGATGAGCACGAATGTTTGAACTCCAGTCATGGGTGTTTATATTTATAACTAGCGGCTCACCCTCGCTTCGCTCGGGTTCGTCGCAAGATACGTTAGCTATATAATTATTATTTTTTTCGTTAATTTTTCATTTTTTCTCTTTATTAATACATTCCGTGGACCTTATGGAACACACAAAAAATTAAATTAGCCGAATTTGTCCAACCATTCTTAAGTTATGCGCTTATCAATATTCATTTTTATTTTATACTAGCAGAACCCGCGGCTTTGCCCGCGATCAAACGACGAAAAAATAAACTTTTTCGCAATACATACTTTATTACTTGCAAAAATAAGTTTGTGTAAGTTTTATTATTTGTTAAAGTATATAGGGAAACAAATTTAATTTTAGCGATCGCAACTCAAAATATCCAGTATTTTAAAAGACGTTAAGCGTATATTTTGTAATTAATTTTACGCTTTAGGTATTTAGCAAGTCGCACTAACTGTATTTTTTATACATTTTTCTACTCCATCTATCCAAACTTAGAGGAAGAGAGTACAATGGCAACATGGCTAATATGGTTTTTTTAAGTAACATACTAATAGGCTAACATCTACGTTATTTTTAAAGACCCAATGTACTATGTACACCTGAAGCTTACAGTCTTCCTCCTTCTCCTTCTTTTTTAAGTTACGTATATAAAGTGTCATTCTTATTTTGTTGTAGCTTTTTGCCCGCGGCTACGCTCGCGTGGACTGAATAATTTGCTCAGTTTTAATTTCCATTGAATTTATATGTTGTCATATCGAATTTTTAATATTATGTCTAGAGTAAAACTCTAGATTCACTTAAGTTAGTCTACACTAAAAAAACCAACCACAAATATATGTAAGGCTCTCTCTCTCGCGCTCTGGGTCTGTTATAGTTGTCGCTGCTGTGGTCGGCTGAAAAGTTATACACAATTTTCTTTTGGATTCGGAATAATTTCCGTTCACTGCTTTATATCTCACACAGATAGTGTGCACTTACAGAGAACTTGAGCCATGTTACTCTTTTTAAATATATTCAACAACTCAAACTTTACCGGCCAGTTTTACCCCCTTATGGCCTGAATTTAAAAAAAATCTACAATACATTTTTATTTAACTATATTGAAGAGCATTAATACCAAGTTTCAAGTAATTCTGATCACAAACATTTTTTTCCTTATATAAACAGCACAACCCCCTTTTACCCTTTTAAGGGATAAATTTCGAAAAAAAATGATATCTGTATTGTTTTAGTTTTCATTTTAAAGGTAAATACCATTTTCCGTGCATCAATTACAGAGTTTCATACAAACTTTCATCCTCTATTTGACAGCCTTATGGGATGAATTTCAAAAAATGTTAAAATACATATTTATTAAATTGTATTGAAGAGCATTAATACCAAGTTTCAAGTAATTCTGATCATAAATAATTGTTTGCCCATATAAACTTTATCACCCCCTTTTACCCTTTTAAGGAATGAATTTCGAAAAAAATCTAATACATATATTTCTTATTTTTCATCTTAAAGCTGAATACCACTTACCGTGTATTTCGCTTAAAGAATAACAGAGTTTCATACAATCTTTTATTTCCTATTTTACCCCCTTAGGGGATGAATTTAGAAAAATCCTTTCTTAGCGGATGCCTACATTGTATAAGGAATATGTACTCTAAATTTCACGTTTCTACGACCAGCGGTCTAGGCTGTGCGTTGATCGATCAGTCAGTCAGGACAAAGCATTTTATGTATATATAGATTTATAATATGTATCTATTTAAAAACTTATATATATATAGTATATCAACTATCTGGTATCCATAACACAAGCCTTGTAGCTTACCATGGAACTAGATGGTGCTGTGTGTCCCAGCATATTTTTTTTTATATAAAGCTTTTAAGCTTATTTGGAGCTTACCAAAGCATTTAAGAAAACTAGTAAAGCTAAGCGTAAGTTATATTTTGCGATGAATTAGCGCATAGTAGCAGCATCGGACTCGGTTAATAAAAGAAAGGAGTCTATTTTCTGCAAGACTGCACTAAAAGGCTATTAATCTAGCCCCGTTACCAGTTATACGAGCATGTGTGAAGAGAATGTACGGTTAATTTATCTTTCAAATAAAACTGTAATATATTATTGTTTTTGTTAACTGTTTTACTTCAATTTGAAAATTTTATTTGATATTTTCATATATCTAGTAAAAAAGGCAGTGGTAGTCCAGTGGTAATGCGCTCGCTTGGGAAACCGAGTGAAGCGGGTTCAAATCCTGGGTCTCCACCTCTGATATTTACATGTGCGAATCTTTTCTAACATGATTACCACTTGCCTTACAGTGAAGGAAGACATCGTGAGGAAACCTGCATGTCTGAGAAAACCTAGCAAGTTGTCGAAAGACATGTGAAATCCGCTAATCCGCACTTGGCCAGCGTGGTGGACTATTTATTTATTTATTTATTTCATAAGCACACTTACAATATACATATTTGACATATAGACACTAAATTACATGAAAAGTAACACACTCACTTATATGTATATCAATAACAAGTGTACATAACATTCATCAACAAATACATGTAAAACATTGAGAGGGAGAAAGGGAAAAAAGAATAAATATATATTATTTTTTTTTCAAAGTGAATGAGGACTCACCGATAGATGATCAGTGAGTTTTTTTTTAAAGACAGCATAAGAGTCGTGGAAAATGTCAATGCCAGGCAGAGCTCGAGATATTTGATTATATTTGGCACATATGCGGGCCATGGGAGCTTGCTTACCAAGATGCGTTCTAGTGAGAGGTATGTGGAATGTTTTACGAGATGAATTGCGATAGCGAGGATATCTTCTCGGTGCTGATAGAGGAATCCGTTCAAGCAGTTTACTGCACTTTACTTTATTATGGATTATTTTATGCAAAAAACACAGATCATGGCCTATGGCCTATGGCCTGATTCCCCTCGTATTGAAGGGAGACCCGTGCCCAGCAGTGGGATGTTCAAAAGGGCTAAATACATATATCTAGTCGTGTGTCTATCGTGAGGGCATACATTTTTTTAAATCATTAAACAAAGTTAATAACCAAAAATTAAGTACTTTATATTAAGTTATTATAAAACTCGTATACTGTTTTGTTATTCCATTAAAAGTTACGCATGAAAAAAGGGAATTACAGCACTACATGTACTTACCTTAATCCTTAGGGTCTATACACATTACAGTTTTCTCATTAATATTTAACATTGCGTACGCTCAGACTAAGAAATAATATAGATAGAGTATCATAGAACTAACTCTAGGTTTCATGCCTTGGTACGTTTTAACGGTTAGTATAGATTTTTCAGAGATGACATATTTTCCCGCAGTAAAAAGTATTCTATATGTTGAACCGAATAACCAGCTATCATTATACCAAATTTCATCAAAATCTAGTGGTTTTCTCGTGATGCGTTCTCAAACAGACTGACAAAAATTATAACAACTATAGACTCGGCCTCTGTATGGATAATAATGACTATTTCAATAAGATTTTTATATGCATTTAGTAAAAAGCTATTATTTTGACATTACAAATAGACACTTCAATTTTATTTATCTGTATAGATTTAAGAAAATTAGAGGTGTTTGTGAGTTGGGTAGGTGGTTAAACATTAGCTCTACTATACAAGAGATTTACGAATAACAAAGATCGAATTAACACAAACAAAATACATAAACTGATCACCGTTTATAAGACAATTGTTAATTTAGCCCGCAAAATTAGCTTCATGAACCAATTTATTGCACCTGACACTGATTGGCTGTTGATTTGTGCGATACTAGGCACTAATTAAATTGTATTATGGGAAACTAAATCGTATAATTGTTGATTTAGCCGAGTATATATATATATATATATATATATATATATATATATATATATACATACATACATACTCGGCTAAATCAACAATTATACGATTTAGTTTCCCATAATACAATTTAATTATTATATATATTATTATTTTTATATATATATATATATATTGTTATCTATATATTAATACCTGAAGCAAAAACTTTCTACCCCTTTTTACGAAATTTGCGCGAACGGAGGAGTATGAAATTTCCCACACTTATAGTTTATATAGAGAAGGAGTGCAGAATGCTAATATTTTTTTAAATTGCGGTATTTGACACACGCACGTATATATCTCTTTTGTTTATTGTTAAAGTCTGTGGTCAAATTGAGAGTAGATTAATATTGTAATATACGCAAGACAATAAATATATAACTTAATGAATTATGGTTGATTTTCAACCACGCGGCGATCACTAGTAATATTAAGCGAGCCAAGCTAACGTACTCTACGTTACGTAGATGACTCAATTATTTAAGTTTTCATAAGATATATCTTGCATCGTATAAATGAAATTATCAAGTTATATCAAAATTCGTGGAGAAACAGTTCGTGATGTCTGTCCGTCTGGGAACGCATCACGAGAAAACCACAGGACAGATATTGATGGTATGATGTTAGGTATTCCCGACGACATTTTTTTCATTTATTCGCTAAAAGCCATCTTATCCTTATATACACATTATGTAGTGTAGTATAGTTTGGTGGCACTCCTAACAGCTGCGGGCTATTAGTAAATAATTTATTAGAATACATGAATACTATTATATAACAGAAATAAATATAACAGGAAGTTGTGGTTTTTGTTATATATTTAAAGACACATAAGTTACATTAGCTGAAAAAACTTATGCTTAGTGTTTTTTTTTTAGATATGTTCAAACTGATTAACTGTATTAGTTGCAGTAGCAAAGAAGTTTCAGATGTGTACTTTAACCGTAACAGCTATTATTATACTAGCGACTCACCCTCCCTTAGCTTCGGGTTCATCCCAGTCAAAAACAAATCTATCCCACGGGAACCGTACATTAAAGAGATTAGAGCAGAAATGAATAATATAATAGCCAAGATATATGTACTTACATACATACATATACATGGACTAACTGAATTGGACGTCGTCATTATATTATTGTGTCTGTTATTTTTTTTTTTGTTCTTTTTTTTCACCAGTACATGTTTTAAGCTAAACACTTATACGTCAAACTAGAAATACACCACATGGTTTAAGTTGATGTAAATGACACTTCAAGCCAACAGCTTAACCTAATGAATTCAATTTCTTTTAAAAAAAAATAACTTTTGCTTATTTTTTAAATAAATGAAATGTCTATAACATACATAGTTCTGTAGCTAAGAAGTTTCTATTAATATCTTCCGGTTTTATGAACGGACCAGAAGGCGTTATTCTTCAGTTGTATTAACACTTAAAACTCTTCATCACAACGATCTCAACCATCATCATCATCATCAATAACATTATCATCATAATAATCTTTATCATCATCTAAAGTGTGATAAAATAATACTATGCTTTAGCTTATGCTATGCTTAACTTAGCTATGTTTAGCTTAAAAATTGACCAAAAAAAAATTAACCCGAAAAGACAAACAAACACACAAACGAAGTAAATTAAATAAGACGTAATAATAATGAAACTATTAATTCTTATTTCGCCGGTTGACGTAGCGAGGTAGTTAGTTAGCAGTTGATTTAGACGAGAGCTGCTAACGAAATTGTTTTATTCTGTTTTCATTATCGCGACAACATTGTTTTTATTTATCATAAAATTATTTAAAAAATGCTGCAATAAGTAACTTTTACATTTTGTAGCTAATTTATCGCTTTTTTTATATGTTAAATGGATGGAAATACAAGCTTATAAGTTTTTACAGGTAGTAAAAATCGAAGCGAAGCGAGGGCGAGTCGTCTTTAAAATAAATGCATAAATCGATATGTAGTATTATTTTCAATCCTCTTAGACAAGTCGATATTTTCAAATCATTTTTGCTAATACATATTGATATATTCTGACCACGTGACATAATACTAGAACTTGTTATTTCTATATTTTTTTCTTTCTTTTGTATTAACGATAGTGATTCTAGATTGTCACGTCTGGCTCTACAATTAAAAACTGTCTATACAAATAAATAAAATTGGAGTGTCTGTTTGTAATATTAAAATAACCGCTTTTTACTAAATGCATATGGATGTATACACGGTACATATACCAAAACAACATTTTTTACAATTTTTGTTTGTCTGTCTGTCTGTCTGTTTGTTCCGGCTAATCTCTGAAACGGCTGGACCGATTTTGACGGGCCTTTCACAGGCAGATAGCTGATGTAATAAGGAGTAACTTAAGCTACTTTTATTTTAGAAAAAAAATAGGGCCTTACGAAAAAAAAATTAACACCAAAAAAAATTAAAAAAAGTTTGTTTTGGGAAGCAACCTGGGGACGAACCTAAGCGAAGCGAGGGTGAGTCGCTAGTTTAAAATATAAACAGCATTATGCAGATATAAAACTTTTTAAATAAAACTATCTTTTCGGATTATTTCGCGGATTTATTTTGATTTTTGGTTCCCGACGTTTCGAATGCTTTACAGCAATCATGGTCACGGGAGAGACTAAGGTATTAGACATTTCAAAAGCGTTATATACTTGTTACAGACAGTGCCTACCCACAAATTTACAAAATGATTTTGAAAATTCAAAAATGGCACCAAAGTACCCTACAATATTTGTTGATTTTAATTCTAAACATATTAAAAATATTAAAAAGTTTAATAAGTATTATAATTAAATATTATTTGTTTAATTTTAGCTGTTATTATTATAAATATTACAATATTTTAAAAAAACTTTAAGAATTAATAATGTAATATTATTTAGTGTTGCTATTACTATAATATGTCTAACCACAAAGAAAATCAAAATATTAATTAAATACTAATTATTTATTAAAGTATTATTATTGTTTTATATGTAATTTAGAAAATTAAATTTTAATTTAGATTTCTAATGTAATTTTAAGATAGAATATTAAGCAACACTATCTTCACAGATAAAATATAATATATTAATCTGAATCATTGTTATAGCGATCCACACAGTATGAACTAACTACATCTACAGGTCTGTTATTTTTGTTTTTGCTGTTAGATTTTATTATGTTTATTACAGGATCCCACGATGATGGTAGTACCCAGCCATCTTCCCTATTGAAATTTCAATAGGGAAGTATTGAAATTTCAATAGGGAAGTATTGAAATTTCAATAGGGAAGATGGCTGGGTACTACCATCATCGTGGGATCCTGTAATAAACATAATAAAATCTAACAGCAAAAACAAAAATAACAGACCTGTAGATGTAGTTAGTTCATACTGTGTGGATCGCTATAACAATGATTCAGATTAATATATTATATTTTATCTGTGAAGATAGTGTTGCTTAATATTCTATCTTAAAATTACATTAGAAATCTAAATTAAAATTTAATTTTCTAAATTACATATAAAACAATAATAATACTTTAATAAATAATTAGTATTTAATTAATATTTTGATTTTCTTTGTGGTTAGACATATTATAGTAATAGCAACACTAAATAATATTACATTATTAATTCTTAAAGTTTTTTTAAAATATTGTAATATTTATAATAATAACAGCTAAAATTAAACAAATAATATTTAATTATAATACTTATTAAACTTTTTAATATTTTTAATATGTTTAGAATTAAAATCAACAAATATTGTAAGGTACTCTGGTGCCATTTTTGAATTTTCAAAATCATTTTGTAAATTTGTGGGTAGGCACTGTCTGTAACAAGTATATAACGCTTTTGAAATGTCTAATACCTTAGTCTCTCCCGTGACCATGATTGCTGTAAAGCATTCGAAACGTCGGGAACCAAAAATCAAAATAAATCCGCGAAATAATCCGAAAAGATAGTTTTATTTAAAATGTCAAATATTCGCGTAAATCTAAGAAAAGATATAAAACTTTCTCAAGAAACAAATATAATTCGTTATCGTTAACTATAAATAGTTTGAAACTAACAAGATATTTTCGATTAGACTGTCCTAACTAATCGTGATGGAAAGCACGTATGTACCCTAAGTCGGGACAGAAAGACAGAAAGAGGGACAAAGGGTTACTTTTATTACGCTCTTATCAGTTTCTAAGTTACTTAGTATTGAATCAAATCCTAAAAGTTTTTTAACCTACTTCTAATTGTCGTAGCGGTTTAAAATTTATATATGTAAGTACGAGTATATTATGTATTGAAAGGAAGGCCGTGACCAGCAGTGGGACGTTAAAAAGGGCTGAATACAAATATATTATGAAATCTGGATACTACAAGGACTTGATAACAGCGATCTGGATGTTAGATGTTAGAGATAGAAAGTGGAAAGTAGGATGTTTTGTGGTTTGGGGAAAAAACATCGAGTTTCTGCTCATTTATTTCGTATTGACGAATTTTGGCCTACAGTTTTTTAACAGCTCTATAGTTTTATTTTTCTAAAGCTCTATTTAATTTCCTTCTAATTTATGTCTATATGTTATAATGTGTATCTCGATATTTATCACAATTACATAAATATTTTATATAATATTACCTATATAGAGGAAAGTTTTTTTTTTGTTTGTTTGTTTGATTGTTTGTTTGTTTGTACCGAATAGGCTCCGAAACTACAGAACCGATTTATGTAGATATTTGGTAAGAAGATAGTTTGAGACCCTGGGAAAGACACAGGATGGTTTTTATCCTATAAATTATCAATTAAAGTGGTGAAAGTGGAGATAAAAGTTTGTATGGGGAAGCAATTTTATAAATCAAACACATAACCCTCGCAGTCGGGTAAAAATAATATATTTTTTTTCTTACAAAAAAAAGTTGATCTGTTTTTTTGCTCTTTAGCATAATTGAAAATTTTAACTATAACGGATGTTTAAGACGGTTAAACGACGTTTAAGCGAATATGGCGTATTTAGTACGCGCAAGTAACGACCTCAATAGTCATTGTAATACGGCAAGATAGCCTTAATGCTTAGAAGTTTGGAACTAGGCTAAGTACTTTGAAATTTTAAGTTATTCTTACACTTTACTTTTCTCTGAAATTATTACAGCACTTACAAAAATGTATAGAAACTCTATACATATACATAAGTAATCTAAAAACTACAGACAAGTGTTATTTTTACACGTACCTACTTATAAATAAAAACTTAAAAAAATAAATAAAAACCGACTTCAAAAAAAAACCTACAACGTTAAAAATAATTGATTGGTAGTTTTCATTTACTGTAGATACCTAATCATATATTTTCGAAGTCGGTGCCAGCCGATACAAATCAAAGCACATCGTACATCTGTACATTAATATTTTTTGGAAAATCTTAATGATTGATAGTTATTATTATCGATACAGAGGCCGAATCTATAATTTTTAGAATTTCTGTCTGTCTGTCTAAGAACGCGTCACGAGAAAGCCACTGGAGAGATTTTGATGAAATTTGGTGTAATGATAACTGGTTATCCGGGTCAATATATAGGATACTTTTACTGCGGGAAAATATCTCATCTCTGAGAAATCGATACGAAACATTAAAACGTAACTAGGGACGAACCCGAGCGGAGCAAGAGTGAACCATTAACTACTATATATTTGTATAATTTTAATCGCATTTTTTAAGTTTTTCTTTGGCATCTTACAAATCCACCAACGTTTGCTAACAGCGCGCGCTGTTCCTATAGTTAGGAATCTTACAATATGTCTGCAACACATACAAGTATGCTTAGAATATTTAGTAGTCTCAAGAAGGAGTTACAGAGATGCAAGAGTAATCTTAAGTAATATAGTCTATATTACCAAAGATTACCCCTGGAAGAAATACTCACAATACAAAAAAAACTAGAAATAAAGGCTACCTAACCTAATATTACCTGAGATCTAAATTTTATATGAACTATGTAAAAATTCATTACAGTCAGATGTTACGTGCGTGGTTAGCCCTTGTCTAAGTGAATGCAGCTTATTTAGCAAGAGCAATTTAACGGCAAAGTTATTGTTCGTTCATATTGCGCGACACAGATTAATGTGGGATAGGCTGCGTCGAACAACCGGTTTGGCAACGAAACTACGAATAAAGCCATTTTCCACTAAAGCAAAAGTTATTAGAGCTATATTTTTTTTTTCATTTTATAAAGTGTAACATACATATCATTTGAAATTTATAGAGAAATGACGTTTAGTTGTTTTGAGCGCAGAGGGTAGATGTGGGGGGGGGGGGGGAGGCTCTGTTTCTTTTTGTCTGCTTTGGCAGGCCTGCCTGTGTCTCCATTAAGACGGGGGAAGTTCGTTAGATTTTATTGGGTAGTACTGGTTTTTCTAGCCGGTAAGTCCCACATAACCAATGCAGGTGGTATGCATGCATATATATGTGCATTTTTTAACGTTAAAAAAAGAAGGTATCCAATTTACATACAAATTACATAAGGTATCTAACGACTTTCTTTGACTTATCCAGACTAGACATATGTTTCTTTTATTTTCACTACTAAAGTGCAAAGTAAATCTGTTATGTAGCTTCGTACTTGCAACAATAAGGACATCATTCATATTTTACCATATTATACATATATAAAATAAATTATAAAGATAAGAAGTTAAAGGGAAGGAAAGAAAAGGGTCAGATGAAAACTTACTAGTCCTCGACGACCCATTGAAAAAAACGTACGCATTCTTTACACAGGTAAAACTGTACTTTAGCCATAATATGAAAATTATAGCAGGCAGATATTTTATTTATTACTGATTAGGATTCGGTCTTTTGGTGTAATCAATACTTTTGATAGAAATTTAGGAATATGCGTACATTATAATTCCAGAAACACTGCTAGCTTGTGTCTGGAAGACACGCCTAAGCCTAAGAATAGAAGTCTTTCCCTTTGCCAAGTAGTGTTGTTAATGAACACTGCACAAAGGAGAAGCAGCGGGCATAATGAGCCTGACCCTGTATTAAAATATACTAATCTGCAAGAACCTTGTTTTTAATATTTCTATACGAGAAATTTCCTTTAGTATCACATTTAGGCCATGGAAAATTCCTTTTATATTTCTTAGGAAATGGAACTCAAATTTGTTAAATTTGAATATTATTTATAAGCAATTCAGCTAAATTTTGCTAAAAATATAAAAGTTTATATTTGAGACATGTCAAAACAAAATAATATCAATGGGGATTTCAAGGGATGAACCAAATTTAAGAAATAAATAAATAAAATGAATATGTTGGGACATTAACAAATAGCACCATCTAGTTCCAAAGTAAGCTACGAAGCCTGTGTTATGGATATCAGATAGTTGATACACTACTCATATATAACTTTAAACACATACATATTATAAATATAAACACCCATGACTGGAGTACAAACATTCGTGATCATCACACAAATGAATGCCCCCGGCGGGACTTGAACCTGCGACCGCTGGCACAGCAAATAGGGTCACTACAGACTGAGCTAAACGTTTCATCAAATAAATATAAGGAATATGTAAGTACTACTACTATTATTATGTTGTTTTCTTCGTCCGGCCATTAGGCTGTGCAATGCCATAAAAGCAATATTGTTTCAGCCGCATTAACTGCCGATGACGCGAAAACTCGATGTTTCGAATAAGGATAAACGTACTCCGGATAAGGAAAGATTGGTTTACTTTTGGATTTTCGTGATGTATATTTTAAGGTTAATATAAATTTTCTCACTGTGGTAGCCCAGTGGTAACGCGCTCGGTTGGGAAACCGAGTGAAGCGGGTTCAAATCCCGGGTCTCGCACCTCTGATATTTTCATGTGCGAATCATTTCTAACATAATTACCACTCGCGTTACGGTGAAGAAAAACATCGTGAGGAAACCTGCATGTCTGAGAAAACCTAGCAAGTTTTCGAAAGACATGTGAAGTCCGCTAATCCGCAGTTGGCCAGCGTGGTGGACTATGGCCTGATTCCCGTCGTATTGAAGGGAGGCCCGTGCCCAGCAGTGGAACGTTAAAAAGGGGCTGAAAACATAATATAATTTTTCTCACTGAATCAGGTGACAGGTCCACACTAGCTCTATAATACAAAATTGAACATTAAATGTTTTCCAAAATAGTTTTAATATTCAGTTTAAACTTTCACACTTGATTGCCAAATACTGATAAGGACTCAATGTAACTACAATTTTCCATACCGTTCCCAACAGATAAACGAAATGAAATAAACTTTATTCAATTAGACTTATTACAAGCGCTTTTGAATCGTCAATATAATGTAAGCGCCAGTGTAGTCTGTCCGTGAGGAAGCTACCACCGGCTCGGAAAGCAAGTCTGCTGAGAACAGCCAGCGAGAAACTCAACAGTTGCTCTTTTAAATATCGAAATCACATTTATTTTATTAACATTGTTATGTTAATAATATAGATAGCCCGCATATGAGTTAATATTTCTCAATTCCACACATTTCCATCAACAAAAAACTCTTGAACAATACACTTTGCTATATAAAATACTAGCGACTCACCCTTGCTTCGCTTCGGGTTAGTCCCTAGACAAAAACAAATCTATCCCACGGGAACCGTACATTTTCCGGGATGATATATTATAGCCTATAGCCTTTCTCAGTTAACAGGTTATCTAATGCAAAAAAAATTTTCAAATCAGATTAGTTATAGTTCATGAGATTAGCGCGTTCAACCAAACAATGAAACAAACAATCTCTTCAACTTTATAATATTAGTATAGATTTAAATTTTATCTTTAAATTTTTGAAGCGGTAAATCTAGGATCTTTTGTGATATATTATTATATTATGGTATACTTAATAGATAGTGACTCTATCCTAACAAAAAGAAGAAAACAGTATAAAGAATCAGTAAAATTTGTCCATCCTGAAAAAAATTTCTGCTAAGCTTTTGAAAAAATTTTAACCTACATATTTAATTTACTATTTGAATTTTATATTATCATTTTTGGGAAAATGCATCGGTAGCAGTTTTCAAGAGATGAAATCCTCCTTTACGACTCTGCATGTAGTTATCAGTTTTAGTTCTATACCTCTTCTTTTTACGTTCCGTTAGATAAGTGATGTGTACTAAACTGACGCAATTAATAGTCTTAAGTCAATAAAATAAAGAATAGAATAAATATCATATGTGTATGTAAAATACAATTAGTAACATACCCTCACTTCACTCGGGCGCATTCCTAGGTACGTTTTAATTTTTTTGAGTGGAACCCTAATTCTTTATCTAAAATAATAGTAGCCTAAATTACTCCTTATAACATTAGCTATCTTCCAGTGAAAGTCCCGTCAAAATTAGTCCAGCCATTTCGTAGATTACCCGGAACAAACAGACAGACAGAAGGACAAAAAAATTGTGTTTTCTTATATGTGCCGCATATACTTCCATATGCATTTAGTTAGTAGCGATTTTTAACGATAATTATTATGTCTAACGTGCCTTTAATATCATATCTATACATATAATAAAATTTTAACTAAGCCAAATCTGAACATTAAATAGTTTTTGGAATATCGTATTGAAATATACATTATTATCGATACAGAGGCCGAATCTATAGTTTTTAGAATTTTTGTCTGTTTGTCTGTTACCGCATGATGGAAAAACTACTGGAGGGATTTTGATAAAATTTGATATGATGATAGCTAGTTATCTGCGTAAATATATAGGATACTTTTTTTTTTTGTTTCACTCAATCTTTTAAAGTTTAACATTACATGATATGGAAAAGTGATTATATATTCAATTTACGTCTTGAACTTCAGTACAATCTAGAATGAAAAAACAAATATTTATTAGCCCCCATTCAAAAAACAAGGACATTTTTGTCACGTACAAATATCGTCTAAAATCAAACACGTAAATGCATATCAAAAATAATTCATCATTTACCAAAACAAAATGTAATCAAGTCGCTCTATTTTAAAACAAGTCTATTTGAATGGCGTATATAATAGCATTCTTATTTGTATTGGATTTCCGATAAACAATTGAGTGTGGAGGCACGTAATGCTATGTAAATCCCAGGCGGATCCGGGTCACGCGTGCAATATGCACCTGTACCCGTACAGAGTAAGTATAGCAAGAGGAAACATATTATATATTATTACTAGCGACTCACCCTCGCTTCGCTCGGGTTCGTCCCTAGCTTGCATTAAATCACGATTGATCAGTTTTCGACCGGAGAGGAAAAATGATTAAATTACTAAAATGGCTATTAAAAAATAAGGGTTGATCGTAGAAGGGTGAAAATTGAGGATTGTATGTATTTTTGTATGTTGTATCATAAAAAAATAGAAATTAAAAATTTTGTCTAAAAAATTAAAAAATAAAAAAAAATTAGGGATGGACTACCCCTAACATTTAGGGGGATGAAAAATAGATGTTGGCCGATTCTCATAGATACCGGATAAGCACAAAAAATTTCATCAAAATCGGTCAAGCCGTTTCGGAGGAGTATGGCAACGAAAACTGTGACACGAGAATTTTATATATTAGATTATATTAAAGTGGCTTACCTTTTATAGTAATACTAGCGACTCACCCTCGCTTCGCTCGGGTTCGCCTAGATAGCTTATGACGGTTAGTATGGAATACATAGACTATATAGTCTCTGTATATATATATATATATATATATATATATATATATGTGTGTGTGTGTGTGTGTGTGTGTGTGTGTGTGTGTGTGTGTGTGTGTGTGTGTGTGTGTGTGTGTGTTATATATACATATATACATAGGTATGATGAGTTTTATATCCCTTACTTGAGAAATGATTGATTCCCCATACAAAGTTCCACCCCCCTTTTCACCCTCTTAAGGAATGATTTCCGGGGCAAAAACTATCCTATGTCCTTCCCAGGGTCTCAAACTATCTGCATAAAAAATTTCGTCAAAAAATCGTAAAAAATTAAATTTATTATTATTAATTAAAAAATCGTAAAAAATTAAGCGTGAAAAGGAGACAGACAGACAGACAGATTTATTTTCGCATTTATAATATTGGTATGGACTAGTGGCTTACCCTCGTTCAAGTGTCAAGTAGTCTACAATAATCCAGTCATAATCTATTTGTGGATAAAATTTCATCCTAATTTGGTCCAGCCTTTTTAACGTAAAGGAGTAGTAAACATACTCGTACCCATATAGACAAACGAATACAAACATTCAACAATATTATTTAGTAGTCCGATGGTTAAAAAAAATCTTTTAAAATCCTTTTGTTATCGAACATTTATTTTCTGTAATTTCTTTCAACTATATATAAATATTAAATATGTTGAGACGTTAACACATAACACCATCTAGTTCCATGGTTAAAGCTACGAGGCTTGTGTATTGGATACCAGATAGTTGATACACTACATATATAATAACTTTAAATACGTACATATTATAAATATAAACACCCATGACTGGAGTGCAAACATTCGTGCTCATCACACAAATGAATGCCCCCAGCGGGCCTCGAACCTGCGACCCCTGGCACAGCAAGTAGGGTCACTACGAACTAAGCCAAACGTCTCGTTGTAGTATATTAAACTCTAGTGCTGAACATAGCCTTTTATTCATCAGGTTGATTTCCGGGATAAAAATCCTATGTCCTTCGCAGGGTCTCAAACTATCGTCTTACCAAACTTAATCTAAATTGGTTCAGTAGATCCAGAGAATACCCCCTACAATGTCACAAACTCACAAACTTTACCTCTTTTTAATATTATATGTAGTATAGATATAATTTTATTATATATAAATAAAAAGTTTATATTCCTAAAGCTTCTGTTAAACGCTACACTACACTCTGAACATCTTTCCAAGCTATAAGCGTTTGATTTTCTTCAGAAACTTTTAATAAAAATATCACATGGTACAGGTATAAGAGAGCTCAGCTCGATTATAGCAGAATGGAGCGACTACGCTTCTATTTGCAAATGCATTCGACTACCCGCGCTCTCCCACGCAATTTTATGGCAGAGATAAAAGTATTTACTACTTTATTTTCACTTGCAGGTTTAAGTGCATATATACTGGTTTTGACATATGAATGGAGAAAAAGTTACGTGTCAAAATTACTAATCTATATATAACATATTATGATAAAATTGTAACTGAGTCGAATCTGTACATTAAATATTTTTTGGAAAATCTTATTGAAATCATTATTATCGATACAGAAGCCGAATCTATAGTTTTTATAATTTTTGTCTGTTTGTTTGTCTGTGACCGCATCACGGAAAACCCACTGAAGAGATTTTGATGAAATTTGGTGTAATGATAACATATAGGATACTTTTTTTACTATCGATACAGAGGCCGAACCTATAGTTTTTAGAATTTTTATCTGTCTGTCTGTTTGTCTGTGACCGCATCACAGAAAAACCATTGGAAGGATTTTGATGAAATTTGGTATGATGATGAAGCTGGTTATTCGGGTCAACATATAGGATGGTATGGTATGGTATAAACGGGCTAGTTTCCGCAACTCGACATCTTTGCGCCTATTTTGCGTGTGTGGGAAATCATTCACTCTTGTTACTCTTGCTAACCCAGTTCCTCCAGGAATCTCAGCAATCTCTTCGTCTTGCTGAAGACCTCCGGGAGTGTACTAGGGGTGCCAAGATGTTGAGCCCGGTACGCTGCTACACCTGGACAATGCAAGATTACATGTGCAGCCGTTTCGTCTGCCCTCATGCAAGCCCTGCAGAGTGGGCTGTCAGTTAAACCTATATTGAATAGATGTTTGTTGTATGGTCCGTGGCCAGTTAGGACCGCGGTTATCTGCCTGAGTTGAGGTCTACTGAGATTGATCAGGCGGTTAGTTATTTTGGCGTTAATAGTAGGAAGCGACTCCTTTGCCTGTCTACAGTCTACGATTTTACGCCATAAGTTATCATGCAGTCGTCGTGTGCGTTGCCGTATTTGGCCTTTGAGCCAGCAGGAAGGTAGCGACACGATTGGCTCTATATTGGCCTATAGCTGTAAGGTTCGACCCCCTTCTTGCTAGCTCATCGGCCCTGTCATTGCCCCACGAGTTACTGTGGCCTTTGATCCATTGTATGGTGACATCGTTTCGGTCACTTACCTGAGTCAAGGCGTTATGACATTCATAGATCATACCTGAAGTGGTAGAGTTGCTATTCAATGCCTGTAGTACTGACATACTGTCTGATAATATGCGGATTGAGAAGTCTTTGACGTCCTTTTTCGCAATTGTTCTAGCTGCCTCAAGGATACCTACACATTCAGCTTGGAAAACCGTGTTGTAGATGCCTAGGGGTAGTGAAATTTTTATGTTTAGATCATCAGAGAAAATACCGCAGCCTGTCCCTGATTTAGTTTTGGAGCCATCCGTGAAGATTCTAAGGTTCTCGCTATCGCGACCTTCTTGTTTGTCCTCCTCCAGCTCTATTTTGTATTTTTTGTCAAAAATGTACTTGACCTGTATCCCGTCGTTAGGTGCTCCCATGAGAGGAATGTCTTTGGCTACGTCGATCAGAATTTTAGTGTGTGGCGTGCCTGTTTTTTGTAGCAACTTTTGATTATCTAATCTTATTGCGGTGGTCGCAGCCTCTTGTTGGATGAACAAGTGCAGCGGTAGGAGGCTTAGCATGGCTTCAAGGGCCGCTGTTGGTGTTGTTCTCATACAGCCTGTGATTGCCATGCACACCAGTCTTTGCCAGCTTTGTAGCTTGGATTGTACAGTGGTCAGGAGTGTTCTACGCCACCACACCAGGGCACCGTAGCTGACCATAGGTCGTATAACTGCTGTATAAAGCCAAAGAGTTAGTTTTGGTTTGAGGCCCCATTTCTTACCTAACATTCTTCGGCATTGCCAAAAGGTAATGCTGGCCTTGTTCAGTTTGTTTTCTAAGTGTTTAGACCAATTTAGCTTGTTATCTAGAGTAATACCTAGGTATTTAACTTCTTCGTTAATGTTAAGGTCGAGTTAAACATATAGGATACTTTTTACTGTAAGAAAATATCTCATCTTTGAGAAATCTATACTAAACGTTAAAACGTAAGTACGGACGAACCCGAGCGGAGTAAGGGTGAGTCGCTAGTATTAAATATAGTATTGATTCATGACCTCATATTTTCTTTTATGAAATACACGTATTTATAGAAGGAGTATAAACAAAATAAAATAATACACCACTACCAACTTCCTAAGCTTGAGCGGCTGCTAAGAGTTTCTTGACAGGAAAAACTAATAACTTTCTCGCTAACTCGAAGGTGGACCGTATAAATTGACAGCTATAAATAGCCAATGGACCAACAAGTTACATATTTAAATCGGCATGTTAATAGGTATACCTAATAGGTACCAAAAACGTGGATTTGTGTTAATTAAACTGTATCTCTGTATCCATTTATAAAGTTTTATTTAGGTGTTCACGTTTCAGGCACTCTCATATAATTTAGAGGCCAAATTTAGTGTCGACGACGCACGTATCATGAACATGCATAGTCTGTGTTTATTATATACTAATAAATATAAAAATGCATTCGTATCCACTAAAGAATCAGAGGGAACGCAGCTAGTATTATTGCCATAATTTCACAGACATGACTTGTGCAGTTGTAATCAAATGTACATTTGTTTTGCATAATATATTCATACTAATATCACAGTCTATAAAACAATACAGTCATCCAACGAAGCCGTCTAGACAGGGCAATCGTGCGGGGTGTGAGAGGTGAGACGCGGGTAGGCGAGCCCGAGCTGCATAATTTCTGCCGCCCGAATTAGTAAGCAACTCGGGACACGACTTTAACCCATTTGGCGCCTCTGTACCTGATTGGGTACAGCAAAAAAATTGAGGGTAGTTATCAAATTTTTATAGTTACTGTTGTTTTTTTCATTCGTTTTAATAGAGGACAGGTAGTATATTGAAATAGAAACAATTTAAGTGGGTATATTCTTGATAGCTGTCAGTGAGAGGATTTTAACTTAGGCTTATAATCATTACTATTGATAAGTACATTATTTTATTATTTCCTAGTGTTTATATATTACCAGTTTTTATTTGATGTATTTAGTTTAGTAAATTACGTCCTTATTTATGAAATAAATGACAATCCAGTATTTTTTAACTTACATTTACAAAGTAGACTTGCTAGAAACACAAGTGTACCCATTTGGGTACAGCGGCCGCATCCATATAATGTTTGCACTTTTTTTTTAGATTTTTCTATAATGAGTTCGAAACATTTGAAGGTTTTTAATAACTACAACGGCTTAGAGGAAGCAGTTAACACTGTTTTGGAAGACAGTGGTAATGAGGCTGATTACGAAGTCGCGATCATAGCACCAAAACCCAGTATCGTGACAGATGAAGAAGGTGCTGAGTATACTTTTACATCCCAAAATAAATTTGATGTGCAAGATAGACAGAGGAGTCTAGTGAAAGAACAATTCCAAAATCTTATCCTAGTACAAATATTTGAAAAAATACTAATGATGGGGTGATTAGTTTGATAATTACAAATACAATTTCATATGCTAATCAAAACAATCGATTTACTTTTCTAATAGACTTTGTTGACTTAAAAAGGTTTATAAGTATAATCATATTATCTGGATATCATAAGTTACCCAGATCTTCATCAGAAAATCTATACTGATCTTCTGATGAAGATGTAGGTTTCAAAATGGTATCAAGATCCATGACAAGGCAAAGATTTCGGGATATAAAAAAGAATCTTTATTTTTTGAACAACGACGAAGCTAGTGGTACCAGGAACAAAATGTTCAATGTTTGACCATTACCTGATATTCAGATGAATAAATTTCTGTTGTGGAGTGTGATGCGTGATAATATTTCAATTGATGAATCGATGGTAAAATATTTTGGCCATCATCTTACTAAGCAGTTTATCCGAGGAAAACTAGTGCAGTTTAGCTATAAAAACTGGGTAGCCGCAAGTTCTACAGAATACTGCAATATTTCTTATTTATTTATTTCTTATACTGATCCTTTAGGTTACAGCATGGATCAGCTGATGCTTCAACGTACTATTGCGAAACTACTTATACCAGGAAACATAAGGTTCGACCTTCATCTTCATTGGTCCCAGGTTTGCCTCAAGATGGCATAGGACATCCTCAAAGCTTGAAAAACCATTACGATATGTTATTTGTCATGCAAGAGTTCACTTGCAATGCAAAAAGTGTATAAAAACATTGTGTGTAGAAAAACAATGTTTCGAAAATTTACACCTACAATACGCCGCTGTACTCAATTGGGTACATCCCCCTATAAGGGGTAGTAATTTTTTTTTTTTACTTTTTTCATACTTTTATGTTTATTTGGTTTATAAACAATAATAAAATAAACATTTTGTAGAAATATCGCTCTTGTTTTCATTTTAGCGGTTAATGGGTTAAGGGCTATCGCGCGTTTATTTTAATTTGTAAGCAATTAAAATGGTTCATACTACCTGTGCTATATTATATATTTTTTGCTAAAATTATTTATTAGGATGAGGATTTTTTACATAATTAACTTTAATAAAAGAAATTTCAAATCCAGTAAATCTAGAAACCGAAAATATTTGTCCGTTGCCCATTTATGATAGGTGATTTGGAAATCTATTAATTACATTATATCATATAAAACTAACTTTGCTAAAAAATTGAAAATACTGATAAATTTATATATAACTAAATTCAATTTGACTTATGTAATATAATTTGCTAGATTTAATTTATTTTTATTATAACTTAATTTATTTCATTCTAATTATCTAGTTATTCATTAAATTAATTATAATGTCACATAGAAATATCCATTTAATCAAATCAAATAATTGTTAAACCAATTGTATATTATATTTTTTATTAAAGAAATAAAAGGCTTATTATTATTATTATATGAAATTTTGTAAAACTCTATTTGAATTTGCCCCGCGAAATGCCTTTTTGTATTCTTTGCTATGAAGAACTTCGATAAATAACTAAATAATAATATAATATTTTAATTAAATTACAAAAAAAAACTGTAACAACCCTGCGTAATGCGAAGTACGCTACGCGGTGTCGGCTTTTCTTCAAACATCAAAGGCGATAGCCCACTGTTATTTTTTTGTACACTGTGCTAATATTATAAATACGAAAGTAACTCTGTCTGTATGTTACCTTTTCACACTTAATCCGCTGAACCGATTTAGATGAAATTCGGCATGAAAATTGTTGAGACTGAGATTGAATAGAAATCATCTTTTGCAGTGCAGCATTAAGCAAGCGCGGGGCCAGTAGCTAATTCTTTCGAAGAGCCCTTGATCTGCTATGGGTTCTTAAGTATAAAGTGAAAAAAAAACAATTCAATACTCAATACCTCAATACGTTTATTTGCCATCTATCTGTATAAATATTATAAAAAAAAACCGGATAAGTGCGAGTCGGACTCGCCCACCGAGGGTTCCGTACAAATTTATAGGAAATCTGTGTGACTTTAATTTTCAACTTTCTTTCTTTTTTGGATTTTTTCCTTTATTTGTGCCGTGATGACACACGGACAAACAGACACACGAACAGACAGACAAGAGAGTGATCTTATAAGGGTTCCTTTTTTTACCTTTTGAGGTACGGAACCCTAATTACGCTCAGGCAGAGATGAGCGGGCTTAAATTTGCGGGGCCCCCTTTTGCGCGGGGCCCGTAGCAATTGCTACTCTTGCTACGTGGTTAATCCGACACTGTTTAAGAGGGTGAAAAGGGGGTGAAAATTTGTATGGGGAATCAATCATTTCTCAAGTAAGAGATATAATACTCATCATACCTATGTACATATATATAACATGTAGTCTATCTATTCCATAAAGGACGAAGTGAGTCGCTAGTGTATAGTAATTAAATCTATTTGAAGCTTTTAAAAATATTTCCTTTGCTTGTAAATAAAAGTATATAAACCCTAACTGTACATAATGTATATACAAGCTTACCACAAACAACCGGCACCACAATTCACTCAAAATGCCCTGAGAATATCTAGCGTTCTAAATATTCTAGAACACCTAGTTCAGACTAGGTTCTATTAAATATTAATCCTAACTCAGATTTACCCACACTATGTCCTAGTAAATATAGTTTTCAAAATTTTCATACCTAAAACTGAATATTTTGGGTTACATAATATATGTACATACATACATATGTGGCGAAACGTAAAAAGAGTTTTTATATCTTGTTTCGTTTTGCCTGTTTTAAAAGTAGAAGAAAAAGTTAAGTTGACTCACGTCAGGTATTATTATTAGGTTTTCTTACCCATTATTAAAACTGATGTAAATAATTCTATTGGAGTTGGTTTAATTTTCCCATACTCCAAACATACATACATTATAATTTTCTTTATTGTACCAAAAACGAAGTAGATACGGAGGTGGACTTATCTCTACGATCTCTTCCAGTCGAAATATGGGGTTCAATGCCATCTAACGGGGCACAATATTGCAAGTAAATATTAAATAAACTATATTAAATAACATAAAAAGATATAAAAGGGAAAACATATACCATAAAAAGAGGATACTCTTTTTTATCAATTCCACTTATTTTTTTTTATTTCTGTCCTTAAAAAGGAAATAAGTGTGATTATATTTAGATAGTTATCAAAGTGATCATTAGTCTAATTACATAGTGTTCGCCGAGGGGTCGGAATTGATTATAATCATTATTGAAAACTGGGGAAAAAATATTATACGAATAGGATTTATTTATTTTATTTATGTACCAAAAAATACATATAAAATAGAAAACAGATACCATGTGTACAAAGGATGACTTATCTCTATAAGAGAGCTCTACCAGAAACACTCGAGTGTGAGAAAAAAAAATAATAATGAGATGCGGTGTGGTGGTGTCGGTCTGGCCATCTAAAAATATTTTAAAAAGAGATTTATGGAAATTCTCCGAAAAACACATTATTCAATATATGATGCATGATACAATAAAAATCGTGAATATATTTCAAAATCATCAAAATTTGACTACTGTGGTAAAAGTTACGCGAAGCCATACAAATAATATTTAGGCGTCGAATATAAACCTTCCTTTTGTCGGTTAAAAATAACGAACGGTATAACGAACAAATAAAAAACGGATATATTGTTCTTTAAGAACACTAAATAAATAAATATGTTGGGACATTAATACATAGCACCATGTAGTTCCATGGTTAACTGCGAGGCTTGTGTTATGGATACCAGATAGTTGATACACTACATATATAACTTTAAATACATACAATTATAAATATAAACCCATGACTGCAGTATAAACATTCGTGCTCATCACACAAATGAATGACAGCGGGACTCGAACCCGCGACCGCTGGCACAGCAAGTAGGATCACTACAAACTGAGCCAAACGTGTCGTTGATAAATAATCTCCTATTACATTTTGCAAATGTTGAAACAGCCAGGTTAATTTTGTTCTAATTGCGAATTATTGTGGTATGATTTCACAGTAACGAAAACTAATTATATTTGCAGACGGTAAATCTTCGAGATTATTAATTGGGCACGTTTAAACTCTGTATTGTCTAAGAGAATATATTTATCTAGTATTAACTGTAATTGTTATAATTAATGTACTATGTTTTTAACTATTGACGACACGTTTGGCTCAGTTTGTAGTGACCCTACATGCTGTGCCAGCGATCGCGAGTTCGAGTCCCGCCGTCATTCATTTGTGTGATGATCACGAATTGTATTCCAGTCATGGGTGTATATATTTATAATATGTATGTAATTAAAGTTATATAAGTGTAGTATATCAGCTATCTGGTATCCATAACACAAGCCTCGTAGCTTACCATGGAACTAGATGGTGCTGTGTGCTAATGTCCCAACATATTTAAGTCAATAGCTTTATTCATCCACGTGTACATTTCTATTTAGTACGCAATTACTAATCATGATCACACTATATAATGTATATAGAAGCCCGTTGAAAAGACAGCTGGCGGTCTATTTTGGATGTCTATTTGTGTAATATAACTTCCTCGCCAATGGCAATATGTATGGCTACAGATATGAAACTTCTGGGTACGAATCTCACGTCAGGTCATCATATAAGTACCTATATATATTCAGTAATAGTCATTGGGTATATCTGTCAAAACATTATTCGATTCAATTCAATTAAAATGGCTTCGAAATGTGCGAGTTGAGCACAGATTACTTCGGCAATATCACGTAGAATGGAGAAGACACGAAAAAAAAGTTATTAATTATAGCCCAGAGTTGGGAAGTTGACGGTGTTACACCGCCATTGGGGTTTCAAAGAACACCCAACCCCATGGGTCCTATCGAGTTATCGCCCCGCTGAAGTTTAAAAATACACTTGTATTTACACATCCGGTGATCCGCATATACACTACACATATAGACTAACACTACACATATACACTATAATGCGCATATAACCAGTTTCAATGGGGTTAGCCATCTTGTCAGAAATGTGTCTTGTCAAAAAAATGCATATTATACCCTGTACAAGTTAGCTTGATCTTTTTGACAGACGGGCTAGTGATGGGAAACAGAAAATATCTAGTAGTCCAAAAAATAACGTTTTAAAATACTTGTAACTGTGACGAGATGGTGTGGGTGTATTATGTGTGAAATTCTTTATTGCACTAGACATATAAAACATTGGGTAGATAAGCGACGGTGGGTCAATATTCATAATAAGTACCTACCTATTTAATATTACAGGGTTATTTTTGAACCTCCCGCCAAATTTAAATAGATGGTTCAGACCATGAAAATAAACAACTTTCCCAAAGAAACACGGGTCGAAAAGTGAAAAAAAAAATCATACCTTCCATACGAAATCGACCACGTGATCGCGCAGTTTTCTATGGGAGGGTCAAATTTTATTTCACTTTTCGACGCATGTTTCTTTGGAAAAGTTGTTTAGTGTCATGGTCCGAACCACCTATTTAAATTTGACGGGAGGTCCAAAAATAAACCTGTATGTAAAAATTAAGGTTGAAAAATAAAATAGTTTTATCTTTAAAAGAGTTATTATTAAGGAAGAGGAGCACAGCCAAGATCATCATCACCAGAGTCGTCGGAGGTTGTGTCATCTCGAACTTCAATTATGATTTCGTGTTCAATAAAATTGTCGAAGTGGACGTTGCGCATCCAGTCAGATAATATTGCTTCTTTGACGTGTCGTACTACATAATACATCGATATTTGTAACAGTTACTGCCTGTTATTCATGTCCCATCCGTATGTACCGACCGATGTAACATTGTACAAGCGTCTATTATTTTCATTGTTACTATTTAAATTTTACTTTGAAGCAATAAAAAGTCTTAAAATTTTCGGATAACGCTTGAAACTTTAGGGACTTTGGTGTTATATGTATTTTTTTAATATTTTTACAATTTTTAAAATCATTAAATTAAGAAAATAATACGTTCGTCATTGCAAAGTTATGTCGATCAGAAAAATTTACATCTGTCAAAAAGATCAAGCTAACTTGTACAGGGTATAAGGACTATATAATTATTTTTACCCATTATCATGTGACTTAATCAGGTTTTCTACACATTATATTTATTTCTCATATTTCAAATAATTATTTTCATAACATTATTCACTATTCAACAAAATAATTAATTTTTTATCCTTTCTGACTTCATTGTCCGCGAACCGATTTCTTCTACTGGCCTTAAAAATGTTACCAAACCTACTTATTTTTTTTTTTTACATTTTTACATTACACACAATACCGTCTAGTTCCATGGTAAGCTACGACGCTCGTGTTATGGATACCAGATAGTTGATTCACTACACTAATATAACTTTAAATACATACATATTATAAATATAAACACCTATGACTGGAGTACAAACATTCGTGCTCTTCACACAAATGAATGCCCCCAGCGGGATTCGAACCCGCAACCGCTGGCACAGCAAGTAGGGTCACTACAAACTGAGCCAAACGTGTCGTCACCCTATCACTTCTAATATCTTTTTTACTTCTTTAAATTGAATATGTACTACCTACTTTGAATGATTATGATTTTTTCTTTAAACATTTATATTGTGAACTACTTATTCTTACAACAAGGGCAAGTTTCAATAAAATAGAAACACGACAAGTTTGTTCTCAAGATAACCGTAGACAGGGTTAGTATATGTAGGTATAAATAAAATATCGCGACCCTACACGATGAGGCTCTACCGGTTATCGAATGCTCGCCTATATCTAGCTAGATTGAAGTGAAAATATCCAATGCAAAAATACCCTCAGGTGTAGGAAGTACTAAAAATGGATAAGCCAAAAGCTGACTTAACTGAAGATTTACTTTTACAAATATACATAAAATAATGGTAGGTAAATGAAATTCGAGAGCCATGTATGAATAACGAATATTTCATAATGCCCATTAATACAAAATGTTCTTTAATTAATACTTAGATAATAAATAAACATTTTTAAGAAGAAAATATAGTTTTAAAGATATTTATATCTCAAAAAAAGAACATAATTCACTTAATGTCAGAAAAATTAAATATAACAATAAGAACACTTGGACTAATGAGACGAATCTAACGATACCTTAATTAAAGAAATCCATCGAGTGGTTTAGAAGATATGAGGGAATAAAGAATATTACAAACAAACATACAAAGATAGGAGCGGAAAACATAACCCTTTTTTTGCAGTCGGTTAAAAACGTATGTAACTATAGTACAGTAGTAACCGAAATTTTAGATAGCACCTACGGCTCTTTTACATCTTTAGGTAATGAATTGTATTGCTGTGCTCCATCAAAGAGAACAGTTTTTATTCCGTATTCTTTTCGAGTTGGTAGTTCTAATATGTTTCTATTTGTAGTACGTTGTGAGATTTGGTTTTAAACATAAGCTGTGATATAAGATGTTTGTTTTTCGGATACGAATACATCTATATAAATAAAAATAAATCACCGAAATGTATGTACGCGCATAACTTCCGATCGACTGCATCAAATTGGATAATTCTCTTTTTTTGTGTTTGTTATTCTCAGGACAAGCTGTGTATAGAAGAAAATTAAGAGAAAAAAAATAAGTTTTTAACTAAAGTAAGTTTTTTTTTTTAAATCTCGTGATCCGATTTAGATGAAATTTGGTAAGAAAGTAGTTTTTGACCCTGGGAAGGACATAGGATACTTTTTATCCCGGAAATCATCCTTTAAGGAGGTGAAAATGTAGATGAAAGTTTGTATTGGGAAGCAAGCTAGGAACGAACCCGAGCGAAGCGAGTGTGAGTCGCTAGTACTTTTATATTTTACATAGTCACTTAAGATGTATAGCGGCGCAGTGGTGTAGTCAGTCAGTCACTCAGACTGTAGTGGGATCGAGTCCAAGTGAACCCAAAAATATAATATAAACAAAATCTTTAATTTTGTACATGAATGCCATGTTGTTTCCAGTTTGTATTCTCACATCTCAAGTAATTGGAAAGTGGCGTTTGGAAGAAAGGGTGAAATTTCAGTCACGAGCCGGGGAGGGAACTCATAAATATTGTAATCGGACGCAAGTGTATTTCGCTCATGATGAAATTTATTTAAATGCCTGCTTATATTGGATTCGATGCATAAATGAGTTATTAATATTCCACTGGATTTACGGTTTTCTAAAGAGAACGTGAGAAAAAGGTTGATTTACGACTAACCAAGAAGTTGTGTGAAAACATTAAATAAATATTTTTATATGTTATTATTAATTATATTTATCTTTCGAAACACTGATGGCAATAATAATTTATTATACTAGCAACCTATGCTCCATTTGCTCAGGTGTCTATCAGTAGCCTGAAGTAACATATCGGCTATGTTACTTTAGGTATCTCATGTATTACCCCGAACCGCTAGGTGTACGTTCACCTTGTCGTGATGGGAGGGACTCATTAGCGTCCAGCAATCCAGCCAAACGCAATGCTAAGAAACTAGGAGGTAGCCTAGGAGAAAGGCCTACCTTAGTGGACGTTGTGCCATGCAGATTACTCCAGGTACTTCTCTGATAGCAGAGAAGACTGTAGGAGCAACTCCTTGGTTGTTGGTCTACTTCTGTAGACCTGCCGTTGGGGCGTCGTGGTTGAGTTCGTAAGCAATGCCCTATTGAGACGGGGGAGGTTCTGGTGGATTTTAGTGAGTAGTACGGTGAACCCCTCCGAAAACCTCTAAAATAACCTCTGAAAATCTGTTTCTATACAGGTTGTATGCGTAAATTCATTTCCTAACACAAAAAAAAAAAACAGTATAAAGGTATCTTGTGTACTATGTCATCCAAACTTGTCGAGCCGATTTAGTGTGAAGCTGTAAGCGTGGCGTAGTATACCTACAAATACAAAGTATTGCACTTATAATAATAATCCCATTCTATATATACAATCTTAAACTAAACTAACATAATTATAATAGTACCATAGATCATATAATACTATAATACCTAATTAAATAATAAATAAATATGTTGGGACATTAACACACAGCACCATCTAGTTCCATGGTAAGCTACAAGGCTTGTGTTATAGATACCGGATAGTTGATACACTACACATATATAACTTTAAATACATACATATTATAAATAATAAATTATAATATTTATTTATTAATTCTACTAATATAACCTCAAAATATATTTGTACTAACCTTAGAACATAACTCCTTCTATGTCCCAAGATGGGCTTAAATAACTGCGACACAGTTTATACTAATGCAGCTACTTAGGATTTAACCATTTTTAATATACAGTATGTTATAAAATCTTTAAAATCTTTATATAGCAAAAAGTATTTTTGCTGATTGCGCTTTTATTACTACTTAAAAAAGCTGTCTATTCTAACCCATTAATATTAATGTATAGAAATACGCTATACTTATTACTTCTTTATTATTTTTCATATATTTTATTATTCTACGATAAAATATTTTTTTAGCAAATATTTACTACTTTATTTTTGTTTATAACTAGCAGAACTTGCCGCTTCGCTACGAAACTACGAAAAATACGAAATTTCATGCAAATATGTCCAAGGAATAAAAAGTTTCATACAAACTTTTATCCTCTATTTCACCCCCTTAGGGGTTAAACTTTGAAAAATCCTTCCTTAGTGAATGCCTTCGTCATATGAGGAATACATGTGCAAAGTTTCAATTTGCTAGCCTTAAGGGTTTGGCCTGTGCGTTGATACATCAGTCAATCACTTTTGCCTTTTATATAACAAGATGGAACAACTTAAATGGATATATTTCATGACTAACTATAACATTATCTATAGAAAGGGAGAAAAAATATTACAAAATTATATTCCAGTATATTAAAAGTATAGTAAGTTTTCATTTAATTAAAATGTTTTCAGTAGAAAAACAGGGCTCCTTCAAAAATTGTCCTCTAATGGCAGCTTTATCTCGTGTCTAAAGTTTTTTATTGCTCTCTGTTATTTGGCAGGCGTTCAGTATTTAAATGAACCGTGGAACCTAAAAGCTACGTTCTTATAAATTAAAATGTCAATTACGATTTGTAATGAGGTGTATTTTAAGGCAAAATTAGGACAAGCTTTATATGCTAAGAAGTAGAACAGTCTTTAGTAAAATACAACAGTAGTAAAATTAGTAATGTTTTTAAATTAAAATTGCACTCACAGATATTTTTTTTAAACTCGAACAAACTTAACATACCTCAATAACAAACTGACATTTTATTTTATTTAATACTAGCGAGGTTGTTTCCCCATAGAAACTTTCACCTCCATTGTCACCACCTTAACTCCTCGCGGAACGCGAGCACACCGGTGTGCTAGATAACAATTGAATTCTCGGAAATTCGCACGGATTTCTTAGAATTTGTCCGGGAGGGATTAAGGGACGATTAAGAACTATCCTACGTCCTTTCCAGGGTCTCAAACTATCTTCTTACCAAATTTCATCTGAATCGGTTCAGTAGTTTCGGAGCCTATTCGATACAAACAAACAAACAAAAAAACAATTGTTTCCTCATTATAATATTAAAATAGACGAAATAGTATAAAAATGTATTGTTAAAACGAAATAAAACACAAGATGACGTTTTTATTTCGATCAAAAAAGTATAAATTAAATTATCGAAGTATCAAGAGCGGCAACCTGAAGCGAATATTAAATGAAAGGGCATTTCCAACAAAGCAAATAAATCGACCCTAAACGATGATTCAGAACCAAAAAGCCTAATCCGCTTGATAATAAAATTTTAAGGATTTCAATCAATTTGTAAGGAAAAAGAATTTCATGAAGGTATCCAATTTTTTTTAGCCTTTACTTCGTTTTTAGATTAGTTTTAGTACGGACTCATAAAATTTGAAGGGCTCAAAGACTTTGGATGTACTCTATTGATGAAATCTTACTATACTAACACTTGGGAAACTGAGTAAAGCTGGTTCAAATCTCGAGTTTCGCACCTCTGATATTTTCATGTGCGAATCATTTCCAACATGATTGCCACATTGTGAAGAAAAACATAGTGAGGAAATCTGTATGTCTGAGAAAACCTAGCAAGTTTTCGAAAAATATGTGAAGTCCGCCAAGTCCGTACTTGGCCAGCGTGGTAGACTGTAGCCTGATCCCCCTCATATTAAAAGGAAGTCCGTTGCCAGCAGTGGGACGTTAAAAAGGGTTGACATACATACATACATATTTAGATACTTTTGAGATAGGTACAAAAAACAAAATTATCAATATCTCGAATCTAAATATCACCTTTATCTATTTGATTTTATCCTGCACCTGCAGTTTAGTCAATGGTCCAATACAAGAAGAAAATCCAAAGCCCTGAGTATAGAAAAATACACTCTTACGGCTACGCTCTGTATGTTTTCTAAAACATACTGTTTACGAAATGGCATCAATAGATTTTCATTTCATCGCGATACCATTTTGACTTTAGTTTTCTTAAACCATGTCCTGCTAAATAATAATATTAAAGACTGTATAGAGAAAGTAAAATTATGTAACATAGAAATGGGTAGACAATAAATTGTAAACACAAGTCTGTCGTTATAAGAAAGAAAGCCGCAACTTAGTCAAAGTTGATTTTGAGATTTTTTAAATTTTTTCTTACTGCAACGCCAAAATTACTACTAGTTTTGACGTAGTTACGTTTAAAATGCTAAATCTCCGGATTCATAAGACTTAGAGGTTTATGAGTAAGAATCAAGTAGCATTTTGTTTTCCTGATTCCGAATCTCCAAATAAACCATTTTTGACCAAATTGTTAGTTACGGCCTTCTTTCTTATGACGGCAGAAGTGTTAGATAAAAAAAAAATGCACTGTCGCAATTGTAAAAATAAAGGAAATACCAAAGTCTCTGACTAGTGTCAGAGGTGCCTTGTAATTTAAACAAAAAAAACCATGTCCTGCTATCTGCGTCTTAATTATCGCTACTTTACACTACGTATGTCTTAACTATACTTGGACAGTGAGTTATTAATTCCAAAATTCACTGCAGGGTTTAATTAATTCAATTTAATCCTTACAAAATCTGTATAAATATCATAAATGTGAAAGTTTGTGAGTATGGATGTTTGTTACTCAATCACACCAGAACGGCTGAACGGATCTGGATGAAATTTGGCACAGAGATAGATTATAGTCTGGAATAACACATAGACTACTTTTATCCCGGACAAATAAAAGATTCCCGAGTTTTTGTTTTTCTAGAGGCGAATCCGAGCGAAGTGAGGGTGAGCCGCTAGTATTATATATGCGGAAGTAGTGTATTATTCTTTCGAGCGACAAACAGACGTACATATATCCCAATATCCTAATTTAAAAAAAATGGCTCTATAAACCTTAAAAATAATAAATTTATAGTTTAAAACAAACATGTTTGAAAACAAGCTTTTATTTAAATGGTCTAAAAAAAACCTTAAATTAAATCAAATCAATCAATTTCTTACATTACACAATTTATATGATATAAAAGCTTTTTTCGAGATAAACAAGAATATAATACTTATTTAAAATAGTAAATCTCGCGGTCGCTGATGTGTATAAAAGTAATTCTGTCTGTTATCTTTTCACGCTTAGACCACTAAACAAATTTCTATAAAATTTTGATAAGGGCATAAATTGCATCCTGGGGACTATCTTTGATCCCCGCCACACTTACCACGTGAGCGAAGCCGTGGGAAAAACTAGTCCTATATAATTTTCTCTTAATTAGGCGCTTAAAGGATACATTTTACGCACTTCATGTAGAACGGGAAATGCTATTTTAATATTTCCAAGGATAAAGATTAACCCTACAAAACCACTTTCAATCTCATAGCCATTTCTCCCAACTCAAAACAGTAAAGACGTTCTCCGTCTGATAATGGCGCCAAGGAGCTAAATTTCATTTTTCCTAATGAATAATATTCTGGAACTGCCATCGTATATCTTAGAATCCCTAAAATAATATCTACTTGCTGCTTCCTTTACTTAGGGCAAGTATTTTTTTTTTTGATTTTTATAAACCACTAGCGACTTACCCTCGCTTCGCTTCTTTTTACTTACATTTTACTCATAATTCTCTTACTTAAGTACTAGCAAGTTAAACCGTCATCGTGATTCTAATCATATATTCTTAAAGATATTTTTTTTTGTTTAGATGTAGTATAATATCTCTGGAAACAATAGTATTTCATATGCATATAGATATATATGTATTTATAAGCTATTTTAAATGTTAGTGAAATAACCAACAAATATATAAATAACTGGCGACATCAAAAAGAGCTACAAAAATTACATGTCACCGAAAATTTTAAATATCCCTTTATATACTCACAAAGCTCAAAAGCTCACGGGAGATATAAAGAGAATAAACAAAATTTAAGAAAAATTAGGTTTTACTACCTGCAAGCACTGGAACGCTAGAACAGTGCCCAAGTGAGACTAATGTCCTTTATCTTAATAGGAATCTCGGCTTCATAATGTCCCACTCATCAACGTTTCCAAACCCCCTAAGACCCCCCGTAAGACCCCCCACGCTGATAGTGTCGTTTTTTTTAATAACCACACTCCGTTAAATCTGAATGGACTTTGTAATTACTACACTTAAATATTTTCGTTTAAATTGAACTTGGATAGAATATCGAATTATGAAAAGCTATTCGAAATATTACTTAGGTTAGGCTAAAAAGGCCTAATTTAGTTAGCAGATTAATTGCTAAGCTTTTTGATGTAGAATAATGAACGAAAATATCAATTATTCTGAAAAATATATGCAAAGTTATTAGTTGTTATATAACTAAAATATTTTATTAATATGTTCTTAAAGTACTTACTCATATTTATAGATAGAAACTAACAATATATTGATGTAACTAAACTAAAAATCTACTGGTGACAGGAGAGAGTTCATTTTTCGTCCAAAGATTGCAAAGAATCGGCATTGCCATTCAGCGAAGGAATGCGGCTAGCATTCTTGCCACTATTCCACGCGGACACGATTTGTACAATAATAATTAAGTGTACATTTGTTTTGTATATGTAATTAAGTTATTATTTGTAATTTTCTTTATTGTAAATAAGTAAATAAAGAAAAAAAAAATTAAAAGTGTACTTCTACTCACAGCAAAAGTGAAACTTCTTTGGCAAATATCGCAATTAAATTAAAACAAATCAATAATTAAATAAGGCATATTAGGCATATTACAATCATATATTTATAGAATATCTAAAAAATCTAATATACAGAAAGAATATTATATTTGTCAGACAATAACAACGGTTACCATGGCAACAATTAGTCATAATAGCTTTTATTTAATTTACGCACATTCATCCCACAGTAATAAATATTCATTTTTATTATAAGTTTACTTCTTTTTTTACCAAATTTACAAGTTATTTTACATTTTGTTTAACATATATTACACAATAACATATTATTCAGTATTATTTTTGATTTCCTGCGTAAATTATTCTATCTCATTCTCTCGCCGGCTTAATTCTATATATTTATGTATTTGTCTCTTTCTCGTGCCTTTTCCCTTTCATTGAGTTTTAAATCACAACGATTCTAAAGAAGTTTCACTTCAAAAACAAAGACATCAAGACAAAGATAGAGCTATCATGTGTGTCTTGTTACATCAACTTGTTCCGCCTTTACTTCGTCGGATTTTTTGTTTTTGTTTTTTTATTTTTTTAATAAAAATGAAAGACCGATTACAAAATTAGAGGAGAAATTCTTTTATGAAATTTATATGCGACCAATGACTTGTCATTGGTATAATATAAATTTCATTAACTTTTACTAAATGCACCTTGAAAAGTATGAAAATTTGAGCCATGATTGATTTGAGAATTACATATATGTATAAATGCATGTATTCAGCCTTTTCAAGCGTCCCACTGCTGGTACGGGTAACGGGACTCACATTATTACGCGAGAGATTAGGCCATAGTCGTCCACGCTGGCCAAGTGCGGGTTGGCGTAGTGGCGGTTTACATGGCTTTCGAAAGTTTGTTATCTTTCACAAATATCAAAGATCCCGAGATGAGATCCGAGATTTGAACCCGCATCACTTGGTTTTCCAAGCGAGCGCGTTACTAGCGGGTTTATGGAGTTTTTTTTTTTCGAAAATAAGATACCAATTACCTATATGATTTTTGTTAATTAAGTTAAAAATCGTCTACTCTAGGAACGCACACCAACGAAGCGAGGGTAAGCCACTAGTAATATAATCATTTAAAATTTTATTACACAACGTTTTAACGGCTCAAACTTTAAATAAAATTAAAATTAGGTCAAATATACCTACAATAAATAAAATATAATGGCGATAATATCTATCTATACATATAATAAAACAGTAACTTAGCGAAATCGATGTGCATATTTCACGCAAAAAGTACTGAACCGATTTTAACTGAATTTTGTTTAGTGATAATTTATTACTCGGGTCAACATTTAGGATACCTTTTACTACAGGAAAATCATTCATTCCCGCGGGAAAACACAATAACTGGTTCTATGGAGTCGTCCTTAGACATGTTTAACGCTGGCTAAACCTTAAGAAATACATCAAAACAATGTACTAGAAAATTGTAGGTCCTAATAAGGCCTACAGAAAAATCGACAATAGCTTAAGTCTATCTCCTAAGATACACTCGCAATAACTATTCATCTCTATCTAAAACGTACTAAAACGTATCTAAAACGCACCCGAGCGAAGCAAGGGTAAATCGCTAGTTATTTATAAAATATAAATACACAGAATATATTGTTAGGTATTTTTTTCTATTGTCATATAAAAAAAATACAATAAATTATAAATGTGCATGTTCAATAGAAAACAAAATGTGATACTTTATTTTTGTATTTTGTAATACTATGAGAAGTCAATTGAAACACTTATATTTATTTTATATTGACTTAGTACAGTTTATATTATTTTTAAATAATATTATTAAATAATAAATAATTAATAATATATTAATTTTTATTTAACACTGATATAGAGAAAATCAAAATAAAAATAAAATAAATGTCGATAAAACAGTAACAAAACACATGACATAATCCTTAAAAGCGCCATCTATACATTTACTTGTAAAATATTATCTAATAAATTTCATGCAAGATAACTACTATAAATATGGAAGGTTTATATCTGAGTCTAGATTTAAAAATTGTTATTTTTACACTTCTCATCAGAGGATGTATAATTTAATATTGCTATAATTATTGGCATTAATCGTAGTATCCATATTCATTGTATTAGTTATAAAATTTAATTTTATTCTTCTATATAGGGGCGTCATCTGTTATAGATAAAGATAAAGTTTAGAGCCATCTATCGACGTAAGCTTTAAAACATTATGTAGTTCCACTTCATTCCGTAGCGCTCAGAACCCAAACAATGAATTCCAACATGGTGGCAATGTGGTACACAGTTTGAAAATGCAGGCCGTGTCATGCTTTGAAAAAAATCATTTTATACTTGAATTTGGTGGAAAATGTCGGACCCTAAACGTGCTAATCTTATAACAGTGAGTGCTCCAAAAAGTACAAAGAAAAAACAGGAGAAAACAGTGAGATTAACTATAAATTTAGACGAAAGCAACGAAAGTAAATATCCTGAGTTGGATTACTATAAACTAGTCAGAGAAGCACGGGTAAGTTATAACAGAAAATCATAGTAATTTACGCAACCATACTGGTTTTTCAGCTCTTTGTGTTATAGGGAATCGTGTGAAAAAATATGAGAGCGATATCTTGACGCGTTTGGCGGCTAAAGATGGTTGTAAGCCGAGCCTTGGTGAATTCGCTTAGGATATTTTTTGCTTACGTTACATAGCTTTGCATTAGGTTTGTTACATGATTTTGCGTCCACGGGCCGTGCGAGAAGCCCAGATATCGGTCGCCATGTTTGCAACAATCTAAGAAGAACGTTGTCAACCTAGGACATCTTATACGTGGGCAATGTTTTGATCGGTGACGGTGACCGATTATCGGAATTTTATACAGAAAATAAATAACTTATTAATAAGAACATACTAGAAATATTACAATGATCAATTGCTGACGACACCGGTGAATTATTATGATAGGTAACCACCGAGCGAAAGTAGTAGTCTTGGATGACCTAGGTTAACCCGCCTATTGCACTGCTTCCGGCAAAGGGCCTATTTTTAGGTTACTTTCTAATTATGATCAATTTTACATTATTTATATGTTTTTAATGGAACATATGTTTCAAGTTTGCATTTACTCGTGAATTCAAAAGTCACCGAGAGTGCGTTTAGATGTGTGCGTTATGTATTTATTTACATATGCGATATGGCTGACGTAGTGCTATGTAAAATTGTGGGATATTAATTTTTTTTTTCATAATATATATCGTATTATGATAATGAGTTTGATTTGTTTGTATATATTATGTGTGTTTGTAAAATTGATAACCGATGTTGCCAAATGCGGTTTACGTTGCAAAACAAAGTAAGATCTGCCAGAGACGAGTTTCTAGGCAGCGTTTAGCGACCTTTGAGTGTGCAAGCTTTTTGTTAGACATTTAACTTCAATCGATAGGTATTTTAAATGAATAATGTATAGGTTATGTTATACATTACGTATTCATTTATATAGTTGATCGTTTTGTATGTTTGTGTGGATGATAAATAGACGTTTTTCATATAAAATCTTGTGCTTGTAAATGAGTTTGATAGCGTTTTAGGTTATTTTTTTTTTAGTCTGCTATTTATGCAATGGGAAGTGTCGCGTCATTTTACGCTTCCCGTATTATAGGATTTGCATAGATTATCTAATTACTTTAGTAGAGAAAATTGTTTTTTTTTTTTTAATATATTTTTTTTAATGCCGCTTTTTGTTTATTCTGTGTCGATAAACGAGTTTTATTTTGGATTAATTGTATTTATTGACATTTAGAGACTCGTTTTCGTATTTAATTAAATATTCGTGAAGCTGGGTAGGTATGCGTTATTATTATTTTAAAAATTTGTTATTGATAAGAATTATAATGACGCGGTAATGCATTTTTTTTATCTTTTGTTTTAAAGTATTCTATATTCGTCAGATATAAAGAGGTTGTTATATTAAATTTAATATTTATTATTGTTATCTTCATACCAAGTATGATAAGAAAACCTACATTGCAATGTTTCTTGTTTCATTGACTTCAGACTAGCATCTGCATTTGACTTTGCTTGGTTTTGAAAATAATATCAATTAAAACATTATTAAATCTTAATAGATATATTATAGTATTAGTATTTTTTTATTTAGTGGTAAAAAACTTATTTTTTTCTACAATTAAAGATAAATTATCACAAATATTTTTTTTAGTTAGACTTAATGATTTTATTTCATTGTTGTTTATTTCATGTGTAATGAAAAATATGGTTCTATATATTTTTTTAAGTAATATGAATAATAATTGAAGGCACCACTTTTAAAGGAAAATTACAATAAATTACAATGAGTTTCATGAATAATTAATTAAAATGCCAGTTTAAGATACAACTTTATTACCTATATTACATCTGTTTATTAATAAATTATCTAATTTGTAAGTGAAACAAGCTAGAGCAATTATCACATGTAGTTTCACATTTTATATAAAAAATGTGTGTAGATTATCTATATAATGAATGTATATTTGTTTTAAACGTGGAAGATTTGATGTGCAGGACATATAAAAACCACATAAATAATATTTTTTACTGTCAATTATAATGCTATAGGTTACTATAGTAAAAAAAAATAATGGTAATAAAAATGGCATTTATAAAATGTAATAATTTTTTTATTTTTATATAGGTATTTATAATTCAATCATAATATAATATCTATACATGTAGTAAAGTCTGTACATGGAAGATATTTGAGAAAAAACTGTTATTGGCTGTCTTTATTAATACAATAGAATCCAAAACAATAATTTTTAGAATTTTTGTCTGTTTGTCTATATCATTGTGCGCGTTAATCTTAGAAACGGCTTAACTGATTTGGGTGCAGTTTTCACTAATGCCTGGTGGTAAACTAAACATTTTGTATTTGTTTTATTTCAATCGGTTCATAAATAAAATAAGTTATGCCAATTTAAAGAATTAAATAAGAACAAACCTAAGGAAAGCGAGGTGAGTCTCTAGTAGATTTTTAGTATCATTCTGCCATTTAAATTTTAAGTAAAAAAAGCTATAACCATATAATTAAATGCAACATATAAATATATTAAATAACAAATTAGTGATTCTTTATCTGATCATGTCTTTAAAATTATAACATGATATATAAATAATAATATTAATCAGTTTTTTATCAACTATTTATAAATAAATATTAACATTTTTTATGGATAAATTTCAAAAAAATCACTGTCCCCGTCAACCAAGGAAAAGAACCTGCTACATATAGAGGGTAGGCAGTACTCGTGAATTATTGCATCAATATCTGGTGATAGTCATCTGTTACCTTGGCGGTAAAATAATAATGTCGCCTGTGAATCATACCTAATTCAAGGCCTTGGTGCAAGAGGATTTTGCCTTTCTGTTTGTTTATTTGCGTAGTTTATTCATACTCATATTCAACAATGACAATTTATATTAAATATTTAATGATGAACTCATCAATTTAAATAAATTATAATACTTTATTATCTGTGATTTTATTTGTTGTTTCTTGTCATTAAATTTTAATAATTTATTAATTAGATTGTCATTTTTTATGTATAATTTTAATTTATTCTTAAGTAACAGCTTGTAGCCATTTAATGCTTATATATTATGTGACCTCCATCATAAGCCAACTCATGCATACAATTTTTACTAACAATAAGGAAAATAAAATAAGTATATACAGGGTCATTTTTAATTTACTGAAGACCTTTTGGAAATATACTATTTACATCATAACAACAACATCTGTATGAAAAAAAAATATTTCTTAAATTTTACAAAAATTAAAATATTTTTATTGCATCTTCTAAACGGTAATAGTCCAGCATTAGCAAAAGAAAACGCGTGGCCGGTGGAGTGGGAGGGGTGGGGGGTGCAGGAGGCGGCGCTTACTCATTTAAACTTGACCAGATGTTAGGACTATCACCGTTTAGAAGGTGAAAATAAAAATTTAAGGATTTTTTTTTTCTTATGGATGATAAGATCTAAATCGTATATTCCCAAAAGGTCTTCAGTAAATTAAAAATGACCCATAGCTAAAAGAAAGGACACAAAATGAAAAATAAAATTGATATGAAGTAATTGTACTTCTTTCTCTAAATGAAAATTCGACTTTGACATTTTTATTTTTTTACTAATATTTTCAAATCAAATCATAATATTGAAAATCAAATCATAATATATATTCAAATACACTTTTGAATCGTCAATGTAGTCAGTCAGTCCGTGAAGAATCAACCACCGGCTTGGACTTGCAGTTCTGCTGAGAAGAGATATTAAATATTATTCTCTGGCTCAATCTCTTAATATAAGTACGGCAATTTTTTTCGCATACTATCGAAATTCCATAAAAAAAAAATCATGAGCATAGAAACCATTAACGGTTCTAAAAAGATCTAAAAATCTTATACTTTGTTCATAGGAACAAAAATTTATAAACATATTTATTTCTAATGCTGCTATAACAACAAATAATATAAAACCAAAATAGTGAATTTCAAAAAGGCTGCCTGCCATGCATATTAAAAAAAATAATCAATTATGGCACGGAATCCCGTTTTTACAGTATAATAAGTAATGATAGCAAAATTTTTTCTTTCAATTACACTTATGACCACTTTTATCAAGATTGGTTTTGGGCTTCAGTTAAACATTTTTTTTTTTTTTTATATTTAGGCAAATGAAAAGAGATTGAATGGCACTACATCTGGGCTGGATGATGCTTTTTACGACAAAGATGATGATCAAGTTAAGAGAATTGCTATGCAAATGGAACAGAAGTATGTAAGTAACCATATAAGTTTATGCAAAAAAGACTTAAATCAACGCTTGAAATTTAAAACTGAATACTTGGAAAAAATATATTTTAAAATATTCTTTTTTGTAATATTTCACTATTTTTATCTAAAAGATATTTAATATCCAGTATAAATAACAGTTCAATTAAATTTTCTTGTTGATGGCTTCAAAGCATGCCAGTGGACCACAGATTACTTCACCAATGTCACATAAATATTAAATAGCAATATGAGCATACTCTAATTTTGTTTATTATGTCAGATGGAATGCTACTAGAACTACATCAGTTATAGTCCTTTACACAGTCCCCTGTCAAATATCGGTAGGACCCCTTAAGGGATAAACTTCCCAGCATAAAAAAAGTAAAGTTAGTTTCTTATCTTCTCCACTTATTCTTTAAATGGAACACTTAATTGTCAATGGTCCTCAACAAGAAGATTAAATTAAGAGTTAATGTATCTATCTGTATATCAACAAAAATGAATCGCAAAATTCGAGAACAAATGGACTAATTCGGTTATTTTTTTATTCAAATATTCGCTAAAGTCCGAGGAAGGTTCGTATGAAGAAAAGTAGGAAAAACGTAAAAACTACATTTTTCTAGTCGGGTCCGCTACACATTGATATGACTTGTATTATCTTCTTAACTAATAGTTAAACCTGCAATCCGGCATGTCTGAGAAAACTTAGCAAGTTTTCGAAAGACGTGAAGTTCGCCAACCCGCACTTGGCCTGCGTGGTGGACTATGACCTGATTCCCCTCGTATTGAAGGGAGGCTCGTGCCCAGCTGTGGGGCATTAAAAAGGGCTGAATACATATATACATACATACAAACCTTGTGTTACGTTTCAGGGTGGGCAAAACACAGGCAGGAAAAAGTCCAATGGCGATGAATCCGGGGATGCTATGGATTGTGCTGATAATGATTCCTTCATAGATAACACCGATGTAAGTTATACTGTGATACTGATATTTTTACTAATATTTAAAATGTGAAAATTTGTTTTTTTGTTTGTCATAAATACAAAAGATGGTGTATACTCTTTATCTGCGTATATCATGTATGTAAAAACATGGGATGCTAATATATTCCTGAAATTCACTTATTTTCTATATTTGAAAGTGCCTGTCTTAGTAATTACCTGTAAGATTTGAGAAATTATATATAGGGTCAAATATTTGTATGGGATTGTACCTCATAAGCTTCATAATGGGGGTTATGAGGTTCTTAATTCAAAATACAGTAAAATTATATATTAAACATCTTTCTATAAAAAAAAAACCACAGAAATCTTTATTTTATTATACTAATTGTACAGAAGCAGTCTCCTTTATTTTCTTAAGAAACACAAGTTATATTAACATAAAGAGAATTTTTATATATATTTTAATTATTTTTTTTATTTTTTTAGGGAAAAGAAAAAAGATTGAATGGTACAACACGACCGTCCGCTGGAAGTCAACGTCTCTCCGACGACGATGAAAATGTTAAAAGAATTGCACAGCAAATGGAACAGAAATATGTGAGTGTTGTCATAGTTTTTGACCGACTTCAATTAAAGAGTAGTTATTAAAATAGTTGCGATAATATTTATATTTATACTACGGGTTTGTTCCTAGTGAAAAACAAAAACAAATCTATCCCACGGGAACCGTGCATTTTTTCAGGATAAAAATAACCTATGTGCTATTTCAGAATATAATCCATCTCTGTGCCGAATTTCGTCCTGATCCTTTCAGCCGTTCTGGCGTGACTTAGTAAAAACGTCCATCCATCCAAACTTTCGCATATTTATAATATTTATGGGATTTATAAAGCTGGAGAGTTTGTTTGTTTGGTTGAACGCGCTAATCTCAGGAACTACTAATCTGATTTGAAAAATTCTTTTTGCATCAGATAGCCCGTTAACTGAGGGAGGCTATAGGCTATCCCGAGAAAATGTACGGTTCCCGTGGGACAGATTTGTTTTGTCTAGGGACGAACCCGAAGCGAAGGGAGGGTTAGTCGCTAGTTAAAAAAACATATCTTTTCGAATATTTTCGCGCAGTCCTATGACCATCATTGCTTTAAAGCATTCGAAGTGTCGGGCACCGAAAAGCAAAATAAATCTGCGAAAAATTTCGAACAGAAGTTTTTTTTTTATTTACATATTTACTTTTTCTCTTGACCCTGACCCTCAAAGGTTAGATAATGGAAGAATTTTCACAAATATTTGACATATCATAACATGCTTGGGTATTTTTCAGGGTAGCCAAAGTGCATACGGCAAGAAAAGCAAGTCCAACGGAGATGACTATGTAGATATAGGAGCTGGATATGATGACAACGACTCTTTCATAGATAATACTGATGCGGTAAGATTGTACTCTATATGTAGAGCTAGATTTTCAATTCAACTTTCTTGTTAATGGTTTCAAAGCGTGCCAATTGAACGCATACTACTTCGCCAATGTTACGTAGAATGGAGAAGAGACACGAGAAAGCAAAAATTGTTTATTATTAGAATGAACCAATAGGGAATATGCGTGTTATCTAAATACAGGTGATTTTTTTTTTAATTATTTATTACTGTGGAATTAAGCCTAAATTAATATTTTTTAATATAATTACTTTTTGATTAATTAAGAAAATAATTATTAAAAAGTGCGAGTATAGGTGGGAAATTCAAAGTAGTTTAAACGTACGCCATTGGTCAGACCGAATGTGACGTCAGAGTATAATATCATCATAACAGCGATTTTGTCTCTACAAATTGCTTAAGCAAAATTCGACATTTTTCTGTGTATGATATACTGTGATGTCAGGCCAAGCGCGCGAAATGGCGCGTGTTTAAAGTATCCCTATCGTTATAATATTTAAAATAAAATTTCTATATTAAATTTTAGTTTTTTGTAGTTGAATATTTTTTTTTTACAATTATATAACGATGTTAGCTATTGTATTAAAAATTAAGAAAAATCACGCATATTCCCTATTTAGTATATTGGTTACCCACAAAAAATTATTCAATGATTTCAAAAATATAAAAATTGCACCTAAGTTTCTTCTGTGACCGTGTTTGCTGTAAAACATTTGAAGAGATTGATCGTTTTTTTTTTTTCAAAATTCAAAATATTAGATTGAAAATTTTTGAGGATTCGCTATATGTATAAATAGCGACTCACCCTCGCTCCGCTCGGGTTCGTCCCTAGCTACGTTTTAACATTTAGTATAGATTTCAAAGAAATGAGACAATTTCATGCAGTAAAGAGTATCCTATATGTTGACCCGGTTAACCAGCTATCATGATACCAAATTTCATCAAAATCTAATTGTTTTTTCGTGATGCGTGCCTAGATTGGTAAAAGTTCTAAGAACTATAGATTCGGCTTCTGTATGAATATAAGATTTCAATAAGATTTTCTAAAAAATATTTAATGTACAGATTCGACTCAGAATTTTATTATTTGTATAGATAAAATTGTCCTTATTAAAAACAAGCAATGGTTCCCAACTCAACTGAATATTTTATGTTTAGATGATTTATTTGCCTTCTTTGTATATAATAAGAGAATTCTTAAATTTTAATTATATTTAAAAAAATCTAAGAACACACTACACTACATATATGTTTAAAGTGTAAAATCTTTAATTTAAATAATATTGGTAACATATTTGATATTATTTATTATTTCAGTACGACGAGAGGATAAAGCCGGACGAGGAGCCCCTGTACGGTGGTTTCTATATTAATAGCGGCTCTCTAGTCTTTAGAAAGGTCTCCGATAAACCGAGCTTCAGGAAAGACAGAAAGGTAAAACTGTTTATTTTATTATATTAATCTATAACAGTTGACTTCTTCATAATATTATAAAAAACAAAGTTCTTCGTCGCGTTTGTCTGTCTGAAGGCGATATACTCAAAAACTACCAAATAAATTTTTATACGGTTTTCGCGTGTGGAGTTTAGGGAGATTCATGAGGAAGGTTTAGGTGTATAATTCATTAAGGCTTTGTGTAAATTGATTGAAATATGACGATGATTGTTGAAAGTGTCGTAAAGAATCATGCCGACTGCGAGGTTTATTGGCGTACGCCGCGTAAACGAATAAAGTTATATAAAAACAATGTATTATGGAATTATTTCTATCAAAAAGATGTATTTAACTGTAATATATAACAGTAACCGCTAGATTACGTATCCAGGGCGGCGCTTAAGGGAAGCAAGGGTAAACTAGTTTAATATTATAACTAACCGTTTCTAACATCACTGGACCATATTATAGTAAAGTGAGTGTGTGTTACAGAATAGAAATCTAAAAAAATATTTATATGTGAAAGACATGATTCTATGATATTATATCGATTACATTTGGCATTTTAGTACACTTTTTAAACATTTTATTCTCCAACGATTTTAGAATGATATCTTATCAAACCCCCCAGAATAGCTTACGTAATACTGCTTTATAAGATACTAGAGACTTACCCTCGCTTCGCTCGGGTGCGTCACTAGGTATGTTAGTTAGATATAAATAGTTATTGCGAGTGTACCTTAGGAGATAGACATATGCTATTATGGACTTTCCTGTAGGCCTTTTTAAGACCTAGAATTTTCTAGTACATTGTTTTGATGTATCCCTTATGCTTTAGTCAGCGTTGGCCATGTAAATTTCTGAGGGCGACTCGACAGAACCAGTTATTGTGTTTTCCCGTGGGAATAAAATATTTTCCTGTAGTAAAAGGTATCCTAAATGTTGAACCGAGTAATAAATTATCACTTCACAAAATTTAGTTAAAATCGGTTCAGTACTTTTTGCGTTAAATGCACACAGATAAACAAACAGAAATTTCATTAATTATTATGTGGTCTATATTCCCTTCACAGTTAATATGTTATAAATATGCTTTGTTTTTAATATTTCTCTATGTAAAGATTTCTCTTTGTTACTATTTTATTATATGTATAGACAAGAGATCCACCCGGTTTCACTTACATTTATTATTTTATTTAACTCATATTTTCCTTATCTAGCGTCGTATAGTTTCAAGCAGCAGCAGTAACAAGGAGTCTGACTCATCATCAGATTCAGACAGTCAAGATGCAAAGGACTGGAAGGATGCTATGAATGGTGTCGATTCTCATGAAACTGAGCATAGGAAAAAGGTAAAAAATCTTATTAATATTATAAATGTAAAAGTTTATATGTTTGCTACTCAATCACACCAGAACGGCTGAACGGATCTGGATGAAATATATGCAGAAGTATACAATACTTAACAATAACATGTGACTAAATAAATTTTTATCAACTCGCACTTGGCTAGCGTGCTGGTCTGTGGCCTGATCCCCCTCGTATTGATGGGAAGCTCACATCTAGCCGTGAGACGTTAAAAATGGCTAAATAAATATAATGTTTTCTTTGTAAATAAGTATACAACAAAAAATATTTTTTATTGTTTAGAAGAACAAAGATATTGATAAGAAGAAAGCTAAAAAGATACGACGGACGGATTCGTCGGCGGCCACCTCTGGGAAACAAACTTCAGATGGTAAGCAATGTCAGATTATATTAAAAACAGGACAATTTCTGTGCGAACTTCACTCTCATTTTTTTAATTTGTCCTTTTAATACAGCGCTAATTCGGGCTATTTTTGTTTACCTGATTAGATAATAGATGTCGTTGGTTCGCATACTTTCAAAATATTGTATTTCATTGATGCGTGGAAATTAGTTCATTTTAACTATTGTAAAATTCATCCTGCAATAAAGAAATCTCAGTGATTTAAAAAGTTGTCAAGAACGATAAACAATAAAAAGTAAAAGCGCCATGTGTGAATATGTACTACAAATCCATTATTTGATTGCTGATTTTATTCAATAACTAGCGGCTCACCCTCGCTTCGCTCGGGTTCGCCCCTATATAATTCTTTAAATTGACATATCTTTTTTTATTTAGGAACCGATTGAAATAAAACAAATATTAAATGTGAAGTGAAGCTTACCACAATACATTAATGAAAATTGCACCCAAATCGGTTAAGCCGTTTCTAAGATTAGCGCGCACAAACGCACAGACAAACAGACATACAGACAAAAAAACTAAAAATCATTGTTTTGGGTTCTATGGCGTTCTTATCTTCCATGTACACACAGCGATCAGTTACAATTTTATTATATGTATAGATCAGTAAAATTACGCAAATTTAATTTTCTAGTACATTGCATCCTTCACTTAGGATATTTTTTAAAATTTTAATATGCCATTTTGGGATTTATTTATTATCTTTTGTTAATTTTATTTAAATTTTAATTACAAATCGTTATATTAACGCCATCTATTGACATTTATTAGAACTTTTTTTTTTTTAATTGATGAGACCCTATGCTGATACTTAATTGATTATGAGACAAGGTTCATATTTATTGAATCTAAATTCAAAGGATATTTTATTATCCCAAAATTTTTTTTATAAAAATTTAAACGTTTACAATTAACATAATTAAGTATCATAGTCTTATTGCGAGTCTACAATAATTAACTTTTTCAAATAAAACTTTAAATGACAATAATTGAAAATTTTCCAACTTTGAAAATGGAAATATAGCTGACATTTTATTACCATATTATAGTTCTTTTTTTGCATATGAACTTTCCAATATAAATATATAATTTATTGTATAAATTACAGATAATGGGCAAGGCGATGGCGAGAGTGCAGACTCGAGGACGTCGGATTCGCTCACGTCTAAACCGGCCCCCAGTTCCGAGAATGCAATCACGTCAGACAGCTCCAGGTATTTACTATGATGTTTACTTTTTTAGGGTTCCATACCACAAAATGAAAAATAGTTACACTTATAAGCTAACTTTCTGTCTATATTCTCTGTGTGTCTGTTCGTCCGTCCGTAGTATGTCAGTCAAGACCCTTTTTGTAAGAGACGCGTGGGAGGTATCAAGTTGAAATTAATATCAAATACTCAGGTCCACAATCCCTTGGAGCTGCGAAAAAAATTGAGCTTCTAAGATACTACATACAGTATAATCAAAAGATGTGATTATTTTGTCACTCATAAGGTTATCAAAACCTATAGTATACTACCCGTTGACCTAGAATCATGAAATTTGGCAAGAAGCAATATCTTATAGCACAAGTAAAGGAAAAAATCAATTATGATCTTATTTTAATGTTTCATGTTATGGAACCCTCTGTGTGAATGTCAGACTAGTACTTGTTTTAACTCAATTCTGGAGTTCAATTTAGATTGTATATTTTTTGATATGCAATATTTTTGCCTATCATTTTTTTCAACAACAAATTCCACCTTTACATATTATGCAAATTCCACCTTTACATATTATGCAGAATGATTTTGAAGTTAGCTTTTAATTTTAGCATTTTACTCTTATTTAAAATAAATCTGTTAAAGTGACCTGTTATTGTTATATATTTTCATTTTGTATAATGTTTATATTGAGGTTCTTTGAAAGTTTTATGAGCGTATTAACATTTTTGTCTGCCTGTCTGCTTGTTCCGGCTAATCTCCGAAACGGCTGGACCTATTTTCACGGGACTTTCACTGGCAGATAGATGAATGCTATAAGGAATAATTTAGGTTAATTTTATTTTGTTACTTCTAATACGATTACCACCTAAATACGTTTGGCTGAGTTTGTAGTGACCCTACTTGCTCTGCCAACGGTCGCGGGTCGAGTCCCGCTGGGAGCGTTCATTTGTGTGATAGCATGAATGTTTGTACTCCAGTCATGGGTGTTTATATATTTATAATATGTATGTATTTAAAGTTATATCAACTATCTGGTATCCATAACACAAGCTTCATAGCTTACCATGGAACTAGATGGTGATGTGTATTAATTTTCCAACAAAATAAATAAATTAAGCTGCATTTAGTTAACTTTGCGACTTGCGGACTAGGACTTACACCCTTTACTTTTTGGATACTGATTTATTATCATTATTGTACTATTCTATATAAAAAATAAATTAAAAAATTACGTATTTATCAAAATCCACAGAGATGCGGAAACGAAGGAGGAAATGAAACAACTGCCATCTTCAGTAAGCCAACAATTAGAAGAGTTAGAAATGTTAAGTCGTCAGTTCCATAAAGACGATGAAAGGATTGAGCAGTGGTTCAGAAGGTAATAATTATAATACAATAATCTATATAGATTAATAAAATTGAAGTGTCTGTTTGTAATGCTAAAATAACAGCTTTTAATAAATGTATATGAAATAATTTACGGTGCTTATAAGAAAAACACAATTTTTAACATTTTTGTCCGTCTGTTTGTTCCGGATAAACTCCGTAACGGCTGAACCTATTTTGACGGGACTTTCACTAGCAGATAGCTATTATAAGGAATAAGTTAGGTTAATTTTATTTTAGAAAAAGAATTAGGATTCCGCTCAAAAAAATTAAAACGTAATTAAGGAGTCGCCCGAGCGAAGCGAGCGTAAGTCGCTATTTTGTTGTATAATTAAAAATTGTATGTTATATAATCAAAACGAATGGATTGAGCTTCTACTGTCCATTTGTATATCAGATGTATGATATAATATTGTCAGCATCTCGATACGACTCGACGTTTGTAATCAAACCATGAAAGTTGATTGTTAGCTGTATATTGTGTGAAACTTGAAATTTTACTCATTTTAACATGATTCATTTTGAAATATAAGTTTAAACAGTATTTAATAATTATTACATTATTATTATTAGGCTTCAATGGTAGCTTTAATGTTTATATTTGAGATTCTTTTTTTTTTTTAAATTATTTTGCGATATTATAATTAAAAGAAATATGTTATTAAGTTATTTAGCATTTAAATAAGAACTTTTTTTTTTATTATTTCTCAGCCTAGAAAAGATATTAAACGAGGCCAGTGCGAGTGATAACGTACGACGACTCGCGTCTAATTGTATTGTCAAGATATTGAACGTTACTCCAGACTCGAAGTTATTGCAACGACTGAAAACGCCAGCTTCACTGCCAGAAAGTAAAGGAACCAGTAAGTTTTTATATAATATACTTATAATTTTTTAATTTTAATAATTATTGATTGAACAATTGATTCCGCATACAAAATTTCATCTCCATTTTCATTCTCTAAGTATAAAAACTATTCTCTACCGTCTCAAACTATCTTCTTACCAATTTCATCTAAATCGGTCTAGTAGTTTCGAAGCTTATTCGGTACAAACAAACAAACAAACAAAAAATATCTTTTCTCTTTATAATATTAGTATAGATGAAATAGTATTCGAGTCCATGTTAGATGCATCACGGAATTACATACTGACAATTTAAATTTTGAAAATGTAAAAAGTAACTAATCAAAAAATTAATTATAAGTCTATAAATATAAAGTATATCTTGATTTGATTTGAGTTGTTTGTCATTATAAAAGTCAGGACCTAATATGTTTACTAGTTTTTGCCCGTAGCTTCACTTGCGTACTTTATTTGTGTATAATTGATTCGTTTTTAAGGCTATTGGCATGATGTTAGAAAGTCTATAGCATTCTTCAATAATTAGGCTAAAAATGCACTTAGATTTTCCAACAACAAATACCGAAAAAAAACTATAACTTCCTAACTTTAAATTATGAAGTTTCAAAAATCTAGATTTGAGTGATATCTAAGCTCAAAATAACGCTAACATAATTAGTGTTTGCCCAATTATGCTCAATTTTAATGCTCCTGTAACTAATACAAAGAAGATTAAGATAATTGGCAAACGATATTGTTCAATTTAATTTAAAAATATAATATATACATATATTAAACAAAACTATTTTTTCGAAGAGATAAAGGGTTCTCTCCCGTGACCATGATTGCTGTAAAGCATTCGAAACGTCGGGAACCAAAAATCAAAATAAATCCATGAAGAAATCTGAAAAGATAGTTGTAGTTAAAACTAGCTGGCCCGACAGACCTCGTTCTGTCAAATCAATTAGAAAAATCTAGTTTTTACGTTTTACCAAGAATTTTTTTCCAATTTTTCTCTTTATAAGAACCTTCCCCCGGACTTAAGCGAATATTTAAATAAAGAAATGCCGCAGAAAGTTTTGTGCTTAACAACACATTTACCGATTCATTTTTATTTATATATAGATAGATGTTAAATATTTGCATACATCTAAGAAAATATTACATGTTAAACAATATTTTGTATGTGTTCCAGCTGTAATACCATCATCTACCTCTCAAATTGCTCAATCCACTGCCATTGTAACCACAACAGCCACCACGACCAGTTCATTACATAATAAGCGGAAAGCGGACGATATGTTGGATAAATTAGATGTTAATAATCTCACAGAGGCGGAGAGAGAGGCCAAAATTGAGGAAACTTTGCTCAGGTGAATAGTGTTGTTTGTCGTCAGAATAAATACTAGAAATAAGGATAAACTGATAATATCTATATAGCTTTAAACGAGATATCTAATACCTTTAAACGAATAATTTTTGTATATTTATTTATATATACCGGCGATCTCGGAAACGGCTTTAACGATTTCGCAGAAATTTGGTATGTGGGGGCTTTCGGTGGCGAAAAATCGATCTAGTTTAGTCTTATGTCTGGGAAAACGCGTGTTTTCGAGTGTTCATGACGTTTTCTTTCACATTATTTAATGCAAAATATGGTCGCTAATTTCGCACGCTCGGGCATAAGCATCATGGTCAAGCGGCCAAGGCGCAAAATTGACAATCACAGGTGTCCGGGTTCGAATCCCGGTCGGATACAAAGTTTTTACTTTTGTTTTTTTTTTTTTTTGTATTTATTCAAGTTTTTAGTTTCTTTTTGTTTTTAAGCCAAATCAAAAAGAAAATTGTACTTGGCCAAAAACTAGCGAAGCTCGGTCCCCCATTTACTTGACATATTAAATACTTAGCCTCGCTTCGCTCGGGTTCGTTCCTAATAACGTTTTGATGGTTAGTATAGATTTCTCAGAAATGAAATATTTTCCCACCGTAAGAAGTATCCTATATGTTGACCCGGAAACCAGATATCATCCTACCAAATTTCATCAAAACTTCAGTTGTGTTCTCGTGGGTGGGTTCTCAGACAGACAGACACAAATTCTAAAAACTAGAAATTCAGCCTCTGTGTCGATAGTAATGACTATTTCAATAAGATTATCCAAAAAATATTAGATTCAAATCACTTAGAATTTTATTATACGAGTATGTGTATATTTAAATGTATGTGACATACATAAGTGATAACTGTTATAAGAAATAAGCAATATTTATATGTGTACTTGTTGTCATTTTTAATTTGTATTATTTCAGATTGAAGATTTTAATAGAAGAACGCAAGCCGGCCATGATGGCGGCATACAAGGCGGACTGTGACAGGGTTCAGGAAGAAAAGTGAGTAGAAAAATCACATATCGAAATTACATGTTTTCAAAATATTTTGCATAGATAATTAACAATTACTAAAATTTATAATAATACCTGTGACTCATCCTCGCTTTACTCGGGTTCGTCACGCGCGGGAGTTGTACATTTTCCCTAGATAATAGGTAACCAAAGATTGTTAGGATTAGAACAGGTTTATCAGAGATTAAATTAATTGACATTATATTATACTGATAAATATTTTGACGATTTATTTTAGAACTAGCGGCTCTTCGCTCACCCGCGCTTCGCTCGAGTAAGCCTCTAGACAAACAAAAACAAATCTATCGCACGGGAACCGCACATTTTTTAGGGATGAAAAGTAGCCTATTTGTTATTCTGATGTATGAACTATATTATTGTAAAGTTTCATTAAAATCCAATCAGTAGTTTTTATGTACTAAGCTGTATAAGTTACTATAGTTATTAAATATTCCACGGGAACTCTTCAATTTTCTCTTCAATTTGGAAGTCGGTTAAATAAAAGTATCTAAGATGTTGACTGGGGACATAAGGTACCACTATGCAAAAGTGTGGAGTTAGTTGGAGAGCTGGAGAGTGACATAGGCTACTTTTTACCGCGGGAGATTATATTATTCCCAAAGGAAAACATGTTATAATACAACCCAAAACAACTCATCATACCTATGTTTACAAATGTATAATATATAGTCCTATTTATTCCATACTAAGCGTTAAAATATAAATTTAAATTAAATTTGAACGAATTCCAGGAAAAAGCTACAAATCGCGTCATCGCACGGCGCACCGCACATAGACAAGCGGCGTCCCAAGCGTCGCTTCCCGTGGTGTCCGCGAGCGAGGGCGTTGCTGGTGCGCCTGGCGTCCTTGGCGACCGGCTCCCTGGCGGCCGCCGGCGCGGGCTCCAGGGCGCCGGCGGGACAGGCGAGTGCGGCGGCAGAGCTGCTGGCCAAGCGGGCCCTGCCACTGTTCCCGGCTGGGTTTGTTCGTATGCCCACTTTGCTGAAGCAGGCTGAGTGAGTTGGGGTGTTTTTTTTTTGTTGTTGTTATAATAGTGCTGTGTGTCTGTTTTTATTGTTTTTTTTATTTGGGGTTTGTATCTTATAAGGACAAAAGGTCTTATAGAATCATTTTTTGTCAGTCTGTCTCTCTGTCAATACTCAAAACTGTGTGTAGGTATTGAGTTGAAATTAATATTAAATACTCAGGTTGGCAACCACTTGGAGCTGTAAAAAAATCAAACTTATAAGTCATGTTTTGACATACACAAGGGAATCAAAACCTATAGAGTTACTTCTCGTTGACCTAGAATCATGAAATTTGGCAATCAAAAGACAATGTCTTACAGCACAAGTAAAGAAAAAACTCCAAAAACCATAAATTTTTAGTTACATCCAAAAAAAATTATTTTTTTGCGATTATGAACATATTTTAATATTTCATTCTACGGAACCTCGCTGTGTGAGTCAAACTCGCATTTTTCCAATTTTTTTCTCTTACTTATGATAGTGATGATTCTGGTCTGTTGACACATAATCAATCAATGTATCAAGTTTCATTTGAATCTCTTCTCCAATGACTTACAAGTGATCAAATGATGAAACTGCATATATTTTTACATAATTTTGGCACTTATTTACTTAGTTTTTTTTTCACTTTAATTAGTATCGATAAAAGACATGCAGGGATATATTTTAATAAAAAGACAATAAGGACTTATTATAATATCCAAATTTTTATATGTATTATGAAAATTTAAATAAAATGTAACAAAAATATGAAAGTATTATTAAAATATCTCAACAAATGAAAAAGTTATGGAACTTTAAAGTTGCGCTTGTAAGAATAAATTCGTCACGTTTTGATCTATATAATAATTTCATTGTGTTAAATATAATATTATCAACATCAGGAAACTCTATTGGACCATTCTTAGAGGACAGTACTTAACTAATTATAATGAGGTTGAAATCCGTCCAGATGTTTTTGAGTAATGTGAGATTAATTAGACATTCAGACTTTTTTTAGGCATTTGTAAATTATTATTATTAATTATTATAACTACAATTTCTACAAATATTTGAAATAATTATTTATAATATTTCTTTTCAGTCTGAACAAGGAATTCAAAGAGTCAGATCTAAAACGACCGCGAGTTGCGTCGACGTCACAGTCAGTAATAACCAATACACAGCAGTTCACGGAAGCTATACAGTTCCCAAGTTCACTCACTGTTACGACATCAATCAAAACAGACAAAGACGAAGACAAAGATATTATAAAATATAAAACAGCACTTTATTCCTCACTTAATAAGCCTTATCCACACAATAAGGAATTAAAAATAGATAAACAAGAGGATTCAAAGAAAGAAGAGCGGAGTAAAGAAGATTCATACATTCCCAATAACATAGGCAGTATAACGATAACTCCTGTTACAAACCAAAAAGACAAAATATCCAGTGAAAAGTCAAAAGAACCGTTAATACGTGTTAAATCTCCACATGCGCTTAACGAAATGATTCACAAAAAAGAGAAAGACAAAGTGAGAAAGCCGGAGAAGTCAAAAAGTATTGAATCTCCATTACACATAGACACGAGTTATGCAAATAAAAAAGAATTAACTAGTCCCAAACACAAAGATGAAATAACCCAAAAACATATCGAGAGTTTGAGAATAATGGAGAACAATATACCCACACCTGGCCTAGTTTCTGTAAGACATTCACCAACGTTTGTCAAACCTGACAAAAGACCCCCCGAAATTAAGAAGAAGAAGGAAATCATTATAGTTTCAGATTTAAATCCTTTACGGGATATAGACCAAGAACCGTTAATGTTGGATGATAGTAGCAGTGATGTGGAATTAGTGGAAGTGAGACCAGACAAAAGTGAACCTAAGTGTAAAAGTGAAGTGCCTTTGGAGGACAAAGTGAAAGTGAACAGTGTTAAACATATTGAAAAAGTTAGTGATGTTGATGAAATTACTGAACAAGATATTGCCGGGCTCACCAAGAGTATTCAGGAAATGAAGGTTAGTTTTTCTAATATAATATAACATTTTTTTAACTAAAAACGTAATTTCCAAATTCCTTTGAAACTCATGCTTGCCTGGTACTTGTCGTGATGACGTCACGGGGTGGGTGCTTTTATATAGTAAATAATAAAAAGTGTCGTCACGTTCGAAACGTTACACTTTTTTCCATCTAGCTCTCATTCACCAAGTCTGCCGAATATAATGTGTGATTTTGTTTCAAAAATTATCATACTATAGCCCACCACTGATAAAAATAAAGCATTATTATTCACACCCATATAACGTACCCCCTTCATTTTGAAATAAGTCAAAAATGAAGTTGACTTCAAAAGTTTGTATGTGTGTATTTTTATACTTAAACAATTTTTTTTATTCCTTCCAATTTAAAATGGAATTAATAAATAATAATAATTAAAATTTGTCAATACATAGTACCCAATCAGCTAAGCAATTATTATGTCGCTACAATTATTTCTGCTACTAATATCTAATTTTAATAAAAGATGATACACAATTAAAGCACCTACCTTCTGAGACAGTTGGTAAAATACAGTTTTTTTTTTTTTTATTTGGTTAAGAGTGGGGATTTCTTCATTGTAACTGGCCATGTATTAAGTTTTTTGGTATTTAAATACTAGACAGTACAGTTAGTTATCTAGATTGTTAAGTGTTATCAAATTTAAAATAAAATGTATTATTCCACTAGCGACTCACTCTTCTTGCTCTGCTCGGATTTGTCCCTAGTTACGTTTTAAAGTTTACTATATTATATAAAAAGTATCCTACATATTTACCCAGATAACCAACATGACATAATGACTATTTCAATAAGATTTTCCAAAAAATATTTAATGTACAGATTCAACTCAGAATTTTATTATATGTATAGATTATATTTACTTTATTATCTTTAATTTTTTTGTCACATAAAGTCAATAGAACTATATTCAATTGAACTCAAGTAGATGAAATTTTAGAGTGGCTAGTTCTTTTTAAACCCAAAAAAACTTTCTTAATCTAAAAACGTATATGCTTAATTAAATAATTTTATTTACGAAAAATTGTAGTAACGAGAATGTACAAATTCATTCTAATTGTTTTATCATATTAACACAAAAATCGTTACAGTAGGTAAGGGCCAGAATAGTTATTAATTTTAATGTTTGATTTGTATGTATTGTTTTTTTTTATTGAGCCTAACACTTACCATTAAAAAACTATCATTCATAGAGCAATAGAAGATTTTTTTTTGTCTCGATCATAGATAAAAAAATTTCTAGATACACAATCAGTGATCAACTCATTTGCACATTTGTGTGCTTTTTTTTTAATTTCTTTTGTGAAAACAACTTTAAGCATTGCAATTAAGGTTCAATTTATATTATTATATATTTATTTGAACTATAATAATTACCTTATCACTATTGGTGACAGTTTTAAGAGAACTGTTGTATGGGATTGTGTATCTAGTACTTTTTTGATTGATGATCTTGATGGATATTCAACTAAAGTATTAAGCACCTAGTTATAAAAAAGGCTGCCCACATACAAACAATATAATAATATTTATTGATTTTGTTAAATATAACATTATAATGTCTTAAACTTTTTATACATAATAGTGTATTAGTTACATACAAAGATTCATACAATAATAATGAATATACATAATAATATTATAAGAATAAAAATTAAAAAATATAAAAAAGCACACCAAAATATGAATTGTATATGTATGTAACAATATGTATGTATGTATGTATGTATGTATGAGACTTGTCAAAATTAATTAAATGAGGCTTGAAGGTTTTACTAGTAACCATTGAATACTTCCACTATCATCAAATCAGGTTGATGTTATCAAAATTTTGTATTGTTATCTAGATTTCTCATAGTTACAAAGTGAAGCTTTCAGACAATTAAGGTAACAATTAGGTTGATTAAAATCTGCATCTTAAATTTCATTACATAATCACTACATATTATAAACTAGCGACTCACCCTCGCTTTGCTCGGGTTCGTCCCAAGATATGTTTCAACTGTTAGTATGGAATAGACTATATATTATATCACTGCTCCAATCCCTTGGGAAGTAACATGACATATAGCCTATAGCCTTCCTCAATAAACGGTCTATCTAATGCAAAAAGAATTTTCAAATTGGATTAGTAGTTCCTGAGATTAGCGCGTTCAAACAAACACTGTCTCTTTATAATATTAGTATAGATACATAATAATTATATCTTCTAGTAGATAATTTTAAAAATAAGCTTAAATCTATTTTTGATTTATCGATAATAACGTTATCACTTATGCACATTTCAGAATTCGCAAGAGCCTGTAAATTTGAACTGCAATTCATATGGCGGTGTTATCACAAGTGGTAAGGGTCTATTTAGATTATGTCGTAGACATATCGCGTGATTCGTCTTTATACAAAAGGTCGTCTCAGTGCTTATTTGTTCAAACAACCAATTTTTCGATCGATTCTTTATATAATCGATTTTTTATTACAGAATTATTGTCTTTTAAACGTCAATTCAGCTTGTATTAAATACACATTTTACTTTGATAAAGCCGAAAAATGTATTTTATCATTTTACATTATAAATATGTATATATGGTAACCCAGTGGTAACGCGCTCGCTTGGGAAACCGAGTAAATCGGGTTCAAATCCCGGGTCTCGCACCTCTGATATTTTCATGTGCGAATCATTTCTAACATGATAACCACTTGCCTTACGGTGAAGGAAAAAACATCGTGAGGAAACCTGCATGTCTGAGAGAACCTAACAAGTTTTCAAAAGACATGTGAAGTCCGCCAACCCGCACTTGGCCAGCGTGGTGGACTATGGCCTGATCCCCCCTCGTATTGAAGGGAGGCCCGTGCCCAGCAGTGGGATGTTAAAAAAAGAGCTGAATACATACAATATAAATCTTTGAAATAAAACCATATTTTAAAAATACAAGAAGTTATCAGTCGTTTGAACAAATAAACACTAAAGGCAATGAACTGCGACCCTCTGTTTGCAAACGCTAGCAAGTGAAAGCCGTGTTGGCCTTCCCGATAGTTCTTTTGCTCTTAAACCCAAGATCCTTATCCCATTGCTGTACCACAGTCTACTAATTCATACAGTCTTCTAACGAATGTCTTTAGACCAGAGGTTCCCAAATGGTGGTCTGCGGATCCTTAGAGTTCCATAGAAGATCACAGAGATTACGAGTTCCGTCTGAGAGTTAAATAAAACGTTATCAGAGATGAAGCCTAAGTTTTGTGCGATTATAATACATAATACAATAAATAATTAATTATGACAATAAATAATTATGTGAAAAAATATCATAAATATTATTCTTAGTATTTTTCATTTATAAATTGTTGTAACATTAACACACAGCACCATCTAGTTCCACATGGTAAACTACGAGGCTTGTGTTATGGAAACCAGATAGTTGATACACTACACATTATTTTAAATACATACATATTATAAATACCCATGACTGGAGTACAAACATTCGTGCTCATCACATAAATGAATGCTCCCACTCGAACCCGCGACCGCTGGCACAGCAAGTAGGGTAACTACAAATTGAGGCAAACGTGTCGTCATTTATGATTTGTTCTTTGAAGTCAAACAAAAAAAAATCTATGTACAACACAATCAGCTTAGTTATTATTAAAATGGGGGTCCGTTAAAAAACTATGATCAATTAGGGTTCCGTGGCCGAAAAAAATTGGGAACCGCTGTTCTAGGCAGTGGCCATATTACAGCGTGCGAAGGAGACGCTTCCGACTACTATATAATATTTTGATTTGATTGATTATATTTTTATAAACTGTGGCTTTCTTTACTTGGGCATTTTACAAACGCTCGCGGGTTTGCAAAAAAGATGGCGTCGTTTGCATAATGATAAATTAATTATACAATATGTATAAGATATATGTACATTAAGTGACCTGTCTGTCTGTCTTGTGTTATGTGTATAGAGTACAGATTTTTTTTCTTCTTTTTATTATCATTATTGTTTTATATTGTCTGTAAGCAGTGTGTCACAGATAAAAAAATCTTTATAAATATTTTTTTAAATAGTTATATTTACACAGATTATGTGATTAATGGTAAAAATTATATTTTTTCACTCTTAGCAATATTTAGCAATGGTTAGGTTGTGTAAAAAAACATTATTTCATTTTTTTGTTTTGGCAACTATGAGTACAATATTTGAGTTTGAAAAGAGCGAAAAAAAATTAAATATTCAAAAACAAATAATTGATATTATTTATGTATTATATTAGAAATAATAATTAATATAAGTATCTCTTTATATACTAACAAATCAACTATATATGTATGTATGTTTATGGTGCGACCATATCTTAAAACTGACTAAATCTTAAAAGGCCAATTATTAAGAACTAAATATTTAAAGTAGTTAGCATTTACCGACTATATGAAAGGTCATGGGTTTGAATCTCGCTCTGAGCATTTATACTCAGATTAATTAGTAATAGAATGGTCCAGACTTCTCAAAGAAAATTTATATTAAATATGATAGAATATATTATTATAATATAAATATTAAATGAAGTTTTGTATAAAGCAGCTCACACTGCAAACAGACATGTGTACAACAGAAACGATGCGCGCACTAGGGATAACTTGTAAGTGTCGTACTTTTAAATTGTAAACTTGCTAACTACCGGATATATTCATTGTTATATTCACTAGCAACTTAACCTGGCTTCGCTCGGGTGCCAGTGCTTATTTTTTCAAATGACCATTTAAGCCGTTGCAACAATATTTAATTATTTTAATCTATTTTATTAGCAAAAGAAATAAAAATCGTGCTTGCCTTTTATATGTCAATACTTTTTCTATTCTTTTTTCCAATATGTCACAAGATATGATTTATAAAAAAAAAAGGTTTATAAAAAGGTCTTAATATAAAATGGACAAGTTTAAAAAAGGATGTGTATGTATATATTTGTGCCTACACTATTATTCATTGAGGCCATTTCAATGAGTCTAACACTATATCTCTGCAATATTTTATTAGAGTATCCTACAGATTCCACGTGATGATGCAGCATCAGACCTAGGTTATCATATCATTGCAATGTCATTGAAGTAACGGGATACTAAGTTTCGAATCGACTAGACTTATGAAAGTTGTTTATGTCCTTTTATATAACGACTTAAAGGATTTTCTTGATTTATAGCTCAAACAAAAAAACTGAATTAAAATCGATTCATCCGTTTGGGCGCTACGATGCCACAGACCAGACATACAGATGCACAATCTAAACTTATAACTCCTCTTTTTGTGTCGGGGGTTAAAAAGCAGACGTTAGATGTCCTTTGTAAAATTTGATATCGTTTGGTTTTTAATTTTTTAAGGTAATTTCTTGTGGAAAACTTACCTAAATTTATTCTGTATGGAAATAATAATGTATTCAGCCCTTTTTGACATCCCACTGCTGGGCACGGGCCTCCCTTCAATGCGAGGGGGATCACCATATGGGGACAATTTTACATGCGCTTGTAAATATATAGTGGTTTATTCAAAGGGGTTAATTTTTTTTTTTTTAATTTAGCAATGGATTATTTTACTATATTAATAAACTACAAAGAGACAAAAATTTTACTTATGTATGTATAATCCATACATATTGTCAAATGAATTTTTGGAAGTTAGCAAGTTTTATTAAGAAGCCTATGTGTCACGCTTTGTAGTGTCCATATCTTTGTAGTGTCCATATGTTTATTGTATGGTAGAGATATCATTATGCTTAAGGCAAATATTTCGCTTGTATTGTATGTTGTTGTCTTTTTAACGTCCCACTGTTGGGCGTGGGCCTCATTTCAATATTAAATGGATCAGGCCATAGTCCACCACGCTGGCCAAGTGCGGGTTGGCGGACTTCACATGTCTTTCGAGAACTCGCCTAGGTTCTCTCAGATATGCAGGTTTTCTCACGACGTATTCCTTCACCGTAATCACATGGTAATCATGTTGGAAATGATTCGCACATGTAAAATAAGAAGTGGGAGACCCGGGATTTGAACCCGCTTCACTCGGTCTAAGCGAGCTTTACCATTGGGCTACCGATGCCCACTAATATATCGCTTTTTATCAATTCGGTCGAAAACTTTTAAATTACACATATTTAAATGTAGATTATTAAATATAAAACGGAATTATCGTTGAAATATTAATAATTGTATTTTAATTTTTAATGCTATTGATGTTTTTAATTTAAAAAAAAAACTTTTAAAAATTAGTTTATTGCATTTTGCCTTTTCATTCACTAGTTTAAAAGACATATTATTGGCTTGTTACTTGTGTTTTTTTCTTCATTAAATTCGTACTGTTATTCTCCATCATATACATCTCTTATGGCAAAAACACAATATATGTACACAAAACACACAAAACTATAAAATGCACAAAAACAACATTTTTGAAGTTATACTTCTTTTGGCACGTTTGGAAAAAAATATGAGAGTAAAATTTTTACTATGCGCGCGCACACCGACAGCCAAAAAGCGACATGATGAAGTTAGCTGCATTCCTTTTACAAACAGAGAGTTGTGAAATACGAGATGAAATCTTTAGCTATTTTTGTTCTGTTACGCCAAAGAAGTGTAACTTCTTACGTGCGTTTTTTTATAAAAAAAAAAAAAAAAACATTATTTATATAATATTTGTCAATAACATGTCGTTAAATCATAATATCATATCATTGGTTGTATGGTTAAAGTATTCGCACACTTTAGACTTTGCACGTTCGTAATAAAAAAAAATATTAAAAGGACAAAAAAAACTTGAAATATGCAATTGTAGTGCTAAATATGCCAAAAAATGTGCAACAAAATAAAACAATAGTACATAATTTTGTACCTGAGATGCCATAACACTGTAACTCCATTTTTTTACGAGTTTGTTTTTTACATTATACTATTGTATGTGTCCTTTCCTATAATGGCATAACACTGTTTGTAGCAAAATTAACTAATTAACTATCTGTTTTATACTATAGTAAAAACGGAGTTACAGTGTTATACTTCTCAGATACAGAATTATTATCATATTGATAATGAAGTCTTCATATTCTTAATGAAATATACTAAAGTTGACTAAACTATGATTGTTTCGTAGATTTACGTGGATACTTGACATTTTAAATAAAACGTATCATTTTGGGGTTTTTCGCGGTTTCATTTTGACTTTGCTGCACTCATGGTCACGGGAGAGACCGAAAATCAATTTAAAATGTCAGTTTTATAAATATGGTTTTATTTAATCTATGTCTCCATAAAGTCTACAGTGTGCGAGGCTCTTTGTACGTCATTTTGTTGTTTCTATAATATTTATGACATTTTCTGTAGCAAGTGCATTTGTTTCAGCACAGAATGAAGAGAATAAGTTTTTTTGAAAAAAGTGGATGGATACCGTCACAGGTGTGTATTATTATATATTAATCTATACATATAATAGAATTGTAATTGATTCGGATCTCTAAATTAAATATTTTTTGGAAAATCTTATTGAAATAGTCATTATTATCGATACAGAGGCCGAATCTATACTTTTTAGAGTTTTTGCCTGTCTGTCTGGGAAAGATCACGAGAAAACCACTGGACGGGTTTTGATGAAATTGTATATGATTATAGCTGGTTATCGGGGTCAACGATATACGATACTTTTTACTGCGGCAAAATATCTCATATTTGAGATACATGGGGACTAACCCGACCGGAAGGAGGATGAGTTGCTAGTAATTAATAATTATGATAGTATGTCTGTTAGTTTGCAAGAATTTAATAAATAATATTTAATATTCGATGTCGTGAAGTTTAGCCCAAACATAACAAACATTCTGAAACATGTTTTTTCTTACTGACAAAGTGTTGCCTCGAAATAGATGTTTGTTTTATTAAAGAATAATATTATATAGAAACTATTGCATGGATTTTGGATTACAATTACTTTTATTAAGGCTTTTTTTTTTTGAGTTCAATAAATACATTTTGAAAGAAATGCTAGTACACTCACATGTATTAGTTAGTTTGTTTGTTTGTCCTGCTTTAATGCAGTAACTAAGCAACCTGTTCTATATGGTCGAGTGACATAGGGATAGATAAATCAGATCATTATTTTCGGGGCCTATATCCTCCACCTAAACCATCTTTATATCCTTAATTATTTTAGATGATATAATTATTTAATTTATAATATGTACTAGTGACTCACCCTCGCTTCGCTCGTGTTCACCCCTAGTGAAAAAACAAAAACATCTATCCCACGGGAACCGTATATTTTTCTGAGATAAAAAGTAACCTTGTGCTATTCCAGACTATAATCTATCTCTGTGTCAAATTTCATCCAGATCCGTTCAGCCGTTCTGGCGTGAGTAAAAAATATTCATCCAACCAAACTGTTTCATTTATAATAATAATATGTGTATATTTTTTTATATGTTTAAATAATAATAAATATTGTTCACAGACAGATGTAAAGTCGTTGTTGCGCGATGAAGAAATGATGAAATGATATAATTGTTAACAATGAAATAGTATTTATTAGAGGGTCGCTTATCACTACAAGATCTATAAGCTATAGCCGAGCCGCGCTCTCGCAAGAGAACGTCAGTCGTGTCATACGTTGCTGTCATGTCTTGTGTCAAATGTCAATGTCATGTGTCAAATGTCAACGCCACTGTCAAGAAATGTGACATTGGCTAATTTATTACGGTGATGTCTTGTTTTTTCATTGTTAGGTCCAGATTTTACAACAAATCGCTCTGTAATCAGATCTAGTGTATTTTCTTCTTATTTACCGGTCATTCTATGTACATATAACTTGTCATTTCATTTCCATAGAAGTGAATTGTGCCCAAATGGCACTCCTAGAAGCCATGAAACTTAAGAAATTGAATTGAATTGGATTTGGTTTTTCTTTGAAGCCATTAACAAAAGAATTGAATTGATGTCTTATTTCTTGTAGGTCCATATCATACAGTAAATTGCTAATATATTAAATGTAATAAGTGTGACCTCAGTGTGAATATCTCTTTTTATCCGTTTAATACCTAATCTCCCGGGTCTTCTTCCATTCTCCACGACATTAGGAAGTAAACTGGCTCACCTTTTAGCCATAAAACAACCATTGACAAATAATAAGATCTCAGAATATCCCTTTCTTGTCGGTTAATAGTTCATTTTCATATTGTAAAATAGGTGAAGTATGGTAATAGAATTGAATTGAACATGAATTTAGTTTATCAGTATAATGTAGTGGCTTTTTTTACCTCTTTTTTACGAGTCATTTTATATATAACGTGTCTTTCCTATTCTATGCGAGATTGGCGGATTTGTGCCCAAATGGCACTTCCTAAGAGCCAAAAAAAAGCATTGATTTATTTTAATACTTATCTTTTGTTGATCAAATTATCTTCCTAATTCTTCTTCATTTCACGAGACTTTAGTTACGTTATTGTGCACTGGTATTCATAAAATCATAAAATAATAATTGAATATATCATTTTGCTCTTTTAAAAGTCGGGATATTCGTGTTTTTCTATTCGTTTCGCATTTTCACATTTTAAATAGAACTATCTTTTCGGACGCATAAAACTTCCGTGACCATGATTGCTGTAAAGCATTCGAAACGTCGGGAACCAAAAACCAAAATAAATCCGCTAAACAATCCGAAAAGATAGTTTTATTTAAAATATTTAAAAATTTGTAAAAAAATTTTATGCACAAAGGTTCTACGGCAGAGTTTCTTAAAGTGGGGTCCACGGACCCTCGGCGGGTCTGTAATATGTGTGCCAAGGGTCCGCAGCTCAATTAGTTCATCATCGTTTGTCTCATCCATCCATGTTTTCTTTTCCCCACAATATTCTTTGGACAGGGGGATCCGTGGAATTTTAGAAATTCTAAAAGTGGTCCGTGACTGCGATTAGTTTAAGAAACACTGTTCTAATGCAAAGCATCACAAATCAGAATCTTGTTTTAATATGAATTTACTAATAATATCTTGCATTTTATGTCACATAAAGTACGCTTAAAAGAAAAACGCTTTATTGTCATGGAAATTAAATGTTTTAGTCAACATTATTATATTTTAAAATTTTCGCTTTTATATATTTGTAATATGATATTGTAATATAGTTTTAGGTAAATTACATATTTTCTAAGACTGCGAATTTTAGTCTATTTAGTAAAATTGTTCTCATTAGATTTTGAGATATGACATGACAGTAACGGCACGGTTTTATTTTAAAGTAAATTTTAGATTTTAACTTCAAATTTATATAATAGTAGGGGCGCCCAAGATGAGATTTTGGGGTTTACTCAAGCTCGGTAGATTAACATTAGGTTCATAAAGTTCTTGATCTTTGTTCCTTCGGTTTGTAGAAATTGGTAGATTATTGAATTGCACACTTTTCAGAATGTAATTAAACCCACCATACCTTAATGTGACACGTTCAAGTATTTCTAACTTATGATTTTTTTTTTTAAATATTTTAATAGGCTGCCCTCATCGATCAATAAACTAGATACATAATCCCATGCAAAAGATCTCTTAAAACTGTCACCAATTGTGTTTAAGTAATTATTCTAGTTGAAATAAATATACAATGTAAATTGAATTTTAAGTGCAGTGCTTAAAGTTGTTTTCACAAAAAATAATGGAAAGCGTGCTCAAACGTTTAAATGAACGCTCATTCGGTGAGGACATTTTTTGTCGCTGATTGTGTATTAATTTTTTTAACGATGGCTGCCCTAAACGCGCTACCTTATATATTTGACGACACGTTTGTCTCAGTTTGTAGTGACCCTACTTGTTGTGCCAGCGGTCGCGGATTCGAGTCCCGCTGGGGGCGTTCATCAGGGTGATGAGCACGAATGTTTGTACTACAGTCATGGGTGTTTATATTTATAATATGTATGTATTTAAAGTTATATATGTGCAGTGTATCAACTATCTGGTATCCATAACACAAGCCTCGTAGCTTACCATGGAACTAGATGGTGCTGTGTGTTAATGTCCCAACATATTTATTTATACAGAGGTACTTAACAGAGTGCAAGGTATCCCTTAATTAATCTACCGCGCTTGAATAAACTCCAAAATCTCCTCTTGGGCTCCCCTACTATAAGAATATATGGAAAGAAGATTCTAGAATATAAACCCAGCCAAAAATTATATATATTTTTTCAAAAATAAACTTCTAATGTTTTATTATTGTGATATTAAGTGGGAGTATCTTGCGGTAGTGCGGTGTATAATGTAGTACGTAACTATAAATCTTTTAGTTTTAAGTTATGTCTGTTTTAAGCCGACTTTGTTTGAGACGTGCATTATTTATGATGTATAGAAAAATATGTGTATATTTGTGTCAGTGCAAAAGTGGCCTAACTCACAATTAAAAGATTTTGAAAATTATAATAATTTCCTAATTATTTTTAGTTTTATACATATGTAATAGGTTAGAGATGTGGTATTTGATTTTGTTTATATTTTAATATAATAAATGCAAATTCTATGTAAATATGTCTTTTTAATTAATAAATATAGTCTTAAGGTTAGGCCTCTCTTGCGCTGACTTATCATTTCAAATATATTATGTTGTTTTTGCAGAATTTTGATTTTAATATTTACTTATTAGGTACTGTTTCTTTATAATTCATCACAGTAAATGGCCTACGATTAAATTTATATATAATAAGTATATAACATTATGTTAATGTATGAAATTATTCATCCTTAAAGAATGTCAAGCGTATATTTTACTCAATAATGGATATTTTTCATTTATTAACTAAAGAGCAATGGTGAGAAAGTGGATGGTGAAGCGGGTTCAAATCCCGGGTCTCACACCTCTGATATTTTCATGTGTGAATCATTTTCAACGTGATTACTACTTGTCTTACGGTGATGGAAAATGTCAGGAAATCTGCCTGTCAGAACCTTCGCCTGCACTCGGCCAGCGTGGTGGACTATGGCCTGATCCCCCTCGTATTAAAAGGAGGCCCACTCCCAGCTGTGGGACGTTAAAAAGGGCTGCATACATTAACTAAAGAATATTCTTAAAAACGCATGTCTCCAAAGTCGGTTTCAAACGAAAACGTTTAGAGTTGGGACGAATTATGATGAAATTTTGCGAAAAATCGTTCCTACTGCGTCCGTTGATCGGAGGAATGATTGGTTTTTAATAAGATAATGTGAAATTCATTTTTTACAATGCGCCTGTATAGACATTTGAACAGATTCTACCGCCAGAGGCAATTACGACTAATGTTTTTGTACGTTCTTGATGTTATAACTCATGAATATGTGTAATGTTTTTTTTTTTAATCATGCTTTTAAAGTCTGAGAGTCGTGTAAGAGTGGCCTAACTCTAAAACAATTTTCATAGATATACATATATATTTATATTGTACAGATAGATGTGTACATTACATTAATATAATAAATAAAACGAATATTGCATTTGTAAATCGATTTATACAATCTATGTGAATAAAAACAGGCGATTTTTATATTCAAATTTTATTGTTTTTTTTTTTTTTGCCATTGATTTCTTGTTTATAGTGAGTTAGGTCGCTTTTGTACTGAATTCTGAATATTACCTACTTAATACTTGTATTTTTAAATATAATCTAAATTTATATACGAAACAAACAACTTTGATAATATAATTAATTTTATATACGAAAATGACTTTTTAATAGTAAATATAATATTGGGTTGTGCTCGTTTATATGCAGAGCTTTTTTAACCGACTTTTTTGAAGTCGGTAAAATTTACTATAATAAAGTCATTTTGGTTTGTCGATGGTGTTTTCTTTCATTCATGGGTTATTACGTCGAATACTAACATATATGTGTGTTTGTTTGTCTGTCGCGGGCAGGGTCTTTCCCAGATATTTTGTATAAACGTTACATATTATAGTTTTAAATGTTTTTTTTTTAAATACAATTGTATAACAGATCGCTGCTCCACGAATATATTTTGTTTTGCGAAAAAAGATATGTATGTCGCGGTGTTTTTCGGTTGTTTCTTCATACTGTAATTATTGTAATAATATATTTTTTCTGATAATTAAATTTTCTAAGAGAATTTCAAAATGGCAGCTTTTATTGAGTAAGTTTTTTTTTTTTTAATTTTATTTCATTTTAAAACGTAGGTGTCTAAATTATTGTATTTATTTTTAGAAGTACTTTGTTAGACTAAAGAGTCATTAACGTTAAAAATTAAAGACGTGTTTTTATTATAGTTTTGTCGTAAACATTATTTGCATTGATATGATAATTACTCGTGTGTTGAAAATTTTAAAAATGCTATGTTTTCATATAAAAACCCAAGATGGCGTTAGTTTCTTTATGATATGTAAACCTTTCTCTACAAGAAATTCGAGCTAATACTTAGATTTACGCGAATATTTGACATTTTAAATAAAACTATCTTTTCTGATTTTTTTTCGCGGATTTGTAACAAGTATATAAGCTTTGAGATGTCTAAAACCTTAGTCTTTCCCATCACAATGATTTCTCTAAAACATGCGAAACCTCGGGAACTAAAAATCGAAATAAATCTGCGAAATAATCCGAAAAGATAGTTGATAGGTTTATTTAAAATTCAAGCTATTTTAAAACGACTCACACGTTTTCAAAAATAATGTAAAATATTACATATATGTTGTGCCGTTATTTTTTATGTTTATTATATATTTATTTATTAGTATATACTTTGAAATATGTATGTATATGTAGTGTAAAATAGCGGATACTGCCAGAACTTATCGTCCAAAGCTCGCGGGGCAGCGGTCATTGTTTGATATAGTTTCGTTCTTGATTTCATTTGTAATTAATTGTGTAATTTATCTGAATTCCAAATTATGTCCAATGTAATAAATAAATATTTATAATGAATACATTTTTTTTTATTTTCTTTACTTCTAACCCTTCCATGTTTCTATGTTTCTAACTAGAATACATTACTCAGTTATACGATTATCCGGACTACCAACCGCGACCAATTATATACCTACAAGTCGAATTTATGCTAACACTAAAGCACTAGCGGCTCATCGTAGCTTCGCTCGGGTTCGTCTCTAAACATACAAAAACAAATTATCCCACGGGAACCGTACATTTTTCCGGGATAAAAAGGTAGTTTTAATTAATTAGCAATTGTTTCAGGAAAAAACCTGCTTTTCTTCATACATTCGATTATCCGAATGCCTAAGGACAACAATCAGTCCGGTTAATCGAGTTTCTACTGTATTTTATTAGCTTTTACTAGCGATTTCATTTCTGTCGTCACAATAAAGGAGGCCCTAACTAATAATTTGGTCAAAAATGACTTAGATGCAGATTCAGAATAAGCAAAAAAATTCTACTTGATAATCTTACTCATAAAGCTCTGAAGTCTTATGAATCAGGAGATACCATAATCATTTTATTATCATCATCATAACTACGTCAAAGTAGTAGTAATTTTAACGTAGTAGATAGACAAAACTTAAAATATCTCGAAATCAACTTTGTCGAAGTTACGGCCTTCTTATTTATGACGGCAGATTTGTAGCGTGATAAAATCCTTCCATTAGTGGGTATAGTATTATAATTCCGAATGTCTGTACGTGTACAGCGGCTGGGCGGATTTTGATGTATACAGATAGACTATAACCTGGAGTAACACAAATAATAATGATAAATATGTTGGTACATTAACACAGCACCATCTAGTTCCATGGTAAGCTACGAGGCTTGTGTTATGGATACCAGATAGTTGATACACTACTCACATATAACTTTAAATACATAGATATAAATATAAACACCCATAATTGGAGTACAAAGGTTCGTGCTCATAACACATATGAATGCCATTCAGTGGCCAGATTTACAAATTATTGCTTTTCCAAATAGAAAATAATATAAATATATGAACAAGCCCTTTAAAAATTTGAAATAAATCAAGAAAGATGAATTTCCCTTGTTTTGTTATTCATCTATTACTTATTATAAATCAAAATATTCTATACTATCTTAAGGTAGAAATATGTTTAGAATATCAAAGATGCTATATGAGGTAAATATACTATACAGGTGTAAAATAAAACAAAGCCATGTATGTGTTTATAATTATTTTTTTATTAATTTCACAAAATTATTTATTAAAAGCCACAATGTTAAGGCTTTCAAGCTGTCAAAGCGATGACGGTTTAAATTGAACTCCATCGAAATCAATCCACCCGTGAGCTAGAAACTGGAACTTTAAAGCTATTTATAACTACATTATAAATGTTTATATTTTATAGAAAATATCGAACGAACGTCCGGTAACGGCACACGGCAGTCAAGCGGCAGGCGCGCGACACGCTGCGACGGTCGCGCGACGGTCGTGCGGCGGTCGCGCGACAGTCGCACGGCCCGCGACTATGTATAAACACCATCTCGTGTAAACAATGACATTAAACTTACTATTAACTTGTGAATATAATTATATTTACGTATAAGAACAGCTCCGTGTATTTCATACGATACAAGCGACATCGACACTAGGTACTGAGTGTAAGCTAATTTGTGATATCTAAAAACTCCCGGGCATTGACCCCGCGCCGGACTTACGTACTAGTGAATCTACTCCAAAGCAGGCGCTGGCGAGGGGTCATTGCCCTCTACATACATCCATTATTACTATTTAAAAGTGTTACAGACACAAAACTTTATTTCCAGTGTTATATCGCGGTTGAGGGTCCCTCCCTATGTACATAAACGGTTAACGTAATATTCAATTGTCGAATTAACTTCCCAAAGTTAAAACGTTCTACATCGCCATTTAAATACAAATATATAGTTTGAAAGCTCAACGATTTCAGACACCCTTGTAATGAGGCTATAATTACATTTGGCCAAACGGCAAATAAATAATCTGTAGCTACATTTAAATACAATCCAACTAATTTAGAAGCTATGTTAGATATATCGAATATAATTCATTGCGATGTTATACCAAAAATATTTTTTCTTTCGCAATTCAATACGATTTATACAAGCTTAAGCAAAAATAAACTCTTTACCTATACAAGTAGTCTATTCGCTATCTTATCTCCGACGAAATACCAATCTCAGAAATCTGTAAGAGCGGACACCTTCGCTATACCATTATTACATCTCAAACCCCATAGAACTTTGATGTAAAAGATCATATCTAAGACAATTTAGTAGCAAAGTCTGTAACCGCCCTTAGTATCATAATTTCTTCATACCGTGCTCGAAATATTCTACTAGAAGCAGAAAACTATTGAAGGTACTGTAGAAGTAATTGTGATGAACAGTTTTCTATTTCTAATTGAAAACCAAACCCCAATCCATTAGCTACACTAATATTATCGATCGTTACATCTGTATATACAACACTAACTCACAATCTTATTTACCAAAGGAAATGTTGACATCAAATTATCAAATTGTTTAAAATTGTAACTTATTAAGTAAAGAAATACTAAAAAGATGAATTTGTTATTCATTCAGGAGTCATAATAGGAAATAGTCGATCATATGTCATGAAGTCATATGCTTGACTATAATCATAGACATAGAGTGGACTGTTTTTTTGTCAGCCGTCAGCTGAAAATGGCGGAAAAGCGACAGAGACAAAACGAATGTGCGGCCAGAAGTCTTCTGTATTCATTGAAATATAGATTAATGAAGATAAATATTTATAACCATTTTACATTCCATTATAATATTATAATATTTCATTATTATTTTTTTTATATTTTTTTTTACATTCCATTTATAAACTTAAATTGGAATAAGACAGGTATTGGCCGCACGTTCGCTTCTTCTCTTTCTAGAGAGTGATCAATATCATGTCCATAATCGACGTCTATGGCTATAATATAATCATATGATTATGATTATAATCAATAATATAAAATCGGCTTAAAATTTACAAAATAATAACACACTAAGACTAGTATTTACGGTAACTATTATGAGACCATCGACTTATGTCTAACACCGACGCTTACGCTTTATACAGACGCTAAAAATAACGTGAAAAGACGTGAAAAGCTGTGAGGAGCGTGAAATGCGATTATTCATAGATATGTCAATGACTTTATAACGTGGATGCAACGAAACACTCGTTTAATATCGCTTATATATTATATATTATGTATGTATTTATAATTATACTAGTGAACTCATTTTATGATTGGATTTTGTAAGAATTTCACATTCATTCAAAACAAAAAGAAATTAAATATTTGTGCTATAAAGACGTCTTTTGAACGGCGCGCGTTTCGATTCTCAAAAACTAAAAACGTGCAACGAAATTTATAAAATTTGAAATCAACCGTTAAACTGAACAACATGCAAATAAGTAAAAAATCATTTAAGCACATTACAAGTTATTAATAGGTATTAGTAATCGAATAATTCGAGAAATCGATTACATTGAAACTCGATTCGAAAATCGATTCAAACGCTCGATTATTCCGAGTTATTCGTTAATTTAACATATATTTATCATTAACCAATACAATAAACCTGACATTATTTAAGTGTTTGCGCTAAATAGATATGACATTTCAACACATACATACATACATACATACAGGTCAATGACTGACCGTAGATAACTAATTAAATCCAAACCATTCCGACTGACAAAATCTGTACACTCTAATCGTTATTTTATAATATAATATTGATATATTAACATCGATACATTTTCAAATAATAACGATACTCATCGAAAGCGTGCGCGAGTAACGAGGCGGCGAAGGCCTTACGGTAACGATGCGGTCACGTCACGGTCACGGTCATGGTACGGTCACAGTCACGGTCATGTCACGGTCACGTCACGGCGACAGCTCGGCGCGGCGTGCGGTGCTCCTCAATGTGGACCGCTGGGAGTTAGCTGGAAATATAAATGTAATAATTGTAAAAATCTTAATATTTCGGGTAACTTTTAATTATTATTTTTTCTAAAAACCTTATCCTAACTATAATTGATTACGAACACTGTCACTTTAACACTTTAAAGTAGCAATAAAGTCATTTTATTTAATATTTACTTCCAGAAAACATTAATGTATAGTACTGAGATTGGTTTTCATATAAACAGTTATTTGATAAATTAATAGACTTATTTAAACAAAAATATTCTATTTGATGTAAATTAGATATTTTATGCAAAAAATCGCTTCCAAAAGCGTATTCGGTAAACCGAATTTCGGTAAACCGAACTTAAATCGAAGCTTGCACAGTGAATCGAAACCGAACGTTCGGTTAGGGCAAGGGTCGAGTGATATGTGTCTGTATGAATTTATGTAAATTTATGTATTTTAACTTAAACTACTATATAACACTAGCAATTATTTTTTTTAGGTTAATTTTTTTTTATTTTGTAACTTTGCTTTATGAGGCGTTTTTGTTTTTTACTTTTATTTATTTTATGTGTGTGTATGTGTGTGTATGTACGAGTGTGTATGTATGTGTGTGTATGTATGTGTCCGTCTGTGTGTACATACCTGCGGGCGCTCAGGAGGCGCGGCGGCCGGTGAGCGAGCCCACGAACGACTTCAGCGCCTGCCCGATGGAGGCGCGTCCGTCCGCGCCCGCGCCTGCGCCGCCGCCCACGCTCACGCCCGCGCCCGCGCCGCCGCCCGCGCCCACGCCCGCGCCCGCGCCGCCGTGCGCGTCCAGGCACTTCTGATAGCGCAGCTGTGGGGGAGATGATATACTCATGATATACTAAGTCTGCGTTTAATTCTATGTTTTATTTGACGTAAGTGAAATTTAGTATAGAGCTTCTATCTTTAACATATCATTCATAATATATGCTATATGTATATATGAGTATATGGATTATATAAATTTATCACGCGAGAAATTTCATAGTACGATTACAATTTACAAGTGTTATTATACACGTACTGTTCAAGTGTAATTTATATGAATTTCTGATACACGCATGGATATACTATATAAATACGAATTTGTAAATCTTTATAATACTAAAAATAATAATGATAAATGATATGTAAGGTAAAAATTATTATCATTATACCTATAGACAAATCTGTAAGTGTGTGGGATCATATAATATGTGAAATTATTCACTTATTCGTATAAGAGTGCATTTATAACAATATTCGCAGCATTGTCGTGAATGTATGCGATTATGTCTGCGTGAGTGTGGACTTCTAGATGCATATATGCGTGTGTTACGTGTGTATGTATGTATGTGTGTTTATGTATGTGGTACGCGTGTATGTATGTATCTCTCTCTCTTTCTTTGTGTGTGTGTGTGTGTATGTGTGTATATATGTGTGTATCTGTGTGTGTGTGTATGTATGTGTGTGGTGTGCGTACCTTGCAGGCGGCCTCGACGGTCTTGCAGAGCGCGCCGGAGCTGGGCTCGGCGTGGAAGGCGTGCGCCACGAAGGCGTCGTGCGGCGTGTGTACGATGAAGGCGCAGCGCCGCACGTCGCGCCCGATGCCCAGGAACGACAGGTAGCGCACGCGGCACTCCACCAGCGGCGTGCTCTCCTGCGACGGACGCCTCGCTCATTGTAACGGATTTGTTTTGATTTTTGGTTCCCGACGTTTCGAATACTTTACAGTAACCATGGTCACGGGAGAGACTACGTGAGCCAAAAATCAAAATAAATCGGTGAAATAATCGGAAATAGTTTTATTTAAACTATCAAATATTCGTGTAAATCTAAGAAAGTATCAAAAATAACAAAACTCTTTATTCCACCACCAAAGGAAAAACAATTTTTCAATCACCAACTGTGAACAGATTTGTTTAAAAAATTGACGTGATCGAGACGATCCTTCAGCAAAGAGATCTTTATAGTAAAGCGTTTAGGCTTTGTATTTCATGCCGCTTTAGAGGTTTGGTGATTGCGCTTTAGAGTGGCATATTAAGGGGTTTTGTTGCAAGTTTATCTGGATAATCCTTGATCCAATTATAGAAACAATAATATTGATATGGTAGAGATGATGATTATTTAGAGAAACAATGATAACGATATGATAGAGAATCATCTCATATCATATGATAGTAATCATCAAATTACTTAGAGAAACAACAATGATGATACGATATGTATGATGATTATTTAGAGAAACAATGATCACAATATAATAGAGATGATATAGATATTTTCAGTGATTCCGTGCCTTCGTTAAAAAAACTGTTTAAATATTATTTTAGTAGTATAAAACAAAAGTAGATAAGTAGGATTGTACTATATTTTATGTTTATATTATAATACAGTAATAATTAGATTCAATTCAATTTAACCTTGTTAAACAGTATACATTTTTATAATTAATACCATGGGGTCACATCACGAACAAAGTGAAATTAGTTAAAAAAGATGATAATAGATGGCGTTTTATGTATCGATTTGTTTTTATGTTCATGTTAAATTCAAAATTTGAAAAAAATTAAATGCGAAAAGCATATATTCTAACTTTAAAAAAATACTAAAGTAAGAAAAAAGGAAGTAATCGACAAAAGTATAATGTTTTTGAAGTTTTATAAAATTCAATAATATCGTTATATTTCTGGCGGCAATAATGGGTACTACATTGTGATAGCACGATCTTTGATAATAATTATGTAAACTGTGTTCATAGATGGCGCTCAATATAATAAAAAGTTTTGTAGCACTCAAAGACAATATCTTAAAAATATAGTTTGTAATTGTCATAGTAGCCTTGAGAGACCTTACACAGTTACCTACAACATTGCGCAGCGGCAGCTCGGGGATAGATACCCTCAGCTTTTAACGCCATCTATAATTTAGAGTTGCTAGATGTCACCTTATTTTCAATTCTTACTTGCGCCATCTATTATCATTTTAGGACAAAAAAATTAGTGTGTCCAATAACGTGAGTTAGCGATGTCCAAATATTTGTATGGGATGCACTATCTGTACTCTATATATGATCTGTGTTAATACTTAGTTTTGTTCATATGCACGTGATGTTCACATCTTAGAAGACATCATTTGTCTGATTGTATACTTTTGAATAATTATAATTAAGCTTGATTATTTTATTTGTATGTCGGTTTTGTGAACTTATAAATAAATAAATAAATTTAAATAAAACTATCTATTCGGATTTTTTCGCGGATTTATTTTGATTTTTGGTACCCGACGTTTCGATTGCTTTACAGCAATCATGGTCACGGGAGAGACTCTCCCGTGAAAAGATAGTTTTATTTAAATATCAAATATTCGCGTAAAGAAAGTATTAAATAAATAAATGATAACTGGAGAAACAATGATGATGATACGGTTACGGAAGGTGAACTCACCCCCTCCTCGGTGATGGTGATCATGGAGGGCGCGACGGCGACGGCGACGGCGCGCCAGGCGGAGGGCGCGCGCGCGGCCGCCAGGCGCTCCAGCGCGTCGTTGAGCACGTCCATGCCGGTGGCGCGCGGCACCTCGGCGCTGCCCAGGTAGCGCGCGCGCACCGTCTTGCGCGGCTCCTCCATGGGCGTGGGGAACGACGCGCCTGTAGCACCGGTACATAGTAAATAAGTATGTTGGGACATCAACACACAGCACCGTCTAGTTCCATGGTAAGCTACGAGGCCTGTGTTATGGATACCAGATTGTTGATACGCTGCACATATATAACTTTAAATACGTACATATTATAATCTAATCCATGATTAGAGTACAAACATTCGTGCTCATCACACAAATGAATGCCCTCAGCGGGACTCGAAATCGCGACCGCTGGCACAGCAAGTAGGGTCACTACAGACTGAGCCGAGCGTGTCATCAAAATTACCGTTATACATGCGATTATTTTGTCTGTTTGTTATCCCGTTGTTGTCGATGAGACTATCTCCATTCAAAACATAGTATTTTTTTATTTACGTTCCATAGAGTATACGTATGTTATACTAAATAAAGTAACATAATGTCGACAAAAAATAACTCAAGATATTTCTTCCCCCTTCCCTTCAGAAATGAGAAAATAAGTAAATTTAGTGCGATGTAAGTAAAGTATTATTATAAACACGAAAGTAAGTTAAAAATTAAAAAAATCTAATTTCACCAAAGTATTAGTACGTAATATAAAAATTGAAATTATTCAAAAAAAACTTAATTAATTATATATTTACATACATACATACATTATATATGTACATACATCAAAAATTCAATTTATTATAATTATGTAGGTAAATACTTCAAAAACCCAAGAAGTAATCCACTTACCAGACAAAGGCCTGGGCCGCCTGGCCGCGGGCAGGTCGGTGGGGCGCGGCGGAGGCTGCAAGGACCGCTCTATCATGATCCTCTTGCAGATGTCCCGGAGGGCGTTGGCGATGGAGCGCGCGGGCGCCTCGCAGCGGAACACGTGACACATGTGTTTGCGCGTCACTCTATCCCGGGCTACGTACGCGAAATCCCTGGATAAATAACCGTTTGGTTGAATAAATAGAATAAATTAGATAATCTATATATACGTATATAAAAATCAATATGTGTATATTCCTACTCAATAACAGTTGGAGCGATTTTAATGAAATTTTCAGGCAATCTTTAGATTAGTCCAGCGCATGATCTTGTGAAGCTTGGTAGCGATTGGAAGTTTGAACGCGAACGAACACGCGGGTACTGCTAGTCTATTATAAATGTAGGTGGAAATGGAGTTCTAGTGCATATTAGCGTCTCGTAATTGACAACCGATATTCATAATCTATACAGATAAATAAAATTAAAGTGTCTGTTTGTAATGTCAAAATAACAGCTTTATACTAAATGCACATGGAATTATATACGGTACTTATAAGAAAACACAGTTTTTAAAATTTTTGTCTGTCTGTCTGTTTGTTCTGGCTAATCTCCGAAACGGTTGGACCAATTTTAACGGGACTTTCACTGGCAGATAACTGATATTATAAGGAGTAACTTAGGCTACTTTTATTTTAGAAAAAGAATTAGGATTTCGCTGAAAAAAATTAAAACGTAAACAAAAAAATGAAAATGAAAACGTAGATACACATTTCCAATAAAAATTTCAAAACACCTAATCTCAAGGTTGAAATAAATACATTTAAAATGATATTGAAGCCATTGTTTGAACCCTATTATTTAAAATGTATTTACGTGTAAATTGCAATAATAACTATATACTCTTATAGTTTTTGTGATATTTCTAACTAGATGAGATTAATTGTGAAATTCTTCAATTTATTACAGCCCACGCCTTAATTATCCGTAGATATTAATATCTATATATTTATTTAATATTTATTTAATATTAATTTAATATGTGTTTAATTTTAATTTAATATTAATTTAATATTTAAATAAAAACACGCATCTTATTCTCAAATGTAGAAAAAATGTGCCTGATACTATAGTGTAACGATACACACTATTAGATTTGACTCCTTTTAGTTCTAACTCGTAGAAAGACGCAAAAAAAAGCTGAGAAATAGTAACTCTCTGTATTATGTATAATTTTTAGATCCCTAACGTATTAAAGCAAAATACAAATATAGTTATAAATATTCGCTTTTAATATAGAATGTTCCTATATTTAGTTTTTTGCTATTGTATAGTTATTTTTGCGCACAATCTATTAGGGTTCCGTACCCAAAGGGTAAAATGGGACCCTATTACTAAGACTTCGCTGTCCGTCCGTCTGTCACCAGACTGTATCTCATGAATCGTGATAGTTAGTTGAAATTTTTACAGATGATGTATTTCTGTTACCGCTATAACAACAAAAACTAAAAAACTTAATATAATAAATATTTAAGGGGGCTCCCATACAACAAACGTGATTTTTTTACCGTTTTTATAGATAATGGTACGGAACCCTTCTTGCGCGAGTCCGTTTTTCGCGGATCTATTTTAAATTTTAGTTTCTCCAGTAGGTAACCAAATTAAAAATAATCTCAAAATCAAAAACCAAGGAACCAAAAAACAAAATAAATATATAAATTTAAATTAAAAATCAAAATAAATAATTTTTATTTTGATTCCCCGATTGGGAACCATAAATCAAAATAAAACTGCGAAAAAATACGAAAAGTCAGTTTTATTTATAACACTGTCTATAAAAATTGACATTTTTACATATCGCTATGTTATACTGAACTTTTAATTAACTTTAAATGAACATAACACAATTAATGATTAACTACAATATCTATTGTGAAATCTAAGTTGAAAAATACATTTCATACCTTTCGCTACTCCGAGAATGCATAGTAAAAAATATTTATATTAGTTAAGTATTATTTAGTTCGAACTACAAAGGGGTGTATATGATAGGGTGTATATGAGGGGATGTACTTAGCGTGTGATGTATTAACATACGATTTTTAAAGTTATACTTCTTTTGGCACGTTTAGAAAAAAATATGAGAGTAAAATTTTTACGATGACACACTCCGACAGCCAAAAAGCGACATGATGAAGTTAGCTGCATTCCTTTAACAAACAGAGAGTTGTGACATACGAGATGAAATCTTTAGCTATTTTTGTTCTGTTACGCCAAAGAAGTATAACTTCTTACGTGCGTACATAAGTACATACACGTTTTTTTGTCACTAAAACTAGCTAGAGCAAGAAGGTACAAAAAATAAAGAATAATGCTTAATAATTGAAATTATTATGTTAGTTGTACAGTTCATTTCCTGGATTAAAAACTAAGGAAGCTTTATTTTTTATTGGTCAGATAAGTCCAAAATAGCTTGAACTCCATTATACTAACCGGCCTTAGTAAGCAAGGGTCAAGTACTGGCCACTAACATCTTAAATATTAAACGTGAAGAACAAACTTTATAACTAAAATTTAAATTCATAATTTTTTATTTAGCAATTAATGATAACAAGTTTTTACTGTACTTTATTAGTCAAGCACTAATTTGGAAAGAAAAAAATCAGTCCTGAGAAGAACTGTCGACAGAAACTCAGTTAAACTTAAATATCATATCCATAACATTCAGAAAAACAACGCATGTTTAATTTCAATACATAATATTTATAATATTATATTATTATAAATGTAAAATTACCATAAGTAATTGTGAAGGAGGATTCTTTGTATCCTGGTTTTTGATAATTCCCATGGGACATTATCCCATGATGATAATAATAGTCTGCATAAATTTTTAATATTCAAAACAAAGATAGTGAGAGAGAGAGAGAGAATAAAAAAACACTATTTCCTATAAAGCCAGTGTAGGTTAATTTGTCCTTTTGTCTCACAGTGAGGAAAAAGCGTCTACAAATATATGGAAGTCTATGGACATTTATCTCAATACGTTAACAATTTCGTATGAGATATAAATAAGGGAATTTAAACAATGCAAAAGTTACTAAAGAAAACGCAAATTAAGGAGTTACTAGTTGGAGAACAATTTGATATAAAAAAACGTATAACATTTTCTATAGAATATAGTAATTTATTCCTTGCATAGCGAAAATAGCAAAAATCATATACATATATATAAAAATTAACTCACCGTCCGTTGTCTCGGCCGACGCCCCAAACACGAATAGTATGTATTGGTTGTGTGTGCAAAGTGTTTAGACTCTCTGGATCAATTAGTTTCAATGCCCCATCATCTAGATCCATAAACAGATCTTTGCCCTGGAAGATTTACATTAAGGTTTAAAAACATCAAAAGACTAAGAGAAAACTCTATATTATACATCACTTCTACATAACGATAACATACAAAAATATTGAACTAAAAAGTTACGCCATAATACTTGCGATTGGTGATTCTTTAAATTGACATAACTTTTTTATTTATGAACCGATTGAAATAAAACAAATACTAAATGTTAAGTGAAGCTTACCACAATACATTAGTGAAAACCGCACCCAAATCACATACATAGGTACAGACAGCGATCAGTTACACTATTATATATATAGATAGATAAGAAAGTGTAAGTGACACTTACACTCCTATTTAGGGGTCAAAATCAAATACAATAAATAGATAGAAGTCAGTTTGATTATCTATATTGTTGTCACAAAAAGTAACTTCTTGTTTATTAAAGAATTTTGCATTCACAAACACAAACACACACACACACACACATACAAACACAAACACACACACACAAACACATACACACAAACACATACACACATACATCATCATCATCTTATTGTTTTTCAGTTTTTTATAAAATAGTTTAAATATTTTACGGAGGCAGGCTTTGATATCTGCAACGCAGTTTATACTTTTGCAGTATCATCGTAGCCATTGTTTTACTGTATACATATAAAAATTGTTACTAAATAAATAAATTTCATTTCATTTCAAATAGAGTACCTAAATAGATGGAGCTCAGGTTTGATTATTTTTATTATCGTCTGAAGCGTTTAATATTATCTTTTTGCTGTGACATGATTCATTTGATTAAACTTTAGTTGGCTCGTGTCTTCTGAACAGGTTATTTCTTATATGTCAAGGTTTCTAAGAATATTCTCTTGTATCGATCACTTCTCTGTCCAATAGATTTACGTCGACTTTCTCCATTCAATAGATTTAGAAGTCTAATAATAATCACAAGTATTTTCTTTTCAAATCCGAAGTACAGAAGCCTAAAAGACTAAAATGTGTGTATTCAGCCCTTTTAACGTCCCACTGCTGGGCGTGGGCCTCCCCATACGAGGGGGATCAGGCCATAGTCCACCATGCTGGCCTAGTGCGGACGGACTGAGCATGTCTTTCGAAAACTTGCCAGTTTTTTCTCAGACATGCAGATTTCCTCACAATATTTTTCTTCACCGTAAGACAAGTGATAATTATAGGACTAAAAAAAAGACTAAAACAATACTCACATCACCCCAACGTCCAACTTGATCCAACAAATCATTGCGACCAAGGCTCAAGTCCACGATGCATTTGTTCACTGCGCGGCTTGAACGTTCCGGGGTTAAGTCGGTTTCAGATATCTCCACCCATCCTAGGGAACGGACGAAGAAACGAACTGCTCTACCATCTTGTTCTGGACGAGCTGGGTAACTGCGACGTCTGGAATGAGTGAATCTCTTAGTAACATGTTAGATGTGTAAGATATTTGAAATTAAGCCATTATTGTAAGTCAATTTTAAATTTAAATAAAATTATTATGAATTGGTATTCAGCCCGTTTTAACGTCCCACTGCTGGGCACGGACCTCTCTTCAATACGAAGGGGATCAGGCCATAGTCCACAACGCTGTCCAAGTGCTGGTTGGCGGACTTTACATGTCTTTCGAAAACTTGCTAGGTTCTCTCAGACATGCAGGTTTCCTCACGATGTTTTCCTTCACCGTAAGGCAAGTGGTAATAATGTTAGGAATAATTCTGAATTTATGGGTTTAAAATTTATTTAAATGTAGGATGACTTGAGAGAGAGATGAGATTTGTACTACAAATTTGAAATTGTTTTAAAAGGATCAACAAAAAATATTCTTTATATTATGTGTGTAAAGCAATGACGGATTTAATGGCAGATCATATTTATTGTTAATAAATGATTTACTCACTTATAAGCAACTTCTTCTCTTCGTTTCCTCTCAGCCTCTTGATGATCTTGGTCTAAAGCCCCACTGGTAGTACTTCTGGTGACGGATGACGTCATACCCCCCTCATATTTGACATCTGACAAGTTCGAACAGTCCCTTACCATGGATATACGAGACTCTCTCGCTTCAATGGGTGGCATTTTGGGGATTTCCCGTTGAATAGTCCCGCTTTTTATGTGCCAATAGTAGGGGCCGTCGTTGTCTGAAAAAATAGAATAGCCGTAATATGTAAAGCCAGCTTGCTGAACCAGATGTGGATATTTTAAAAGCTGGCTTTGAAAAATCACCGAGTTCATTTTTCCCATTTTCATTTTATTGTAACTACAATGAAATGTTAAAAATAAAAATATATACAATATACAAAATTTACACAAAGAATTTTTTGTTCAATATAAGCTCTGTTTTATTCGCATCGCTGAATATATTTAGTATTGTTAAAGTTTTGACCTGATATTTTTAATTCATAAAAAGAAACAAAAAGACTTAACAGTGGATATTTAAATGAGATATTAGTGTTATTATCATTTCCGTGTTCTAATTGCATTATATAAGCTTATGGAAATATTATATTTAATCAAAGACATAGTAGTAGTTTTCAGCCCTTTTTAACATCCCACAGCTGGGTGTGAACCTCCCTTCAATACTAGGGGGATCAGGTCAAAGTCCGCCACGCGCGGGTTATGGGTATATGCCTTTCGAAAACCTATATTTCTCAGACATGTAAATTTCCTCACAATGTTTTCTCTCACCGTAAGGCAAATGGTAATCATATTGGAAATGATTCGGACATGAAAAATATCAGAGTTGCGAGACCCGGGATTTGAACCCGCTTCTCTCGGTATCCCAAGTCAACTCGTTACATTGAACAAGAAGTAGTTCTTTCTCGTACAGCTAATAATTTAGTATAATGGAAAATAATTAAAAAACGGGTAGCACTTATACTGTCGAATATAGCATGGATTATTATTTAGTGAAATAAAAGTAAAAACCTACCTTCATGTTTCTCCCATCCCGGAGGCAACGTCTCCTTCTTCGGACGCAATTTGACAGGAATGGCATAGAGGTCATCGTTGGGTCCCTCTGCGCAGTGCGGCACGGGACCGGAGTGACTTTTCTCCGTATCCTCCTGGTCAGCCCTCTCTTTTTCTGGAGGGGGTGAATCCCCCCCACCATTCTGTTGGGGCGGCGTGATGAGGCCGCTTTTTTCGCTATAAAATAAGAAAAAGGTAGCTATAGAACGATGAAGTATTAAAATTAAGATAGTTATGTAAACAAACTATGTATACAATACGGTTTATCAAAATTTTAACCAGGTTTTTGTATGAAAATATTAAAATATAATTATAATATAAAATAATAAGTACATATTTTACACGAAAAACAAGACTCACTTTGCTTTGTTTACAGGTGAAGACGCCTCGTCTTCGACTCTGCAAATAAAGAAACAAAATTTCATAAATATTTATATATATTATACCTTCAAAAGGACTTTAGAATATTTCTTTTTATCGAGTATTAAAATCAAGCTAGACGAGTGTCGAAGCCTCAGACAGGTGCTACGAAATGCGAAGAGTAATAAAGACTGTCTGAATGTGATCACGAGTAACTAAACACTGAACGTAAAACGTTAGCCATCCATATGGCTTCATCGTTACCTGTACGAAAAAATATATTGTTGGTAAAATTATACATAAAACATTGTAGGTATGTTCTATAATGTATAATATATATAAATCCTACCAAATAACAGTAGTATAATATTATGTGATCTGTGATAATAGAAAAAAATCTTTCAAACTGTTAAGTTTTTAAATAAAACTATCTTTTCGGATTTTTTCGCGGATTTATTTTGATTTTTGGTTCCCGACGTTTCGAATGCTTTCCAGCAACCATGATCACGGGAGAGACGGGAAATCAAAATAAATCCGCGAAAAAATCCGAAACACTAGTTCTATTTAAAATACTAAAAATTTGTTAACAAAATTTTATGCAAAAAGGTTCTACGGCAGGGTTTCTTAAAGTGGAGTCCACGGATCCACGAACCCGAGCAGAGCGACGCGTAGATACATAAGTCGCTAGTAAACTCTATTAAAAGATAAAAAGTAATAAATAAAGAAATCAAATAAAAGCAGGGACAAAACGTCCGTGGTGTTTAGTACATATATTCACATATAAAAAAAACATTGAAATATACGTTTTTCGGGCTCCTTTTGCTTTTTTGTGATCCTTAAACTAAACTAGGTATAACATTTAGGATTACTTGCATGAATAACTTATTTTTATTTAGGTAAATATTTTTAAATTTAGCTATGGTCAAATGTGTACTGTGTAGGTACATGTGTTTTGTTTGCTAAACCTATTAAAGACATATTTTAAATCAAATTAAAACTTTGAAGTAAGTTTATTTTATACAATACTAGCGACTCACCCTCGCTCCGCTCGGGTTCGTCCCTAATTACGTTTTAAAGTTTAGTATAGATTTCTTAGAGATGAGATATTTTTCCGCAGTAAAATGTATCCTATAATTTGACCCGGATAACCAGCTATCACCATACTAAATTTCATAAAAATAAAAAAAAATAGTTTTTCTGTGATGCGGTAAAAGACAGACAGACAGGCCTCTGTATCGATATAATTAATATAAGTCTATTTAAATAAGATTTTCCAAAAAATATTTAATGTACAGATTCAGCTTAGTCACAATTTTATTATATGTATAGGTTGATATAGATTTTTTCGTAGTTAAAGAGCGACCTTCCAATGGCTTCTTTCTACATATATCACAAAAAATGTCCTTGAAATGCGCACACAAAATATATCTATATATATTGGTACACACATTTGTTTTTTGTGAATATTTGTTAGAAGTCGGAATCGAATTCATGACAACAGTCGTAATAGCTAATATAAACTATATTATTACTGCATTATTATTAAGAATTATCAACTCTTATATCAAGTATTTCAATATTTGATATTAAAACAACTTAAACGACAATTTGTAAACTGCAATTCTAAATAAAACTATCTTTTCGGGTTATTTCGCGGATTTATTTTGATTTTTGGCTCCTGACGTTTCGAATGCTTTACGGCAATCATGGTCACGGGAGAGACTAAAGTTTTAAACATCTCAAAGGCGTTATATACTTGTTACAAACCAAAAATCAAAATAAATCCGCGAAATAATCCGAAAAGATAGTTTTATTTAAAATATCAAATATTCGCGTAAATCTAAAAAGTATTAACTGCAATTCTGTTTGAAATTTAAACAAAAGAAAACGTATAGATATTAAGATGAAAATTATTTTTCACTGCAGATAACAAGTTAGCAAATGCCATAACATCACACAGTTTAGCACCGTAATAATAAAATTTAAAGTTTAAAAGGCAGACGAAGCCATAAAACATTATCTTGTCTTAATGCGAGTTGGCCAACTCAGCTTGGTTTGTAGGACAAATTAGCGTCCCCACTTTACGACCAATCTCGGTGTTAATAGGTACAATTTGAATTTTACGGCTGTACAGTTGACAAAAAAGTTGAACATGTACCGTAATTAACCGTACGTGGTTCGGTTTTGTAGGGCGCTACATAGTTATGAAAGAATAGGCGTTATTATATGATACTAGCGACTCACCGTCACTCCGCTCGGATTCGTCCCTAGTTGCGTTTTAACGTTTAGTACAGATTTCTCAGAGATAAGACGTTTTCTCGCAGTAAAAAGTTTCATTAGAATCTGTCCCGTGGTTTTCTTGTAATGTATTCCCAAACAGACAGACAGACGAAAATTTTAAAAACTATAGATTCGGCTTCTGTGTCGATAATAATGACTATTTCAATAAGATTTTCCAAAATATATTTAATGCACAGATTCGGCTCAGACTTTAACATTTTTGGTAAATACGTTAACATTTGTGGAAAAATTAAAAGGGTTAAAATGGTTTGGGAAGTATCAAAATCCGTTATTTTTAAACTTCTTCTTTAATTGCCTCTTTGCCTGAAGATCAGCAGTCATCCTCCTAAAGTCTCATCTCTTCAGGGATAGACTGAACAAATCTAACCCTCTTTATCCCGTCAATGTCGGATGCTGCAGAGCCAAGGACATCTTCATTTCTTCATTGTTTAATCATAAAACATTTAGATAAACCGTAACTCATGTACTGAATGAAATACGACAATTTAATTCAGTAAAAAAACATAAAAAGTCCATTCAGATATACATATATGGTATTAGTCGACTTTTATTTTTATCATTACAATAAAAAATGTAGAGCGTATTGTAAATAAATATTACATTAAACTATCTAAACGCTACGTCTGCACAAAACTATAAAAACGTAAACTAAACTACTTTACGACACACGGCTTTCATGCAAACTATAACAAACGTATTACTTATATTTTTTATTAGAATTTCTCTGTTCTTAATTAGATGTGGTTAGATTTGAAACGGTAACATTTATGTTTGTTTATTTATTAGCAATTACTTAAATAGTTCAAATAACACTACTAATATAATGTTGATTTTGTCGCCGGCTCTTCTTAGCAGAACTGCTTTCCGAACCGGTAGTAGCTTCCTCACGGACTGACTACACTGACGCTCTTTAAATTAAATTGACGATTCAAAAGTGCTTATAATAAGTCTATTTTAATTAAAAAAATATATAACTTCCGTTAGGAAATAATGGTAAGTTATTTGGGAGGACGGTATATTTTTCAAATTCTCCACGTTTACGGTCAAGATCACGCCTACTTACATCTTCAAAAGCCCAGACCCTGTGCTGAAGTACTCTTCTATACTCCTTGCGTCTTCCTGCTAACGCTCCCCAACCAGAATTCTCTATTTTGAATCTTTTCAGGTGTTTTTTTCTGAACATCAAGTAACACTACTATGTTCATAACTTAACATTAGGTATTGTATTCAGCCCTTTTTAACGTCCCACTGCTGGGCACGGGCCTCCCTTCAATACGAGGGGGATCAGGCCATAGTTCTTCTTAAATATTGTAAGTTAACTAACATCATAGCATACTTTAAGCATAAACCGAACTTTATGACGAAATAAATCAATAAATCGACGAGTCCGTTAAACATCGGCTCGCAACGTTATATGATTTGTAATAAAAAAGCGATTTATACTAGATAATTGCTATTAATAAAAGCTGATAAAACAAAATATTGTATAATCGATTTAAGCATATTATATTTTAACATATTTTAATACGCTTTTGTTAGCTTCACTTGTAACTAAGTAACTAAAATAGTAATAAAATCTTAGAAGTATATTTTAACCTACTTCTAATTGTCGTGATGAAATAAAAATTCGTATTGTAAAGGTCTCCTAGTACGGCAACAGAGACTACCATATCTTTTGTGTCGACACAGCTTAAGTTAAACTGAGCTTAAAAACAGATTGTACTGTATGATAATTAATAATATATGTATGTTTGTTTTTGTATACAATATTGTTTACTGTTTATGTGTTTTATTGTTCAATAAATTATCATTATTATTATATGTAGTTCTTATGACAGTACTATAATTTGATATCTTGAATCTCTGATCTGATGATGATCTGATGATGCTGATCTGATGATGCAGCCAAAAGGTGGAACTCTTCAATGGCTACTAGTAAACTCCACGAGTTTGGGCTCATATGATTCGCTTTCACGAGTCCCAAACATTCCAATTCAATAAAAGCGTGTTTTTTAGTTTTTTAAAACTATAATATATTTTTGAAGTTATACTTTTGGGACGTTTCAAAAAAAATATGAGAGTAAAATTTTTACGATGCGCGCGCACATCGACAGCCAAAAAGCGACATGATGAAGTTAGCTGAAAGCGACATGATGAAGTTACTCGTAGTTGCATTCCTTTTACAAACAGAGAGTTGTGACATACGGGATGAAATCTTTCGCTATTTTTGTTCTGTTACGCCAAAGAAGTATAACTTCTAGCGTACGTACATAAGTACACACACACGTTTTTTTTTGCCCATCACATCACGTATCAGATTATACAGTACGCTACCAGTATTACTATGCAAAAAGTCAAGACACGTGCGTAAAGAAGAACAAATCATCAATCACACTTTCTCAATTATATTTTTTAAGACTTATTTATGATTTATATTAGCTTAATTATTTATTATTAGAAATACGTTTTTATTCACATATATATATATATACATATTATAAAATTCTAACTAAGCCGAATCTGTACATTAAATATTTTTTGGAAAATCTTATTGAAATAGACATTATTATCGATGCAGAGGCCGAATCTATAGTTTTTAGAATTTTTGTCTGTCTGTCTGTCTGTCTGTTACCGCATCACAGAAAAACCACTGGAGGGATTTTGATGAAATTTGGTATGATGATAGCTGGTTATCCGGGTCAACATATAGGATACTTTTTACCGCGAGAAAATATCTCATTTCTGAAAAAAAATACTAAAACTGGTAGGAACAAAACCATGACGATACTATTTGTAAACAATTTAGCAAGGTAACTTACAAAATATGGTAAAAACTATAAAAATAGCTTATCTTGAAAATCAAATTATCAAAAGCGCTATTTTATCCATTAAAATAGTTATTTTAATTAATATTTATTTATGTGTTATTTACATATTCGACAATAGATGTCGCCATGTGTTTTTAAAATACATAGTTTTAATCCCAAAAAAATTAATGTACAGATATGACCTTTTTTCGATTTTATTAGAATTACTATTAAATCACCCGCGGCTCCGCCCGTGTTTAAATTATCAGTAAAGCAAACTTTTTCGCTTCATAAATTAGTAACTATACATACAATAAAATTGTAACTAAGCCGAACCCCTAAATTCAATATTTTTTTCGGAAAATCTTATTGAAATATTCATTATTAGCGATATAGAGTCCGAATCTATAGTTTTTAGAATTTTTTCTGTCTGTCTGTATGTAACCGCATCATAGAAAAACCACTAGAGAGATTTTTATGAAATTTGGTATGGTAATAGCAGGTTATCCGGGTCAACACATAGGATTCTTTTTACCGCAGGAAAATATCTCATTTCTGAGAAAAAATACAAAAACTGTTTGAAGTAAAAGCACGATGATGCTATTAATATTTTAGCAAGGTAACTTACTTATATATTATGTTAAAACTATTAAAAAAAACTTATCTTAAAAGAAATATTAACAGCGCTATTTTATTCATTAAAATAGTTATTTTAATGAAAATTTATTTATGTGTTATTTAGCTATTTGACAATAGATGTCGCCATGTGTTTTAAAAATACGTAGTTTTATCCAAAAAAAAAAAATGTACAGATATAACTTTTCTATGACTTTACTATAATTACTACTAAATTACCCGCGGCCCCGCCCGTGCTTAAATTTTTAATAAAACAAACTTTTTGGCTTTATAAATTAGTAACATATTAGTAATATTTTGTTGGCCGAAACAATTTTCAAATGAGAATATTTGTAAATTTTTATTGTTTAGTAAATAATGTTAATGTTTTTTAATCTTTTAATGTAAAAATTGGGCAAATGTAAATCCAACTCGCGCATTTTAGGTTTCGTATAGCAAAATGCTATGTTGTTTTTCTTACTTACGTGTTTTGTTAGGTTAACACTAAAATAAATACGAATAATATTTACGTTTCCACAATACGTACTCATTTTTTTGCACCGTAAAAATAAGTTCAATTTATATTATTTTATAACATTTTATGGAAAACAAGTCTATGGCTGTTAAACTGCCAAAGCGGGTAACTAAAAATATTTCATATCTCAAAAACTATGAAAAAGTATTTTAGGAACTGTTATACCTCAACTTTTTCGCTTTTTCTTGACACCTTTTCTTGGAAGGTAAAGGCTTAAAGGACACAATATAATGCTTCTGACTTTAATCATATTAGCAGAGCCACATGAAATAAAATAATGTATTCGCTTAAAATTATTTACTTATTACACTTTCTTTTGAAAATCGTTTTGGAAAACATTACTAACTAGCGCTAATTAAGAAAAGTTATCATTATGTAATTTAAATAATCAGCTATATATTAAATTAATCTATAGCTGTCTATTAGTAAAAAATGATTAAAATTAATTTCGTAGTTTGAGAGTTTATCGTGAAAAACTAAAAAAACAAACAAAACAGAAATATAGACATACATAAATGTTATTGCTAAAACAAAAAGTTCACTTTAACGGAGGGACCTCTGTGGCATTGTCAATCTCTGCCATTATTTACCAATCATGCGGTGCGCAATGAAAGTAATGTATAATGTAAGAGTATACTAATGTGTAAAACCTAAGAATTTGGTTTTTGATCATCTGAACGCGGGCGGAGCCGCGGGAAATGCTAGTATATATATATATATATAAATGGGTTAAAACAAAATAGTTCGATACTTTTCCTCTCTTGTCAACCGATTTTCTTGTTTTTTTTTTAATTTAGTAGGTATCTGTTGACGAGTTTTAGTGTTATAAATTTAAAAAAAATTGACTGAGTTTCACTCGGCGTTTTTCGGAAACGATATGAAAATTGAGTTTCTTTTTTTCAGAAAAGGCACCTACTCCACATATAGATAAACTTAAAAAGCAAAACCTTATCTAAATATAAAATTTGATCCAAATCATTAGAGCCGTTTCTGAGATACATGAAATACTATACATATGATACATGAATTGCTCATTTAATAAGTGGATTGATCATATTTATTCTTAACTAGCGACTCACCCTCGCTTCGCTCAGGTTCGTCCCTAGGTTGGTTCCCAAAACAAAATTAATTAATTAATTTGTTTTTTTTTTCATAGGATCCTATTTTTTTCTAAATTAAAAGTAGCCTAAGTTACACCTTAATACATCAACTATCTGCCAGTGAAAGTCCCGTCAAAATCGGTCCAGCCGTTTCAGAGATTAGCCGGAACAAACAGACAGACAGACAGACAAACAGACAAAAATCGTAAAAAATGTTGTTTTGGTATGTGTACCGTGTATACATCCATATGCATTTAGTAAAAAGCGGTTAGTTTAATATTACAAACAGACACTCCAATTTTATTTATCTGTATAGATGTATAGATGTACACTGTTACGAATTATAATTATTTTTTTCGTTTACATTTTGTTTTTTTTTCTGATTCAATACATTGCAAAGTCCCCAGAACTGTTTATTGCAGTGTACAAAATAACATAAAAACTACAGGGGCGTGACTGATATAAGGGAGGGTCGGCTGAACACGATTAACTTGTTTTAGTGTTTACAACCCTAATAAAAAAGAAGTTTTTTAGAATTAATGGTGTGATACATGCAATAGCTTTTTTCGGATATATATTTAAGTATATGTTTTAAATAAAATTTTGAGATGTCTAACACCTTAGTCTCTCCCGTGCCCATGATTGCTGTAAAGCATTCGAAACGTCGGGAATCAAAAATCAAAATAATTACGCGACATAATCCGAAAAGATAGTTTTATTTAAAATGTCAAATATTTGCGTAAATCTAAGAAAGTATTAAGTATATTATGTTATTAAAATCATACTAATTCATTCAACATGTAAAGAACTTTTCAATTTTTAACTCAAATTATAAACGGTTAACGTAAAAATTAAATTTACAGATACTTCACTTTAACTCTTATGCAAATATGTCCCCATTAAAATATACGTACATATAAAACGTAGCATAACGAAATTGTAAAACATTTTTGTATGAATTCATAAATAAATAAATAAGTACAATTGTAATCTAAAATTGAAGTGTCTGTTTGTAATATCAAAATAACAGCTTTTTACTAAATGCATATGAAAGTACCTATATGTATGGTGCCTACTAATAAGAATAAAAATATTTTATAAAAAATTTTTCTGTTTATTCCGGCTAATCTCCGAAACGGCAGGAACGATTTTGACGGGACTTTCACTGGCAGATAGCTGATGTTATAAGGAGTAACTTAGCCTACTTTTATTTTAGAAAAAGCATCAGGGTTCCGCACAAAAAAATGAAAACCCATGAAATTGTGAACAAAATCCGCGTAACTAGGAACGCATCCGAGCGAAGCGTGGTAACAACGCTAGTATAAAATATATAGGAACGTTTGCGATTACTTTGTATAATTCTGATATTTGTAAAATCAGATTATGAATTCTAAACATGACATAGCATTATAACGTCATCTGACCAAATAGAAACTGTTCACACAAGTCACTGTTAGTTCTCACCTCTACAAAAATGAATATATTATGTAATGCGAGCTTTTGAAAGCTTTTTCTTGCTTGCTTGCTTTCTTTTTCTTTTAGTGGTTTACTCCAGAAAGCAACAAATATCAAAACATATACACTTTATAATATTAATAATCTTTTTACTTTCTAACTTCGTACACATTGTTTTGCACAAAAAACAAAGGAGAGATAGGGACTCGATTGTTGTAAATTATGCCTTCTTATTTTAATAATCAAGATTGAACTGGTAATCGAACCCCCAACTTCCAATAGGTATAGAAGGCTGTGTCAAATAAACCACATGCACCTAAATTCAATAGTTCTTAATTTCATCGAATAATGAAAATATGTATTTATTTCTTAAAACAAATTTTAATTTTTTTACTTATATAAACTTTATTACCAGCTATCATCATCCTAAATTTCATTAAAATCTGTCCAGTGGTTTTCTCGTGATGCGGTCACAGACAGACAGACGACAGACAAAAATTCTAAAAACTATAGATTCAGCCTCTGTATCGATAATAATGACTATTTCAATAAGATTTTCCAAAAAATATTTAATGTACAGATTCGATTCGTTAGAATTTTATTATATGTATAGATGATAAAAAATAAATAATGCATATAGCATGTATAGCAAAATGAATCACATATGCACGTACGAGTACGTTTAATATCAAACTAGTCATACAACATCAAGTAAAATTATTTCAAGAAATGTCGTTTGTAGAGCGTGTAAACCTGCCTTTTATGTCAGTTTGCATAGAAACAGCTCGTAAAAGGACGCATTCGTGCATCCGTCTGAATTTTAATACGAAGCACGTATGTTTTTGAAATATTCCGTTTACAATAAAATCATACGTTATTTTTTTTATATGAAAATTCTGTTGATGCTTGATAATTAAAATATATTTATATATTTAATATAACCATTTCCTATTAAAAATTTTTTTTTTATAAGGAACTAGCGATTCACCCTCGCTTCGCTCGAGTTCATCGCTACGTAGGTACGTTTCAACGGTTAGTATGGATAGACTATATATTATATATACACAGGTACAAAATAAACAGTTTTGAACTTTTCTTTTCTTCTGTTCTTTTGGGTTTGCCCTATTTTTTTATACTTAAACCACCCCTGACAAACCCCTAACAAAACAAAAAAAGAATTATTCAAATCGCTCCAGCCATTTTTGAGTTTTAGCAAGACTAACGAACGGCAATTGATTTTTATATAGATAAATATTACTAAAAGACATGGTCCCATGGTCTTAACGTATACTTCGTCTACTCGCAATAGAATTATCACGTCTATTAAAAAAAAAAAAAAAACTTTTAATTGGCGCAAAAAGAATGAAACTCTCTGAAAAAACAGGATATCTTGATTCTAGACTGTGCAAGCGTACCGCTTTTATGCCCGCAGTTTGCATAGAAACAGCTCGTGAACAGAACATCTGCTTGAATTTTAACACGGATGCACATATGTTGTGAAACACCTAGGATTTCTTTTTTCATGTGCGGGTATAATTTGCCACAAAGCGTACTATTTTCCTTTATTTGAGGTTGCCCATTTTAAGGGTTACGTATAACCAAAAGGCGAGAGCGGAATCTTTATAATTTTGCTCACTTATGCTGATTATTCAAGCAAATTATTAGAAGTACGCATGTGTACGAGTACATTATATGTATTTTATAGCTTATATAGTTACTATAATTAAATAATAAATTAATAAATTTATATTTTATACTCACCCTGGCTTCGCTCGGGTTCGTCTTTAGGTACGTTTTAATTTTTTTTAAGCGAAAGCCTAATTCTTTTTCTAAAATAAAAGTAGCCTAAGTTACTCTTTATAATATCCAGAAAGTTCCGTTAAAATTGGTCCAGCCGTTTCGGAGATTAGTCGGAACAAACAGACAGACAGACAGACAGACAAAAATTTAAAAAATTGTGTTTTTCTTATAATTACCGTATATAATTCCATACGCATTTAGTATAAAGCTGTTATTTTGATATTACAAACAGACACTTCAATTTTATTTATCTGTATAGATAATACTAGTATATTATATAGTAAATGTATACTTTAAAAATAATTGTTTTAATATCCACTCCAAAGGGTGGTCAAGAAAGTGCCTTAAAATAAATTATTGGTTTGTTCGTTCGCATGGCAACAAATCGATGAGATTTTTTGTATAAACGTTGTCTATTGAACAAAGAGTAACCAGCCTTGGTTTTTTTTCCATATATCAAATGGTTTTTCAGATGCACTAGCCTAGTTCTATTGCATGAGTTTCCATGGAGCATGTAACTTTAGAGAAAGTGCATTTAGAATTCACGAAACTCTCGTCCCTTGTGTAAACAGTAGCGGTCTGTAGAAAGTTTGCTATAAAATTACTTAGGAAAGCCTAGGCGACATAACGTATCATACTTTCTCCGTTAGAATTATCTTAGCATTCAATAAATGTATGTGAATTAACTGAATAAAAATATTCTAAGACTAGGAAATTGTCTATGTTTAATGACTGGAAAGTTATTTTGTTCTGTACCTTGTCTCTTAAAAAAAATACACTTGTTTGAACGAACTTCTCTTTGGGCGTTTTTTTTTTTAATTTTTTTTGGGAAAGATGTAAAAATGACGTTTTTTTCAAATAGGACACCTACATAGATAAGCTTAAAGAGCAAAATCTTTTGTAAATACGAAAAAAACATACATACAGACGAACATAGAATCACCTTTTTGGAAGTCTGTTGAAAAAATTATCCAAAACGTTAGAGCCGTTTCCGAGTTACATGATCAATAAAATAAATCAGAATTGCTCATTTAATATCGCAAGATGATATAGAAGCAATATATAATTTTTTTTTTTAAATTAATTTCGAGTTTTTTTTAATTATAAACATAGATAATAAACGTAGTATCTTACTTTAGGCTTTTTATAGTTTATCACTTAGACAATAATTTACATAGCGAAAAAAAAAATTATAAAGAAGATTATATATTCAATGCGAGAGACGATGAAATAAATCTATACCTAAGCGTACTTTAGACATTTCTTTTCTATATTTAATTTTGAACTTATTTACTTTAATATAAATAAGCTATTGTAGAATGGATACTATTGGAATGCACCCGAGCGGAGCCAGGGTACATCACTAGTATTGATATATTCAAGTCAAGTACAAAACCCCATTATCACATAGCATAATAAACGAGATGCAAAATGAAACGTCCCTTGCACCGAGTATATTTCTTTCTTACTCAAAGGGGTAAATTGCATTTCTAAAAATAGATCGATATACCCGTCGAGTATATTGATGACTTGTTTTCAACAAATGAAAATATATTTATATGTATGTATTTATTATACCTATATGTATTTTTGTATGTATACGTATATATGTATTTATGTTCTATATATTTATTTGTATGTATGTATTCAGCCCTTTTGAACGTCCCACTGCTGGGCACGAGCCTTCCTTCAGTACGAGGGGAATTAGGCCATAGTCCACCACGCTGGCCAAGTGCGGGTTGGCGGACTTCACATGTCTTTCGAAAACTTGCTAGGTTCTCTCAGACATGCAGGTTTCCTCACGATGTTTTCCTTCACCGTAAGGCAAGTGGTAATCATGTTAGAAATGATTCGCACATGAAAATATCAGAGGTGCGAGACCCGGGATTTGAACCCGCTTCACTCAGTTTTCCAAGCAAGTGCGTTACCACTGGGCTACCACTGCCTTTTTTACTTTTTACTTTATATTTGAGCATGTATATTGTAATATAATATTATTGTACCGTCCTACCTACGGTTTCATTAATCCTTTCACCAGAGGTTGTCTGTAAGAAATTGCTCATAGCAATAAGACCGCCTTTGCATGCCTTTTGTTATCTTTCTTTTTTCTTTCATTTTATGTATCATTCTTGTGTGTGCAATAAAGTATTTATAAATAAATAAATAAAATTAAACCTGAAAAATAGAATTTCTAAAATACTGCACTAGAATGAGCTAACACAGGCGTAAATATCGTCGTTACAGCGTGTCCATAAATGGATAACCTAAATTTAGTACTAGAGTGCACCAATTTACGATGTTTTTCGTTATTTCTGTTCCGTGTATGTTTTGTTAGTCCAATAACTATAGATAAAAATATTAATATTTTCAAGGGTATAAAAGGAGATCGCTACCACTTTTATTCTTTACCTCAATATCTAATTATTATCTATACATATAATAAAATTGTAACTGATCGCTGTCTGTACATGGAAGATATTTGAGAAAAACTATTATTGGGGATCTTTATTAACGTAATAGAACCCAAAACAATGGTTTTTATTTATTTTTTGTCTGTTGTCTGTGCGTTTGTGCGCGCTAATCTTAGAAACGGCTTAACCGATTTGGGTGCGGTTTTCACTAATGTATTGTGGTAAGCTTCACTTAATATATGGTATTTGTTTTATTTCAATCGGTTCCTAAATAAAAAAGTTATGTCAATTTAAAAAATCATCTAGGGGCGAACCCGAACGAAGCAAGGGTGAGCCGCTACTTAATGCATTAAAATTGCAATACTATTATAATAAGGACTAAAATATAGAAAAAATATAGATAGGCACATAATTTTCTAAATTATGTAGCTAAAGAGTTTTTTTGTTGGAACGCGCTAATCTCTGAAACAACCAGTCCTACCTATAAAATGTAGTTAATAGCCTATTTATTGAATAAAATTATAGACACATATCATGCTACGACCCTTATAAGCGGAGCAATTATACAAACTTCCAAACAATATTTTTTTTATTATTATATTATTATTATTATTTATAATAAATGTGAAAATAACCCTGTCTGTCTGACTGTTACATTTTCACGTCAAAATCACTGAACCAATTTTAATGAATTTTGCTATAGAGATAGATGGGACCTTGGAAAAGGGCATAGGCTTGTTGTCGTGACATTAAAACTTGAAGGGTGTGAAACAGGGGTCGAAATTTTGTATGGGGACACTACCTAAGGTACACTCACGATAACTATTTTTTATCCGTTTCAAACGCACCTAGGGACGCATTCAAGCGAAGCGAGGCTAAGTCTCTAGAACTTAAATGAACTAAAACGAGTGAAGCCACGGACGACATATTTATTTATAATATGTATGTATTTAAAGTTATATATGTGTAGTGTATCAACTATCTGGTATCCGTAACACAGGCCTCGTAGCTTACCATGGAACTAGATGGTGCTGTGTGTTAATGTCCCAACATATTTATTTATTTATATATGTATTTTTTTCCCACGATTTTACTGCTCAACAAAAATTGAACAAAAAATAATTAACTAAATACAATTACCTACTCAGTATCTACGTCAGTTGGCATAATGTAAGTCCACAAAATCAAATCGTATATGAAAAATGCATTCTAAGTCAATAGCTCGATATGTTCCACATTGTCCATTTCCGAACAATTTCCGACCGATTGCCCACGTTCAGATTTTATATCAGACGGCATTCATGTCTGTATTATATATACATATACGTATGTATATTGTATACACTGGTATGTTAGGTATCAAAATTTTAATCACTACATAGTATAAAACAAAGTCGCTTCGCGCTGTCTGTCTGTCCCTATGTATGCTTAGATCTCCAAAACTACGCAACGGATTTTGATGCGGTTTGTTTAATAGATAGAGTGATTCAAGACTAAGGTTTATATGTATAATTTTTTCTCTTACGATATCGTAACATTTGACAATAACAATATTTTTGAAATGCACTTTCAATTATTCACCTCGTACCAAAAAACGTATGTACATATATAAGGTATACTTATTTATTGCAAAATAATAAATAAACTGTCAATATTTTTTCCTTATTTTAGCATACTTTATGTACTATATTCTTTATGTACTACACTACGTTATCACTAATCGCAGTGTCGCTCATATACACTGTACGTACCAGACTCTTGTTCAAAAGGCTTAGTCCTTTTAAAGCTTCTTAGTCCGCGTCGTCAAGAAGCTTCTTAGTCTCAAGATTAACGTGATAAAAACGTCTATACCGGCGAGTTTCAACGTACATTTAATAAATCTATAAAATTCTCTTTTAATATTCCGTTAGAAATAGTGATTTATTATGGAAGTTGTTGGTGTAAATATTTTACTTTTTATTATCTCAACTAGCGACTCACCCTCGCGCCGCTCGGGTTCGTACTTGATTACGTTTTATCGTTTAGTATAGACTTCTGAAAGATGAGATACTTTCCAGAAGTAAAAAGTATCCTGTACGTTGATATAGATGGATAACCAGCTATCATCATACCAACAAAACGGGTCAACATATAGGATACTTTTTACTGCGAAAAAATATCTCATCTCTGAGAAATCTATACTAAACGTTAAAACGTAAGTAGGGACGAACCCTAGCGAAGCGAGGGTGAGTCGCTAGTTTTCTATAAATATAATTATACCAGAATAATTTAATTTTGTCTCAAGTAGCAAAAGCACAGGACTTTCAATAAAAATGACGATATCCTTTTAAGGGGCTATATTATATTGTAAAATACGAAACGAAGGCTTTTCACTAGGTTTGTTTACGAAGTAGTTCTTTTTATATTTAATAAATAAATATAACATTTTGAAATTCAGTGATGCCTGAAGCTAACTGCGGAAGCACAAAACGTTATATTGTTTGCTTCCGGACCATTCTACAGCGTGATTGTGTTCACGTTAGGTTTTCATTTCAGTGCATTCGTGGCTGCACTTCGTTATGTTGATATTAAACTTTGCCATTGGAAGTTAAAGCTATAATTTACGAGATGAGTTTTGAAATATTTCACTCTTTAGCTGTGTTTAATTAAAATATTTTATGGTAGAATGAATGTGTTAATGGAAAAATATGCAATGGATATAGCGTTATAAGATAAGCACAGTGTTTTAGCTTATATATTTTTTCAATTTTAACTGGACTAAAGTTGTACCTAAAAATTCTTATTACTTAATACAAAACGAGGTGTAATTAATGAATTTGCTTGGATTTATATGTCTGTTTGAGTTTGGATGGGTTGATCAATACATATTATTTTTAGCCAACTTCTTGAAGGTGCACAATTTGGGTGTATCGATTTTTTTAATTTTTTTTTTCTTTAGTAGGTTTTATAAAAATTTTAACCGAAAAGAAACCTAAGAAAGATAATTAATATTTCAATGATCGTTTTTTGAAGTCAATGTCAAAAAAAGTAGGTGACAAAGGATTTATAAGTTAAATTAAAAACGTGACTTAAATATAATTGTAAAACACGATAAAAGCTTCAAATATATGCGTTCCTTTACAAATCAGCAATTATTAAGTGGCAAAACACCTTATTCTCGACATTTCGAATGTGTTGCAACAGCCGTGGTCACGGGCAAACTCAGAATCAGCAATTATGTTTTATAAGTCTCTCTCTCTCTCTCTCTCTCTCTCCCTCTCTTTCTCTCTATTTCTCTCTTTCTAACTAAATTTTTTAACTCTACTTTTTATATTTGGTACCCACAGCATCATTTTCATTAAGACATAAGCATCATGTCATTGTAATTGCTTAGGTCTTACGTAAACAAATGTTATAACTGCCAAATATTAAGCTCCAACAAACATAGAGTTTAAAAACAAAGTAGAGCGCAAGTTACACAGAATCATTCGAACAACGGTGGTAACTTCGTAGCAAGTAAACAGGCACATAAATTCGCCACCCAATTTAAACTTCCACCAAATAACCAACCGCAGTACCATTAATATGGATTTCACTAGAAAGGTTAAATCTTATTTCAAATTTGAAGAAAAGATATTGACCTATTTAATATTATTTTTTGTGTTACAATAATAAAATAAGCTCTCATATTGTTTTTTAGCTATTTTAAATATAAATATGACATAAATATGTTGGGACATTAACACACAGCACCATTTAGTTCCATGGTAAGGTACGAGGCTTGTGTTATAGATACCTGATAGTCGATACACTACACATATATAGCTTTAAATACATGCATAACTGGAGTACAAACATTCGTGCTCATCACACAATGTATGCCCTCAGCGGGACTCAAACTCGCGACCTCTGATACAGCAAGTATAAGCACTACAAACTGAGCCAAACGTGTTGTTTAAAATCATAATCAGACAAAGTCAAAAATTGTAGAGTCGTCGTCGTAGAATTCCTAGTTTATTATATATAAGAATACGAAAAGCTAATATGATTTTAACATTTTTCACTATTTCTACAATAGAAATCTTTAGCTCTCCTTAATCTCATTCAGTATCAAACAATAGAACAACATAATTTGAAGTTACTATGTAAGCTATACAATACACAAGTTACACGTACATTCCCTACCAAAGTTTTAATAGACACTAGCGAGAGCTTGCGACCTCGTCTGTGTGGCGAGTAAAAAGGTCATTGAACCATATTAAAACACCAAAATATTTGCAATATTCTCTCCAAAAATGACGGTAATTTTGATACCATCTGCGATATCTTATTCTCTAGTAAAGTTTTTCACGATATAAGATAAATGAAACTGTTATAAAAATACGAAATTGATTCTATTTGCTCTTTAGAATAACGATATATGTATGTATATTTGTATGCAAGCTGTCACGACACAATTTAAGTCTTTATCAAGCTTTTATAAGCTCCACTTATAACTAGATATGTAATAAAAACTTGGAAGTCAATTAAATTTCACTATGGCAATATTTTAAAATTGTATTTCGATGATAATACAATTATTTAATACAATACGAGGTCCTCTGATATGGAGTTACTATTAAAACCTAGTTTGGGTTGCATTTCGCTCATTGAAATTCACCATAAAGGATCAATATCCCATCTCATACATAACAGTTTATCAAGTCTGTTTTTTGAACTAGTTTTTGTAAAAATATTTATGTGAAAAAGTTGTATTTAAACGTTACATTTACAGTAAATAAACTTTTCATTTATAAGGCGAAAACGAAAACATGAAGGTATTCATAAATATTTATAAAATACCTTTATTGTTAAATCAGTATGTGCCCTTGTAGAACAACAACGTTGTTGTGTTGTTTACTTCAGCTGTTTATTATACATACATGTATATAGGCAGTGGTAGCCCAGTGGTAACGCGCTCGCTTGGGAAACCGAGTGAAGCGAGTTCAAATCCCGGGTCTCACACCTCTGATATTTTCATGTGTGAATCATTTCTAACATGATTACCACTTGCCTTACGGTGAAGGAAAACATCGTGAGGAAACCTGTATATCTGGAAAAACCTAGCAAGTTTTAGAAAGACATGTGAAGTCCGCCAATCCGCGCTTGGCCAGCGTGGTGGACTATGGCCTGATTCCCCTCGTATTGATGGGAGGCCCGTGCCCAGCAGCGGGACGTTAAAAAAGGGCTGAATACAAACAAATCATGGAGTACATCGTGGTCCAATAAAAATAAAAGCTCAAATAGCACAAAATTCAAAAGCTGAGGAGCAATGTAATATATTTTACTTTACCTATTACTTTATTAACATCTACAAATACAAAAATATGGCCAAAGTGCTAAAATGAAATTAATATCGAAAGCTGTAACTCAATTAAGCTCGCATGTCAAACGAATATCGGGTTTTTAAACCCGGTACAAGTTTTAATAAAATTTTACGAGAGTTCGGAACTTTGCCATTATAACAGAGTAGTTCGTGGTCTGAAAAAACGGGACAGGATGGCAAATCTCTTTTTGATAACGGTGTAAGTAGTTTTTAATACTGTATTTTGTTAGCCTTTTCGGAATATAAAGCAAAACTTAGATAAAATCTTTACTAGTATTATGAAGCTGATGAGTTTGTTTGTTTGTTTGGTTGAACGCGCTAATCTCAGAAACTACTAATCCGATTTGAAAAGTTCTTTTTGCATTAGATAGCCCATTAACTGAGGAGGGCTATAGGCTATATATCATCCCGGAAAAATCTACGATTTCCGCGGGATTTGTTTTCGTTTAGGGACGAACCCGAAGCGGAGCGAGGGTGAGTCACTAGTATTAAATATATTTATATAATTTTCACTCAAAATTGCTAACCTAGGCTTACATTCAATACCTAAAGTTAAATCAAGAATATTCCATCCCACAAAGATTCAAATTATAAAGCATAGAAATAGCAAACGCGACGTAATTCGAAATGAGTTCGCGATTAAAATCAGCAGAGTTGCCATTCTTACTTTTATCTAAAAAGTATTATTCATGCAAAGTATAAAATCTGTTTCTAAATTATAAGATTTCAAAATGTCTAGACGAATTTTGATGAAAATATTTGCTTAAACTTAAACATCATTAAGTTATACTTCATTCGGTTTTAATTAAATAAATAAATATAAATATGTTGGGACATTAACATACAGCACCATCTAGTTCCATGGTAAGCTATGAGGCCTGTACTATGGATACCAGATAGTTGGTACACTACACATATATAACTTTAGATACATACATATTATAAATAAATATGTTGTCCGTGGCTTCACTCTTTTAATTATTTCAATATAAACACCCATGACTAGAGTACAAACTTCTTGCTCATCACACAAATGAATGCCCCCAGCGGGACTCGAACCCGCGACCACTAGAGCAGAAAGTAGGGTCACTACAAACTGAGCCAAACGTGACGTCAAAAAAAGTTTATAATTTAAATAATATAAAGTCTTAAAAGGCATGTTTTGTGCCACAAACTAAAACATTTATATAATCTGTTACTAGAAATGTCAATAGACTGAAATGGTAACATTATAATATTACTAGCAACTCACCCTCGCTCCGCTCGGGTTCGTTTCTAGTTACGTTTTAACGTTTAGCCCAGAGATGAGATATTTTTCCACAATAAAAGGTATCCTATATATTGACCCGGATAACCAGCTATCATCATACTAAATTTCATCAAAATCTGTCCAGTGGTTTTCCCGTGATGCGGTAACAGACAGACAGACAGACAGACAGACAGACAGACAGACAGACAGACAGACAGACAGACAAAAATTCTAAAAACTATAGATTTGGCTTCTGTATCGATAATAAAGTCTATTTTTATAAGATTTGCTAAAAAATATTTAATGTACAGATTCGGCTTAGTTACAATTTTATTATATGTATAGATAAAAAAAAAATATTTTTTTCATCTAAATACGATTTTAAAAATGAGTAAATCGTATGACTTTTCATATTCATTCACTGTCAACAGTCACTATAAGTTTTAAGCTCGTGGTAATGAACTAACGCTGGCGTAGACGCCTGATAACGAGTTTTTACGTCTAGAAAATTAAAATTATAAAAAAAAAAATACTAGTAAAATTTTAATGAACGTACATTTATATTAATTGTATATAGCGATGTTGGATTTTAGTTACGAGTAACATTGTAAAGAGAACTCTGTGAAGTAGCACAGTTTGAAAGCTGGGTCTAGCAGAAGCGCGAAGAGTCACGTATTGCTGTAAACTAAGATAAGTGTGGTACAAAATAAAACGAGTTTCCTTTAGAAATACAGATTTCTCATAATAACTTCGGGTTCAGTCATAAGTTTTTAATATATGTTTGTTTTTTACAGTTTTATTATGCAGATCCGTATATATTTTTCGTCCCTACTAAAATAATGTTGACTTCATCATAAAATTCCTCTTTCAGTTTATTTTCATGTAAGTATATTGAATCTCCTTTATATTTTAATAAGGCCCTTTATGTCAACTCTTTTTAAATTCACTGTGACACATATTATAATATAAAGGCACTATAAAAAAAGTTTCAATAAATATAAAAATAAATACGATACGTCTAAGTCAGTTACTGTATACCGTTCTGAAAAATTATATGTAGCAATGTAAAAAGTAGGTATTAAATTAATGATTTTCCACACATTTTAAAATTCTTCCTGGTTTCCAAGCTCTATAAATATGTTTGGACATTAACACACAGGACCATCTAGTTCCATGGTAAGCTACGAGGCTTGTGTTATGGATACCAGACAGTTGATACACTACACATATATAACTTTAAATACGTACGTATTATAAATATAAACACCCATGACTGGAGTACAAACATTCGTGCTCAACACACAAATGAATGTCCCCCAGCGGGATCCGAACCTACGACCACTGGCACAGCGAGTAATGTCACCACAAACTAAGCCAAACGTGTCATCTAATAATATAATATATATTTCGCGTCAGTTCACAGCTCGCGTCAAAGCGCAAAGTGTATTATGTGCTAGCGGACGTGCACCGCGCCGGATGCTGGAGGCCATTAAATGAGCTTAGCGTGCGTTTGTATACAACGACAGTATAATATTTTACGATATATTATATATTTCATTATTTATTAGCTGTTGATATTTCTTAAACTGTAACTCTTACTACGGTTAGGACTTTTGAAATTTTATAGAGCTCACTAAGTTTCTTATATGAGTTTAATATTTATGGAAAATCTATACTAATATTATAAAGCTGAAGAGTTTGTTTGATTGTTTGTTTGTTTGGTTGAACGCGCTAATCTCAGGAACTACTGGATGGAATTGAAAAATTCTTTTTGTGTTGGATAGTCCATTTATCGAGGAAGGCTTTAGGCTATATGTTATCCCGGAAAAATGTACGGTTCCCGTGGGATAGCGTTGTTTTTGTCTAGAGACGAACCCGAAGCGAAGCGAGGGTGAGTCGCTAGTACCTTATAACATTATAAAAGCAATGAATAATCTATATCGTCGTTGCGAAGTTAAGACCTCCTATGTGTCACTTTTGGCAAAATTACTTTTTTAGGCTTACCGATTTTACATTTTAATGCGCTATCGAATGCAAAAACTGTCATGTGAATATGGCGTTTCAATCGTAAGTTATTCACTAAATTCAAAATCTTGAATGTGCTTGCTAATTAAAAGTTGGTTCTTAAAATATCTTATGTGTAAATTTACACATACGAGTTTTTAGCTGCATTTCAAACTCGTGGTGTTTATAGAATTATTAGAACAAAATATCCTATGTGGACCATCACGAGAAAGGCGGGTATTTGTAAAAAATCTTTATGTAGCTTTAGACCAATAATATCACGGGGACGAGTGAGATAGATAAATTGTGTGGTTATTTTCCAATCGATGTCGCTCATTATATTCGTTATTTCATTAGTGCGTTGCAGTTCGTTGCATCAAACGAAAAGCGTTATTTCAAACGAAAGTTTAAAAGATTTTTGAATGTTAAACCATAAAAAATGAGTAAACCGCTCTGTCTAAGTGAGATTGAATCTTTAATTAATCAGCAAAATATATGTGACTCCGAATCAAATACATTTTATGATTTTGAGGAATTTTCAAGAGTGGACTGTTCTAGCGGTTCCCTTATTACGCCAAAAGAGTTGGGCATAATATCTTCTGAATTGAATAATCAAGATGACTTTACGGAAACTTTATCTGATCAAAGCATCAGCTTACTCCGTGGCACTGAAGGCCCGGATATCGCGTCTGAATCAAGGCAAGTGTTATCACCAAAACCTATTTTTGAAAATTTGAGCGACAACAGTGACGATGATCCGGATTGGGTTCCAGGGATTACACGGAAAAAGCGGATTTTTTATCCATTGAGGAGACAGGTCGAGGAACATTTGGACGCCGATAAAAATATTAGGTCGTTGACTGTGCAAGATTTACGAAGAAATAGAAACTTATTTTTAAGAAGACGGAGGATTTTGCCTTCTCTGAATAATGAGAATCGTGATAGTGATGATGCTGACAATGTTAGTGATGTATCACAGTCCGAGAATATTGACGATAATACATCTATCTGTACAAATACCACTTCCATGTACCGTTAAACTGAATAAGAAAGCTCGTGTTGCCGGTAAATCATACCTTGGTTATAAAAAGTTAGCTGACAAATGGACAGCGTGCGTTGAGAAGCCTGCAAGAATTTTAAAACCACGTTGCGTACACACTTGTGTAGTTCCTAAATCAAAAAACTCTTTTCTTTGTGCTCTTGTATCCAACGAAGAACGTGAACAGATTCATAAGCATTTTTGGAAACTCAAGACTTGGCCGGAAAAGATAGCGTTTATTAGAGCAGCAGCGGTGAGAAGATGTATAAGACGACGACGTAAATCTCAACAAAATTCTACAAACAAAAAACAAAGTGGCCATGATATCTTCATCAATAAATTGGATGCCAAGTGCACTAGAGTAAGAGTATGTAAATTATTTTTCCTGAACACACTTTGCATTGGAGAAGACAGTTTTCGTCGCTGGACTAGAGAGGTTGATATTTTCGAGGAAAATTTAATTAATCAAACCGCAGAAAACACTTCACCAAGTTCAAATATTATTGCTAGGCCAGGCAGGCACGTTGAATTGACAAGAACTGTTAAAACATGGCTGGATCTTTTACCAAAAGTACCAAGTCATTACTGTCGTTCTAGCTCTAAAAAAAAATATGTTGAATCGACTTTTCGATCTGAACTCCACATGCATCAAGTTTTTAAGGAGTGGTGTGTTGAAAACCACTACAAAGCTGCCTCTAGAAGGACATTTTCGAAGATACTGACAAAAGAAAATATCGGCATTCATCTTCCGCGCAAGGACCAGTGTGACACGTGCTGCAGTTACAAAACGGGTAATATTTCGAAAAAAGAATACGAAAGCCATATTGCGAAGAAAACTGAAGCCCGTGAAGCCAAAAAGTATGTCATAGAAAGTGCAAACGAAAAGGATGTGGTTATAACAGTCGACGTTCAAAGTGTTTTGCTCGCCCCAAAGCTATTGGCTAGTGCATTGTACTACAAATTAAAATTAAAATGCCATAACTTTACGGTTTATAACGTGCTATCCAAAGATGTGAAAATTTACTTTTGGCACGAAGCAGATGGTAATGTAACTGCTAATGAATTCACATCTTGTTTAATAGACTACTGTCAAAACCTGCCACTTACAATAGAGCGCGTTATCATTATTTCTGATGGATGCGGACACCAAAACCGAAACCGAATTTTGTCTAGTGCCCTAAGCGATTTGGCGCAAAGGAGGCAAATTTGTATTGAACAACTTTATCTAGAAAAAGGGCACACTATGATGGAGGTAGATAGTGTTCACTCCACTATTGAGCAATACATAAAACCGCCAATATTCGCTCCCAGTGATTACATCGCACGGATGAGACAAGCTCGACCTCAAAAGCCCTATGATATCAAATCTGTTCACTATGATTTCTTTCTCAATTTCGAAGAGATGGAATCGAACCTAAAATCCATACGGCCTGGAAAAAAGAAGGGAGATCCTGTCGTGGTGGACATTAGGGGTCTTAAATATTTATCCGATGGATCCATATTTTATAGGTTAAGATATGTCGATGAGTGGTCGGTACTTCCACAGCGTAGAAACAACCAAAGAAATGGTCTTATATCTCCAAGACGACTGTATAAAGCTCCAATAAAAATTACTGAGAGCAAGTATAAACATTTGCAGGAACTCAAAATGGTAATAGATCAGGATTACCATCCATTTTATAACGCGTTACCATTCAATCCGGGCACCTAACGCCTAATTACATAGATAAATTCAAAAAGTAATGGTAGTTTGATTTGTAACTTTTTTATTCTAACTTGTGATTCAATTGTTACATGTCTTAAGAAGTGTATTCAGAGAAATATATTTGTTTTTGCAATAAAATAAATAGTTTTTTAATTCAATAATTGTAGGCATTTTATTTCAAGAGCAATGATGTGATACATAAAGTGCATGCAAATTATCTTATGTGTTAACTGAACTTGTTTTTATTTTTTTTCACTAAGATACTACTTTTCATTTCATGTAATAATATCACAGTAAAAAGCAGGAAAACATGTAGCTGATATTTATAATTTTGGTTGTAGTTGGTTTCACTATATTTTTTTCAGTAGATGGTTTTTGTCGATTATCTCATAAAAATGATTTTTACACATAAGAGGTTTCAAAGTCGCAACGACGATATAGTTTTTATTTTTATATAGTTAAAGGTCGGAGAACGAAAGAAGGCATAGGTTGTTTATATACTAGTAATTAAATATAAATTTTCATGGAATCATATTTTTTATTTTCCCGGAGTATACTACAGATAATTATTTCTTAACTAAAAAGGTAGACCGATTTCAATTAAAAATAACTATTTCATACTTAGAGGTTTTTTTTTTAAATCACGTACATCTCTTTTTTGAAAGTCAGTCAAAAATAATGAATAACGAGTCAAAAATAAAGTAAGAGGATATAGTGAAGTCCTAAGAAAGACGACGGGGCAAGAGCGATTAAAGTGGTTCAGATATAAAAAGCTATTTCTGTTAGCACTCAACTGTGCTTTTTTACAATAAATATCTTAATAATATATATAATTAATAATTAAGACGAATACATAAAAACCTTGCTTAAACATTCCAAAATTAATATAGAAATTAATAATTTCACATAATATTACCTCAGTAACCTAACTAGATAGACGAGGACATATCGCCGTATCGCCGGCAATCCATAGTATTGTGTCAAGCACATAACACTGCACTGTCGATCGATGCACTGCGACTGCGCAGTGGGCAGGTCGCCGCTCCCATGACGTAACACCATTGTTAAAGCGCATACAGTATTAAAATATATGAGTCAAATATGGGATTTATGGTTTTAAAAGGTCAACGGCAAGGCTAAAGATATATAGCCTTGATACTTCGACAAGAAATAACTCTGGCGTTTTGCTCAAACTAAATTGTAACATTATAAATGTATAATAATACAATGTAATCTTACCTAATATTTCTTTGTATTTTTTTTTGTATAGATTTAAATGAATTTTCATTTTTCATTGTATACCGACAAAATAAAATATATTCTTCACTAGTGGCTCGCCTTCGCTTCGCTCGGGTTCACCTCTAGAAGAACAAAAACAAATCTATCCCACGGAAACCGTACATTTTCCGGGGAAAAAGTAGCCCATATGCTATTCCAGACTATAATCTATCTCTGTGCCAAATTTCATCCAGATCTGTTCAGCCATTCTGGCGTGATTGAGTAACAAACATCCAAACACCTATCTAACCTTTCACGTTTATAATATTAATAGTAATATTCCAAACGTTTTTTTTAATCGAATTTTAAGATAATTTACATGAAATATTATCTTCATAGTTACATACCTACATAAGAACAATTTAAGTATAAATAAAACTTTAGAAATTCTTTTCGAATTTACTTACGAAATACTGTGTTAACATAGTGCTAAGAGCTTACGTGTGAAGTTTAATGCGGAAAAGCGCTGAGCTGAATATCTGCAATTTGTATGGATTTAAAAGTACCGTGAATTATCGGAATACCTGCCGACATCAAAGTCTCAATTTATATATACATATTCTACTCGTGTAGCTGTTATAATATAATTTAGTTTATTTAGTTTTATTACGTAGCATTAAATAAAAAAACTAATATATAACAATAAATTATGGTTTTAAAGATTTAAGATATGCGCACACCGACAGCCAAAAAGCGACAGGATGAAGTTAGCTGCGTACCTTTTACAAACAGAAAGTTGTAACATACCGGACGAAATTTTTAGCTATTTTTGTTCTGTTACGCCAAAGAAGTATAACTTCTTACGTTACGAGCACAAATGTTTGTACTCCAGTCATGAGTATATTTATAATATGTATATATTTAAAGTTATATATGTGTAGTGTATCAACTATCTGGTATCCATAACACAAGCCTCGTAGCTTACCATGGAACTAGATGGTGCTGTGTGTTAATGTCCCAACATATTTATTTACTTTTTATTAACTGTTAGGTACGTAGGTATTAAATAGTCGCAGAGAGCGAACCAAGGGTAAGTAGCTAGTTAGATTATAGTAAAAAAATGTACGAAGACTCAAAATGAAATGATGACATTGTTGAAATTACCTAACACGCCATATGTATAGCGGTACAACGCCTGCAAGCGGAATGCTATCAGATTCACGCCTGACAGCATCAATGAATCATTTAGCGATATTATATGTGTAACAGTACGCCATGTGTTATAATGTAGTGTAACAGTCTGTTACGTTGTTTATTATGCATTAATGTAGCTCGAATTGTTTAGATCGTTGAACTGAATAATTAGTATGGGAGTGTAATGAAAGTCTTAGTTAATGAATAAATAAATAAATATGTTTGGACATTAACACACAGCACCATCTAGTTCCATGGTAAGCTACGAGGCCTGTGTTATGGATACCAGATAATTTATGCACTACACGTACACATATATAACTTGAAATACTTACATATCTATACAAATAAATAAAATTGGAGTGTCTGTTTGTAATATCAAAATAACCTCTTTTTACTAAATGCATATAGATGTATACACGGTACATATATCAAAACAAGATTTTTTCACAATTTTTGTCTGTCTGTCTGTCTGTTTTTTCCGGCTAATCTCTGAAACGGCTGGACCGATTTTGACGAGCCTTTCACTGGCAGATAGCTGATATAATAAGTAGTAACTTAGGCTACTTTTATTTTAGAAAAAAAAATAAGGTTCCACGAAAAAAAATTAAAACCAAAAAAAATAAAAAAAGTTTGTTTTGGGATGCAACCTAGGGACGAACCCGCGCGAAGCGAGGGTGAGTCGCTAGTTATAAATATAAACAAACTATGACTGGAGTACATTCGTGCTCATCACAACAAACTGAGCCAAACGTGTCGTCGTGAGATAAATATTTACTTTTCTATGCGGGATAGATGGAGAGAATATTGTGACACTGTTTTCATTTTTGTAAATTTTTTCTACTATTCAAACAAAATTATCAACATTGAAACCGAATTTTAATAAGAAACTTCTTCTGTAAATGAAGAAGAAATGATATACTTCTTTCTTTCATTTAACTGATTTTAATATAACTAATCTCCACAAAAATAAGTTTGTTGGATTGAGTAGGATTTCACTCACTAAAGAACCATCGTCATTATTTACATACAGTTTATGTTACAGATATTGAATACTTATGGATATGTATGTATTCAGCCCTATTTAACGTCCCACTGCTGGGCACGGGCCTCCCTTCAATACGAGGGGGATCAGGCCATAGTCCACCACCCTGGCCAAGTGCGGGTTGGCGGACTTCACATGTCTTTCGAAAACTTGCTAGGTTCTCTCAGACATGCAGGTTTCCTCACGATGTTTTCCTTCACCGTAAGGCAAGTGGTAATCATGTTAGAAATGATTCGCGCATGATACAATATCAGAGGTGTGAGACCCGGGATTTGAACCCGCTTCACTCGGTTTCCCAAGCGAGCGCGTTACCACTGGGCTACCACTGCCTGCCACGTATGGATAGTCTGTTACAAAAAATCTATTTAGAGGATGAGCAACACATGGCGTGTCAATAGTTGCCCATAAAACTTAAATGCATTATAGGAGATTGTTCTATATATGTAAATATGTATTAGAAAAACGCTAATGAAATTGATAAGGCATGTATAATAAGTGCAACGGATTGCTATCAAATTCACGCTTGAGGAGCTTAATGAATCATCAAACGATGGTATGTAACGGTAATGCATGTACCATGATAATCTCGATGGAGATAAACGTAATAATGTTGAGATGGGAAAGGATCTTTTGTTTTATACATACTGAGACAATTAGGTAAAGTGATCAGTGTCGCTGGAGGACATGAGTTCGAATCTCATTTGGGGTAAATATTATGTATTTTTAAAGAGTTTACTCGTATGAAGAAATTAGTGTTTTGTTTTTAAGGAACGTTATCTAATATGGGTTCTAGAGTGTTGCTTTTACATATATAAAAAAAATTGAATAAACCCACTTATTAAACCCCTACTGGTATATTTTATGCAGAGAATTTTTATAATACTGTTTTAGGTTTAAACGTACTGGTGGTAGACAGGGGCTTTTTAGGCTGCAATAGTTAGTTGAATTTTAACTACATTATTTTACTAATGACCCGACTTTGCTCAGTTCAAACGAGTCTTTAGGTCACAACTTAGGTATTGCATAAGACCCATTTGATGTGTCAGGATTTAAAGTAAAGTGTGTCTCTGAGTCATTTTTCATAAAGACGATTACTCTTTTTGAAATCTCAAAAGAAAAAAACTTTGAAAACCCATTCTACTTATTTTGACGACACGTTTGGCTCAGTATAGTATAGTGACCCTACTTGCTGTGCCAGCGGTCGCGAGTTCCGAGTCCCGCTGGGGACATCATTTGTATGATGAGCACAAATGTTTGTACTCCAGTCATGGGTGTTTATATTTATAATATGTATGTATTTAAAGTTATACATGTATAGTGTCTCAACTATCTAGTATCCATAACACAGGCCTCGTAGTTTACCATGGAACTAGATGGTGCTGTGTGTTAATGTCTCAACATATTTATCTATTTATTACTTAAAATAGAATTATACCTCAATCCATAAGAAAAATAGGACGAATTAACAAAACATATAATATTAGTAGGGATTAAAGCTAAAAGGGCAATGGAGTGAAAAGTTCAAAATTACCCTTTGTTAAAGAAGAGCATTTTACTTAAGAGAGAAATAACGTTGTGATAAATATAATTTAATGTACCAGCTTATCTTAAATACATTCGAATGGGCAAGTTTCCACTTCTTGGATGTAACTGAATGCTATCAGATGCACGTCTGAGGACAGCTGTGACTCACAAAACGACGATAGCTTAGTCGATAGTTATTCATACTTACATTATAACATACTAGCGAATCACCCTGGTTTCGCTCGGGTTCGTCTCTAGGTTCATTCCGCATACAAACTTCCACCCCTATTTACACCCCCGTTAAGGGATGATTTCCGGGATAAAAAGTATCCTATGTCCTTCCCAGGGTCTCAAACTATCTTCTTACCAAGTTTCATCTAAATCGGTTCAGTAGATCCAGAGATTACCCCCTACAACATCACAACATCACAAACTCACTACCTCTTTATAATATTAGTATAAATTGGTACTAATATTATGAACAGTGTTGTTTGTATGTTCGTCAGTAAAATTGAACAGTATTTATTAAATTTAGTATGAAGATAATTAAGGTTTTACCACGGATTTATTTCTGGTACCTTTATAAAATGATTAAAAACTCACACTGGTTTTTTTTCTTAAAAATTATATGGAACCTTAGAACATAGTCATTGAAACAAAAATAAATTCAGAATCAGCGAAGACAACATACTCTAACTCTAACATCTCTCTTTTCGAAATCCGTCAAAAAGTTAAAGGTTTACGTTGTATAAAGAATAGAAATAAAATATAATTTTTATTACTCATACGGAAATAATTTGGACGATGTTTATGTAAATTACTATGATTAATTCTCTACACTTTGGTAAACACATATGTAAATTAAAATCCCTACTATGTTAGGACTAAGTACTGCATAAATTTTCGTGTTACTCGTAGATATGACACGGCTACCATCACATTTTTTATAATTTTTTTATTGAACCCGGATGATGATTATTGTAATAGCGTACTTACATACATACATTAACTAATATTTATTTATATATATATATATATATATATATATATATATATATATATATATATATACATATATATATACATATATATATATATATATATATATATATATATATACAATGTCTTAAATGTCTAAATAAATAAAATATTACTAGTGGATTTGGATATATGTATACATATACATATACATATTATTTCAAAGGGAAAGTTAGTATCTATACATTATAATAAAATTCTGAATCGAATCTGTACAATAAATATTTTTTGAAAAATCTTATTGAAATAGTTATTATTATCGATACAAATCTCTATTTTTTAGAATTTTTGTTTGTCTGTCTGGGAACGCATAAGGAGAAAACCATTGGACAGATTTTGATTAAATTTAACGCGATTTACGCGAATATTTAAGATTTTAAATATAATCAATAACTATCTTTTTACATTTATTCGCGGATTTATTTTGATTTTTGGTTCCCGACGTTTTATTTAAAATACTATTGATTATTAATATGAGCGACCATTAGAGGTCATTCGACAATGATACATAAACGGTAGTAATAGGAATGACAACATATTATATATGGATATTCACATAGCTTATTTCGTAAGCACAAGCTTTAAAAGTTTCTTACTCATTCATGGGAACCATACAACCCTGAACTTAACATTTTAAGTTATTCAAGCAAACGGAATTCAAAGAACGAGGGTCTAAACATTCGTGCGTCACATTCTACATGTTCTTACATTTCTTTTAGGTCACATGAATCACATGCGGTCATGAGTTCAGTTCATACTATTTTGAATTAATATAATACAAGTTCGCGATAATTAAAGCTCGATCTAAATGCAGCTTTTCATGGTTTAAGTTGAAAAAAAAATTAAGTTGTGTACATAAAATGTTTGCCTACGTCTTTGCTCGCGTGGTAGATTCAAAATAAAAATTAATTCGGCAGTAAAATTATTGATTTTTGACACTCAAAAATGTTGATTCCATATAAGGAGAGCTTAATTTTCAAAACATTCATAAGATAAATGTGATTATTTCGTTTTTACCTTCTAGCCATACAATTTACTTAATAGATACATGTACATTCATATACATATATCGCAATAAGCATTTTACTTATTTGATTTTATTACCATTTTTGATTATACCTAGAGAAAAAGAAAAAATAAAATTTTAAAAACGTTTTCATGCATAAAGATTAGAGAAGTGATAAACGGCTTTAAATTGACAACGCGTTTAAACGTTGTGCTTATTTTTTTAAACGTTTTTAAAAAACGCTTTTCGTTGAAACGCTTTTTTGCTAATCGTTGAACACTTTTAAGTAAAAGTCATCTGTCATAACGACAAGCGTTGAAAAAAGCGTTGAAAAAAGCGTTTAACAGTTGCCTGATCGTTGTGTTGTAAAACACTAACAAAATTAATACGTTTTCAATTCGCCAAAAATATTACGTAAACAAGTAGAATGTAATTTAGCCGCTTAATATGAAACGAATTCATTTAATATTGAGTCTTATATGAATAGAAATATGATTGTTAATCTAATATAATTTTTAATTTTTATATTAAATCTTATGTACTTTGAAATAAGGTCCAATAATTAAATTTTATTTTGAGTTGTATTAGCATTCTCATTAGGTTACTTTTCATGTTGTGTTTAGTTTCTTGAAACGTAGCCGTCAACGTTTAAACGAAATCTGCTTGAATGTATAAGCGCGCTGTAGCGCTTTTTTAAAAAAGCATGCTATTTTAAGCGCTTATCGTTTAAACGCCCACGTCTAATAAAGATCCTTGAGTGTACACGTGTAATGTATATATTGAAGTTTCATTTCAAATGTGTTGCATAAATGGTTTATATATTATTATTATATATTAATATTTGTAACTAGCGACTCACCCTCGCTTCGCTTCGGGTTCGTCCCTAGACAAAAACAAAAGTATCCCTCGGGAACCGTACATTTTTCTGGGATGATATATAGCCTATAGCCTTCCTCAGTTAACGGGCTATCTAATGCAAAAAGAATTTTTCAAATCGGATTAGTAGTTTCTGAGATTAGCGCGTTCAACCAAACAAACAAACTTTTTAGCTTTATAATATTAGTATAAATAATACTATTTTGTTACACAAAAACGTTTATATTATCTTTTATTAAAAAAAGACAAATAATTCACAAGAGAAGGAGTAGAAGTTGCTCTAATCATTAATTACTCAACCCTTTAATCCCCCTTAGTGAGAATTCACTTCAAAACGATAAACGACTCGCTTCGCTTCGATTCGCTTCGTAAAGAAATACCTGTTATACACACACACATACAAACCTTCATATTTATATAATTATTTCGATAGTATGATAAATCACAATTGGCAAACTATGATACCTATTTCTAAGTTAAAGCTAGATTTCTTTGAAGGTAAGGTTAAGGTCAAATTCAGATGAAATATCTAACTTTTTTGGAAAATTAAGAAAACTGGTATACAAAATCGTTGCCAAACTACTTGGAACGATTTCTAGGTCGTAGGTGATATTCAGATTAGTTAGTAGTTAACGTGTTATTTTATTTAAAAGTACATACATACTTAGTGAATAATCTATGAATATAGTAAAATTGTAATTAAGTTGAATCTACAGTTTTTAGAATTTTTGTCTGTCGGTCTGTATGTCTGTTACCGCATCACGGAAAAACCACTAGAAGGATTTTGATGAAATTTGGCATGATGGTAGCTGGTTATCCAGGTCAACATATAGGATACTTTTTATTGCGGGAAAATATCTTATCTCTGAGAAATCTATACTAAACGGTAATACGTAAGTAGGGTCGAACCCGAGCGGAGCGAGGGTGAGTCGCTAGTTTGTTATAAAATAAGAATTAATAACATCATAAAATAACTTAATTTATGCAAATTTAATGTTTAATTTATACAGACGTACAAAAAAATAAAGGTAGCTACTTTGGCATTCCACAAAAAACACCACTTCATTCACCGTCAGTCCAAAGATTCATTCAAAAGGGAGATAGCATAATATTAACTTATTTTTTTCTTTATTATAATAAAATTCGTTAGCTATTTTTATTTATTAACAAATTGCTTATCCCAGTCATGAATATTCTATAAATATTTGTACTACTATACTGTTTTTAACCGACTTCCAAAAAGGAGGAGGTTCTCAATTCGTCGGAATCTTTTTTTTTTTTTTTTTTTTTATTTTTTTTATGTATGTTCACGGATTTCTCGAAGACGGCTGAACCGATTTGGAAAATTTTTTTTTTGTTTCAAAGAGTATTCTTCCCCGGTGGTCCCATATAAATTTTATCGAAATCGGTCAAGCGGTTTTTAAATAAATGGCTTAATCGAATATTATGTTTTTATTAAAAATCTTTCTTCTTACAAATTACTTGCTTATTACGTCTACACTAAAAATGGAAAAATAAAAACTTTTTAAAAAAAAATAAAAACCGACTTCCTGGCACTGAAAAGTAAAAAATAACTAAACAGAGGTTTTCATTTAAAATAGATACCTAATCAGATATTTTCGAAGTCGGTGCCAGCCAATACAAATCAAAGCACACCGACTTCGAAAATATCTGATTAGGTATCTATTTTAAATGAAAACCTCTGTTTAGTTATTTTTTACTTTTCAGTGCCAGGAAGTCGGTTTTTATTTTTTTTTAAAAAGTTTTTTAAATTGCATTATCGTTAGGCTTCATGTTTAGTTCTATGACACTCCATCTAGATTAAACCTTAGTATTATTCCTTACTAGCTACTCACCCTCGCTTCGCTCCGATTCACCCTTACTCCCAAGTAAAAAACAAAACAAATCTATCCCACGGGAACTGTACATTTTTCCGGGATAAAAAGTAGCCTATATGTTATTCTACACTATAATCTATCTCTGTGCCTTTCATCCAGATCCGTTCAACCGTTCTAGCGTGATTGAGTAACAAACATCCATCCATTCAAACTTTGGCATTTATATAGAGATATTATATTAAATTATCTGATTAACATATTTAAAGTGCAAATTATGGTTAAAATAAGTAAGATTTTATTGTAAGTTTAAAAAAAAGGTTAAGGTCGAATTCAGATGAAATTTCAATAATACTTTGAAAAGTTAAGCATTGTAATACAAATCGTTGCCAAACTACTTGGAACGTTTTCTAGGTCATGAGTCATATTTATGTTATTTTATTTATTTATAAGTAAACTAAATTATTAAAAAAATCATAGCAAAAAGAAGAAACAGAAAACATTACAATTAATCATATGCAAGTTTAATGTTTAAAACATATGTGTAAAAAGCTATTACGCTATTTTGACAGGCCACAAAAAAACAAAGTCTTCATTTGGTTTCGTTGAATATTTATCTATACAGATAAATAAAATTGGAGTGTCTGTTTGTAATATTAAAATAACCGCTTTTTACTAAATGCATATGGATGTATACACGGTACATATACCAAAACAACATTTTTTACAATTTTTGTCTGTCTGTCTGTATGTTCCGGCTAATCTCCGAAACGGCTGGACCGATTTTGACAGGACTTTCACTGGCAGATGGCTGATGTTATAAGGAGTAACTTAGGCTACTTTTATTCTAGAAAAAGAATTAGGGTTCCGCGAAAAAAATTAAAACCCATAAAATTGTGAACAAAATCCACGTATGGCGTACGCACCCGAGCAAAGCGAGGGTAAATCGCTATATAATTTAAATTAATATCTTAGGAGTAGCAAGCTACTATTTATGTATAAACATGCTAACCGTGAAAACGTACCTAGGGACGAACGCGAGCGAAGCGAGCGTGAGTCGCTAGTTTAGTAATATAATTGTTGCAAACTGAAATAGTATTACGTACTATCTATTAAAATTGTTGAAGTAAATTTGATTATTTTATTACACTAGATGATTTAGTAAACAAAAATTCTCACAATTTAAATGAATAATTTTATACTATATCACAAAGAGGTATAAAAAACGAATTTATCTTAAGTTTCAAAAATATGCTATAAAAATTATTATATGTAGGTATATTAAAAAAAATAGATACACTACAATATTTCCGTATAGAATAGAAGCAAAATAATAACTTTATAAAGAATCAAAATAAAGTAAATTACAGTAAAAATCTCATTTTATTCACAAATGTGTAACAATTATTATTTTAAGAAACTTGTTAAAAACATGGTATGAAAAATACAATAAAACATACATATCTATACTAATATTATAAAGAGGAAAGGTTTTTTGTTTGTTTGTACCAAATAAGCTCCGAAATTAATGTACTGATTTACATGAAATTTAGTAAGAAAATAGTTTGAGACCCTGAGAAGGACATAGGATAGTTTTTATCCCGGAAATCATCCCTTAAGGCGGTGAAAATGGGGATGAAAGTTTGTATGGGTAATCAAACTAGGGACAAACCCGAGCGAACCGAGGGTGAGTCGCAAATCAAATAAAAAAATATCTATACAATTCATTTCCATATAAATAAGTAACAAGGATAATAACAATAAAAAAATAACTTCATAGAGAGTAAAAATATAGTAAATTCCAGAATAAAAAACGCTTTATTCAGAACGTTACAAAGCAACTTGCATCACTATCAGTCCAGGGAATTACGAGTATATATCCTGGCTTGGAACTCTTCCAGGTGGTTTGAAATTCAAAGTACGGTTTGCAATACAAGGTACTTTGTAAGAAATCAGACTTTCTATTCATATCACAGGACTACACGGTCTATGATATAAAAATGCTATGCTATTATTGAAATTTTCGAATATCTTCGTACATATAGTCTGTTTATTTCTAAGAATTTAATACCTTTTCTTTTATATCAACTTTAGCTTCATTTTTTACTAGCGACTCGCCCTTGCTTTACTTGGATTCGTTTCTAGGTACGTTTTACCGGTTAGTATAGAGTAGACTATGTATTAGTACGTAGGTATGATGAGTTTTATATCCCTAACAAAATTATTGATTCCCCATACAAACTTTCATCACCTATTTCACTCCCTTAAGGGATGATTTCCGGGATAAAAACTATCCTATATCCTTCCCAGGTCTCAAACTATCTTCATACCAAATTTCATCTAAATCGGTTCAGCGGATTTTTAGTTTATCCATTACAAACAAACATACAAAAAAATATTGTTTCTCTTTATAATATATTATTATAAATGCGAAAAATGTGTCAATTTGTTTATCATTCTTTGACGTAGCAATGGATCAACGGATCGATATGATTGTAATTGAAGTTAATAGGATGGAATGTGGAATAGGGTAATTGTTATTCCTACACATCAGATGGAATATTAAGAAGAAAAAATATGTCACAATTAGAATCTAAATGATGTGAGTAGATTTGTATTTACTTAAATATTTAAATTCGAATACCATACACACTAGAAACATTAAGAAATAAATTATACTTAGCTGGCAGTTAGTCTTGCGAGTTATATTATTAGAACGATTAGAAACGATCAGTTAAGAACAAAGAAAGATAAAAAACAAAACCTCGAGGTAACAACTACGTTAGAAGTGTGCAATTGTAAAAAACCTGTCCGGCTTTTTGCGAGGTGAAGTCATTAATTTCATTATTTTTGGCCATTACTTATAGATTTGCTCTTTATTTTTCTATTTGGAGTATCAAAATAATAACAATTTTGTTTTATTTTTTTCTTATACGCTTTTTTGGGCCAAACGTGATATATGTACAAAAAGCATACATACGAATTGAGTACCTCCTCTTTGATGAAGTCGGTAAAAATAATAATGTATCGTCTGCATTTGTCAAACCAAGTATTTCCAGATGATTCACCTGAAGGTTGTAGTACTCTTGACATTTAACTTTAGTATGACACAGTGTTTGTTTCTATTAATGTATGATTAATAGACACATGGACAACGTAAAGTCTTAAATGTTTTTATTATTTATAACTAACCCCGTACCCTTGCCTCGCTCGCTGCGTACGTTTTAATTTTTTTGAGCGGAACCCTAATTCTTTTTAAAATAAAAGTAGCCCAAGTTACACCTTATAACATCAGCTATCTGCCAGTAAAAGAGCCGTTAAAATTAGTCTAGCCGTTTAAGAGATAAGCCTGAATAAACAGAAAGACAGAGAATTTTTTTTTGAATTGTAATCTTTTTGTACTGTGTATACTTTCATATGTGTTTATTTAAAAAGCTGTTATTTCGACATTACAAACAGACACTTCAATTTTATTTATCTGTATAGATGAATAGATAATATGCAAAAGAAAAAAATATTCTGTAATATTTGAGACTCGTCAAAAAGAAGGTTTTGCTAATAGTTGTTGAACTCTGCTTTGTATCATCTAACTAAATCATTAGATTAGCTCTATACTACCAAATTCTGATATAATAACTACCGGTACGTTTTACCACAGATCATATAATACTATACTAGGTTTTACATAGATATTTGCCAGCATTAGCCATATAAATTTCTTTTTTTTTTCAATTTTTCTGATGTTTTAATACTTATTATCCTATTCCGGACTAAGAGAAATCCAAAATATCAAATATGATAAAAATTGGTCCAGCCGTTCTAGAGTTATAAACGGTGTAAACTAACACGACTTTGTTTTATACTCGTATATATAGATTTTACGACTTCAAACAACAAATTTTCAAATTGATATGATACTAGCGACTCACCCTCGCTTCGGGTTCGGGTTCGGATGATATATAGCCTATAGCCTTCCTCAGTTAACGGGCTATCAAATGCTAAAAGAATTTTTTAAATCGGATAAGTAGTTCCTGAGATTAGCGCGTTCAACCAAACAAACAAACAAACAAACTCTTCAGCTTTATAATATTAGTATAGATTAGAAGTAATTCTACATCAGCTTCCAACATTAAATTAATTAGTTACAAGTGTAACTAATAAAAACGTGTTTAAATTACAGGTTTTGAAACCAACAATGTAATAACACTAAATATTCTCCCGTTTAATGATCAATCAATTATACTTACATATTTCTTAGAATGTACATTTACAACTTTTTAATTATAATTTGTCGATCAATTGCTTTAAAATTAAAATTGCAATGATATTTAAGAATGCTGTCTGTCAAGTTTTTACTAATGACATGTTATAAAACATTCTGCATGCACTTTTATATTGGATTTAGACTCTCGCGCGAGTAGCGAGACGAGTCGCGAGGTGATCTATGCGACGAGCGTGTAAACGGTGCGGTTGTAACTCGCCTCGCGCCTCGTCTCGTCACTCGCAGCGCTCGCGTCGAGTCTAAGGCTACGTCCGCACAGACAGGCGGCTTGCTTAGCGCCTAGAGCCTAGCGAGTCACCCAGCTAGTAGCTTCGTGAAACGAACGTTTTAAAATGTTCGCGACCGGCCGCACTGCGCTCTTGGCGCTTCTTGCTAAGCGACTAGCTAGGTTTAATAAAAAGAAATGAGAATAAAAGTTTAATAAGTATTATAATTATATTTAATTATAATACTTATTAAACTTTTTCAATATTTTTAATATGTTTAGAATTAAAATCAACAAATATTGTAAGGTACTCTGGTGCCATTTTTGAATTTTCAAAATCATTTTTGTAAATTTGTGGGTAGGCACTGTCTGTAACAAGTATATAACGCTTTTGAGATGTCTAATACCTTAGTCTCTCCCGTGACCATGATTGCTGTAAAGCATTCGAAACGTCGGGAACCAAAAATCAAAATAAATCCGCGAAATAATCCGAAAAGATAGTTTTATTTAAAATGTCAAATATTCGCGTAAATCTAAGAAAGTATTATTATTACCACTTACGCCTTACGTTGAAGGAAAACATCGTGAGGAAACCTGCATGTCTTAGAGAACCTAGCAAGTTTTCGAAAAATATGTGAAGTCCGCTAACCCGCACTTAGCCAGCGTGGTGGACTAAAGCCCGATCCTCTCGTATTGAAGGGAGGCCCGTGTTCAACAGTGGGACGTTAAAAGAAGGGCTGAATACAACAACATACAACAAAAATGTACTAATACGAAAAATTCTTAAGTACATGAATGGAACCATATTTATCAATGGTAATGTACTAAAAAAAATCTTGTTGATTATAAAACAAGTCAATTTAAATATATCTTAAATGTCTAACATCTTTCGCAAACGTATTATCTATCTATACATGTAATAAAAATGTAACTAAGCCTAATCTGTACATTAAATATTTTTTGGAAAATCTTATTGAAATATTCGTTATTAGCGATATAGAGGCAGAATCTATAGTTTTTAGAATTTTTGTCTGCCTGTCTATTTGTGACCGCATCACAAGAAAACCACTAGACAGGTTTTGAAGAAATTTAGTACCTATGATGATAGCTAGTTTAGGTTATCCGGGTCAACATATTTTACAACACTTTTTACAGCGGAAAAAATATCTCATCTCTAAGAAATCTATACTAAACGTTAATTATAAATTTCTTTACAGTAATTTGTATAGGTATATTTAACCATTAAAATAAAAATGGCGAACAAGAAGGCTTATCCCCTAAGCATGGGGGTTGAAAAAGATTGAAAAATAAAAGATAAAAAGGGTAAAATGAAAAGTTTTCAAAAGACTTACCTCCTATTGTCTAGGTAATTGTAGTCTAGAGGCATGCTCTTGTCGTCATGCATGTCGTATAGATCGCTGTATATCGCGGACTCGAGGCGCGCCGGGTCCAAGTGGTAGTTTGGGTTCTCGTATGAGAGCAGACCATTCTCTGTTGACAAAAATGTTATTTTTAATAAGAAATCATTACAAAAATATTCAATTTTACACTAGTTTAAATTTTTTCATTGTTAATTTAGTTATTTTAGAACGTATTAATAAATACTTTTTATTATGTATTTATTAAAAATTATTACACCCTTATAGATGGAAAGATTTTCTGAAATTTATATACAGTATTGTTATATGTATTTATATACAATACTTACAAAAACACAACTAAATTAAGTACCTCCTATTTTCGAAGTCGGTGAAAAACTAGCTACCTGCTCTAGTTCACTTCACCTTTCTTTCAGCCACTATTAGAATTATCAAACACTAGCGACTCACCCTCACTTCGCTCGGGTTCGTCCTTAGGTGGATTCCCCATATGTATATAATATGTACTAATATACAGGGTGGATTTTTGAGACGGGACAGTAAGGGCAGGTACCTTAAATACTATAGTTACAGGAAAACACTCCTAGGAGACCATCCATAACTTTTTGAGATATTCTGAACTGCATTCACAGATTTTGGAAAAAATGTACAGTCAGCGAGAAAAATGCTAAAATTCGAAAAAAATTTTTTTCATGTCAATCGATCCTATTTCATGTAAGGATTAAAAGACTCTATGGGACCATTTAAGGTTTGAGTACTAGATATAACAGAAATCGCCAAAATCCTTCTCCATAGACTCTTTGAGAAAATCATAATTGCATTGACAAATAAAAATAAAATAAAATTATATCAACTAAACGTGTTTTTTTGAAACACGATATCCATTTTAAGCAATTTATTTTGTAGATCACCTAAATGTTACATATTTACGTTTGTATTAAGAGTCTTTTGATTACATTAAAAAATAGGACCGTTTGGCAACAAAGAATATTTCGAGTTGTTTAAACGTTTTTCCATACAAAATGTATGGGAAAAGATTTTGGCGATTTCTGTCATTTCTAGTACTCAAACCTTAAATGGCCCAATAGAGTCTTTTGATCCTTACATGAAATAGGATCGATTGACATAAAAAAATTTTTTTTCGTATTTTAGCATTTTTCTCGCTGACTGTACATTTTTTCCAAAATCTGTGAATGCAGTTCAGAATATCTCAAAAAGTTATGGATGGTCTCCTAGGAGCGTTTTCCTGTAACTATAGTATTTAAGGTACCTGCCCTTACTGTCCCGTCTCAAAAATTCACCCTGTATAGTCTATTCCATTATAACCGTTAATATTTTATGTCGTCAATGTATGTACATATTACATATCTACACATTTTATTATGTCATTCAATATAATGAGTAGATTATCTGATATATAAATATCTCGCGTCACGGTGTTTGCGGTCGCTCTCCACCGAAACGGCTCGACCGATTTTAATGATTTTTTTAGTATATTTGGTAGGTATGAGTAATAGGAATAGGTCGTAAAGTATTTTTTACCCTCCGACCCCCACCCCCCATTTTTTAAGCGCAATTTTAGTATATTTATATGAACAATATTATATAAATAAAGTCAAAGAGTGTTTTGTACATTGAACGCGGGCGTAGCCGCGGGTTCTGCTATTATACCATATAAAGTTTTGTTATAGTCGCATGGATTACGAAGAAAAAGTAATATTAAAGTTGTATTGATTGCTTATTTCAAAAACCCATATAATGTCCATTACGATGAAGAATTATTAAATACGTAGTTTTTTATTTCATTGCATGTATGACATTAAATAAAATCTTGTACCTACTATAAAAGGTAATTTGTTAGTAATCATTTTTTTATTTAAAAATTTAACCCGTTGAGAACCGCGGGCACGCGGCGTGTCAGTTAACAATATTTTTTTTTAAATTATCCATAATTTCTCAGAAATTATCCAGGAGGTGTTAAGTCCAACAAACCCTTACATTGATATGGGAATCAAACTCGTGAATTTCAGGACAAATCCTATATATGTGTATGTGATATTTTGTATATGTGTGTGTTTGTTTGTTACTCCTTAACTCTTAAATTGACAATTTGCATAACTTTTTTAACACAGACTATCATATATAGGCTACTTTTAGGCATATAGGCACTCGATTAAACCCTGGATATGTGCTGTAGTTCATCAATAAAACATAAATATGTTGAATAATATAATTTTCGTTTGAAAAAACTAAAAGTAAATAATTAATTTAGTTATTTAGTCGAGACATGCACTTGGGCGGTTTCATGTAATGTGACGCCGAAGCCGTATAGTTGTCGTTATACAACTTTGTGTACCGACAATAAGCCTATAATGTAAAAAAAAACTACCTATTAGTTACAGTCTACAGACAAATAAATAGGCTTTTATTTCCTTACCTAGAATGTATGTAATGAATTGTACTTATACATTGATATATACTAGTTATTGCCTGTGGTTTTACATCTGTTTGCTTTATTAACGTTGACGACACGTTTGGCTCAGTTTGTAGTGACTGCTGTGTCAGCGGTCGCGGGTTCGAGTCCCGCTGGGGGTATTCATTTGTGTGATAAGCATGAATGTTTGTACTCCAGTCATGGGTGTTTATATTTATATAATATGTATGTAATTGAAGTTATATATGTGTAGTGTATCAACTATCCGGTATCCATAACACAAGCCTTGTAGCTTACTATGGAACTAGATGGTGTGTACTTTAATGTCCCCCCTTTAATATAATAATTAAAAACTATAGATAAAATAAGATTAAGTGAAATTCAAATAGAAATATCGGTTCAAGCGGCGTTACAATTATATTTGCATTTTTAATTAATTAAATAAAAAAAAAGTTTGAATTCCGCTTAGCAATTGGCTATGAAATAAATAGTACCATAAAAAAACAACCAAGTCAAAAATTTAAAAATGCAAGATAACATATATCTACATATATAAAAACCAAAAACAAATGCTATTTTGGCAACATATTAAAATTAACCACTAAAATCGTCAGCGTGTCGCATAAAATTCTTGTTCTCAACAACCCTTATCAACCCTAAGTTCCAACTTACCCTTATACGAGGGCAATATTATCGTTAGGGTTGCGCCATAACCGTTACGGTCCACGTAATGGTCAGGTTACTACCAATCGTTTTACATACAAATAACAACAAAAGGTACACGTGTATTGGAAAACGTTTTTCCTTTTACAAAAGAGAATAATTGTCATAAAAACACTGTAACAGAAGCTTTGCTCAAACGATTTTCATTAGAAACTATATACCATTGTAATATATTACATACTAGTTTTCTCGTGATGCGGTCACAGACAGACAGTTTCGGATATTTTCGCGGATTTATTTAGATTTTTGGTTCCCGACGTTGTGATTTTGTTACAGCAATCATGGCCACGGGAGAGACTAAGGTTTTAGACGTCTTAAAGATCTATATAGTTGTTAGATACAGCATCTACCCACAAAATTATACAATGATTTTTAAAACTACTTACTGCCTAGTTCATTAAATTTAATAATAGAGGTTACTCTATATCTGAAAAGTGGTATCTTTTCAGATTTTTTGATCTATATTAATTTTTATATTTTGTAAGTCATTATTGCATAAAATATCATTGTTTTTCTAAGTGTTAGTATTAAAAACGTCTCTTCGTAACGGTGTTTAATACTGCCCTTTACCATGAGGCGTTCGTGTTAGAGGTGATTAAAAACCTAGCTATTCTGAACATTGCGATGTGGAGCGCGAAGAATAACACGAACTTTGAACTTGGGAACAGTTGTGCTGTATAAAGGTATATTTTACAATATTTTCAGTATTTGGATAAAAATACACTTTACTTATAGCGCAAATCGACCAAATACATTACATCCATACTTCATATTATAAAAGTGACAGTGTCTGTTTGTTTGTTCTTCTTTCACGTCGAAATAGAGTGACGGATTGACATAGAGAGAGATAGTTGGAGAGCTGGAGAGTGACATAGACTACTTTTTAACGCGAGAAATTATCTAATTCCCACGGGAAAACACGTTATAATACAACCCACAACAGTTCATCGTACCTACATATATATACTCATACTATCTATTCCATACTAATACTGTTAAAATATACCTAGAGTCACCTCCCCGGGTGAAGTGAGGGTGAATCTTTAGAATTCCATATAAAAATAACTGGTATAATGATTTAATAAAACATATTCTACATATATATATATATATATATATATATATATATATATATATATATATATATATAATGATAAAAAATGACTCTAATTTCTCATAAATGCATATTATATCTTTCAGTGAAACATATTATCATATGAAAGAAGAAATACGATGACACATGATTTAAGCAAACGTAATATTTTTATAGCTTTATAACTTACTAGCGACTCACCCTCGCTTCACTTCGGGTTTGTCCCTAAACAAAAACAAATCTATCCCACGGGAACCGTACATTTTTCCGGGATGATATATAGCCTATAGCCTTCCTCATTTAACGAGCTATCTAATGCAATAAGAATTTTTAAAATCGGATTAATAGTTCCTGAGATTAGCGCCTTCAACCAAACAAACAAACTCTTCAGCTTTATAATATTAGTATAGATTCTCAGCCCATAATTTCGATTCATTGTATACAGCAGTACTCACGAAACAGGCTTTACCTAGTGTACCTTTTGATCTAAAATATATTGTAAACCGTATTTTATTGACAATAAAGATTATTATTATTAGTTCGTGTAGTGAAAATACTATGGTATTAGTTATTTGTGTTCAGCCCTTTTTAACGATCCAATGTTGGGTACGGGCCTCCCTTCAATAAGAGGGGGGATCAGGCCAACGTTGGCGGACTACACAGTACACATGTCTTTCGAAAACTTGCTAGGTTCTTTCAGACATGCAGGTTTCCTCACGATGTTTTCCTTCACCGTAAGGCAAGTGGTAATCATGTTAGAAATGATTCGCACATGAAAATATCAGAGGTGCGAGACCCGGGATTTGAACCCGCTTCACTCGGTTTCCCAAGCGAACGCGTTACCACTGAACTACCGCTGCCTTTAGTTAGTTTTTTAGTTATTTAGCTACTAAAATTGTTATAAATATTGAGTCAAGGTGAGTTTAGTAATAAAAGGTGAAATATGTGTTTGCTTTTGTCAAGAATTATGCTTGAAAATAAATCACGGTATCATACATACAATATTATAATACAAAAAATAAGTTATCGAGTAATATTATATAATAAATGTATAGAGTATTTATCGTGTTGAAACATTTTATATTAATTAGGTCAAAGATTATTATATTATTTATTCATATTTCATTCATAAAATATATAACACTAGCCGCTTTGTTGAACTGGACGTACATACGTAAATGTTACTTCTGGTCTTCAGAGACTTTAACGTATATTTACGTTACTACCGTACCCTTGGTACGTTTTAACGGTTAGTGCAGATTTCTCACGAGATGAGATATTTTCATAAATGTTAAGTATCCTAAATGTTGACCCGGAGAACCAGCTATTATCATATCAAATCTCATCAAAATCTGTCTAGTGGTTTTCTCGTGATGCGTTCCCAGACAGACAGACAGAATTGAAATTGAATACGTTCAGTAGTTTTTAGATGATGGCGTGACAAAGGAAAAATCATTATATATATATATATATATATATATATATATATATATATATATATATATATATATATATATATATATATAAAGATTCCAATATATTAAACTTACTCTTAGTTAAACTTTTTATTCACACTACTGCCACAGTGTACTAAAAAATAACAGTGGGCTATCGCCTTTGATGTTTGAAGAAAAGCCGACACCGCGTAGCGTACTTCGCATTACGCAGGGTTGTTACAGTTTTTTTTTGTAATTTAATTAAAATATAATATTATTATTTAGTTATTTATCGAAGTTCTTCATGGCAAAGAATACAAAAAGACATTTCGCGGAGGCAAATTCAAATAGAGTTTTACAAAATCTCATATAATAATAATAATAAGCCTTTTATTTCTTTAATAAAAAATAAAATATACAATTGGTTTAACAATTATTTGATTTGATTGAATGAATATTTTTATGTGACATTATAATTAATTTAATGAATAACTAGATAATTAAATGAAATAAATTAAGTTATAATAAAAATAAATTAAATCTAGCAAATTATATTACATAAGTCAAATTGAATTTAGTTATATATAAATTTATATTATATTTTCAATTTTTTAGCAAAGTTAGTTTTATATGATATAATGTAATTAATAGATTTCCAAATCACCTATCATAAATGGGCAACGGACAAATATTTTCGGTTTCTAGATTTACTGGATTTGAAATTTCTGTTATTAAACTTAATTATGTAAAAAATCCTCATCCTAATAAATAATTTTAGCAAAAAATATATAATATAGCACAGGTAGTATGAACCATTTTAATTGCTTACAAATTAAAATAAACGCGCGACAGCCCTTAAAGTCGTGTCCCGAGCTGCTAACTAATTCGGGCGGCAGAAATGTATGCAGCTCAGGCTCGCCTACCCGCGTCTCACCTCTCACACCCCGCACGATTGCCCTGTCTAGACGGCTTCGTTGAATGACTGTATAGACTGTGCTACTGCTACTGTAGCAACAGTCAAAGAACAATAACTATAAGAAACAATACAATTGTATACAAAAAGCAGTTTTATCACTAATGATCTCTATCGTATTTAAAACATGTTTCACGTGTATTTTTGAACTGGGTTATGAATGCATAATGAATGACTATACTTGTAACGATTAACTGAAGATTTTGACATAGCAAGTGCAGCGTTGTTACTTTTTAACGTAAAAATAATGAGTTCGCTTTCAGCTTATCTATACATATGATTTTGTAACTGATCGCTGTCTGTACATGGAAGATATTTAAGAAAAAATATTATTTGAGGGTCTTTATTGACGCAATGGTATCCAAAACAATGATTTTTAGAATTTTTGTCTGTTTGTCTGAGCGTTTGTGCGCGCTAAACTCAGAAATGGCTTAACCGATTTGGGTGCGGTTTTCGTTAATGTATTGTGGTAAGCTTGACTTAACATGTAGTATATGTTTTATTTCAATCGATATCATAAATAAAAAAAGTTATGTCAATTTAAAGAATCATCGAGGTCGAACTAACTCGAGCGAAGCGAGGGTGACTCGCTCATACAAAATATGTGTTAGTCTTACTTACTAAGTCTCTATTACATGCTAGCGGCTTACTCTGAGTTATATTCTATTTATATATTAAATTTCCTTCAAAATCGTCTAACCGCTTCAGTGTGAAGGAGCAACAAACGTATACATACATACATACATACATACAAACTTTCGCTTTTATAGTATTACACATACTATATACATAATTAATTTCATACGTTTCTCTTTCGAACCATTGTTTAGCGCTGTACGTTTTATATTGTGAAAAATTGAAAAAAAACTACGTTTCAATTTCTAAAGTATCTATACATATAATAAAACTGTAGAAGTCGAATGTCTGTACATAGAAAAAAATGCTAAAAACCGAGTCAAGGGGATGTAAGAAGAGAAATAGAACAAATCCAGTTTTTAACATTTTAGATACTTTTCATCCCGAAAAATTAAAGAGTTCCCGTGGGATAGTTAAAAAACTATAGTAACTTATACAACTTAGTTCACAAGAACTGCCTATTGGATTTTAATGAAACTTTACAATAATATAGTTTATACATCAGAATAACAAATAGGCTAATTTTTAACCCGTAAAATGTACGGTTCCCGTGGGATAGATTTGTATTTGTTTGTCTAGAGACGAACCCGAGCGAAGCGAACCCGAGCGAAGCGAAGGTGAGCCACATGAGGTGTATATATAAATGTTTAAAATGTAATAACAAACGTTTTATTTAATTTCGGTAAATGGAGTGAGGTTTCAAAAGTTTCACTTCTTAATGAAAGTCTTAGACTGAAGGATATATCGATCGTCCGACCTTCGCCCGACCGAACATTCTGTGCACGTCGCGTCATCATAAAACTTCATATAATTACAACAGCATATGGTATATAAGAATATTTTTGTGAAAGTAAATTGTTACAGTATAACGTTTTAAACTATAACAATGAAAAAAATAAAATAATTTTAGTTTCAATCGGCACCAAAGAAAGGGAAAGAAAATGAAATTGAAATTACTATATGTATATAGCCATAAAGTCTATATAATACAGTTTTTTTTCTCTTTATATGTTTTTTTTGTACATTATTTTACCTGTTATTTTATGCACATATATATGTATGAGCATTTAGTATGTCACATACATATATATGTGTAAGGCTTTGTACATTTGTGCCCATCGTGTTGCTACAAGATCTGTTTTTATTTTAAATCGAGTCACCTCTACATATGATAAAATTGTAACTAAGCGGAATCTGTACATTATTTTTTGGAAAATATTATTGAAATAGACATTATTATCGATACAGAGAATTAAACCAATTTAATTAATAATTTTTTGTTTTGGGAAGCAACCCAGAGACGAACCCGAGCGAAGCGAGGGTGAGTCGCTAGTCTATACTAAACCTTAAAACATAAGTAGGGATGAACACGAGCGGAGCGAGGGTGAGTCGCTAGTAGTACATAAATTGTCGATTCAATTCATTACAAATATAGCTAAATAAAATGAATAATAAACATGTTAAGAATCGTAGATTTTATTTATTTAATTATTAAGAAAAATCCCTTGCTGTAGGATAGTACGGCGATTGTTATTTAAAACTCTAATTAATCATTTTAAAATTGCCCAAAGATGTCAATCACTAAAAAAGCTCTTATTTTTTAAATTATAAACTATACTGAGGTGTTAATCTATTTTTAATTACTAAGAATATAAAAGATAATTATAAAAGATAAACTAACATAAACCTACTTGAGTAGATTAAAGTGGTCGATATTGCTGATAGAAAGTTTTCTATTAACGATAGCGTTTGAAGAATGTCATCTTGTCAAAGAGCGGGCATCGTTAGTGAACAAGTATATAATATAATAAATCGCATCTATCTAAGCTAAAAACTTGAATAAATACAAAAAAAAACAAAAGTAAAAACTTTGCATTCGATGGGGATTCGACACCTGTGATTGTCAATCTTGCGCCTCGGCCGCTTGACCACGATGCTTATGCCCGAGCGTGCGAAATTAGCGACCATATTTTGCGTGGAAGAATGCGAAATAAAACCGCATGAACGCTGGAAAGCACGCGTTTTTTCAGATATAAGACTAATGTAGATCGATTTTTCGCCCCCGAAAACCCCCACATGCCAAATTTCAGCGAAATCGTTTCCGAGATCGCCGGTATAAATATAAAAGTATTGCTCGTTTAAAGGTATACATACATTAGATATTAGATTACATAAAATACAAGTGTTTTTTTTTTTACTATTAGTGCCAAATATAAACGTCCCAACAAACAAAAAAAAACAAAAACAATCATTTTAGCTATATAATATTAGTATAATAGACTGAGCAAGAAAGAAAGTAAAGAATAAAGATTACATTTTTACCAAACAAGTTTCATATTTCATTTAATTAAATTACTCAACATATCAATCACTGAACACTACGCATTGTGTAATTTCATGAAAAAAAAATTCTATTATACAACATATTATTATCAGGGTTCGTATTGGAAGAAATCAATACCGATGTTTTTACCACCAACTAACAAGGCACGCGTATGTCATTAGTGCTTCAGTTATGAAATACAATTTTTATAATGCATTTTCGTTTATATCCGACTGCCGAGATGTATTTATACATATAAATAATGTATGTATGTATGTATGTATGTATAATGTATGTATGTATGTCTCTAAAAAGCGGGAGCTGGAGCGATGGGACTACTATAAAAAAGCGAAAATTGTATGCTTGTATATGTGTTTATTACTCCCTCACGCAGAAACAGTTGGAAGGAATCGGATGAGTACACAGGTCGGCAGTACATACGTACAAAATAAATAGGCAAAGACAAAACAGTTCAGTAACTTTTTCTCCTCTATTTGTTAACCGATTTTCTTTTTTTTTCGTGCTTAGTAGCTTTGATGAGCTTTAGTGCGGCCAATCAAAAAAAAAAGAAAAATATTTAGGTTTTATAGATATTATATTTATTATATATAGGAAAATTCTATTTATAAATGTTTTAACTAAAATTTTCACTAATGATTATGCTCGAATTTCAACCACTGGGCGAACACTAGTTTAAATAAATTTTGAAATTTATCTTCAATTAGCGGCTCACCCTCGCTTCTTTCGGGTTCGCCTCTAGGAAAACAAAAACAAACCTATCTCACGGGAACCGTACATTTTTCCGGGATAAAAAGTAGTGTTATTTCAGATTATAATCTATCTCTGTGCCAAATTTCATCCAGATCCGTTCAGCTATTCTGGTGTGAAAGAGTAACAAACATCCATACTCACAAACTTTCACATTTATAATATTTATACAAATCTATACTAATACTAGTAACTCACCCTCGCTTCGCCTCGGGTTCATTCCTACACAAAAACAAACCTATCCCACGGGAACCGTACATTTTCCGGGACTTTCGTCAACATTCGTGCTTATCACACAAATGAATGACCCTAGCGGGACTCGAACCCGCGACCGCTGGCACAGCAAGTAGGGTCACTACAAACTGAGCCAAACGTGTCGTCAAATTATACTTAATCATATTTGCATATGACCTTGAATATTTGTCATATTCGAACCCAAGAACCATAAGCTATAAATTATACATTACATCACATTAAGCGATTTTTTTATATATTATAATCAAATAACATATTAAAAAAAACTTAATATGGACATAAAAAAATTAACACTTACTTCATAAAAAACATAAAATTTAACTATATTTCGAACATATATAATAATAATTGATTGAATAATACTCACTTTCCCGCTTGTGTAAGCCCATGTTGGTAAAACACTAGCACATAGTGATGTACACTTTCACATCTCATAAGCACATCACTATTCAAAGTAATGCTGTGGACACACCAGCGTACGTAACGTATTAAATAAGTAAATAGTGTGTGGAATTTAAATTATGTTTCAAATTGCTATAATAGTTTCAAGTGACAGACAGACTTTCTAACAACTTAAAATGTTAACAAAAATAACAATTTTAGGTCTTTCTTTTTAACCGACTTCCAAAAAGGAGGAGGTTCTCAATTCGTCGGGATTTTCTTTTTTATGCATTTAAAAATATTAGATAGCATAGTAGGTACTCGATATATATCGATGTTAGTAGATATACATAGATAGCATTATCTTGTAAATATTATATAAGGCTGTGTATACAATTTGTACTTAAAAGTACTTTAGTCATGTGCATGTAGCGACACCTTAAAATGTTGTTTTTTTTTTAATTTTGCGTTTAGTTTTTAGTTACGATGTTTATAACTACTGTGTGTCTAAATAAATAAATAGCATATTAGTAAAATTGTTACTGATCGCTGTCTGTACATGAAAGATATTTGAAAACCCTATTATTGGGGGTCTTTATTAATGCAATAGAACCCAAAACAATCAATTTTATAATTTTTGTCTGTTTGCCTGTACGTTTGTGCGTGCTAATCTCAGCAACGGCTTAACCGATTTGGGTGCGGTTTTCACTAATGTATTCTAGTAAGCTTCACTTAACATTTAGTATTTGTTTTATTTCAATCACTCATAAATTAATAAGTTATGTTAATTTAAAGAATCACCTATCATTTTCAAAATCGACTTAATAATTTAAATATTTTTTACTTTAAAATCTTGTTATATTTTAAAATATTTTTTAATTTAAATTAATATAGTGATATATAGCAATACAATATATATATATATATACTAGCAGAACCTGCGGCTTCGCTCGCGATCAAACTACGAAAAATACGAAATTTCATGCAAATATGTCCAAGGAATAAAAAGTTTCATACAAACTTTTATCCCGTATTTCACCCCCTTGGGGGTTGAATTTTGAAAAATCCTTGCTTAGTGGATACCTACGTCTTAAGAGAAATACGTGTGCGAAATTTTAAGTTTCTATTTTTATCCCCTCTTAGGAGTTCAATTTTGGAAAACACTAAAATACGTAACTTTTTATTTTTGCCGTACTAATTTCATACGAAATTTCAAGCAAATATGTACTACAAAAAACCTCTTTGACTTTTTGCTATTAGTAATAATTTGATGGCTGTAATGATTTGCAAAGGTATGATTGTGGCTCGCGCATCGAGGGCTCCGTACCGCCGAATATTGTGTTGTTGTTACTTACACATTTACACATAAATATCTATACAGATAAATAAAATTGGAGTGTCTGTTTGTAATATTAAAATAACCGCTTTTTACTAAATGCATATGGATGTATGTACGGTACATATACCAAAACAACATTTTTTACAATTTTTGTCTATCTGTCTGTCTGTTTGTTCCGGCTAATCTCCGAAACGGCTGGACCGATTTTGACGGGATTTTCACTGGCAGATAACTGATACTATAAGGAGTAACTTAGGCTACTTTTATTTTAGAAAAAGAATCAGGGTTCCGCGAGAAAAAATTAAAACCCATGAAATTGTGAACAAAATCCGCGTACGGCGTACGCACCCGAGCAAAGTGAGGGTAAATCGCTATATAATTTAAATGAATATCTTAGGAGTAGCAAGCTACTATTAATGTATAAACATAGCTAACCGTGAAAACGTACCTAGAGACGAACGCGAGCGAAGCGAGCGTGAGTCGCTAGTATATATATATATATATATATATATATATATATATATATATATATATATATATATATATATTTGTTTTCACAATACATACTTTATTAATTGCAAATATAAGTTCGCGGTTAGGTTAAAAACTTAAGTGATCGTAACTCAAAATATCCAGTATCTGAAAAGACATTTTACGTGTATTCTGTAAATTCATTTATGCTTAAAGTATTTAGCACGCTCCACTACTTCTATCTTTTCAAAGTTAGAAAAAGAGACTACAATGATAGAACTCGCATATAATGTTTACGACTTAAGAATCATGTAACTCGACTAACATATAAACAGGCTAAAATCTACGTTATTTTTAAAGATCCTTTGTCAACCTGTTCTCACCTTTTAGTTCGCTTTTTACGCAGTCGTGTTTTTTTAATTAAATTTATTATTTTTATTAGCGTTTAAAGTCAGTTTTTTTAAGTTGTTTGTATTTAGAAGTATGAACATCAAGTTGTTTTAGGAATATGTCCATACAAACATGCTAACCCTTCGAAATAAACATAAATAAATTCTCACCCCTTTCCTCGTCTAAGAGATGGAATTTTAATTTTTTTTTTCATTTTCATACTAATGTTTTTTTACCCTATTTTTCACGTTTGGGGTTGAATTTCCAAAAACGATGAAATACGTATGTATTTATTTTTATTGAGAAACTTTAATATTAAATTTCATTCTTCTTACTTCAAAAATGACGGACTCCTCATATAAATTTTCATTACCCTATTTGACCCTCTTAGGTGATAAATTTTCAACAGCTCAGAAATACGTACTTTTTATTTCTAACCAGAAGCTTGCATAAGAAATTTCATGCTTCTTACTTCAAAAATGACGGACCTCCCATATTAACATTCAACCCCTATTTCACCCTCTTAGGGGATAGATTTTCAAAAACTCTGAAATACATATTTATTTATTTCTAATCAGAAGTTTGTATATGAAATTTCATGTTTCTAACTTCGAAAATGACGGATTTCCATACAACCGTTCATCCCTTATTTTACCCCTTTAGTGGTGGAATTTCTTAAAATCCTTTCTTAGTGGATACCTACGTTATAAGAGAAATACATGTGCGAAATTTTAAGTTTCTAGCCTTAAGGGTTTAGCCTGTGCGTTTACTTAAAACTTTCATCCCCTATTTTACCCTCTTAGGGGTTGAATTTTGGAAAACGCTGAAATATATAACTCATTATTTTTATCGTACTCAATTTATACGAAATTTCATGCAAATATATCCAAGAAATAAAAAGTTTCATACAAACTTTTATCCCCCATTTCACCCTCTTAGGGGTTGAATTTTAGAAAACGCTGAAATACGTAACTCATTATTTTTGACGTACTCAATCCACACGAAATTTCATGCAAATATGTCCAAGGAATAAAAAGTTTCATACAAACTTTTATCCCCTATTTCAACCCGTTGGGGGTTGAATTTTGAAAAATCCTTCCTTAGTGGATGCCTTCGTTATATGAGGAATACATGTGCGAAATTTCAATTTGCTAGCCTTAAGGGTTTGGTCTCTGCGTTGATACATCAGTCAATCACCTTTGCCTTTTATATAATAAGATATATATATATACATATATATATATATATATATAATATGTGTTATTTCATAACGTGGTGAGCCTAACAAGTAAAATTTTGCCTATGTCTGCAAACAATGGTATTTCCCATACGAATTACGACGCGTAATTTTGATATATAATTAACTATGTGAAAGTCTTCACGTATTGTAATGTAATCTCATTATCAAAAGGAGGTTTACAAAAATGCTTATTCTAAAAGATTCATTTGTACTGAAAGATTCTAAAACAGGTTTTGAATACAAAATGCAAGGAACAATCATGTAACTCTATAAGTATTTAAATGATTTAAAAATATTACGTTCAAATTCAAAAATATTAGAATATTGAATTGCAATGTTGTGCCTTGCCGGTTTAATAAGAATGTTTGAATTAATTTAGTAACATTACTAGCAAAACTGTGTAATAAAAGTCATTCATTCATCAATATCTTCTAAACTGTTCCCAAGCGCTAGAGAAATTCGACGGCGTTGCTTACAGTTTTTAATATTTTTCAACCGACTTTCATAAAGATGAAGATTATCTATATATATATATAAAAATGAATCCCTATTTCCCTTGGTCACGCCATCACGCGTGAACGGTTGGACCGATTTCTCTAATTCTTTTTTTGTTGTATTTATTATTGTCAGGAGAAGGTTCTTACATTAAAAAAATTAAGAAAATTGCACAGGAACTTAGAAAATGGAGATGAAAGTTTGTATTGGTAAGCGAGCTAGGGACGAACCCGAGCGAAGCGACGGTGAGCCGCTAGTTACATATAAAATATCAAGCCACCGCATAATTTATTGAAGTAATATGATATAGTAAATCTTTGATGACTTTTGAATATTACTTAACAAGAAAATTGGATTAAAATAAACACGCACTTGGCCAGCGTGGTGGACTATGGCCTGATCCGTCTCGTATTAAAGGGAGGCCCGTGCCCAGCAGTGAGACGTTAAGCTTTTAAATTATAAGCTTCAAAGCGTGCTAGTGAAGTAATATGCCACAGTGAAGACACAAAGGAAAGCTTAATTTAATATTAAAAAAAAAATTGAAAAAAAGTGTAAAACTGAAAGAGGCTTTTGAAAGTGTCAGTGGTTTTTAGAAATACTTCTAGTTATATATTAACACTGACTATACAGGACTTAATCGCGTGTATTCGTAAATGGTTAAACACCTTATTCTCGACGTTTTGACTAGGTTGCACCAGCCTTGGTCACGGGCATGAAATTGTCTATACATATAATAAAATTGTAACTGATCGCTGTCTGTACATGGAAGATATTTGAGAAAAACTATTATTGGGGATCTTTATTAACGCAATAGAACCCAAAACAATGATTTTTAGTTTTTTTCTGTTTGTCTATTTGTCTATGCGTTTGTGTGCGCTAATTTTAGAAACGGCTGAACCGATTTGAGTGCGGTTTTCACTAATGTATTATGGTAAGCTTCACTTAACATTTAGTATTTGTTTCATTTCAATCGGTTCCTAAATAAAAAAGTTGTGTCAATTTAAAGAATCATCTTAGGGCGAACCCGAGCGAAGCTAGCGTGAACCGCTAGTGTATACAAGTATTACAAACACTTATATTGTATACATGATTTATCATATACATAATGTATAATTTATATATGTATATAAAAAAAATAACATTTAAATGTGTATCCAGCGTTAAATCTGTGGGCATGAATTTTTGAGAGCAATTAACAGCGTGAGACATATTACATATAATGTTTACTCGCTAATGAGAACCGCTACTTTCGTTTCCCGCAATAAATGTTTGAAAATGGTGTTTGTTTTCGAAATATTATGGCAAGTAATAAAATATAAAATTATATTTAACACTGTTTATGTTTAAATATCTCTCTTTTATAGTAGGTATAGATGCTTATTTAGTCGGACACCTAATTGATAGGTATATTGATTTTGTTACAAAATATTTAATTAAAATATGTATTCAGCCCTTTTTAACGTCCCACTGCTGGGCACGGGCCTCCCTTAAATACGAGGGGGATCAGGTCATAGTCCACCACGCTGGCCAAGTGCGGATTGGCGGACTTCACATGTCTTTCGAAAACTAGCTAGGTTCTCTCAGATATGCAGGTTTCCTCACGATGTTTTCCTTCACTGTAAGGCAAGTGGTAATCATGCTAGAAATGATTCGCACGTGAAAGTATCAGAGGTGCGAGACCCGGGCGAGCTCAAGCGAGCGTGTTACCATTTGGCTACCACTGCCCAATTAAAATATATTGGGACATTAACACACAGCACCATCTAGTTCCATGGTAAGCTACGACGCTTGTGTTATGGATACCAGATAGTTGATACACTACACATACATAACTTTAAATACATACATATTATAAATCTATACAACTAGGACTGGAGTACCAACATTCGTGCTCATCACACAAATGAATGCCCCCAGCGGGACTCGAACCCGCGACCGCTGACACAGCAAGTAGGGTCACTACAAACTGATCCAAACGTCTCGTCAAAATATAAATATAATTCTCTTGAATTTTGAAAAAATATGGTCTAGAGTCTAGACAAAATTACTGCTCTACATCTAATTTAGCAACACAATTAAATATAAATTAGACGCGGCTTTGTCTTACACAAATCAAATGCATAGATTTGCTTTGTTTATTCTCTTTCTGTAATTAAGATCACTGAAAAGTCCAAGGATTTCTCACGATCTGATATTCGATTCGTAATTAAAAACACGTTTTTACAGACGTACAAAACCTAAAAAATAATTAATTCCCACAAGGAAGCAAAGTAATTTTTATTTCAAAATATTTTTCATAAGATCTTTACACTAATAGCACAGTGTACTAAAAATAACAGTGGGCTATCGCCTTTGATGTTTGAAGAAAAGCCGACACCGCGTAGCGTACTTCGCATTACGCAGGGTTGTTACAGCTTGTTTTTGTAATTTAATTAAAATATAATATTATTATTTAGTTATTTATCGAAGTTCTTCATAGCAAAGAATACAAAAAGGCATTTCGCGGAGGCAAATTCAAATAGAGTTTTACAAAATTTCATGTAATAATAAGCCTTTTATTTCTTTAATAAAAAATATAATATACAATTGATTTAACAATTATTTGATTTGATTAAATGGATATTTCTAAGCGACATTATAATTAATTTAATGAATAACTAGATAATTAGAATGAAATAAATTAAGTTATAATAAAAATAAATTAAATCTAGCAAAAGTCAAATTGAATTTAGTTATATATAAAATCATTATTTTCGATTTTTTAGCAAAGTTAGTTTTATATGATATAATGTAATTAATAGATTTCCAAATCACCTATCATAAATGGGCAACGGACAAATATTTTCGGTTTCTAGATTGACTGGATTTGAAATTTCTGTTATTAAACTTAATTATGTAAAAAATCCTCATCCTAATAAATAATTTTAGCAAAAAATATATAATATAGCACAGGTAGTATGAACCATTTTAATTGCTTACAAATTAAAATAAACGCGCGATAGCCCTTAAAGTCGTGTCCCGAGCTGCTTACTAATTCGGGCGGCAGAAATGTATGCAGCTCGGGCTCGCCTACCCGCGTCTCACCTCTCCCACCCCGCACGATTGCCCTGTCTAGACGGCTTCGTTGGATGACTGTATTAGACTGTGCTAATAGGTATAAGATAAAAAGTAGGTAATTACTAAATATATTTATATATTTTAATATATAAAAAAATTGTACATAAGGGATATTTATATATATTTATTAATTTTTAAAGTAGGTACTTACTTTTCTATACCTATGTATGTTCAATAGCAAAGCTCATATAGCAAAATCGTATTTTTTTTTTGTTATAGTACATAAATAAATAGTATGTTTATTAAAACGAGAGAACGTATTTGCTTGTACATTTAATCTTACATTGTGTCTCAAAATCATGTGCTTTAGTTAGTAATCCCACAGACTAATCTAAGGTTTCAGCGATCTAGGTCAATACTTAACTGAAATCTACAGTCTTACGGTTAAGATTCTAATGCTAAAACTAGTTAGGTACATCAGTTTAAAATAAAATACCACTTGAAACAGTATGTATTCAGCAATTTTTAATGTCCCACAGCTGGGCACGGGCCTCCCTTCAATACGAGGGGGATCAGGCCATAGTCCACCACGCTGGCCAAGTGCGGGTTGGCGGACTTCACATGTCTTTCGAAAAGTACTTGAAGCAGTACTATAATAATTATAATTATAGTTTAATTTTAAAAAAAAAACAAGTTTTTAGCCAACTCTAATGGACGACGACGACTCGTTAAAACAAACCAGAGGAGACCAAATTCGAAGGTTTTCTAGTAGTCATCACAGAGACAGTGTTTACAACGTAACAAGATTTTCTAGATTTTTTTAGATTGGCTTAAAAATAATTAACTTACAAATGTCTATTTCAATTTTAAAGACCAATATCCATGTAGAAATAACTTATAGGGCTTAATTTTATCACCCCTCATTTACATTTAGGGGTTGTCACCCCTATTTTTCATATTGTTATTCGACGTATACAAGCTAAAAAAAATAAATAAACCTCTAAAATTAAAGGTCATCGTTTTACTTATTGTCATCGAAAATTCACGTTTCATTAATTCTACATAGTGATTTAATTATTATTTTATTTCTTTTTTAAAACAAGTTCGTTATGTGGCATATGGGAACAACTTTCAACGTGGAAGGTTAATTTAAGATATTAATTCATTTATATTATTATTTTAATGACTAGCTTTTATCTACGGTTTTGTTTTCGATTATATTATCATTACTTGAAATTCAATATTTTAAATACATACGAGTATGTCCAATTTAAACTAACATATTATCTACTACCGGCTCACGCTCGCTTCAGTCGGGTCCGCCCCTAGGTTGCTTCAACATACAAACTTTCATCCCCATTTTCACCTCCCTTAAGGGATGATTTCCGGGATAATAACTATCCTAGGTCCTTCCCAGGGTCTCGAATCTTCTTACCACATTTCATCTAAATCAGTTCAGTAGTTTCGAAGCTTATTCGGTACAAACAAACAAACAAAAAAATCTTTCGTCTTTATAATATTAACTATAGATGATTACATTATATTTTTAGTTTGTGTAACCTAAGACCTGTTTGGCTAGTATGGTATTTCAGACCCGGATACAAATTAGCTTTTTATTGTCATTTGTCATTCATTTGTCGCTAAATTACCATAACATTAGGTATCTTGCAAAATGACATTCGCAAGGACGACAGTAGATTGCCTCTTAACTACACAATTACCGGTAAATGTTCACAAATACACCTTACAATATACCATAAATATATATTATACATATATATAATCTATAGTAAAATCATCTATCTACATTCTACACATATAATAAAATTCTAACAGAGTCGAATCTGTACATAATTTCTTTTTTGGAAAATCTTATTGAAATGGTCATTATTATCGATACAGAGGCTGAATCTATAGTTTTTAGATTTTTGTCTGTCTGGGAACGCATCACGAGAAAACCACTGGATAGATTTTGATAAAATTTGCTACGATGATAGTTGATCCGGATCAAAATATAGGATACTTTTTATTGCGGGAAATTATCTCATATCTGAGAAATCTATACTAACCGTTAAAACGCAGGAACGAACCCGAGCGTAGCAAGGGTGAGTCGCTAGTTCACTATGAATATAGACCAGACTCTAGCCCTTTAGGAATAGGTACCTATATATTATACCTAAATACGTATGTATGTATGTTCAAGTAGGCACATACTAAAAATAATTTAATCGCTTTTAGAAATACAATTTAAAGCCATGAAATCTTGAAACCAAACTTTATTGAAGTTTTCTATAAGGTGTAAATTAACCAAGTTTTCCCATAAAACGATCAAAATGCCTATTCATAACAACGCGTAGCCGACTGAAATAGTACGCGCATAAATACATTCAATGGTGAGTCAACGACCGCACACCATGCTCCAGATTCCTTTATAGGCTTTTCCGAAATTGCCTATTGTAATATATGTCTGAATGAGACCTTTGAACTAATTCATTTGCTCAAACTTTTAGTATATTTTTGCCGTTTCATTTTTTTACTTGGGTAGCTTATACCCATACTCGCCTATACTGTAGAACAGCGGTTCCCAAATGGTGCTCCGTGGAACCCTAAGGTACCGTGGAAGGGTCACAGGGATCCGAGTTTCGTCCGAGAGTTAAATAAAACGTTGTCAGACATGAAGCCTAGTTTTAGTGCTATTATAAATAAATATTATGTGAAAAAAAATCATTCATCGCGTTAAATATATAGTTAGGTTATGTTAGGTAGTTAGGTATAACATACTCGTATTATTATAAGTATTAATACTTTTCATCAATGATTTGTCTTTTCAAGGCAAACAAGAAAGCATTCTAGATCCGTTAAAAATAATATGATCAATTAGGGTCCTGTGAACAACAATTGGGAACCGATGCTGTAGAACATAGTATTAGGCCGATCCACACTATAGTGCCTATCACAATCCAACATCGATCTAGTAAAGCATTTTTATATAAGAAATTACTGAAGTGTTAACTGAGGTGTTTATTACTGAAGTGTAAATGCACTCTCTCTGTTGTTTGTTGCATAAAATACTATACCAGACCGATATGGGAACGAGATCGAACATTCATCTCATTCATCATTAGCCCTATAGTGTGGATCGGGCCTAAAAGGTCACTACACTGTTTAGCCTTCTTCACTCAGCAACAAATCAGAAGATGAGCAAATAGCAAATAGTTTATGCGCCGGAGAGTGTTACAATTTAATCCCAATAAAATAAAAGGAAGGAATGAAAATGGCTAGACTATATTATCAAGAGCAGTATTTCATTAATATTTAAATAAATTATCAATGTTATCATATCATTGTTATATGTTATGTGTGTGTGTAAAAATATAAAATTGCTAATTTAATTAAATATTTTGTCTAGGCTATTTCACTATTTGCTTTACAAAACATGTAAAATGAACACTTATTTCTTTATATTTATTCAGAGTAACGTGTGAAAAAACTCGTTCATTATAAACCAGGCGAGTTTAAAGATGTGCCTACAGTTTCTTAGTCGTTTTATATCACAGTATTTTTTATTATATTTTTATTAGATATAGTTTGTTTCAAAAATAAAACTAAACAATACGTTTTCGCTACTTTTACTACTTAAATTGAGACATACTGTATAAAGGTACGTAAAATGAATGTCTTTAAAAAAGCTGCTACCCTAAATATGCTACATATTCCTTAGTAAAAGCACCTTTTTAAAACGATTAGAACATTTTGGCTATTTTAAACCGATTTGTCTAGGATTTTCGAGGGAAAAGGAATTGGAAAATGAAAAATCGGGAAAAATCTAAGTGCTATATTATGATTTCAGTACGAGCTCGAAGATTACAAATGAATTTATTGAAATTTGGACAAAACAAATTGGGATTAGACAAATGATATTCAACAATGTCGGCATAGTCAAAAAGACGTAAGACAATTCGTTTGCCATAGTTTTAAACATATTTGTATTATATCTTTATCAATAAGTCAATAATCACGAGTTAAATGTGAAAAGTGTGTTAGTTTGTTTGTCCTTCTTTCACGTCGAAACAGAGTGACAGTTTGACGTGATTTTCTGTGTGGAGATTGTTGGAGGGCTGGAGAGTGACATATGCTATTTTTTACCGTGGGAGATATCTCATTCCCACGGGAAAACATCTTATAATACAACCCACAACAACTCACCTTACCTATGTATATATAGTCTATCTATCCCATACTAACCGTTAAAACGTACCTAGGGACGAAGAAAGAATAAATTGAACAGTTAAGAGGATCTCAAGGGTATGATTTTTGAGAGCTGTAATCGTATATTGGTAAAACTTTACATTTATTTTAATAATAAAAGTTTATTCTATGTGAAGATGTATTAATTATAAGGTTATAATTTATCGTTTGGGACCAATACAGTTTAATCTTTACTATTTAAACATTTTTAGGGTTCCGTACCCAAAGGGTAAAACGCGACTCTATTACTAAGACTCCGCTGTCCGTCCGTCTGTCTGTCTGTCACCAGACTGGATCTCATGAACCGTGATCTTTCACAGAAATTTTCACAGATGATGTATTTCTGTTGCCGCTATAACAACAAATACTAAAAAACAGAATAAAATATATATTTAAGGGGGCTCCCACACTACAAACGCGATTTTTCTGCTCGTTTTTATAACGGTACGGAACCCTTCGTGCGCGAGTCCGACTCGCACTTGGCCAGTTTTTATTTTTCTTTTATTGGGAGCTGTCACTTTACGAAACGTATTTTTCAAAAGAGGGTGCAGCTTTGTACTACCAAACATAGCGGGTATTGTTATTTAAATGGAAAAAAAGCGGGAAAGCTTTGTTTTTTTTTTACCGAAAACTGGCATGGACGATTTATTCTTACGCCCAGTTATTTATTTATGCCAATTCACGTTTTTAGAATAATTTCCATAAGAAAATCTTGCTTATCTAATGAGCTCAAGGGAGCGCACGCAACATGGGGTTGGGGTTATTTGACTTTTGATCAATCGCACCCTAATTTTCTTTATAATTTGAGTGATACATCATTTTCCGCGTGTTTGTACATTTTTTGGGTCACCATTCACTAATGGTAGGAAGTCAGCGGTCACGTGATTAATTGAAAACGTAATTTCCTAACACGAGTATGAGTTTTGTGTTGCCTAATAGAAATTTTTATAAATAAAGATCATAATTCAAATAAATATGTAATTTTTTTTAAAGTAAGGAGTCCTGGCAACATTTTAAAATAACTAATTAAGTTACTAGATAGTAAAAAGGAAAAAGTACGAGAGCGATGGAAGAAATATAGCGCCTATTTCTTTCTCTACATAGTTATAACTCACTACTAGTAGTGGACGATTATGAATGATTGGTATAATCGAATTACTTTGTACTACGAATAATAATCGATTATGAAATTAGTTACTAATATATTATCATAATCGAATAACGTTACTAATTTGTACTACTAAACCTGTTGTAAAATTTACTAGTGGTCTTTATCACTACATAGTATAAAACAAAGTCGCTTCCCGATGTCTGTCCCTATGTATGCTTAATCTTTAAAACTACGCAACAGATTTTGATGTGTTTTTTTTAATAGATAGTGATTCAAGAGGAAGGTTTGTTTGTATAATACATGCATATTACAGTACAGAAAAGCCGAGAAATTCAAAGACTTATATTTCGTACTAACCGTTAAAACGTACCTACCATAGTATTATAATATGCACTAAATAATACAGTGGACTGGATTAAATTAAATATGTCAGAGGTCAGTAAAAACAATTAGCAGATCATAAACCATACTTATTGTAAGGCTAACTAGATTTAAAGATTAGCTTTGATTCTCTTTACGTAATCCAATATCTACCTGCATAATAAAATTAGTTCAGTTTTTAGATCTATGTCTATACTTATGCTATTGTTTCAGAAATTATTTTTCGCATATATTATCATTTAATGTTGATAATGAAGTGTTTATTCTCAAAATCAAAGATTTATTCATCTTGGAATTACTGAATTTTGAATTTTAAAATTACGAAGTCTTTCCGTAAGGAACTATTAGTTAATCTGTGGTCTAACGAAAAACAATTTTAATTGTATCCAAATTACATTAATATCAAATATTCTTGTGAACATACTTAATTAGAATATTTCACGAAATGTTGAAAAGTCGGCGTTACAAAAGGGTTTGCGAATCAATATTGCAAATAAAAATTAACATAACAATTGGTTTTATTTGAACACATTGATGCTACGATTAATATGACGAATACAATGTTTGGATCAATAAAGGTATTACTGTAATATAAATGTTGAGTAAACATAAATTATTTTTTTATTTTTTACAACGTCAAAGGGGGCAAGGGGTTTTTTTTATATAATATAAATAAATAGTATATAAAATACCTTAAGAGAATTTATTATATATTTATATACTGTAATAAATAAATAGAAAAAACTTTTTTAATAAATTTTAAGGAATACGTACTATCAAAGCTAACCAAATAGACGTTCGAGAGCATTATGCATTAAAAAAATTAAGTTCCTTCAAACCTGAAAATCTAACAAAAATCTTGTTAGAATTATTACTATTTATAGTGTACAGCTAATTTCAATGAATCTATTGTAACGTAAAATGGTAAAACCTTTTTAATGTTGACCTAGACCCAAATTTTAAACACGCCAAACACAACACGAGAATTATTATATTTAAAAAAGAAACATACGCTGGTGTGACACACAAAACACGTAAAAATCACTTATTATTTTAAATATTGTCAAATATTAAGCAATGTTTCTGTAATGATTATTTAGTCACTGAAAATTTTTATTCTGTATTATTTTTTATAACGCGAGTGCATTCGCACGCGGTCGGTAGCAGACTGGCGGTGCGAGCGCGGGAGGGGTGCGCCACAGACTATGTACACTATAATCTACGCAGTTCACAGCTGATTATACATATAAAAACTTTTTGGTTCTTTTATCTGGCCATTATCCTTGGGACGAAATTGTGATTTAGAATGAAAACCTCGATAAACAGGATTTTATTGCATCAAGTCATACGTGTCAAATGAAAGAAAACGTTTTTGGCTTAACATCTATACATATAATAAAATTCTGAGTCGAATCTGTACATTAAATATTTTTTGGAAAATCTGATTGGAATCGTCATTATTATCGATACAAAGGCCGAATATATTATGGTTTTTAGAATTTATATCTGTCTATCTGTCTGGAACGCATCACGAGAAAACCACTAGACAGATTTTGATGAAATTTGGTATGATGATAGCTGGTTATCAGGGTCAACAAATAGGATACTTTTCATTGCGGGAAAATATCTCATCTCTGAAAAATCTATACTAAACGTCAAAACGTAATAAGAGACGAACACGAGCGGAGCAAGGATGAGTCGTTAGTAATTAAATAAAATTATAAGCGTTCTTATTAGACTTACGAGTATATTAAAATAATAAATCTTTTACTGTAGTTCTAACTAAATTCAGTTACGTAGGTATATAATGAACACAAGACATTAGGAAAATATATAATTTTATATTAAATTAAATATAATTTTAGATTTCATATCCATGAATGCAATTACGTTTTACTACATAATGTTTTCAAATGGGTATCTGACACGTTTTAAAACGTAAGACTTTTCCACCTCTAATTAGAACATGTCTGACAAACGTTAATTAAAATAGGTCAAAAAAACTGAATCCTAGAATTTGCAAAGAATGTTAAGCCTTCTCAAGTAAAAATTAAAGCAGCAAAATGTTTTAAATTGTCCTGTCTTTACTTAACGCCTACATGACGTCTTTAATTAACGTAATTAAAGCGAGTCAGTAATTGAATAGGTGAATAGTTGAAAAAAAAAGCTATAAAATATACAGAATATGTTGCAAATGTTTAAGGTCTGTAATGGCTTCTTGGTATTCTTGAGCCTATAAATATGTAAAGAAAAGTGATAGATTTTACGAGCAAAAGCTCTAAGTTTTAAGCTAAGCTTTTAAGCTTGTGTGGGGCGTAAACTAAAATTCATTTTATAGGAAATCATCTTTAGTTAGAAGGCATATTAAGTTTATTTTAATAGATAGTATGACATGAATGATACACGTGAGAACGTAGAGCAACGTGAGTTCCTACGCAAGTTTATGCATTGATTCGTCTAAACCATGTTTATAGCGTGTTAGATTTTTCCTTTTTTTTTACTTTTTTATTACGAGTATACAAGTGCTGAATGATTTTCCTTAATAATATATCGGTGAAGAGGCCAAAATACAAGTAAGCGGTGGGAACAAAAATATAAAAACATATCATATCTTGCATTAATCATAAATATGTCAGACCATAACTTTATTTAATAAATTATTACACTACCCTCGTTTCCCCTCTGAACGACTCATCAAAGCGATTTTTGGCAATATACGCATGTAATTTGCACAAAACGTGACATTTTGTAACGATATAATAACTACTCCTGGTGTAGAGTAGGGGATTTCGACTGTCGAAAGGTTATCGCACTCGAGTCCTCTTGATGTAGGCTTTGCTGCCAAATTCAGCTATTGAATGCATTTTATTCATTTTTTATATAATTTTTTACTCGACTGCGGCGAAGCCTAACGGAGGATTATGTGTTTGATTTGTTTGTATATACATACATATGTATGTTTGTCTGATAGTATGTTCCCTCATAATTATGAAACAGCTTAATTTATTTTAGCTTTAACTGACTTAGCTAAATGATCTAAACGAATTTTATATTAAAAAAAACGCTTTTAAAAAGATTTATATTGAATTAAATAGAATGGGTATTTGCTAATTGGATCTAAGAACTTGGTTTGATTAAATTAACTAACCTTTTTAAAGCTATATTCGACGGGAAATAATCTCCTCTCTGAAAATCCTCTATCTTTATGGTATAGAATTTAAGTCAAGCCGATAAGTTGTATGTCGCATCGTTGTACGCCAAACCAACAAACAAATGCACGGAATTTATAATAATAAATTAAGCATTTTAGTAAAAAATGAAAAAAAAAATACCTATCGTGTTTTGTTTTTATCATGGAATTCGTTAAAAAAATTATACCGTTTACGTTTCTTATCTATGTGCTATTCACCCGTTAGCGTGGGTTACTAATATTACCTATTTAATTATTGTACTCAATAATACTTGGAAAAGTCTATGAATGGTGGCTAGGCTCGTATTTTTAGTGTATAGTTTTTACCAAACAAACATATAGACCGATTTAGCGACATTGTTTATATTTAGATATAGCCACGTCTCTATCGTCTCTTACGATCGTCGCATCGTGTCCATTTCATCCCACTCCATAGTATTGAAATTCAAACATTTCTCATTTAAATATGCACTCGTTCACTTAATTGCGTACTCACTAATGACATTTAAATTGAGTAACCATTTAATAGTAAAGGTAGGTAAGTAATACTTTTATTCAGAATACTAGCGACTTACCCTCAATTCGCTTCGGGTTTGTCCCTAGACAAAAACAAACCTATCCCACGGGAACCATATATTTTTTGGGATAAAAGTAACTTATGTGCTATTCCAGACTATAGTCTATCACTGTGACAAATTTCATCTAAATCTGTTCAACCGTGCAGGCGTGAAAGAGTAACAAACATTCATACATCCATCCTCATAAATTTATAATATTAGTATGGATTTATAAGGGATACATTTTTAACATTTTTTTTTATTTATTCGTTTTTGAGAGAGCACTATACAAGATAAGATACCTTATATAGGTGGTATATTTGGGCGTACTGAATCACTTACTTATCTGCAATTTTTTTCCAAACGCAATTGGTTTAAGTATTTTTTAATTTTTCTCTGTCACTACTAGATTGACTAATACCTATATAAAAGAATACAATTATATCTACCGAATATAAATAGACAAACCCTCAAGCCTAAACGCATAAACCAATGTTTAAGATAAAAAATCATCATACTTTCTTAGATTTACGCGAATATTTGACATTTTAAATAAAAATATTTTTTCGGATTTTTTCGCGAATTTACTTTGATGTTTGGTTCCCGACGTTTCGAATGCTTTACTGCGATCATGGTCACGGGAGAGATTAAAGTCTTAGATGTCTCAAAGGTTATTAGATTACTGACTGTAACATAAATCTATACATATTATAAAATTCTAACTAAGTCGAATCTGTACATTAAATATTTTTTGGAAAATCTTATTAAAATAGACATTATTATCGATGCAGAGGCCGAATCTATAGTTTTTAGAATTTTTGTCTGTCTGTCTGTCTGTCTGTCTGTCTGTTACCGCATCACAGAAAAACCACTGGAGGGATTTTGATGAAATTTGGTATGATGATAGCTGGTTATCCGGGTCAACATATAGGATACTTTTTACCGCGAGAAAATATCTCATTTCTGAAAAAAAATACAAAAACTGGTAGGAACAAAACCACGACGATATTATTTGTAAACAGTTTAGCAAGGTAACTTACAAAATATGGTAAAAACTATAAAAATAGCTTATCTTGAACATCAAATTATCAAAAGCGCTATTTTATCCATTAAAATAGTTATTTTAATTAATATTTATTTATGTGTTATTTAGATATTCGACAATAGATGTCGCCATGTGTTTTTAAAATACATAGTTTTAATCCCAAAAAAATTAATGTACAGATATGACCTTTTTTCGATTTTATTAGAATTACTACTAAATCACCCGCGGCTCCGCCCGTGTTTAAATTATCAGTAAAGCAAACTTTTTCGCTTCATAAATTAGTAACTATACATACAATAAAATTGTAACTAAGCCGAACCCGTAAATATAATATTTTTTCGGAAAATCTTATTGAAATATTCATTATTAGCGATATAGAGCCCGAATCTATAGTTTTTAGAATTTTTTCTGTCTGTCTGTATGTGACCGCATCACAGAAAAACCACAAGAGGGATTTTTATGAAATTTGGTATGGTAATAGCAGGTTATCCGGGTCAACACATAGGATTCTTTTTACCGCAGGAAAATATCTCATTTCTGAGAAAAAATACAAAAACTGGTTAAAGTAAAAGCACGATGATGCTATTAATATTTTAGCAAGGTAACTTACTTATATATTATGTTAAAACTATTAAAAAAACTTATCTTAAAAGAAATATTAACAGCGCTATTTTATTCATTAAAATAGTTATTTTAATGAAAATTTATTTATGTGTTATTTAGCTATTTGACAATAGATGTCGCCATGTGTTTTTAAAATACGTAGTTTTATCCAAAAAAAATGTACAGATATAACCCTTCTATGACTTTACTATAATTACTACTAAATTACCCGCGGCCCTGCCCGTGCTTAAATTTTTAATAAAACAAACTTTTTGACTTTATAAATTAGTAACATATTAGTAATATTTTGTTGGCCGAAACAATTTTCAAATGAGAATATTTGTAAATTTTTATTGTTTAGTAAATAATGTTAATGTTTTTTAATCTTTTAATGTAAAAATTGGGCAAATGTAAATCCAACTCGCGCATTTTAGGTTTCGTATAGCAAAATGCTATGTTGTTTTTCTTACTTACGTGTTTTGTATGGTTAACACTAAAATAAATACGAATAATATTTACGTTTCCACAATCTCTACTCATTTTTTCAACCATAAAAATAAGTTCGATTTATATTATTTTATAAAATTTTATGGAAAACAAGTTTATGGCTGTTAAACTGCCAAAGCGGGTAACTAAAAATATTTCATATCTTAAAAACTATGAAAAAGTATTTTAGGAACTGTTATACCTCAACTTTTTCACTTTTTCTTGACACCTTTTCTTGGAAGGTAAAGGCTTAAAGGACACAATAAAATGCTTACGACTTTAATCATATTAGCAGAGCCATATGAAATAAAAAAAATGTATTCGCTTAGAATTATTTACTTATTACACTTTCTTTTGAAAATCGTTTTGGAAAATATTACTAGCTAGCGCTAATTAAGAAAAGTTATCATTATGTAATTTAAATAATCAGCTATATATTAAATTAATCTATAGCTGTTTATTAGTAAAAAATGATTAAAATTAATTCCATAGTTTGAGAGTTTATCGTGAAAAACTAAAAAAACAAACAAAACAGAAGTATAGGCATACATAAATGTTATTGCTAAAACAAAAAGTTCAATTTAACGGAGAACCTTTGTGTCATTGTCAATCTCTGCCATTATTCACCAATCATGCGGTACGCAATGAAAGTGGTATATGTAAGAGTATACTAATGTGTAAAACCTAAGAATTTGGTTTTTGATCAACTGAACGCGGGCGGAGCCGCGGGGAATGCTAGTCAGTAATATAAAAACCACTGTATAAATAAATCAGAAAAGGTACGGACAATACGTCCACGGTGTTTACTGTACTCATAAGAAATAAACTACCAAATAAGTTACGAAAGCAAAATATACTATGACTTTAAAATTTTATTGTTAAATAATGTTAGGTTTCATAACTTTATTGGTATTTTAGTTATAGCAACTAACCGGGTATGTAAATCTACGTGATGCAACAAATTGGTTGACTGCGCAGTGCGCGTGCGCATCGTTCCAAATATATCGTTTTGTATTAAAATTTTCAGTGAAAGTACAAACAAAGGACGAATGCCTACAGAATATTTGTTTTATATTGTAATATTTAAAAAATTCAAACAGTGCAGGTACATTATTTTACATATTATTAACTAGCGGTTTACCCTCGCTTCGTTCGGGTTCGCCTCTAGGAAAACAAAAACAAACCTATCCCACGGGAACCGTATATTTTTCCGGGATAAAAAGTAGCCTGTGTGTTATTACAGACTATAATCTATCTCTGTGCCAAATTTTATCCAGACCTACAATTTTCTAGTAGGTACCTACCTACATTGTTTTAATATGTTAGTTTTTAAGATATATATTTAATATATATATATATATATATATATATATATATATGTTTGTTAGTTATTAAGGTACCTATATATTATATGGGCATCTGTTTACATATTTAAGATGTTTTTGTAAATATTACCTGAAATAAATGATTAAATTAAATTAAATTAAATGTATCTCTTAAGGTTAAGCCAGCTTTAGGCATGTTAATTTATTTCTAAGAACGACTCGATTGAACCAATTGTTGTGTTTTCCCGTGGGAATGAAAGATTTTCCTGTAGTAAAAGATATCCTAAATGTTCACCCGAGTAGTAAGTTATCAACTATACCTACATAATTTAGTTAAAATCGATTCAGTACTTTTTACGTGAAACGCACATATCGATTTTGCTAAGTTATTTTATTATATGTATAGACAAGATGAAGTGTTCTTGAATGTACAAAAATTGGACAAGTGCGAGTCAGACTCAGATAATGAGGGTTTCTTACGTTAGTGTACGTAACCCTAAAAATTATATACTGACATCAATATAAATAATTTAAGCTCATAAATAATAATAAGCTTACTAAGCCGTTACACATACGTTCGTATATAAATTTATTTACCGTACAAACAAACCTGAAACAACCGACATACAAGTTCATTAAACTAGGCCGACACGATCGGATCTGATCGATAAACATGAACTTCTTAAGTAAAAAGGGACTCCCATTTAGAATCACTTTAAAAACAACTATTCTACTCTAGGCTGTGGATTTTTTTATTGATTAATAAGTAAGGGATAACCAAATTAAAAAAAAAATAATACTAAAAAGTAAAAAATAACTGATTGGTAGTTTTCATTCACTATAGATACCTAAACAGATAAGTTCGAAGTCGGTGCCAGCCGATGCAAAGCAAAGCAAATCTATTTCGATACGTATAAATACATCACTAACTGATGTATAATATTTTAACTGTAATTACAGTTCATACCCTGTCATATTAACCTATTAGATATTCATAATATCTTAAAGCACTATGTACATACATGCATAATTACATACATCTATAAAATTTTCTATATTCGTTTCGAAGTCCTAATAGGTTATCATCATATGTGAATATTTTGCAACTCCAATAATATTACATACTGTATATGTGTCGAATTCATAGAAGTTGATTAAAAAAGAATCATCACTACTCGAATTGAGCACGTCCTCCTTTTTTGAAATCGATCAAAAATCAGCAACAAACTTAGCATATCTTAACCTTAGATTCTAGATGAAAATCTGATCTTCAAAGCAATTTCAAACCCATTCATCCCTTTCAATTCACAACAAGTACCTACTGATCGAGGGTGGAATGTTTGTCCTTTTACGCCCCATCTCCTGCTAATGGATAATCAATACGTTCCGGTGCGGGATTAATTATTCATATTGACTGAACGTTAGCTTTGATAGCGTACCGTGAATACAATCGATTTCTGTCTACAATGTAATAGATCGATTTTGATAATACTCTTATTATAGATTATATGCTTATGTTTATACTCGTAGTTATCGATAAGCTTTAATAGTAGTAGTATTCAGCCCTTTTTAACGTCCCACTGCTGGGCACGGGCCTCCCTTCAATACGAGGGGGATCAGGCCATAGTCCACCACGCTGGCCAACGCTGGTCTTTCGAAAACTTGTTAGGTTCTCTTAGACATGCAGGTTTGCTCACGATGTTTTCCTTCACCGTAAAGTAAGTGGTAATCATGTTAGAAATGATTCGCACATGAAAATATCAGAGGTGCGAGACCCGGGATTTGAACCCAGTTCACTCGGTTTCCCAAGCGAACGCGTTATCACTGTGCTACCACTGCCTAAAGGCTAAGCTTTAGCCTATGATATTTTTATGTATTACATATTTTGTTACTACTTCCTGTTAGTACACTATAAAGTAAAAAAGAATTAAGTCATAATAGACTTTGTAATTACTCGTATAATCTATACATATAATAAAATTCTGAGTCGAATCTGTACATTAAAGATTTTTTGGAAAATCTTATTGAAATAGTCATTATTATTGATACAGAGGCCGAATCTATAGTTTTTAGAATTTATGTCTGTCTATCTGTCTGAGAACGCATCACGAGTAAACGACTGGGTAGATTTTGATGAAATTTGGTATGATGATAGCTGGTTATCCGGGTCAACATATAAGATACTTTTTACTGTGGGAAAATATCTCATCTCTGAGAAATCTATACTAACCGTTAAAACTTAGGGATGAACCCGAGCGGAGCAAGGGTGAGTCGCTAGTTAATAAATAAAAGTATTATTATTATATAGAAATGAACTTACTCAGAGTCTTTGTTATGTTTTCCAAAAGAACAAAAAAAAACAATCGACACATTACACTATTATGATATTGAAAACAAGCCAATCTCTGACTAACACATGTTTTGTGAAAGCCTTGGAGACCTTGCACTGTGCTTGTTAGAAAATAGACTTTATTATTATGCAGTAAAGTCGAAATTGGCTTGTCAATTGCAATTGTAGGTTCATACATTCAGTTTGCAGGTTTGAGGAAAACCCGTGAGTCACTGAATCCACTGAAATGTACGTCATCAGGTATTAGCGCTTCATAGAAACTTCATAGAAAATGCCAATTGTAGAGTATTATTATAACTATTGGAATACTAAGTAATATGGTGTTACAAAGAGCTTGGTGTTGTTTTTTTTTTTACATGTAACAAGATGTAAATAGGGTCAAAGTGTATGTTTATTTTGTTTAATGCATTTGTAATAGAATTTATAACATGTTTATTAGACACGAGCGTCTTACACTCGCTGCCTAGGTGCCTAACAGTAATCTAGGTCTTACACTAGGACACAGTCTACTTCTGCATTAAATTTTATCATAATCCGTCCAGCCGTTTGAGCGAATAAAAGTAACAAATATCCACACATGCATACTTTCGTATATATGTATACTAGCGACTCGCCCTCGTTTTGCTCGGGTTCGTCCCTAAGTTCCTTTTAACGGTTCGTATGAAATATAAATCTTTGAATTTCTCGGCTTTTCTGTACTATAATATGTATGTATTATACATATAAACCTTCCTCTTAAATCAATAACTTTTTTTTTTAATTTTTAATAATAAATTTGACTCTCACTTCCGCTACACTCATTTTTCCAATATATTGACTTACCCCTCATTCACGCCTAAAGAAGTTTTACTTCAAAATAGCTAATTTTCTATTTCTATTAGTATAGGTATACTGTACATTGGAGTGCTCCGACCATATGGTAGCACTTCGTGTGATTGAGTACAGAATATGTCCCATACGAGAGTCAAACCCGCGATCTCCAATGTACTAAGCAGAGCCACTTAGATCAATCAATAACCCAAATATAGCAAAGAATAAGCCCGTATATCTGGGTTAACCAATTCAGTTTCAGAAAGTTAACCCAATAATACGAGTATATTGGTATTGAAACGTCGGAAGAATTTAATTTTCTATATTCATATGAATTAATTGGTTTATCGATTTTTTGTGTTAACCGTCACTTTAGTTTCTGTTACATATGTATGTGCTATTCAGTCATGACTGCCTCGGTGATGTAGTGGCTAGCAGTGGCTAGCATATCCAGAGGTCCTGGGATCGAGTCCCGGGTCGGGTCAAGTTTAGTTATTTAGTCTTTCTGTTTAGTAAGCCTCAGTGACAGTCCGGAGTTGGGTAGTTGGCTGTGTTTCACCTTCGTGCCTCGGAGAGCACGTAAAGCCATCGGTCCTGCGCCTTAATTTTATCGGTCGTGTCGAGTACTCGTCCCACCGGAGTATGAGAGTGACAGGAATAAAGAGTGTACTTGTGTCTGCGCGTACACTTTTGCACTATAATATCTCCTGCGCAGATGGCTAGTCTCAATGAGATTGGCCGTCGTGGCCGGAATCGGTCAGGAGGTTTGGTTGAACGCGCTAATCTCCGGAACTATTAATCCGATTTGAAAAAATCTTTTTGCATTAGATAGCCCGTTAACTAAGGAAGGCTATAGGCTATATATCATCCCCGAAAAATTTATGGTTCCCGTGGGATAGATTTGTTTCTGTCTAGGGACGAACCCGAAGCGAAGCGAGGGTGAATCGCTAGTTTATATATATTAGTCTTGGCTCAGTAATTGAAATTCGACCATAACCATTATTGTATGGAAAGCATGTATGAATAGAGTTTACCTATCTATATACAAAAAAACTGTTTCCAATTTTTTTTATTCTAACACTAAAACTATTAAACAAAAATAAAAATACAAAAATCGATTAACAAACAGAGGAGAAAACTGCACTGACTGGTTTTATCCTTGACTATTTATATATACCTACATAGATCTACACTATTATGAAGAGATAAAATTTGTTTGTTTATTTAAAGACTAGCGACTCCCCCTCGCTTCGCTTCGGGTTCGTCCCTGGACAAAAACAAGTCTATCCCACGGGAACCGTACATTTTTCCGAGATGATATATGGCCTATAGCTTTCCTCAGTTACCAGGTTTTCTAATGCAAAAAGAATTTTTCAAAACGGAGTAGTAACGTTAACCGTTATTTTGTTTTATTGAACTATACTTTGTTTTATTGAAGGGAAATGATCCAAGTGTATATAAACACTAGATTTTGCCCTCGGCTTCACTTCTGATATATATATTGTTATAGTGTGAAGATGTAACCAAATAAATCATTCACTCATTCACCTACAAACTTTTGCATTTTTTAATATGAACTTGAACATTTTTTGCCATGAGCTCCTCGCGCATTACGTTATCTATACAGATAAATAAAATTGAGGTGTCTGTTTGTAATATCAAAATAACAGCTTATTGCTAAATGCTTATGAAATTATATACGGTACTTATAAGAAAAATACATTTTTTAAAACTTGTCTGTCTGTCTATCTGTTTGTTCCGGCTAATCTCTGAAACGGTTGAACTGATTTTAACGGGACTTTTACTGGCAGATAGCTGATATTATAAGGAATGACTTACTTTTATTTCACAAAAAAGAATTAAAGTTTCGCTTAAAAAAATTAAAACGTATATACATACGTACACGGGGACGCACCCGAGCGAAGCAAGGGCAATTCGCTAGTAAATTATATATTAGAGTTAATAATATTTTTTGTTATTAAATATTTATTAAAACTTGTTCAATTCTTTGAAAAATCATCCCCCATGCAAATAAACAAACAAACACACTTTATCTATACTATAATATTATAAAGCTGAAGAGTTTGTTTGTTTGTTTGGTTGAACGCGCTAATCTCAGAAACTACTAATCCGATTTGAAAAATTCTTTTTGCATTAGATAGCCCGTTAACTGAGGAAGGCTATAGGCTATCATCCCGGAAAAATGTACGGTTCCTGTGGGATAGATTTGTTTAGGGACGAACCCGAAGCGAAGCGAGGGTGAGTAGCTAGTATAACATAATAGCCTTAGGCTTCTTTGTATTTGAACTTATAGCCAAATTTTATCCAGATCCGTTCGGCCGTTCTGGCATGAAAGAGTAACAAAGATCAATACTCACATACTTTCACGTTTATAATATTAATACAGATTATTATTATATTCATCTGTAAGTGTATCCGGTTGTTAAAGTAAATTATAACCCGAGCGAAGCGAGGTTGAGTCGCTAGTAATACATATATGTACCTTTTAGTATGTTAGTATTAAACTATGGTTCTTTTACCCACAAATATTTATGAAGTATATCGCCGTCTCAACGCTTCCTCCGTCTGCGAACGTAATGGGGGTCAACGAATGTGTTAACGTTTGTTTTGTATGTCAAGAAGGTTATTGAACTTTTCCTGATATTCTGTAAAATTAACCAAATAGCTATCGTTTGACGACATGTTTGGCTCAGTTTGTAGTGACCCTACTTGCTGTGTCAGAGGTCGCGGGTTCGAGTCCCGCTTGGGGTATTCATTTGTGTGATGAGCACGAATGTTTATACTCCAGTCATGGGTGTTTATATTTATAATATGTATGTATTTAAATTTATATATGTATAGTATATCAACTATCTGGTATCCATAACACAAGCCTCGTAGCTTACCAAGGAACTAGATGGTGCTGTATGTTAATGTCCCAACATATTTATTTATCGTTTTACAGGAAAATCTAGCTTAGAATATATACAGTACATCATAAATTAAAGTACTTATTATTTAATCGTACCATAACGAGTGACAGGCTTATAATTTTACATTATAGGTGGTTAACCTGGGTAAATTGTGCACTGTGAACACCCAGTAATATGATATTAGTATATATTAGTAATTAATATATGACTCATGCATTAGTTAAACTAAATTTACGAAAATACGTATTTTAGTTGTATATTATTCTAATAGATATAGGAAATGTGTTTAAATCGATCGATTAAGGCGAAGGTCGACTTAGTTTACGAACAGAATTAAAGTACTTCGTACTTCCGTAGTAAAATATTTTTAAAATATTATATAGTTTTTTTTATGTAGTGGTAGCCCAGTGGTAACGCGCTCGCTTGGGAAACCGAGTGAAGCGGGTTCAAATCCCGCGTCACGCACATCTGATATTTCATGTGCGAATCTTTTCTAACTTGATTACCACTTGCTTTACGGTGAAGGAAAACATTGTGAGGAAACCTGTATGTCTGAGAGAACCTAGCAAGTTTTCGAAAGACATGTGAAGTCCGCCAACTCGCACTTGGCCAGCGTGGTGGACTATGGCCTAATCCTCTTCGTATTGAAGAGAGGCCCGTGCTCAGCAGTGGGACGTTAAAAAAAGGGCTGAATACATACACATACATACATACATATAGTTTTTATTCCCGTCTTCGCTCGCATGGTAACTGTAACCTAACCTATTGATAATACGATATGTGTTAATCTAGGATATAAGCTCAGAGGTTCTTCTTTTTTGCACGGCTTTTTTCGTACTTATTCAATTATTGACCGTTGTGCGTGAGCTTGTGCTATTTGTTATTTCAGGGGTTTTGTAATGCAAGCGATTCTGCAACGCCCCATTGCACGGCGGCATTAGGATTCCGCTGTGGGTTTTAGTAAGTTTTGACGACACGTTTGGCTCAGTTTGTAGTAACCCAACTTGCTGTGCCAGGTCACGTGTTCGAGTCCCGCTGGGGGCATTCATTTGTGTGATCAGTACGAATGTTTGTACTCCAGTCATGGATATTTATATTTATTATATGTATGTATTTAAAGTTATATATGTGTAGTGTATCAACTATCTGGTATCCATAAAACAAGCCTCGTAGCTTACCATGGAACTAGACGGTGCTGTATGATGTGTTAAAGTACTAACATATTTAACAAAAAATCTTACAATTGGGCAATTGATGATGGGTTTTCCAGCGATATTAAAAAAGTGATAAACGATATATCTTGCTAACACAAATAACTATTAAACACACACAAACTTTTATATTTGTAATTTTAACGTAATTTCCTATTCTATATATTTTTCATAGAAGAACTTCTTAGTAATTTAAAATGTATATAAACACTGGCCGAGAAATGTGAGCGTTAAAAGAAAATTTGCAGACATTTCATTTTGTGCTAATTTCTGCTGAAGTTTTAAGCTCTGCCTTTTGTTTTTACGTACCAGGTTTTATTTTAGGGCATCGAAACGTTAAGAAGTTAAATTTTGAACTATTGAGACTTTTTAATCGTTTTGTTTTAAAAAGTTATCAAATTTTGAAAATTTATCTATATATATATATATATATATATATATATATATATATATATATATATATATATATATATATATATATACATATAAAAGGCAAAAGTGATTGACTGATGTAACTACGTACAGGCCAAACCCTTAAGGCTAGAAAATTGAAATTTCGCACACGTATTCCTCATATTATGACGAAGGCATCTTTTTATTCCTTGGACATATAATATTTGCATGAAATTTCGTATGAATTGAATACGACAAAAATAATGAGTTACGTATTTCAGCGTTTTCTAAAATTCAACCCCTAAGAGGGTAAAATAGGGGATGAAAGTTTGTATGAAACCTATCTTTTTAGTTTTTTTTTATAGATTTAGCGCGAGCGAAGCCGCTGATTCTGCTACAAATCTTTTATATAAAAATAGGTAAAATTAATAAAGTCCCACACTAAAGTTGAGTGTTTGTTGCATTGCCGTATATAATTTGTATAACCAATACACTATTGTGTTTATTTTTTGAATATTTCCTTAGACAGTGCCAATATAGGACATACTATAACGTTATTTACTGTACGTTTTCAGAATATATGTTAAAGGATAAATAATGAATTGCTGCGAGTTTGCCAAATAGCAATAAAGTCCAGCGAACGCTTCGGGGCGTATCGAGACCACTTAAATAACAAGTCGATATGGGCCACTGACGATGAATTAAATGTGTGGTTTTACATAATAATTTACTTTGATGTGTTAATTTTAGTTCATAATATATGTACGTATAATGATTTTGTAATACCTTTACAGCACATTTTTCATCGATTTCAAAAAGGACGAGATACTTAATTCCTTTGTATGCTTATTCGTGGAATCGATTTTTTTAATCTTTTTTTTATATTCCTCTTCTCTTTCTCTTACTAAAGTGACGACACGTCTGGCTCAGTGTTAAGTGACCCTACTTGTTTTGCCAGCGGTCGCGGATTCGAATCCCGCTGGGGGCATTCATTTGTGAGCACGAACGTTTGTACTCCAGTCAGCGGTGTTTATATTTATAATATATATGTATTCAAAGTTATATATGTGTAGTGTATCAACTATCTGGTATCCATAACACAAGCCTCTTAACTTACCATGGAACTAGATGGTGCTTTGTGTTAATGGCCCAACATATTAATATTTATAAAGTCTTTCTTTGGCTGGTTAAAAAAATTGATTGGTCGATAATAGTTCACTTAAATTAAGGATTTTCTTAATAAGACATGTTTTTTAATTCGTATTTTTTATACATCTTCTGCAAAACATAGATATAATAGTGATGCGTCACCCTTCTTTCCGTTTTACTTTATTATCCGGACATTGCGTGTTGTTTTTCACTTGTACGCCGTTAAAATATAAATATCGATACTAAAATATCGATTCGACTCGTTTGACTCATTACGCAATACAACCCATAGACTTAATTCACAAAAGTTCATGTTGCCAAAATTTCGTCAACAGTGTCGAATATCTAAACAGTTATTATACTGAATCGTTTAGAAGAATATTGGTATAAAAAGTATATTTGACGACACGTTTGGCTCAGTTTGTAGTGATCCTACCTGCTGTGCCAGCGGTCGCGGGTTCGAGTCCCGCTGGGGGGATTCATTTGTGTGATGAACACGAATGTTTGTACTCCAGTCATGGGTGTTTACATTTATAATATGTATGTATTTAAAGTTATATATGTGTAGTGTATCAACTATCTGGTATCCATAACACAAGCCTCGTAGCTTACCATGGAACTAGATGGTGCTGTGTGTTAATGTCCCAACATATTATTATTATTATTATTTTCATAACTAAAGTAACGAGACAAACTATTATTATAACGTTAACTTTAAGCAAAAGAGATTCATTTGAATATCGTAAAAGCTGACTTCAAAAAAAAATACTATAAAGTAAAAAAAAACTGAACGGGGTTTTTTAAATTTAATAACTTCGAAAATATCTGATTTTGTATCTATAGTAAATGAAAACCTCTGTCTGAAAGAATGATAAGAACGCCCAAACAGCCACTAAAAATATTTGAGTCTGTTATCTCTGCGACAGAACTTACACTAGCGAGGTGTGAAAGTGACTTTGGCTTGATTATGCCTATAAGAAAGGTATGGCTAAACCTATTTTGAAAAAATTTTTGGGTGACAATAATATTTTATCGTCGTAATATATTAGAATTTTGTCCTCGCACTGAATTTTTTTTATTAAATAATTAATACATTTTAAGATGTGTATCTACTTAAAGTAAAGATAGATATAACCACCAAAAATATTTAAAAACTAGCGACTCACCCTCGCTTCGCTTGGGTTCGTCCCTAGGTACGTTTTAATTTTTTTTAACGAAACCCTTATTCTTTTTCTAAAATAAAAGTAGCCTAAGTTACTCCTTATAATATCAGCTATCTGTCAGTGAAAGTCCCGTTAAAATTGATCCAGCCGTTTCGGAGATTAGCCGGAACAAACAGACAGACAGACATACAAACATTTTATAAATCTAGTTTTTCTTATAAGTACCGTATATAATTCCATATGCATTTAGTATAAAGCTGTTATTTTGACATTACAAACAGACACTTCAATTTTATTTAGCTGTATAGATATTCAAGTCAAAAAAGAATAAAAAGACATTATAATTTATAACTTTAATAATAAAAACTAATAGAAATATACATCATATTCGCTTTATACGTTAATATCGATTAAATATAGTAAAAACAAATCGATTTTGTATATAAAGGTACCTACAAAATGGCCGTCGACTCACGCGAGGCATATCTACAGACATCTTGGCGCCTCACCCTTACCAGTCTACATCAAACTGCCAAGTGCCTAAAGCGAGTTAAACTACATTATATATTGTCTTTATGACAACACTAATCTCGGCCAGACTGAATTAGTCTACTATTTTATTAAATTTTGGTTTATTTGGGTTCAGCTAAATTATATTAAATATTTCATTTTGTCTTAGATAACATAAATGCTCTTATTTGCCCGATTTCAAAATGGCCGAAGATATTATTTAGATTGTACGTTTTATTAGTGTTTACTGTAAAAAATCTAAGTAAATTTTTATCATGATTTTGTTTTTCGTCAAGGGGGTAAAAATTAAAGAAAAAAATATACTTTAAGTAAAATAATTTCTTTTAAATGTGAAGTATTTACTTTAAAATGTTTTTTAATTCGATCTAGTTTTATAAGTTAAAAAGTACTAATTTAAGTGTGATATGGTGTTGTGACTTGTGCTTTAAGTTAGAAAAATATTATTCGGAATGGAAAGAATGGATTATATCTATATATACTTTGGTTTTTAACCGACATCAAAAAGGAGAAGATTCTCAATTCGATCGGTATTTTTAAGTATGTACACCGATTACGCTGAGATTTATGAGCCAATTTACGTGATTCTTCTTTAGTTTGATGCGGAATAGTTGCCATTTGGTCCCATAAAAATTTTACATAGTTTGGGGCAGTAGTTTTTATTTTGTTTGATTTGACAAGCCCAATACGCTAGAATCGGATTTTAGAGCCGGAATTTTTAGTGTTACTGATAAAAGCGAATTTCAGTTTGTCAGTCTTCATACTTTGCTACTACTATTATGTCTACACTAAAAAGGGAAAAATAACTGATCGGTTGTCTTCATTTACTATAGATACCTAATCAGATATTTTCGAAGCACACCGGTGTTTTAATTTGTATCGGCTGGCACCGACTTCGAAAATATTTATTTGAATATTTTTTTGAAGTCGGTTTTTATTTTTTTCTTAAAAAGTTTTTATGACATTTTATATATGAGCTTGTAATTTTGTATCCGAGTCACAAGTTATCAGAAGTCACGAACATATTTTAATATAAATACATAACTTAAAGATCATCTTAAAATGAGATTTGGAGTCAATATAAAAGTTATAAGACAGCGGTAGCCCAGTGGTAAAGCGCTCGCTTGGACAACCGAGTGAAACGGGTTCTAATCCCGAGTCTTGCACCTCTGATATTTTAATGTGCGAATCATTTCTAATTTGTTTACCACTTGTCTTACGTTCAAGGAAAACATCGCGAGGAAATCTGCATGACTGAGAGAACCTAATAAGTCTTCGAAAGACATGTGAAGTCAGCCAACTCGCACTTGGCCAGCGTGGTGGACTTTGGCCCATGTCATACCCAGCAGTGGGACATTAAAAAATTGGCTGAATGCACACACAAAATTTAAAGAGCATAAAATTCTCTATAAGTCGTGATTGAGTTTCTCTAGCCGGTGAGTCCCACATAACCACTTGTATGTCTACAGATGGTATACGTAAATGCATTCCCTAACATTAAAGAAAGACTATCTATATGTATACTATTTTTTTTAAAGTTCCAACGTGTAACAAACACACAAACATACAAAATATACAAACTTTCCCATTTATAATAACAGTGTGATTATAACATACTTTACTTATTACTATCAAAACACAGATTCAATTAAAATGATTACAAACAGCCGTACGTTGTCAGATTGTTATTAATACGAACTAGGTACTGCTTTGTGGGAAACGACTGAGAAACTAATGTGCCTTCCACACGCACTCTGTAGATTATAGATTTAGATATTATTGTTCCGTATATTATTAGAATACATAATATTATAATTTTTATATTACTTTTTTCTAGATACTGTAATAAAAGGATTACACGAAATATTTTATTTTATGTATTGTATTCAGCCCTTTTTAACGTCTCACTGCTAGGCACGGGCCATAGTCCACCACGCTGGCCTAGTGCGGGTTGGCGGACTTCACACGTCTTCCGAGAACTTGCTAGGTTTTCTCAGACATTGTAGGTTTCCTCACGATGTTTTCCTTCACCGTAAGGCAAGTGGTAATCAGGTTAGATATGATTCGCACATGAAAATATCAGAGGTGCGAGACCCGGGATTTGAACCCGCAGTGAGCGCGTTAATAACGATTTAAATAAATTAAAAAAAAAAAAACGAAATTTACTTAGAATATTACTTAGAATGTTTATAATATATAAAAATAATATAAAAAATATTATTAAATAGTACGTACTTTATAACAAACACTCTGAGAAAAGTCGAGGACAAAAGCTGTAGCAAAACCATTTGGTAAAAGGGTTTCAAAATAAAAATGTAGTGGAAGATAACATAGCTCTGAATAAATAAAAACAACCAAGGACGGTATAACATATTAAGTAAGTGGCCTTCCCCACATGACTGAGGTAGTATACGAGTACCTAAAAGAACCAAACCACGTTCACCTTGATATTTTAATGCTACGTTTTAAAATGACAAAACTTGGGTTACTCTATTTCATAAAGAAATAATAAAAAATGCTTTTGAAGCCAATAAAATCGTGCCCAGACTTTCAATCCATCTCGTTAACATTACGATGGATATAAAAGATTATGTAAAACAAAAGTTAGGAGTAAATTTGCGACTTCGCAACGACGTCGTAATATCATTTAATAAACGTGAAATACAATTCAATATTATGCCTTTTATAGTTCATGTTATTAGACACATTTTTAGACTGTATTTCAGTGGCAGATTGGACTATTTTAAGAATTTTTTTAGCAGTTAAGTACTTATAGTTATGCTGTATTAAATGTGATTTAGTTATATACACTATTATTATAATAAATACAACAAATAGGTCAAGTGCGAGTCGCACTCGCACACGAAGAGTTCCATACCATGATCGTTTTTTTTTAATTTGCATAACAGCCTTTTTGAAATTTGCCATCTTGGTTTTTTATTATTTGTTGTTATAGCGGCAATAGAAATACAACACTCTGTGAAAAATTCAACTCCCTACCTACCTATTACGGTTCATGAGATACAGCCCTCTGACAGACGGACGTACAGTAGAAGCATAGTTTGCACAAACTATAAAAAAAAAATAAGTGTGTGGATAATGAATTCTTCAAATCGTCGGCCTAATTCGTTAACCTGCTAAGTGTAGTTTTGCAAAGTTTACAGGACGAAGAAAAAACTGAATTATATCATTTCATTTTTAGATATCAAAATACTAAAAATACCGTTGGTTCCTATAACTTTCCTTGATATTTTGAAAGTGAAAATAGTTGTATATCTTATGCACAGCTCAGTAAATTAAAGAAAACAATTTTTTAGCAGCTTTTCGTTGTGAAGATCCAATTTGGTTAAGGACATAGCAGTTTTTAGACTTAAATGAGTAGGTATGGAATATAAATTAGTGAAGACGTTTTTAATCAGATCAATGCAATTAGCATATTAAATATTAGAAAATGACACATAAACAATATTCTAAATACTTTAAAATAACAACCTTCAAAAATTTGTCATTTCAGTCTGAAATTTCGGTAAAATATAAAATTGTTAATGTTAGCCTACATCATCCCGCAAAAATAGGCCAATTTAGATCAAATTTGTCCCATTCATCTCACCATCTAGTTCGTGGTCTGCCGTAACACCGCCTTCCTGTCTCAGGGTTCCACTTTGTGGTCACTTTGGCCCACAGTTCTGCAGGCATATGGCAGACATGGCCAGCCCAGTCCTATTTAAGATTTTTGGCTTTTTAAGCCACGTCAGTGATTTGTGTTTTGGAGCGTAGTGTAACGTTTCGAACTTTATCAGTTAATTTAACGCCTTAAATGCTACGCTTTATTATACGTTGGTAAATTCTGAGTTTTAACATCTGAGTGTCTGTCAAAGACCAAGTCTGAGCTCCGTATGTCAGTATGGGAAGTATGCACTTATTCTGAAGTTGTCGCTTTAGTGACAATGGAAGGTCACCCTTCATAAGATCTTTCATGGACGAGTAGCTCCTCCAGGCATTTTCAATTCTTCTTGATAGGTCTTTGTCTTGTCTGGAATAAAAAGAAACTATCTGGCCCAAATGGATATACTCTTGAATATAGTGTGCTTCCTCTCCGTTCACTTTGAGGCGGTTCTGGGTGCTATTAGACATCAGCTTGGTCTTCAATATATTCATCTTCAGTCCAACCTCAAAGCTTACATCACTAAGTTGTTGTAACATTAGCTCCAGTCTTTTCGCTGTTGAAGAAAACAAGACAATATCGTCAGCAAAGCAAAAGTTAGTTAACTGTGCTTCACCGACATCAATGCCTTCACGTTCCCAGCTAGGTGCTAGTTTTTTGAAAACTTCATCTAATGCGCTCGTAAAAAGATTAGGTGACTCCTTGCTTAACACCTTTTTGAGTATGTAAAGAAAGACCGATTGTGTGTGTTTTGATGCTAGTTGTGCTATGGACGTATATAATTTGGAGCAAATTTATGTAGGTAAATTCTATTTTTTGGCAATGAAGAACATTAAAAACAGCATTATGTGATATGCTATCAAACGCTTTTGAATAATCGACGAAGACGAGGTAGGTCTACAATGGTATATTGAATTCTTGATATTTTTCTATGATTTCATTAATAGCTCGATAAAGTTGTAATTTAATTTAATTTCTTCTCATTGGTACTACTCATGAGGTACATAAATTGTCATAATATGCATGATAGTTAGATAGAAGAGTCTTTTATATTTCCTGCAAGTCCTCAAACTTCCGTGCAGCAATTTTACATCGATTCTGGTGCAACTGCGTTCAGTCACTAATCTCACAAGGATTACATTGTAATGACCTCCTCTGTGGTAAAGGTCGCCATTCATTCTTATTCTATTTTATAAAGAATCTAAAATAATAAATCGATCGAATCTAAAATATTTAACTATAAATCATGATAAAACTTTGAACTATGCCACAGCGCACGTGAGTCAGTGAACATTTTCGTCAAAAACTGAGGCCTCTATAGGACTTAGCAGTTTTTCTTTGTGTTAATATGCTATTAAACTGAAAGCAGGTTTTCGGGCGTGATATTTCTAAGCTTTCTATATTGATATCGTCGCTATTCCTTTAACATAATGTAGGTAATCGTCTTAACTTTTTGACCGGCATAAAAAGTAAAATTGCTCAAAAATGGACTTAGCAGGTTAACGAGTTAGGCCGACGAAATATTTTTTTCACGCTACGCATTTTGTATTTAATTCATTTCCCGAAGTGTAAATTAGAAATATAATTATGTTAGTATTTTGCCTAAAGAAAGTACTGAATTTAATTAGAGTCTGAGCAAAGCGAGAAGAGGTCATCACTATATATTATAACAGTTCATAATAATTATAATCATGTCAATGAAGCTTCATGATATCTATTTAGACATGTCAATTTTTCTTAAGATATAACAATTTTGACGACACGTTTGGCTCAATTTGTAGTGACCCTACTTGCTGTGCCAGGTGTCACGGGTTCGAGCCCCGCTGGGGACATTCCTTTATGTGATGACCACGAATGTTTGTACTCCAGTCATTCGTATGTATTTAAAGTTATATATATGTATAGTGTATCAACTATCTGGTATCCATAACACAAGCCTCGTGGTTTACCGTGGAACTAGATGGTGCTGTGTGTTAATGTCCCAACATATTTATATTTATTATTATTATTATATTTATTATAACGATAGCTCGTTGTATATAAAGGTTTCAAAGTTATCCACCTCAGACACGAATCAAAATGACGGTTTCTGTGAGAGAAAGCGATATCAGTTATCAATGTAATAATTTTAAAAGCAATTCAACATATTTTTTGATAGTATACATTGCTGTACTTGTTTTTCTTGACTTCTAGAGTAAAGCATTTTCTTCTTCTTTTTTCTGTTCTTCTTTTGTTCTTTCTAACGTCGCAGTACGAGAGTTACTCTGTAGAATCCTTTTGTACGCTCTCTATGCACAACAGGATTCTATGGAGCACTGCTCGCATAAATTCAATTCACACTGGAAGCTATAAATATATGTATATATATTGTTGTTGTGACATTAACACACAGCACCATCTAGTTCCATGTTAAGCTACGAGGCCAGTGTTATGGATACTAGATAGTTGACACACTACACATATATAACTATAAATATATACACATTATAAATATAAACACCCATGACTGGAGTCAGGGCCGGATTTAGGAGTGTGGAGGCCCCGGGGTAAAAAGGAGTGGAGGCCCCTAATTATTTTCCGAATAAAATGAACAACTTTTTTAGTCCAGTGATTTAAGTATTTTTTGCGAAACAAATTAAATTATTTCAATAAACATATGTAGATATAGTCAAATACAAGAATTATTCGTAAATAAATGACAGAGTTAATGAATGGAACCTTGCGAGCTTTTTTCGACGAAAAATAGTTGATGATTTCGCTGAACGTTAATGCTTTTTTGTTATGGATAGAAGTCTTAAATTACCCATATAAATAAAATGACTATATATATATATATATATATATATATATATATATATATATATATATATATATATATATATATATATATTATTGTATAAAGTCACTTTTTAAGTAAAAGAATATACATTATTTTAATAAAATTAAATACTATACTGAGATAGGTAGTTGATCAATAAACAATTTAAAACTACGTTTTAGTTCCATCAATTGATTAGATGAAGCCGGAGAGCTATTTTTTTATATTGGAATAGTCACAAATAATTTTGAGATGTGGATAAGTGTTGTTTTAATAAAACTACAGAGATTTTTGATGGACAATACACACAATCACTCCAGATTTTTTTTTTTACAAAAATTAAAAACTGACTGCATAAAAAACGACCTAAAAAGAAGAGAACGAGTTGACGAAGGAAGATAATGTTATTATTATTTTGTAGTCGAAGACATACACACACGCAGCTATTCTAAAACATGTAGGTACATAGTATATATATGTCTCCGACTGCATAATGCTATGTTCCTTCGTCAATTTGTTCTTTTCTTTTTAGGAGAGTTAGACATGTTTTGATGTTAAGTTTTATTTAACAATTTCTTATTCTAAATTACTTTTGAACATATAAGTTGTAAATATTTCTGTAATCGCCTCTTAATATATAGTAGTAGTATTTCGATACCCCACTCGATTTATTCGAACGAAAAGTTTTTTTCAATATACACAAATTGGCACCTAGGATCCACCATTTTGACTTTTAATAATATCTATATAACCTATGACACTCGCATTATCAATACGAATCGAATTATGTATGAATCTTAAAAATCGATTAAGGTATTTAGTGATTACGAACGAACATAGAATCAGACACACATACAGGTTAAACACATAACTCTGTTTCGTCGCAGTCAGGTAAAAAAGCAAACATCTATATTATATGATCAGCAATAGCATATAAATAAACCTTAATTACTTGTTTTAACATGATATACCATATGGAAACTTTTAAATTTAAATATGGTGGACTGCATTTAAGGGTTTTAAAATGAAACTCTCGTTGGTTGATTCTTCCTTAGCTTTTCTTGTTAGTTGCCTCTTCTATGGCTATCCGACGAATGGTATACAATGAACAAAACCTCGTTTTTTTTTAATTTCTAATTAACATTATTATTAGATAAGCTACTGTGCGTTTAATCTTTTAGATATGCTCCTGTGAGTCTAAATTCTTATTGTATTTTACACCTCGCGTAGACTCGTCATCCGTAACATACATCATCAATTTAAATATATATATATTCTATATGAATTTGTATAAGTCTAAATCAATTTTAGTTATGTTTTGATTGTGGTTAATTGTGGGTGAATTCAATTAAAAATGCAGTGATTTTATCTATAACTAGAGATAAATAAAATTTATATGTCTGTTTGTAATATCAAAATAACAGTTTTTTACTAAAGGGAATATAAAATGCATATACGGTTTAAATTTTTAAAATTTTTGTCTGTTTGTTCCGGCTAATCTCCGAAACGGCTGGACTGTTTTTGATAGAACTTTCATTGGAAGATAGCTGATGTTATAAGGAGTAACTTAGGCTACATTTATTTTAGAAAAAAAAATCAGGGTTCTGCGCAAAAAATTAAAACCCATGAAATTGACCCGACTTACCCGAACGAAGAGAAGGTAAGTCGCCAGTTCACAATATCTGTTAAAATGTTTATAATAAAAGGTTAAATCCCCATGAGCTCTTTGTTTACCTTTAGTTAACTACCTAAACCTATGGAGTAGATATAGTTAATATAAGCATGCACTTAAAAATACGAAACACAAAAATAGAAAAGGATCGGAGAAAATTTCTTTCAAATTTGAATTAACAAACGTGAATTTATCTATAAAACATTGGCATTTGATGATAATATTGCCGACCTTAAAATTATAAAATAAATAAACTCACGCGAAATCAAAAAAAAAAAACGCATGATAATTAATTAATCATAACCGCTCTGTAACTTCTTTTTACCCGACTGCGAGGAACTGCAGTGAACGAATATGGATAAATTGTTTTAAAAATTTAAGAACAATTAATATATAATCAATCATATTTGTTAAAAATGAAAACGAAAAAGTTGTCGACCAGTCAGAATTTGTTTTTTTTTTAAATCTCTTTGTGGGGGCCCCTCTCTTATGGAGGCCCCGGAGCTGCAGCCCCGGCTGCTCTCCCTTAAATCCAGCCCTGACTGGAGTACAAACATTCGTGCTCATCACACAAATGAATGCCCCCAGCGGGACTCGAACCCACGACCGCTGGCACAGCAAGTATCTTCACTACAAACTGAACCAAATATGTCAGCAAAGCTATACATAGCTAATCTAAATCTAAGTAGATTGAGGGCAACCATTGCTTTTGATTTTGAAAAAAGGCACAAAGGAAGAGATTCAAAAAGCTAGCTAAAGAGTTAATATCATCATTTTTATGGTTGTTTGAATACAGACGAAACCGGGGAAAATTTCTTAATTTATATTAATTGTCTTATAAAGCTACATTGAAGATTTATAGTTTTTTTGGTCGCGTAACCGGAAGTGAAGTGATTATAAAAGCTAGTCTTACCTACAAAGCTCGACTAATTAACTTGTAGCGCAAGTACTCGTACGTCGATTGCGGCAATACTAGCAGAAGAATTAAATATCATCATTTTTATAGTTGTTTGACCGAAAACGATGTCGGGGAAAATTTCTTAATGTTTCTTAATATTAATCTATATCTATGTGTAATGTTATAAAGAGAAAAAAAAATGTTTTTTGTATGTATGTTTGTTTGTAATAAACCAAAAATCCGCTGAACAGATTTGGATGAAAATTGATACGAAAATAGTTTAAGACTCTGGGAAAGATATAGGATAATTTTTATCCCAGAAATCATCCCCTAATGGGGTAAGACGGGGAATAAAAGCTTGTATGGGGAATCAATAATTTTTCAAGTCCTTTACGCAAAATTACCTAGGGACGAACCGGAGCGAAGCGAGGGTGTGTCGCTAGTTGTCTTATTAAGCTACACCATATAGTTATACTTTGTATCTCTCCCGAAGATGCACGTTTACATGCAGCAGTACGCCAGATTGATGCTGTCCTAATCACACTTTTAAAGTTATTTTTTTTTAACTTTTACTCTTAAAAGAAATAGTTTAAGCTTTTCCTTTTTTTTAACAACCTCTTTAGCGCATCCTACCACGCCATCTTGATTTAACTGTCATAACGTTTTTGTGTTGTCCGAGTCCCAATTTTACAAATTAGAAATCAAACATCACAAGGTAAGTAAGTTCGTTTGATTCTCAATTATACTTTGTTATTTGGTATAACAGAGGTTTGTTATTTGGTATATCTTTCTGCGGGTTGGAAAAGCTAGTCTTACCTACAAAGCTGGAGTCGTCGGCATGCAGCGCGTGCATGACGAGCGCGGCGAGCAGGGCGGGGCGCGGCGGCACGTGCGGCGCCAGCCCGCGCAGCGACACCGGCGCGGCGGACCAGATGGCCCCGCAGAGCATGCCCTAGCGGTCTACCACCATGGCCCCTTTGCGCATCTGTCAAATGTACCATGGATATATGTATATGTATGTAAGAAAGTATATATCCAATTTATTTAAACGAGCAATTCTTGTATATTTATATCTTTATTTATTTATTTATTTATACTGGCGATCTCGGAAACGGCTCTAACGATTTCGCTGAAATTTGGTATGGGGGGGCTCTCGCGGTCGAAAAATCGATCTAGATTAGTCTTATGTCTGGAAAAACGCGTATTTTCGAGTTTTCATGCGATTTTATTTAGCATTAATTTACGCAAGATATGTTAATAATTTCGCACAGTTATGTATGTATAAGCAGCGTGGTCAAGCGGCCAAGGCGAGATTGACTATCACAGGTGTGTTCGAATCCCGGTCGGATACCAAGATTTTACTTTTTTTTTGTATCTATTCAAATATTTTTTTTTCTTTAAGCTAAATTTAAAAAAAATTTACTTTTAACCAAAAACTCCGAGCGAAGCTCGGTCGATATAAATCTCATAGTGAAAGTCCTATTAATGGTTTTAATGGTTTTGGAGATGACGAGGAACAAACAAAGTTCAATCACAGATAAAAAATCTATTAGTTGTGTACTATCATATGTTTATTGCAAATGCGATACAATGATTTTAATTTGCCATATATCGTATCGCATGTGATCATGTAACGATACTTAGCGTGCGATTCCACGTGGTAAGTCATGAGCTCATTAAGGGCTCATGGTATGACTAGGGTTGCTTCATGCGTTACAATCGGATTTGGACCAGACACGCACATCTTCACACTGTATCCCTTAGGGGGTTGACATAAGGGACATAAGGGGTCAGCCCCCCAGTAAAACGGTGTATAAATAACTACCGACGTGCCCTCGCTTCGCTTGGGTGCGTCCCTGGGTGACTAACAGAAGCCTATCTAAGTACTAAATTTTAAACACTAAAAAACATCCAACTTTATCATTTAGGTATATTAATAGCCCGAAAGCGAAATATCAGCATTTACTTTGTTTTTTTTCTAATTTACTTTTTAACTTTTAAAAATTGACAAACTTGAAATCTAAAAACTTTGCAATCATATTGAGAAAAATTGCTTTTAAAAGAGTCGAATATTTTTGTTCGTTCAGAATAAAAATATGCTGTCGTTTTTATTTTTACAAAAACTAACTTAGTTGTCATGTGTTAGCCGGAAGTGGTAGCGAGATCGTATCCTGCTTGAGGCAAACATTTGTAATTAACAATTAGAATATTATTTTTCCAAAACATATGAAATAAATTTAAATATATAATAATCTTTATACAATTATTAATTAACTAAAATCGATTTTTTTTATATTTTTACTTTATTTTATTTTAAAATTATGTTGTTTCTAAATCTTGCTAATTTTGTATTTTTTTATCAAATACTAGCGACTCACCCTCGCTTCGCTCGGGTTCGTCTCTAGGTACGTTTTACTGCTAAACCGAGCTGAACGTTGATAAGTCAGTCAGTGACTCGCGAGTAGTGAATAAAAATAGTAATTGCGAATGTACCTTAGGTGATAGACAAATAATATTGCGAACTTGCCTGTATAACTTTTTAAGACCTACAATTTTCTAGTACATTGTTTTGATGTACCTCTTAAGGTTCAGCCAGCGTTAGCCATATAAATTTCTAAGGACGACTCGATAGAACCAGTCATTGCGTTTTCTCGCGGGAACGAAAAATGTACCTGTAGTAAAAGTTATCCCAAATTTTGAACCGAGTGATAAGCTATCATTATACAAAATTTAGTTAAATTCGGTTCAGTACTTTTTGCGTGAAACGCGCACATCGATTTGACTAAGTCAGCTTTATTATAGGTATAGATAAGAATAGGTATTGCGAGTGTACCTTAAGAGATAGACATATACTGTTGCAGATTTTTCTGTTGACCTATTCAAGACCTACAATTTTTTAGTATATTGTTTCGATGTATGTCTTAAGGTTTAGCCAGCGGAAGGTTTATAAGGAGGACTCGATAAAACCAATTATTGCGATCTCCCGTGGGAAAGAAAGATTTTTCTGAAATAAAAAGTATCCTAAATGTTGACCCGGATAATAAGTTATCACTTCACCAAATTTCGTTATAATCGGTTCATTACTTTTTGCGTTAAACGCGCACACACAAACAGACATACAGACAAACAGACAAACAGACAAACAGACAAACAGACAAACAGACAAACAGACAAAAATTTTAATAACTATTGTTTTGGGGTCTATATTGTATACATAATACGTTACATTCATTGTTTTTAAAAAATATTTAATGTACAGATTTCGCAAAGTTACTGCTTTAATATAGTATAGACTATAATATTTCCTTACTATAATATGTAATTAATATTATTATTATAAATGCTATGTACAGTTGTAATTGATATGCATGTGTGTTTTTTTTTACTTTATTTATTGTATTGAAAAACATTAGTATTTATTGTGGTCTAGAAATCGATCTTGGGTTCATTAATTTGTAAGATTTAATTTATTTTTTATGCGTAATTTAAAAAAAAAAATTAGCATTCTGCACTCCTTCTCTATATAAACTATAAGTGTGGGAAATTTCATACTCCTCCGTCCGCGCAATTTTCGTAAAAAGGGGTGCATAGTTTTTGTTTCACGTATTAATATATAGATTTTTGGTTCCCGATGTTTCGAATGCTTTACAGCAATCATGGTCACGGTAGGAACTAAGGTTTTAGGCATCTCAAAGGCGAAACAATCCGAAAAGATAGTTTTATTTAAAATGTCAAATATTCGCGTATTTCTAAGAAAGTATTTATTAAATTTCCAGTTAAAATAAATAGAGTAGATGTAAACCTTAAGAGTATACAAATATTTACTAATTTTATAATAGCTGGCTTTATGAATTCTTATTAATGACCTAATAACACACGCTACCCCTCTTTCCTTACTGTTATTGTTACAAGTTATAACGTCAGAAGTTCAAGGCTAGAAGGAAAATACAATACAAAATTTCCATATTAACTTTCATACACTACGTACAAAATTCTTAATGTTTATTATGGTTTTTGTTTAGTTAATTTTTACTTATACATAATATATTACATACGTTAACATACGTTTTGAGTATGTTAAGTAAATTAACACTTTGGAACTTGGGTTAGAATATTTAAATGTAGCTTTTTTAATGATAACTTGCGCTAATATTCGATATATAAATAAATATAAATATGTTGGGACTTTAATACACAGCACCATCTAGTTCCATGGTAAGCTACGGGGCTTGTGTTATGGATACCAGATAGTTGATACACTATGCATATACATATAACTTTAAATACATACATATCTATACTAATATTATAAATGTGAAAGTTTGTAAGTATGTATGTGGGGATGTTTGTTACTCTTTCACGCCAGAACGGCTAAACGGATCTGGAATAAATTTGGACAGAGATAGATTATAGTCTGGAATAACACATAAGCTACTTTTTATCCCGAAAAAAATTACGGTTCCCGTGGGATAGGTTTGTTTTTGTTTTCCTAGGGGCGAACCCGAGCGAAGCGAGTGTGAGCCGCTAGTTATAAATATAAACACCCGATGAATGCATAGTACTCGTTACATATGAAACCCAAGTCACTAATGACTTAGGATTACTTTCTTAGGATTCTCATTCATTATAAGTATTTTGAATAGTGTGTAAATCTTCAATTTAAATAAAATATAAAATAATATTAATATAATGATAATTAAAAAAGTCAACCTATAGACTTTCTCGGTTTACTCAAATGGAGGATAGACATAGAAAATATAGCAAAATGCAAAAATAAAACAAGCTTCGCTGATTATAACTGTTTGTAACCAAAAGAAAAAAAACGTTAATAGAAAACAGCGCCATCTATACTTACGCAATACAAAATTATTGCCAGATAGCTGATATTTCAACCTTCAGTTTTGGAAAACTATTTTATTTCATTTCAGAAACTTTAATTTAATTTAATTTTTTTTATTTATTGCTTTTTATCTTTAAATTTGCATTTTGCTTTTTAGTCCGGTCAATTTAGACATTCGAAGCTACATAAATTTACAAGCTGAAAATTGATGAAATCGTTCAAAATATACTTATAAATAAAATTTGAAAGTTTCCCATCTTTCCCCTGCATGGAAAAAAATTATTCAAGGTCAAAGGTAAACAAAATGAGTTTTTCGCAATTTTCAACAAAACGGTAAGTTTTATCATAAAAATACTTCAGATAAAAATTGTAGATCATAAAATTATCTATAAAAAATGTATAAATATTTTTTTCCTACGTACTAAATTAAAAAATACGTTGTTGTAAATTTATGTAGCTTCACTCTTATTTTTTGGTTTAATTTGACCGGGCTATTTCTAAATTAACTTTACATAAATATCAATAACATATTTACGTATATTACACCATCTATAATAAAAAAATACATACACTTTTGAACTCTATGGTTAAACTATAAAAGTATATTATAGCTGTACAGTTTATAGTTTTAATAGATTCGTATACCAATAATGTACCAAATATAATTATAACGGATATAGCCATTAGCTATGATCGATATATGGATATTAAAGTAATCCCATTAAAGTTAGCAGTCCGGTGTAATTTGTATGTGATTTGTAGAAATCTATATATTATACTAGCAACTCACCCTCGCTCTGCTCGGGTTCATCCCTAGTTACGTTTTACGGTTAGCTTAGAGTAAAAAGTATCCTATATGTTGACCCGGATAAACAGCTATCATCAAAATCTGTCCAGTGGTTTTCCCGTCATGCGGTAAAAGACTGACAGACAGACAGATAGACAAAAATTCTAAAAGCTATAGATTTGGCTTCTGTATCGATAATAGTCTATTTCAATAAGATTTTCCAAAAAATATTTAATGTACAGATTCGGCTTAGTTACAATTTTATTATATGTATAGATAATAGACTATTCAGAAGGCATAGACAAGATGTCTGTCTACTATCGTTATCGCTAATTTAACACTGATAAATGTATGGAAATCATATATATAGTTACGACTCATGTGACTCATATTGACTCAATATTGAAAATTTGAGGAAAACATATACATATTTATAGAATTTACCTTTGTATATAAAGCTGTTTCCAAAACATTTTTATTGATTACATTAAAGCTCGTCAATATCTGCTAAACAAAAAAAAGAACATCGGTTGACAAGCAGGAGAAAAAGGTACTGATCTCTTTTGCCTTTGACTATTTATAAATATATAGATAACTAGCGACTCATCCTCGCTTCGCTCGGGTTTATCCCTAGGTTGATTCCCCATACAAACTTTCATCCCCATTTTCACCCCCTTAAGGGATGATTTCAAGGATAAAAGTATCCTATGTCCTTCCCAGGGTCTCAAAATATCTCCTTACCAAATTTCATCTAAATCGGTTTAGTAGATCCAGAGGTTACCCCCTACAACGTCACAAACCACAAACTTTACATCTTTATAATATTAGTATAGATGCATAATCTCGCTATTATTTTTTTAATTTACTTTAGCTATATAGGTTGTAGAATATAAAAAGAAAATGAAGAAGTTGCTCTTTAAAGCTTATTATAATGTAGTTTTTTTATTGAATAGAATATTCATTCAAAACACACGTCAATGAGTAAGTCAATTTTTTTTCATGGAGTTTTTATGTGGAACTAGCAATACCCGCAGTTTCGCTCGCGTTCACACTTCCGATCGTTACCAAATTTCACAGGATCACCCGCTGGACTAATCTGAAGATTGCCTGAAAATTTCATCAAAATCGCTCCAGCCGTTTTGGAGTCTATAGGGAACATACGTACACACATCGATTTGTATACACATTCCCTATGGAACGGATATAGGGCGATGATGATATTTTTATATTTTAGAAAAGGAGAAACTATGAATGTTCTTAAAGATCGATATTAATATTATACGCGTTGAACACGCTAATCTCAAGAACTACTAATCCGATTTGAAAAATTATTTTTGCATTAGATAGCCCGTTAACTGAGGAAGGCTATAGGCTATATATCATTCCGGAAAAATGTATGATTCCCGTGGGATAGATTTGTTTTTTTCTAGGGACGAACTCGAAGCGAAGCGAGGGTGAGTTGCTAGTCTGTTTATAGAAGTCCATTAGAACTCAATAGCTCATGCATTGACTTCTAACTTGTAACTACTGCATTCAAATGCTTATAGCACTTACTACAACTAGGTCAATATGGAACTGTAATAAAGTTCTTACAGCGAGCGAGTCTTGTAATTAGAAGCTTTAGAAGCTTTAAAAGCTTAAACTGTAAACGCAATTTTATCATTTCTAATGGATGGACTTTGAGGGATCGTGGGCAAAATGTTAAAAAGGAATTTGGTCTGTATGTCATGGCTATTTTTATCGGAGGATTTTATATATTTTTTATAATGTAAAGCTGAAATTTGAAAAGTAGGAACCGCTAGAATTATTTTGAAGTCAAATAAAAATAAAAATAGCGAGTGGTTTTACATTATTCATACATACATACTAGTATATTTGAGAAGTGAATTTTTTAAAATTGTATTGAAATGACAAAAATCATTATGTTTAAATACAACAAAAATTTTCATTTCCATACAACTATAACGAAATCTAAAAAAAATCTAATTAAATATTATCTAGAATATTCTATTCCTCAACGTTTGTAGAATCTGTGTAAACCGCTTTAATCCTTATTGATTTAATGCATGCAAAAGTGCGCATGTTGTTTCTCACGTTTTCATGAGAGAACTACGGGAGAGTTCTTTAAGGAAAAGAGTCAAACTTCTCTTATTTCTGAGAAACATTGTTTGAAGTCTTCTTTGTTTCAAATGCTCTCTTTGTGACATTTCTTTATTTTATAGCCAAAAAATATTTAAAAATAACTAATTTTTAGTGACGTAACATTTTAATTAGTTAAATAATTGAAGCTAATAAATAAAGTGTATTCAGCCCTTTTTAACGTCTCAATACTGGAAGTGGGCCTCCCTTCAATATGAGAAGGATCCCATAGTCCATCATGTTGGCCAAGTGCGGGGCGGACTGCACATCTCTTTCGAAAACTTACTAGGTTCTCTCAGACATGCAGATTTCCTCACGATGTTTTCCTTCACCGTAAGACAATTGGTAATCACGTTGAAAATAATTCGCACATGAAAATATCAGAGATGCGAGACCTGGGATTTGCACCCGCTTCAATCAGTTTACCAAGCGAGCGCATTGCCACTGGGCTACCACTGCCAAAATTCGTTAAATACAGCGATAATATCGCTTTTTCATAATCTATCAATCTGATACAGCATACCAGTTCTTATAATTTCGATTTCTCATTTGGTAACTCTAAGAACCTAATATACAGTATATACCTACATGAAAATATTAGAGGTGCAAGACCGCTTCACTCGGTTTCCCAAGCGAGCGCGTTACCACTAAACTACCACTGCCTTAAATAATAATAAACGTGTTGAGGGACGCGGGCATGCCGGTGTGTTAGTTATTAATTTCTTAGAAATTATCCTGGCGTGGTTAAGTAAAACATTTAAGTAATCACATATTACAATGAAAAGATCCATCTCATTCACAGCATCCAGCCTCATTTCTGAGTGACGAGAAGGCGTGAGTGGAGTATACTGAATGAAATCCTATATTCAAGATGTTGTACAAATATAGTTATTATTACAACTTGTGGCATGACTAACTTTAATTATTTTATTTCAATCAATAAAATAAAATCCAAAGGTGGATATGTCCTTTTTGATCATTTTATCATAAATGATGTCAAACTAGCGGCACGTCTTAGTTTCGCTCGTTTTTTATATATAATATATCATTGGATAATAATAAAGTCTTTCGCTTTATAAATAAAACTATGTTTTTGGTCTTCAGACATTTTGACACGAAATCATATAAATGCAAGACCAGAGAAAAATCATTTTTGCAGTTACCAACTTTCATTTTAAAGGTTTTTTCTTTAAATACACATAAAAATATGGAATTATAATGTATACAGAAAGCTTTTTTAAAAAGCTCTTTAAGTAGGACGTAGTAATTGCGCGCTGTCTTCGCTGCTAGTCTGCACTGTAGTAGTGCTCGTACTGACTCAGCTTTTGTACTGCTTTTTTAATTTATGTACCCCAATTACTTGAAACCTATTTATTTTCTTTTTACTTATGGAAATTAATAGAAAATATTTTGTAGAATTTCAAAAAGCAATTATCAAATAATAACTTTTACGAAAATTGATTGGATTTTTGAAGTAAAACTTTTTTACGCACGCTTGACTTGGGGGGTAAGCTGGTGAATGCGTTACGAAAAAATGTACGTACGTTTGTTGCCATGGTAACCGTCGTTGTTGTCTGACAAATGATGTAATTATAATATTATATTTTTTCCTTAAATTAGGATATTCTATAAATATATGATTGTGATTGTAATATGCCTCATATGTGTTATTTTTTGTATTTCACCTATCCTAATTATTTGAATCATAAATTGAATTTCATAAAGAGTACCGATAACCTACAGAAGTTTTACTTCTTGCGCGTGTACACATTTATGCACGCACTCTTTTTTTTTTATTTTTTTACTAGCGACATACCATCGCTTCGCTTCGGGTTCGTCTCTAGACAAAAACAAATCTATCCGACGGGAACCGTACATTTTTCCGGGATGATATATAGCCTATAGCCTTCCTCAGTTAACGGGCTATCCAATGCAAAAAGAATTTCTCAAATCGGAATAGCAGTTCCTGAGATTAGCGCGTTCAACCAAACAAACAAACAAACTATTCAGCTTTATAATATTAGTATAGATGTTTGCCATACAATTTAAGCACTAATTTATTGCTTAGATGAATATTATCTAAAGCGAAAAACGATTCAAAATGCCCTAAAAAGTTCTGTCACCTAAAATGTAAAAAGACGTGACATATCCTGTTAAAACTTTTCGTTCGTAAAACAGTTAATTAATGAAAAAGTTCATAAAAATTAATATCAACGAGTCGATTCTCTTTCAAAGATGTAAAAGAATATCAGATCTGGGATCGAGTAGGAGATTAAAAGCGTTTTCTAAAGGCCAGTAAGTGGGACGCAGTAATTGCAGTCGCGTCATTACTTCGCTCGGCCTTTGACTGTGCGTTTGTGGGTCGCTTTGAATAGTCTTGCTTTGCTACGGAATATCAAAGTTACTTGAAAATTAAAGAAATCAATAGTTTCTCTTTTAATATCATCTATACATATTATAAAATTCTAACTAAGCCGAATCTGTACATTAAATATTTTTTGGAAAATCTTATTGAAATAGACATTATTATCGATGCAGAGGCCGAATCTATAGTTTTTAGAATTTTTGTCTGTCTGTCTGTCTGTATGTCTGTCTGTCTGTCTGTTACCGCATCACAGAAAAACCACTGGAGGGATTTTGATGAAATTTGGTATGATGATAACTGGTTATCCGGGTCAACATATAGGATACTTTTTACCGCGAGAAAATATCTCATTTCTGAAAAAAAATACAAAAACTGGTAGGAACAAAACCACGACGATACTATTTGTAAACAGTTTAGCAAGGTAACTTACAAAATATGGTAAAAACTATAAAAATTGCTTATCTTGAAAATCAAATTATCAAAAGCGCTATTTTATCCATTAAAATAGTTATTTAAATTAATATTTATTTATGTGTTATTTAGATATTCGACAATAGATGTCGCCATGTGTTTTTAAAATACATAGTTTTAATCCCAAAAAAATTAATGTACAGATATGACCTTTTTTCGATTTTATTAGAATTACTACTAAATTGCCCGCAGCTCCGCCCGTGTTTAAATTATCAGTAAAGCAAACTTTTTCGCTTCATAAATTAGTAACTATACATACAATAAAATTGTAACTAAGCCGAACTCCTAAATTCAATATTTTTTCGGAAAATCTTATTGAAATATTCATTATTAGCGATATAGAGCCCGAATCTATAGTTTTTAGATTTTTTTCTGTCTGTCTATATGTGACCGCATCACAGAAAAACCACTAGAGGAATTTTTATGAAATTTTGTATGGTAATAGCAGGTTATCACATATGATTCTTTTTACCGCAGGAAAATATCTCATTTCTGAGAAAAAATACAAAAACTGGTTAAAGTAAAAGCACGATGATGCTATTAATACTTTAGCAAGGTAACTTACTTATATATTGTGTTAAAACTATTAAAAAAAACTTATCTTAAAAGAAATATTAACAGCGCTATTTTATTCACTAAAATAGTTATTTTAATGAAAATTTATTTATGTGTTATTTAGCTATTTGACAATAGATGTCGCCATGTGTTTTTAAAATACGTAGTTTTATCCAAAAAAAAAAAAAATGTACAGATATAACCTTTCTATGACTTTACTATAATTACTACTAAACTACCCGCGGCCCTGCCCGTGCTTAAATTTAAAAAAAAAAAAAAACAAACTTTTTGGCTTTATAAATTAGTAATATATTAGTAATATTTTGTTGGCCAAAACAATTTTCAAATGAGAATATTTGTAAATTTTTATTGTTTAGTAAATAATGTTAATGTTTTTTAATCTTTTAATGTCAAAATTGGGCAAATGTAAATGCAACTCGTGCATTTTAGGTTTCGTATAGGAAAATGCTATGTTGTTTTTCTTACTTACGTGTTTTGTATGGTTAACACTAAAATAAATACGAATAATATTTACGTTTCCACAATACCTACTCATTTTTTGCACCGTAAAAATAAGTTCAATTTATATTATTTTATAACATTTTATGGAAAACAAGTTTATGGCTGTTAAACTGCCAAAGCGGGTAACTAAAAATATTTCATATCTCAAAAACTATGAAAATGTATTTTAGGAACTGTTATACCTCAACTTTTTCACTTTTTCTTGACACCTTTTCTTGGAAGGTAAAGGCTTAAAGGACACAATAAAATGCTTACGACTTTAATCATATTAGCAGAGCCATATGAAATAAAAAAATGTATTCGCTTAGAATTATTTACTTATTACACTTTCTTTTGAAAATCGTTTTGGAAAATATTACTAACTAGCGCTAATTAAGAAAAGTTATCATTATGTAATTTAAATAATCAGCTATATATTAAATTAATCTATAGCTGTCTATTAATAAAAAATGATTAAAATTAATTCCGTCGTTTGAGAGTTATCGTGAAAAACTAAAAAAACAAATAAAACAGAAGTATAGACATACATAAATGTTATTGCTAAAACAAAAAAGTTCAATTTAACGGAGGAACCTTTGTGGCATTGTCAATCTCTGCCATTATTTACCAATCATGCGGTGCGCAATGAAAGTAATGTATAATGTAAGAGTAAGTATACTAATGTGTAAAACCTAAGAATTTGGTTTTTGATCATCTGAACGCGGGCGGAGCCGCGGGAAATGCTAGTATGTTATATTTTCTTGTAATGCTACTTTGTAGAGGCTTTATCTTATAATATTAACTGAGCAATTGTTGTATATATAAAAAACTAATAACCCATCCTCCCTTCGCTGGGGTTCGTCCCTAGTAAAAAAGAAAAAAAAAATATCCCATGGGAACCGTACATTTTTCGAGCATAAGAAGTAACTTATGTGTTATTCTAGCTGTTCTAGTGCGATTGGGTAATAAACACCCATCCAAACTTTCGCATTTATAATATTAATGGTATTATTTCGTGTATTTTGGAAACGGCTCTAACGGTTTAAATCAAATTTTATACTTAGATAAGGGTTTGTTTTTTAAGTTTATCTATATAGACGACTTTTTTGAAAAAAAAAAAAACATTTTTTAAATCTTTTCCGAAAAACCCTGAGCGAAGTTCGGTCGCCGAGGTACTCATGAAAAGTTAGTAAAGATTACAGAGTAATGTAGAGCAAATCAAACACACATGCTGTGTACACAATCGTCTAAAATATTTTAATTTAAAACATTAATTCATTAAATAGAATAACTAAAGCCCAATTCAAAGAAGGCAAAAGCTTCACGCTGGAACGTTAGAGGTAATAAAGTGTAATAAAACTAAATTGTTACAAACTGCGCGTACTATGGAAATTGCAAATCTTTTTTCTGGTTCGTTTAATTCATACGCTGTTTCTTTAATAAGGATATGATATTATAAGAAGTACATGGCGACCGAGCTTCGCTCGGTGTACTTTTTTGTTATATCGTATTTTTTAGATAAAAAGAACTAAAAACTTGAATAAATACAAAAAAAAAGTAGAACTTTGTATCCGATCGAGATTCGATCTCAGACACACCTACTGATTTGTTAATCTTGCACCTTGGTCGCTTGACCACGATGCTTACGCGTGAGTGTAAGAAATTATCGAGCATATTCTGCGTAAAATAATGCAAAAGAAAACTGCATGAAAACTCGAAAACACGCAATTTCCCAGACATGAGACTAATATAGATAGATTTTTCGCCCCCGAAAGCTCCCACATACCAAATTTCAGCGAAATCGTTAGAGTCGTTTCCGAGATCGCTGGTATAAATAAATAAAGATATAAATATACAAGAATTGCTCGTTTAAATATATTAGATAGATAAATCCACTATTTTGATATTCTATAATTAATCTGTGATTACATCAAGCTGTCAAGAGCTTTGTCAAATTGACTTTACTTTTTCTCGGGCTAGCGCGATATACGAATCTGTGCATCACTGGATAGTTTTTGTAGAATTGTATTCATAAACCAGAAATTAATACAAGTGTTTAAAAAAAATAATTAATTGTTATATTTATGTAATAAAGTTTCTAGTATTGTTCTTTTGTGTTTATAATATTATAATTATTAACAAAAAATTCCATACTCGTGTTACGTTTTATGGATATAAATGGATTTTTATTGCTTCATAGATCGTAAAATTTATTTAAATATATGAATACTGAGTTAATTTAAAACTTAGCTTTAAAATATGGAGCTTGTTTATGGGATTTGGCGCTGCTAGCTGAAATACAAGTTTCCTAGTTCAGCTACAGATGCTTTAATAACTTAATGGCGATATTGTCTTTCGCTTAAAATATTAGTACCTGGGCTTGCTCGGAGTTCTTTTTTGTTATATCGTATTTTTTAGATAAAAAAAACTAAAAACTTGAATAAATACAAAAAAAAAACAAAAGTAAAAAAACTTCGTATCCGACCGGGATTCGAGCCCGGACTCCTGTGAATATCAATCTTGCGCCTTGGTCGCTTGACAACGATGCTTACGCCAGAGCGTTAGAATTTATCGACCATATTTTGCGTGGAATAACGCGAATAAAAATCGCAAGAAAACTCGAAAACACGCGTTTTCTCAGATATAAGACTAATCTAGATCGATTTTTCGTCCACGAAAAACCACACATACCAAACTTCAGCGAAATCGTTGAGTCGTTTCCAACATCGCCTGATTCCACTTGGCCTGATTCTCACGTATAGAAGGAAGCCCGTCCCCAGCAGCGGGACGTTAAAAAAAATGGCTGGATACATATATACATACATACAAATATTTTCAACAAAAGAAAAATTTCATATCATTGGTTGAACCTAACCTACGCCAATAGGGCCGTGACGTCAGCGACGCCTGTGACGCAGTTGCGTAGTATTAGATAACTCATACGATATTGATTTTCTTCTTTACTCCAGTCTATTAGTTTATGTATGTATGTTTGTATGTAATAAATTTGGCATATTTTGTTGATACCCTTAACTTTAACGAGATAATTAGGTGTTGTCTTACTACCCCCATCCATCGAGCGTTCACCTTGTCGTGGTGGGGGGGCTCATTAGCTTCCGGCAGTTCAGCCGGACGTTAAGCCAAGAAACACACAGGCAGGTGGCCCACTTCGGTGGGCGGTGGGAGGTGGCCTACTTCAGTGGGCGGTGTACCATGCGGGTAGAGTACAAACATTCGTGCTCATCACATAAATGAATGTCCCTAGCGGGACTCGAACCAGTGACTGTTGGCACAACAAGTAGGGTCACCTACAAACTGAGCCAAACGTTTCGTCAAAGTCTTGGCGCTACGTAGACCTTCCAAAATCCCTGGCTCGTCGAAGCAAAAACTATGTTTGTATAACTTTTAAATTTAAAAAATAAAATACCCTCCACACAATAACCTATTCTTTGAGGTCATTTCAATGAGCCTAAGCACGACATCTCTGCAGTATTTTAGTAAAGAGTTGAGTATCTTGCAGATTCCAGCTGTCGCTGCAGCATCAGGTCAAGGTTATCATTACAATGTCATCAAAGTAACGGAATACCAAGTTTTGAATCGATTACATATGTGGAAATTGTTTATATCCTGTTACCGGCTAAAAAAGAGCTGATAGCCTGCAAACGGCTGAACGGATTTGTTTGACATAAAGCTATAAAACACTCTCTATCAAGTCGTCTTTCAAATATTAAAAACTAAATTAAAATCGGTTCATCCATTTGAGCGGTACGATGCGACAGACAGTTCAATAGATACACACATTAAATTTATAACTCGGGAGTTAAAAATACACTTAGAATACGAACATAAATTGCAACAAATGCTTATAAGACAATTACCATTTGTCTCGGGAATCCCTTCGCCAAAACATATACTGCGACCTACAGACAGACATCATAAATTAGGAAAAAATACAGAATATAAACCGCTCATCTACATATAATAAAATTATAATTGTACATTAAATATTTTTTGGAAAATCTTATTGAAATAGTCATTATTATCGATACAGAAGCCGAATCTATAGTTTTTAGAATTTATATTTATATGTCTGTCTGGAAAAGCATCACGAGAAAACCACTGAACAGATTTTAATGAAATTTGGTATGATGATAGTTGGTTATCTGGGTCAACGTATAGAATACTTTTTACTGCGGAAAAATATCTCATCTCTGAGAAACCTATACTGAACGTTAAAACGTACCATTATCATTACCATTATTATTACCATATACGTATATAATTTCATACAACAAATAACTTAATAATTGCAAACAAATAATCAAATAAAAGTACAGTCTAATAACAATTTTCCACTTCTTTCATCTAGTAAAGGTAAGCTCTTAGTAAAGCACTTCTATCAAGTGCGCCCTAACCTCTCTAAGCATAAAGCTTCAAAAGCCACTGGGAAATTGGGTTGTCTCTCGGGCTTTGAACTTTCCTATACATATTGTTACAATTTAATGAAACTAGATGACCCATATAGAACGTTACCGCTAAAGGGTTATGAGTTCGAATCGGTCAAGTGCTCATATTGTTTTATATTTTAATAGCCATCGTAAGAGCTGGTTGTGTTATACGGTTTTTTAGTTTATTCCTTCGAAGTACGATACTTAACTGAAAAACAAAGGTATTGAAGTATTTTATTAGTGCAATATTTTGTTAAGCGTACTTTATGTTAGTCGTTAAAGTATAATTAATGATAATACAATAATTCGGTATCATGGAATTGGGATGATAGAGTCGGAAGGTTAACTTGGATGAATTCATATGAATATTTAACGTTTTCATTTTTAGAGCTCCTAAGACTTATTTAAAATAATAATAAGTCAGAAATCCAAAATCTAATACTTTCTTAGATTTACGCGAATATGACCATATTTAAACAGTGTATGTATATCTTCCGCGACCATGTTTGCAGCAAAATGTCGGGGACCACAATCTATACTAATATTATAAAGCTGCAGAGTTTGTTTGTTTGTTTGGGTGAACGCGCTAATGTCAGGAACTACTAATCCGATTTGAAAATTTCTTTTTGCGTTAGATAGCCCGTTAACTGACGAAGGCTATAGGCTGTATATCATCCTGGAAAAATGTACGGTTCCCGTGGGATAGATTAGTTTTTGTCTAGGAACGAACCCGAAGCGAAGCGAGGGTGAGTCGCTAGTATAAAATAAAACTACGACAAAATACGAAAAGGTTGATTCATTTTGAAACCTAAAATCTGTTTCTATCATAACACAAATTTAATACAAATAATTCAATGAACAATGCATTTATTACTCTTCAATTTCATTATATGTACATACATATTATACATACATATAGAAGTAAATACGTAAATTTCGACATATTCAAACAAAACAAAGCAGCTATTGTTTATTTTGCTAATGACTTTAATTCAGCTCAGAAAATCTAATTCCAGGTTAATTGATTTTGTAACATCCACATTGCTATCTGTTCGGAAATTATTTGAACCCATTCAATAATGAGCCGACCCTTATAAATGATTTCATTTGTTCACAATCGTTGATCGAAAATGTTAAAAATATATATATTCAACCCTTTTTATCATCCGACTGCTGGGTATGAGCCTCCCTACTCCCTATAATGTGGGGGGATCAGGCCATAGCCCACCATGCTGGCCAAGCCGACTGCTGGGTGCCTTCTTATAATGTGAGGGGCTCAGGCCATAGTCCACCACGCTGGCCAAGTGCGGGTTGACGGACTACACATGTTTTTCAAATACTAAGACTCTCTTGGATATGTAAAGTTTCTCACGATGTTTTCTTTCACCGTAAAGCGGTCAACGTTACACATAACTTAGAGAGCCAGGATTAAAACCGCTTCAGTTGGTTTTCCAAGCGAGGACGTTCCTACTGGGCTTCGGCTAAAGAAATGTAAATTACCTGAATTTGTCAGACTACCTCTGCCTATATTACGACGGAGGTCGTCAGATTATATTCAAAGTAGAGGAAACGTTTGAATTAAAAGTTTATTACGTGTGAAGAATGAAAAAAAATCTATGTATATTTTTTTTAATGCCACATGAAAATTGGACTTTGGTAATTTAAGGTTAAAACACACAAAACAAACTAAGGTTACACCAACAATTTTATAATTTGTAGTATAGGTTCTTAGAGTTACCAAATAAAAAATCGATATTATAAGAACTGGTATGCTGTATCAGATTGATAGATTATGAAAAAGCGATATTATCGCCGTATTTAACGAATTTTGGCAGTGGTAGCCCAGTGGCAATGCGCTCGCTTGGTGAACTGATTGAAGCGGGTGCAAATCCCGGGTCTCGCACCTCTGATATTTAATGTGCGAATCATTTTCAACGTGATTACCACTTGTCTTACGGTGAAGGAAACCATTGTGAGAAAACCTGTATGTCTGAGAGAACCTAGCAAGTTTTCGAAAGATGGCCAGCGTGGTGGACTATGGGCTGATTCCCCCTCGCATTAAAGTGAGTTGGGCTGAGGGTTAAAGGGCTGAATACATCTAACGAATGTGCATTGCTCAAGGATATGAAACCACCGTATAAAATCGATCCCTTTATTACTTAATTACTCCATAACTATAATATTACAAATGTATTTTGTAGTCGGTTCTCCTTTTTAGTTAAAATATAATTTTGAATCTGACTGACTAAAGCTATATCCACTATCACGAGGATACTTTTTACATTGTACAACGAAAATTGAAAATTTTCGATAGCATCGTATTACATTGTCTCTATTTATTATAATAGAGGCTGCATAGCTTTGCTTGAACGGTGTATTTTTATCAAACTTCTATATATATAAAAATGAATCCTTATTTCCCTTGGTCACGCCATCACGCGTGAACGGCTGGACCGATTTCACTAATTCTTTTTTTTGTTGTGTTTTTTATTGTAAAAAAATTAAGAAAATTGCGCAGGAACTTAGAAAATGGGAATGAAAGTTTGTATCGGGAAGCGAGCTAAAGATGAACCCGAGCGAAGCAAGGTAGAGTCGCTAGTATATTATAAATACGAAAGTTTGTATGTGTGTTTGGTAGTTGCTCATATAAAAATAAGTACCTGGGCCGAGCTTCCTTCGGCGTTTTTCAGGACAGATAGAAATATTGTTTTTTTTTTCAGAAAAAAAAAACTTATATGATATAATTAAAAAGCAAAACCTTGTCTTAATACAAAAATTGATCCAAATCGTTTGAGCCGTTTCCGAGATATACGGAATAAATTTATATATATATGTATATACAAGAATTTCTCATTTAATATTAAATTATAAGATTAATTGATTTTTTAAAATAAGTACAGTATTAGGATATATTATCAAGAATATTTTGCTCTACCGAAGATGATCGACTCTTTGTAAATGAAAATCATATTAATTTTTTTTTCAGTTCTCTGCTCAAAATTTTAATTCAATGTTGTTTTAGTGTTATAGAATTAATAGGATGTTCAAATGTTGTATTCTTAATGCTCTCTCTAACTCTGTAGAGTTTTTTATTACTTTATTATCGTACATATCATGTTTACTAAAAAATTTGCGACTTAGCGTCGCTTTACTAGAGCGCATTCCTAGGTACGTTTTAAGCAGATAAAATTGTCCTAAGTTACTCCTTATAATATCACCTATCTGTCAGTGAAAGTCCTGTCTAAATCGCTCCAGCCGTTTCGGAGATTAGCCGGAACAAACAGACAGATAAACAAAAATTTTAAAAATGTTATTTTGACAATACAAACTGACATTTCAATTTTATTTATTTGTATAAATAGAGTTTGAATTTTATTCGTCGTGGTATCATCAGTAGAGTTGACGCGTAGAAAGCCGCGGACAGTAGATAGTAGCTTTGCAAAGCTTTACGAAGGACATGTAACCGGATGTGCTGCCGGATTATAATAAACCTTGTTCCTTTTTACTTAAGGTTCAGGGTTAATTGCATTATATCTTCGCATCAGTATATAAATAGTAGTAAACCGTGATAGGGACTTATCGGATCTTACTTTTTATATATATTTTTTTGCATTTGTGATAAAAGTATCTACCTTTTTAACCGACTTCCAAAAAGAGGAGGTTATATAGCTATTTCTTTGATAGAAATAGAGATCTCGTCGCTATCATGTGTTCGATCGTTTTACCCAAGGGTAAGTTTTGTCTTAATCATATCACGTATAGACTAATAGAAAAAATCAGAGAAAGAGAAAATCTTGAGGTTTTACTACAAAATCATGATATTCGAACAAAAGGTCATATTAATGCGTCGTATATAAGACAAATATGGTACAGCAATATAGCGACACTATTACTAAGAAAGTTCAATTTACATCTTACATAAAGTATGCGCAGTGCTATATAACAAAAACAAACATATATGTATAACTTTTATATAAAAAAAAAGACATTGCTCGGTTATTTTTATATAAATTAAAACTGTTTATTTAAAAAAAAAAAACAGTTATTTACATTAAAGATATTTTAACCATGAGGCAAGATTAGTAAAAGCCAGCTATAAATAGAAAAATAAATGCCTTCTCCTTATAACCCATATACATATATAAATGATATAAACCTTAGATAAAAATCAATGATTTGGGTCGAGCACCGGCTTTATATTAAAACGTATTAAATACACACTTATATTTAATATACCAAAAACTGTACATACTAGTACTATGTTGTGATTTTCCTCGTGGAAAATTAAAATATTTTACAACGCAATACGAGGTTACTGTGTTATATTATTATAAAATCAAAAGTTTGGACTATTTGTCCAAAATTAGTGTCAACCGTGTCTACAATAGTTAAGATGAATATTCTTACCTCACTCCAAGAAGAAAGCTTCCAGTCTTCAAAGTCAAAAATATTACGTAAGTGATTACTTATAGTTTTTCTTCACCAAGTCGCCTTCACTCCACTGCGAGATGCGATATTTAACTCTCTGGTTTAATAATTTGGATTTTTTTACAATATTTGTATGGGAAAAGAGAAATAAATGTAAAATAAAATGGAGGCGCTAAGCTTTCTCGCTGTTTAGGGTCACAGTAGAGGGTTTGTTTGCGCATGCGCGTGTTGCAACCCCTCGACTCGTTCAGAAACCAACCCCTGTTTTAGCCTAAAATGGTAGTTTCTATTTTATCAGTGAAAATTGGATGAGACTTTAGTTTATGAAATAAGTGTAAAACTTTTGTTTTTGTTTAAGAAACAATCAAACAAAATGTTTATATTTTTCTTATTATAATTCTTAATACATATGTAAAATAAGTACAAATACATGTATAAAAGCATAATCGCAGTATCTCACGATACTTATTGGAGCAAAGAATAAATAATTTCTTTATAAGTAAATCAAATAACAATCATATCTATCAGTTCTTCTTTAGAAGAAAGACCGACCACCAAACACACAAACATTTCTGAATCTATAATATTAGGTACTGAGGATAAATATTTATTAATAGCGTAGTAAACTAGTTTGGTTACCGCTCTATGTAAAATTATGAACTGGCCATGTAGATATATTTTTTCCTCCTTTAAGAAGCCAAGGAAACTTTCCTGACGATAATAGGACGCTAGGGACCTCCCTATGGTACCTACCAAGGACAAAAACAAATTATACAATTTCTTGGATACCATTCATAAATACTAGTTATATTGATGGCTTTTATGGGAAGAATGCAAGTGCGACATCTTAGGATAGTCCTTTAATTTTTTATTTAACAAGAAAAACAATAAAAATAGGTACCTGTTATTTCGACCCATAGTATTACTTGCCACTTAGCACAATACTCGAATCGCCCTGAGTAACTAGCTCTCAGAATATCAATGAGTCTACCCAATTTTTATCACTTAGGGAGTATCGAGATAAGGCATTTTGATTCATTTAATATTTGTGTTAAAATTACTAATTTTTTTTTTTAATTTTCTGTTTTCTGCTTTAAAAATGTGGAGAAATTACTTTTTATATAACTTTTCTGGGCAGCGCCATCTGTTGACATCTTTAGAAATAAACCTATGTTAATTAGGTGCCATCACACAGAAGAGCGGTATCGGGAGAATATGGGATCATATTAGCATATTCATCATGGTTATGCTGAACATGAGTAGTTCATAACCTACGGTGTAGTTAAATTTGTTCATTAGTTTTCACCTGATTGAGAGAAAATATAACACTTTCTTAGATTTATGTGAATATTTGTCATTTTCAATTAAAACTATCGGAACAACGAAAGAGACTCTCCCATGACCATGATGAACATGGGGAACCCAAAAACAAAATAAATCCGCAAAAAAAATCCGTAAAGATTATTTTTTATTAAAAGAGACGTAAAGTATCAAAACTTATCTATCTATACATATAAAACAAAGTCGGGTTTGTTACAACACTTATAACTTGAGAACTGCTGAACCGATTTTGATGATCTTTGATTTGTTGGACCTATCTCCGCCCCGAATAACTATTGTTTTAATAGTGGAAAAAAACACGATTTTTTTTTTAATTTACATGGCTAATTCCGGATAAGAACTATTTATATCTATTTGAAACGTACCTTTGGACGAACCCGAGCGAAGCGAGGGTGAGCCGCTAGTATTATATAAGATTATCAAAAGTATAATGCTAACTTTTTTATTAACACTTATGTGTTCAATTTTACTTTGGCTATTGTACATTTTATATCTAAGAAATTATTTACTTCGTGTTTTTTAATAAAAATATCTTTCTGCATTTTTCAAATATGAAACTCTCCCGTGACTATGATTGCTGTAAAGCTATCGAAACGTCGGGAACCAAAAATCAAAATATATTCCCGAATAAATCCGAAAAGATAGTTTTATTTAAAATGGCAAATATTCGCGTAAATCTAAGAAAGTATTAGATACTTTGTGGTTAGAAGTCGACAGGGGTGTAGAAATGACGTTGACACAAGCGTCTTATCTGATGTTATGAAAAAACATCCCTTTTTTATTAAAATATAATAAAAACGACCGAATTTGCACACACGTTATACAGCTATTACTAGTAAACTCAAAGCTAGAGTAGTGGGTTTGACATTGAATGGAAATTAAATGTGTAATGCTTACTTGTTTTTTATAATGATCATTTAAGTTTAGGAATATTTGGCTAAAGCTAGTAAGCCATTTTCAATAAAAAATAAATAGTAATTTATTTTTTATTGAAAATGTAAAATATATAATATCAAAAATTATTATAATTTAAATATGTTCATACCAAGATTGGTGTTAAAATATTTTCTAGACGTTTAATACTAGATATGAATGCCTTTAATAATAGTTACAAAATGAAACAATATTGCTGTTTACGTAGACTTAAAAAATCATCATAGAGATATTTGATCTAAGGTAGAAGCCAAAGAAAGTATTAATAAATTAATAAAAAATTAATAAAAAAAAAAAATTATAGGTCTATTTTTTCTCTTTAGCGCATAAATATAAAAGTTTGTTTTGAAAAATGTTTTTTACAATCTATTTATTTTAGTTTATAAGTCATGGTGTAGGTGCACTATATAAGTCAACTTAATCATAATCGAATACATAGAATTTCATGTCTGTGCCGTCAACTGCTGAGGAGATCTCATACCCTGGATGCTGCTAGGCCATGGTGGAATTTAGGACGAGCTATTATAATTGAATAGGCATGTAAAATTTCCGAAGAGATCTCTTATTTGAAGCCAATCATGGACGTAAAAGTCATGGTGAACTTTAGAACAGGCTATAATAAATGAATGCGTATATAAAATTTCGTGTCTTAATCCCCATTAATCTTAACCAGTGGAGACTTACTTCGTCTAGAGCTAATGTAGATGGTCAATCAGGTCGTAATTATCATAAAAATTAATTGTCTTTCCACCAATAAACCATAATGATGTTTATTTATGATATTTCAAGCTTGTTATAATGGCTTTTGTGATGAGAAAATAAATAAATAAATATTATTATTATTATTATGTAAAATTTCAACTCTATAGGATAAGAAGTGATTCTAGTTCAGCTTGCAAGATTCGATCCATACAAATATACCAACTAACAAACATTTTAAGTTAAATGAAACTGTTTATTGGAAGTTTAATAAAATGTAAAAAAAAAGTGTATTGGAAGAATAATAAAACTATTTTTGAGCAAATTTCTTAACAATGACACGTTTGGCTGAGTATGTAGTGACCCTACTTGCTGTACCAGCGGTCGCGGGTTGGAGTCCCGCTGGGGGCATTCATTTGTGTGATGAGCACGAATGTTTGTACTCCAGTCATGGGTATTTATATTTATAATATGTATGTATGTATTTAAAGTTATATATGTGTAGTGTATCAACTATATGGTATCCATAACACAGGCCTCGTATCTTACCATGGAATTAGATGGTGCTGTGTGTTATGTCCCAACATATTTATTTATTTATTTAATGAAAAAATATTCATTGTGTCAAAAGCAAATACTAAGTTACTTTATACTTAAAAGACTAAATTTCATATCTTTCATAGATTCGAGATATTCAATGAGGTATTGTATGCGATTCTATATAAAACCAGCAGCAAAATTATCCTGTAGCTGAATTGTTAATTAAAACTATTGTAAAAAAAGTGCGTGTGCAATGAACACATGGTAGAAGTTAAACTTAATATTATATATTTGTCAGACAATAACAACGGTTACCATGGCAACATGGCAATGTATTCTATCTCATTCTCTCGCCGGCTTAATCCTATATATTTAGGTCTTTGTCTCTTTTTAGAGTTGCATTTCCGTTTCATCGAGTTTCAAGACATAACGATTCTAAAGAAGTTTCACTTCAATAAAAAAATGGATTATAGAACTGATCATAATACAGACAAAAAACTATAGATATTGTAGTTAATTAAAATAATTCTTTTTAATACGACGAATAATATTTTTAACCTTCATTTAATTTACTTTGATGAATTTAGATTTATATTCTACGTACACAGTAAAATGTCATTTGTTTGTGATTCAAGGTTATATTAATATTATTTATTTACTATCAAAACATAACACACACACACACAGACATATATATATATATATATATACTATATATATATATATATATATATATATATATATATATATATATATATATATATAGTTTTTTGAGTAGCAAGAATTCAAAGCTGACTAAAGCTAGTCTGAATATTTAAATCAAAATGGTCGATGTAGGAGTACATTAAAACAACAGAAAAACTATAGGAATAAAATTTGTATTTTACAGTTCAGAAATGTAATACATTAGTATTTAATAAAATATACCTATCTATGCTACCTTTGCAATAACACTTCGAAACTTACGTTACACATTATACACTAGTGTATACACAAGGTATCCTGCTCATTACCAAAATATATTCTATTATATGTAGAAATAAACAAAATAAAACCATAGATATTGATGTGATAAGCATGTTTCTTTTACGAATCGTAAATATTAATACTACGGGACCAAGTTCATCACCTTGTGGCACGCCACACAATTTCCATAACTTAAAACCATAAGAATCACGTCGATTAATTTTATATAACATAACTCGCCGTATTAGAAGTTGGTTAAAAATAAATTAACACCCTTATTTAGTAGATTTAGTGATTACTATGAAAATATCTACGATCATCACTATCCATGGCTTCGATGAATCTATTTAATTTGTATTGCTCATTTACACTTCATTCTAAAGGAGTAACATAACATAAATGCGACAGTTGAAACAAACAAACAAACATTTTTGTATTGGCAAAAACATATTTGGCTATTATCTAATCTATATTATATATTTCATACTAAGTATATGATACTATCAACAAAGTTAGTAAGTTTGATGTCAACGTCAGTGGTCTCGACCCTAGTCATTGTTAAAACAGTCTAAAACTAAAATAATATTAACGGCCTTATTAATAAACGGAGAATAAAGAGTTTATCACTCGATTATCGATTTGGTTAGTTCTCAATAGAATCGATTTTGAAAATTCATCATAAAATATTTGATATGTATGTACATTTTTAATATTTTTTAACTTAAATCAAAATCTGTGTATATATTACATTTTTTATATTTCTTTTCATTATTTTAACGTATTTTAAATGGATTTATTTTTTTATCTGATTTAGTTTTTATTATTTTTTCTATATTATTTTTCAAAACTGAAAACTATTGAGATCTAACTAAAAATACAAGTGTTAGCATTTTCAACATGATTGGACCTTAGGTCCTTTACTTTATATAACGTTTATTACTAAGGCCTTCTTAGCACCGTTATTTATTTGGTCATTCCTTTCGCTCGTCTCTCCCACTCTGCTCTCATTTGTAAAATGCCCTTAAACTGTGGAGAACCATCCGCTTCTTCTTTCTCTTTCCCACTTTCATACTTCTCGCTATCTCCATCCTTTTCTATCACAGTACTATCTCGTTTTTCAGTATCATCTTTCTTTTGCCAGGGTCTTTTTGTTAGAGTATCAGCTTTGAATGCCATTGCATCATTTTTAGTCAAGCTTTTAATATCTTCTCTGTCGTTGGATGAGTCTGGAAAAGTTCGATTTCTCAATCTCTTTTCGGGAGTCGAATCTGATACCTCCTTCTTATATTTATTCACCTCGTTTCTAAATACAGGAGCACTGTCACGTTTTGATGTTACACTATTTATGCTGACACTTCTTTGGTAGTTCCCAAATTGGCTTACTCTAGCCGCGATATCGACTAGTTTGTTTTCGGGACTTTGCTCCTTATTTTCTTCATTTTCTTTATCACTATCTCGAGATTTAATGGACGCATTGAATTCATTTTTGAGTATCTTTGTTTTTGCGGCATTTTCATCTTTTTTTGTCGCTTCCGCTATTTCTTGAGTTATGTGGTCAACTTCAGAATCTTTTAGCTTTAGTGAACGACGCGCAAAGACTTTCATTAATTCTGGTTCATCATCGTTCTTTCTGTCTCGAGATTCCTTCCCTATAATATGTTTCTTACGAAATACCACTGTTTCGTCTCGATCGGATATTTTATTTTCATTGCTATCAGTACTTTGGATTGAACTTTTGCTTCCAAAACTGGAGTGTGATTTTTGATCTATAGATATATTGTCGTCGATTTTTTCTGTGCTCCCTTCAGTACTGACAGAGCTTGTTCTAATTTTCTCTACTCGTTCATGGGAATCAACACTTGTTGATTTCTTTTTGAAAAAATTTTTTGGTGTCGAAGGGCTTTGGGGTGTGATGTTCCCAGCATTAGATATTTTAGATGAAGTTAGAGATGTTTCACTTTCCACACTGTCGCTCTTTTTAAAGGATTCTTTTCTTATGTGAGTGTTTTGCGACTTAGTCTCTGTTATGAGAAAATTTTCAATATCCTGTTCTTTTTCTACTTGGGGACTTTCCACTTTTTTTGGTGTCACGTTTGCTGTTAATACTACATTCGTAACAGGTTTAGTATCGACTTTATTTAGTTGTATGTGGAGAAATTCAGGCCCTGCATGCTTTTTTGTGCCTGTTTTTTGAATTTTCTCATCACTTTTACTCAATTTTGCTGTTTCTGTAGTTTTAACTACATTAGAAATTAGGTCTTTATTAATATGAGTCACAGATACGAAGCTTTCTGTATCAATTTTTGCATCTTTCTTAACTTTAGTCTGTCCCAAAGCACTTTCAACCGAAATGGTCTTCCTTCTATCATCCATTGGTTTTTCGGGACTACTTTTGACACTGTCCAAAGAATTGGATTTGAGTATTGGGGATATAATAGGTTTGGGTGAACTAATGATGTCATCTATTTTAGCCTCTATTTGGGAAATGTCGCTATCACGTTTACTTTCCATTGTGATTTGAATGCTATTCGTAAAAAGCTTGCAATCATCGTTTACATCAGGCTTTAAGCTGTCCAGGTAACTGCTGTCAGTACCGGTACTGGGCAAACTATCAAAGTTTTCCTCATTGGCCTGAAGAATGTAGTTTCTGGCGGATACTCTTTTAGAATAATCATGCCTTTCACTAACATTACGTCTATAATTAACTTCCCAACTTTCAAGCAAAGGCTCTGAAATACCTACGATCGCGGGTAAACTTGGCATTTGATTTTCTTGGGAACTTATAGATGGAGACTCTGATGCGTATCGGAAACTATGCGATTTTCCAATACTGTTTCTTGTTTCAATAAACTCTTCTCCCAAAGACCTCAAGCCGGAAGTAACATAAGATTCTTCAGTTCTGCCAACATGATGGAATGTTTCGCGTTTCGAAATAATCTCTTTTTCCCGGAAATCAGATACTTCAGATGACCTACTCATATATTTCATGTTTTCTGAGCTTTGCGTCATAGTTTTTGTTGGAGATGAGGATCCTCCTGGATGGAAGTATGGCAGATTTTTCGGCATACTCCCACTATGGAACACGTAGTCATTACTAATACTCTTAATTCTCATTCCACGCGGCTCTTCGTCATGCATATCGAAATTTGATGGCATTTCCTCTTGAGCTCGACCTGCTATTTCATTGTTTATAAAAGACTTAGAAGAATACGGATCGATCAATCTCTGAATGGACTGCGGCCGTTTCGATTTGTCGTGGTGCAAGTTGAACGATTCACGTTTGTCTTCAATACTCTCTTTCGAAGAACGCTTTATATTGAACTCCTCCCGTCTACTGAAGCGATTCTTCATTTCTTGATTAAGCATTTTATCGGTTTCTTCTGCGATTTTGAGATCAGCTATGTTATATTCTACTCCTGGTACTTTGGCTGCACTGTACACATCTTTGTACGCGCCATCGTGTATGTACGCACCTTTATTGTCTATCCGTTTATGCATTTGGTTTGCGAAAACCTTCTGACCGGCAGATTTATAGGACGACTTGTAACTTTGACCCTGTTCATAATAAAAGCCTTTTTCAGCTTCGACGGATTTGTATTGGGTTTTCTCAGTTTTCGTTTTCTTAACTTCCTGCTGTCCATCATCTGTTTGGTCTTTTTTGGACTTTTTCCCACTCTTTCTCAATAGCAGTCTACTGAAAAACGACTCCTCTTTCTTGGAAGATCGTATGACTTCGTTCTCGAGTTTCTTCTCCGACTTCGATTTCTTTTCAAGGCAAGATTCTTCGGCGTGTTTTTTGTCGCGATACTTTGGTGTCTGGACTTCGCTGGAGACAGGTGAAGCTTCACGTAGAGGTTGATCCTGCGTGCTTGATTTGCTTCGTTTTATGGAAGATCTTGATGTATTTTCAGGGATGCTCAGTTTCGGAGACTGTCCCTGACTGAGTTGACTGAGGGCGAGTCCAGGCGGTAAGGAAGATGACTTTAACTTAGTATCGGTATTCTCGAGAACTTTCTGCAGCTCCCGGGTAAGTTGGGGCTGCTCTTTGATTATCATATGATGCTTCGTACTCGATGAAGAGAATGATTCTGGAAAAGATATAGAAATAAGTTATTATTAAGAAACTTATTAATATAAAGCTTAAAACGAGCTTTCTTATTTAAAATAAATATTAGTCAATTTAGAAGTTCTTTACGATCTAATGTTTCATATTTTATTCCATGTTTAAAATTACAATTATTTTTGGTTATTTATTATTACGTTACGTTTACAGAAATAACTTTTAATCCATAGAAAATATTATTTTCACAAAGATAATAATTGCATACCAGTAACAACTTCTGAGAGTTTGTGGATGACTTCAGGAGTAGTGCTTCGTATCATTTCTTCGTTCAACTCGGGAGTTATCGGCAAGGCTGAAGCGGCAATCTGAAATATTATTAAAATACTAATAAGATACCTCAGACTAAGTAAGAATATAGGTAGGTGTCATGGAACTAAATATGATGCCAAACAATAACGTATTAAAACAATATATAATGTTTAACAATAGTGTACAAATGACAATTTGTATAATGAGTGATAAGTTAATAAATGTCAATAAATAAAAGTAGCGAATGGATATTACTGTAACCAAAAAAAAAATCCTAATCAAAGAGAAGTAATGCTTTAATGAACCATCAAAAAATACAGAAGAACCTCTCCATGTTCTTTGATTCGTATTAATTATATCATTATTTCGTATTAATTATATTATTCATATTTTATTCTCAAAAATTGTATATTAATTTAACTAATACATATTTATATAAAATTTTCCTTATTCTTAAAAAGAAAGTAAACGATCTGTATGGCAAAATCGAGAATAGTAGCATAAACAGTAAATCAGACTACTATTTTTTACTTTGACATTTATTTTGGCAGACTCTTTTATATTAGTAAAAAAAATTACTATGCCTATTATACATTTTTATATATCTATGAATATTTTCTACCTAAATTTTTAATTCATACAAAACTTAAAGTTAATTTTTATACCTAAATTGTATGTAGCAGGATTTTTTTACTGTTTAAAATCGAAACGAGAACTTCTTTTCTAAAGAGATCACACACTGTTATAGATACAGGTATTGGACTACTATTGTACATACTTTCTTAGATTTACGCGAATATTTGACGTCTTAAATAAAACTATCTTTAGATACTTAACGATTTTGTAAAATTTTAGGTGGGCACTGTCTGTAACAAGTATATTAATGAAACCTTTGAGACGTCTAAAACCTTAGTCTCTCCCGTGACCATGATTGCTGTAAAAACATTCGAAACATCGGGAACCAAAAATCTAAATAAATCCACGAAATAATCCGAAAACATAGTTTTATTTAAAATACTATTGTTAATGCGAAATTTCTATATGTGTGTCTGTCTCTGTCTGGAAGTCTGTTAACTTGTCCACGCTGAGAACGGCTGGACGGATTTGAATAAAACTTAGTACACACATAGACTGTAACCTGGAGAAACACATAGGCTACTGTTAGGCATCTAGTGACGGAAACACTTATCGCTAGTTAATAAAGAACTTACAGAGTGTGTTTTCTTCCGGCGCGGCGCTCCGTGCGTGCGTCGCGGGCGCACCGCCATCTTGTGGCGCGCGGCCGAGTGCGACAGGGGGGCCACGCCGGGGGGCGGCTCGGACGAGTCTACAAAATTCATTATAATATTAATTACACACGTATACACGCAAACATACACTATATCCCTTGACAGACAGAGACAGAGAGAAGAAGAGTGCCAAGAATAATATAAATTATTTTTAATTAGGATAAGTATATCTTATACAGTGTTACTTTATACTATATATTATGTCATTATTTTGCAAATTATAACGCTAATTGATCCAATAATGAGATATTTCATAGAACGCTGAAAAAACATACCCAATAATACCTACTATCCTTTTTTAATTTACAAAAACAAAATTGAAACAAGCAAGTTGTCTAACACAATCTATTTTTATATATAACGATGTGTGTATGTACATATGTTCCCTATGGACTCCTAAACAACTGGAGCGATTTTGATGAAATTTTCAGAATTTTCAGACAAACTTCAGAGTAGTCCAGCGGGTGACCCTGTGAAGTATGGTAGGGATCGGAAGTTTGAACGCGAGCGAAACCGCGGGTATTGCTAGTAATATATAAGAAACAAGTATTACGCACTATATAAATCGGAGTGATCGCTTCTAGAGTGGTCGTGTTGGTGACCACTAGAACTGTCCTCGTCCATCTCAGACGAGCCCACGCTGAGCAGCGAGCCATCGCTGCACGACGATTGCGATATGCCGGGGTGGTGACGCTGGAACCATAATGTATAATTAAGTTATAATCTATTTTCTTTATATGTGTTATAGTAAATATTATCAGTTTAAATTATACACTGAAAATCCTATCGGGCTTTCTGCTAATCGACATATAAAAATGTATGAGATGAATGTTGTACCAACAAAGAATATTGTGCCAACAAATAAAGGTATATACACAATGATTGACAGGCAAAACTTTATAATGGTCATAATGGAGTATTGCAGGGTTGCTTATGCACTCAACCACGATGCCCGGACGGCTGGCCTGCCGAAGCAGAGCAAAGGGTTGTTCTCATGGTCCACTGAGCTATTACAAAAGTACCAGGTGCAACCCGCAAAGTTCCAACAAAGTGGGCCTAGACCTAGACCTAGCCACCACACAACGTATTTTTGCGTTTTACTATTTGTATGTATGTATGTATGTATATGTATGTATATATGTATGTATGTATGTATGTATGTATGTATGTATGTATGTATGTATGTATGTATATGTATGTATATATGTATGTATGTATGTATATATGTATATATGTATTTATGCAAGTACACCGCCTACCATTTAATATACTGATTCCTCTACCCTAAGGTTGCCTGGAAGAGATCGCTTATAGCGATAAGGCCGCCTGCTGTACATCTTTTTTTTTTTATTGTTATATATTTCACTTCTCTTTTTATTTCTTGTGTGGTGTGCAATAAAGTATTCATAATATAATAATAATAACGTATTTCTTGGCTTCACGCCCGGCTGTATTGACAGACGATAATGAGCCCTCTAACCACGAGGAAGTGAATATACGGGGGTATCGCTACTATAAATACCTACAAAAACGTCATAAATTTATGTCACGCACATACCATAATTGAGTAAATTGTTTTTTTAATATAATACAAAATTACAAGAATGTAGTTCGAGAAACTTAAAAGAGTATCTAAACATCGTGTTATTTTCTTCTTTATTATTATCGTTTTGATATTCGAAAAATTATGATATGCGTAATACGTCATACAGATATGTCATTTTCTGAAACGCTGATAAAACTTTATGCAAAAATTTAACAAAATAATATATATTTATTAAACAAAATCTGAAAACATCGTAAAATAATATAAAATATCATTGTATTACAAAACTTTTCTTATAATTAAAGGTTATATTTTAGTAACAAAATTGAAATTAAATATGAATTAACCATTACAAAGGACCTCCTGCTTTTTGGAAGACGGTTAAAAACATCATCTATAGAAGAAGTAAAAGACATACATACATGTGTGCGTACTTTATAGCGCTTGTCACTCTCTTCTGTTTAACAATTAATTTGATATATAAAAATATAGATACACATTTCCTAACAAATATCTCTTAAAAAGTGGCGTCGACATGTGACGTTAGGTCAAACCAAACAATAAATTCAAAAGTCGATAGTTCTAATTGTCTAAACACAAATTCGAACTTACGCACACCACATAAAGTACTTTTTTAAACAAAAACAACGTACGTTTTAAATTTGTCATCCGAAAAGCAATGAACAAAAGAATTTTGAAAAAAGCGCAATTAAATTTCCAATTGTGCACTTCTTTTTGAGGATGATTTTGTGGAGCTCATTGTGTATCTTGAGTTTTTTTAATTAATGGAATTAAGTTATAAAGCATGGATATCAAAATTTAGTCAAATTCAAATAAAAAATTCAATTCTCTTATTCTCTTTCTACCGGCTTTAAAACGTATCAGTTAAGTACAAATTATATCAATTAACATACTACGTATGTATATTCTTTTGCATTTTCACATTCATTTCTGATAATTTGTCATAACTCACGCTTTTTAATCGAATTAATCGTATAATGTAACGCTATTTAATTATATCAGATTACAAAATAATCGTCAAAACAATTTTTAGTACTTAAAATATTCTAGGTCTTATAGATAGCCTATTGATATAACATTCAAGTTATCAACAGACCTTGATATTGGCAGTGATATGCCGTCTTCTGGGAGGTCGTCTCACATCCCCGCTCGTGTTGGTCACGTACAGCATCATGGTTGCAATTACAACACTAATCTCACTGTCCCATCACTATTTAATTTTTTTCATTCATTTTGTTTAGTTTTTTGTTAAATTGTTATATTTTTATTTGTGGATAACTATGATTTTTCTTACTGTAATATTTTCAATTTAGATATAGATCGATAGCTATATATTTATTTATGTTTTGTGTAGTGAAGCAATACATTTCTGTATGTTAAAAATACTATAGTCATTTTAAGAAAGTCGATCTTCATCACGTATATAAAATAACCTTTTCAGTTAAATGTATGCAAAGTTAAATTATTAATTTATATTCAGATATAAACTCTTACACGTACATACATATGTGGAAAATGTAGGTTAAGCACCTAGCTGCGCTCCCGAGCGAAGCGAGAGTCGCTATTTCTTTTATAAAATTGAAGTGTCCGTCTGTGATTTCAAAATAGCTATCCCATATCTATACATACAATAAAACTGTAGAGGTCGAATGTTTGTACATAGAAAAAAAATGCTAAAAACCGAGTAAGGGGGATGTAAGAAGAGAAGTAGAATAAATCCAAATTTTTGTCAATTTTTTTGTTTGTCTGTTTGTACGGGCTCATCTTCGAAACTGTTGGACCGATTTAAATGAAATTTTGTATGGTGGTACCTTATATCCCCGGTTAACATCTTAGATACTTTCCATCCCTAAATCAAAGAGTTTCCCGTGAGATAGTTAAAAAACTATAGTAACTTATACAGCTTAGTACCTACACAAAAACTACTGAATGGATTTTAATGAAACTTTACAATAATATAGTTCATACATCAGAATAACAAATAGGCTACTTTTTATTCAGGAGAAATGTACGGTTCCCGTGGGATAGATTTGTGTTTGTTTGTCTAGAGGCGAACCCGAGCGAAGCGAGGGTGTGCTGCTAGTTACACTAATATAATTGTTTGCTTAGTACAAAATTCGCGTTAGAAATTATACAAAATACAAACCTTTCTAGCAATGGCTGTTTCGTTGGCAGAGAAATTAAGTCAATACGACATATTATGTTAATAATAATTTAAAGCTATTTTTATCGTCCGAATATGCAAGCGTAGCCACGAGCCAACGCTTGTATTATACACATATCTCGTTTATACTTAAAATATATTTCCTAATGCCTGTTAATCATTCTTAAGTCTTAATTAGAATCGTTGATTGAGAGTCGACTTGAGAAACCCTTAACATAAATGGAAATGTACGAAGCTCGCTTGTAATAAATCGGGATGTTTACGATCAACAAATTACCGTTTTTATAGATATAACTAACATGGAACAAATTGAATGCATCCTAGTTAAGTATCGCAATAATAATACATCAAAGTATAGTGTTTAACTTCTAAGTAGCATGTTTATGGATATTTTAATGATTTTAAAATGAGCCCAATACTTTAAAATACGATACGGTTAATGTTGCTACATACCAAAGGATTTTGTATACGTCAGATCCTTTATTCCTATGTATATATATATATATATATATATATATATATATATATATATAAATAATTTAAAATGTAAATAATGATTTAGTTCATAAAAAATCGAATAAATATATTATACCCAAACAATGGTCTCATATAAATTAAAAAAAAAAACCACCCACAAGGAATAACTACTTTTACGTAATTTTACCTTTTAATTTTTTCTTTCTGTTAATATTTTTTTATTGTATGTAAAAATTTTATAATTTAAAAATATATGTTTCATACATATAATATATGCAATAATATAATAATAATATGCTATCGACATCTTTAACATGACGTACATATGTAGGTAGTCGGGCGCAATTGGTACACGATTACGATAACCCAACAGACATGTTGACGAGCAGCTCTTTTAGATAAAAGATAGCCAGATAACGTATTGACAAGAAATTAAAAATGGCACAAACTTTACATTTTGAATAATAGAAATATATATATTAATGTTAAAAAGCGAAAGCGGAATGTGTTTTTGTATTTTTGTCATGTGAAAGTTATTTGTCTTTGCTGAGTAATGAATGACCGTAACTTTTAATACGTGCATGTATTCTTGATTTATTATACCAAACGTGTCGTCAATTAATGTTATAATATATATATATATATATATATATATATATATATATTATAACATTAATTGACGACACGTTTGGTTCAGTTTGTAGTGACCCTACTTGATGTGCCAGCGGTCGCGGGTTCGAGTACGCTAGGGGTATTCATTTGTGTGATGAGCACGAATGTTTGTACTCCAGTCACGGGTGTTTATATTTATAATATATATGTATTTAAAGTTATATATGTGTAGTGTATCAACTATCTGGTATCCGTAACACAGGCCTCGTAGCTTACCATGGAACTAGATGGTGCTGTGTGTTAATGTCCCAACATATTTATTTATTTAACAGTCTGAAATGAAATGAAATAGCTGAGTAAAGGTAATATAAATGTGGGTAAAGACACTGTAGAGCAAAATTTTTTTTTATTTCATTTTCTTATTCAATGTAGAGTCCAAAGATTATAGAGAGTAAAAAATACATTAATATTATCAGCTTTATCTGTGCACTTAATTTTTATTCTACATTCAAATGGTACACGATCGGCACGAAAAAGTGAACGCGTTTTTAATTCAAAACCAATATGAAATGAACATTGTAGTAGCTAGAAATCTAAACAGCTTGTCACCTTAAAACGCTATATTTTATGCCACACTACACAGTATTATAAAATAGATATAGCATGATTAAGTTGTATGTATTGTTCTTTGTTTTTAGTTAAGTGAATTATAGTTGTAATTCGCACATGCTATGTAACGAATATGTTAATTAGGTAATTTAAATGTAAAAAAAAACTACTACATAGTACTAACATCGACAACTTTTTTAGTCAATTATGGTTTAATTCACACTCTTTTAAGTGTTTTATGGGAAAAAAATTCAATACATAAAAAAATTTCAATGTAAAGTTACTTAAATAGTGTATGAATTCAGACAGTCAGACGTTTAAATATTAGATATATGTGTTTTGTACATTCGTGTATTCAATTTGCGTGCCTAATACAAATAAATCTTGAATCGGCTTCTAATTTGAGATTTGTTTCGTAACAAATCAAGTTCTACTGAAAAAAATAGGCGTTTCGTTTTTAAGTACCGATATTTATTACATATACAATACCGAAGTTAAAATTGTCTTTGAATAATATCTATTGTATGCTAATTCAATATAAAAATTATAAAAATAACATTGGAATGTACGCATATGTACTAAAAAAAATCTGTATAAATTTTTATAAAGGGTTTTCTAAAAAAATACACATTTTAAATTATAAAGTATAACTATTAATGATATCGAAGGAACACCAGATGAAAAGCTTGTACCAATATATACTATACTTGCACATTCGTCACGCTACGACGAATGCACAATAAAAGCTGCAGAGTGTAATAACATTCAATTAAATTAACTTAATAGAATTATGTATATAAAATTAATTATGTACTCGTTTTATTGTCCGGTTGTGTACAGGAGGGAGGGCGTTGACGCGTGACGTTTTAAAATGACCTGTGATTTATGACAAAGGATCCCATTCATGTTTTCAAATTTTTTGATTCTATATAGTAATGAAATAAGTAGTTAAGCTAACTTTATCTACTCCATATATGTATCCATATATATATATATATATATATATATATATATATATATATATATATATATATATATATGGATATGGATATGGATCGACGTAATATTATTCATTGGGATAGTCTACCAGCACGGTCTATATAGAGAACGGCACAGACTACATTTTAATCACATAATACATTCTTATATTTATGCGAATATTTGACATTTTAAACAAAATTACTTCATCGTATTTTTTGCGGACTTATTTTGATTTCTGGTTTCCGACGTCGGGTTTGAGTTTGAGTCGTGACCGTGATTGCTGTAAAGCATTCAAAACGTCGGGAACCAAAAATCAAAATATATCCGTGAAAAAATAAAAAAATAAAAATATTTTTATTTAAAATACATTGTAATTATGTACATAAAAAATTATGTAGGATATAAGTCTGTTGCAAACCATTAAAAATAATAAGATACTTATTTTTCCTAAAAATATGCTACACTAATATTACTTTAACTAAAAGAGCAAATAACTCGGGTGGCGTCGGGGGGCGATAGCTAGTTATACATAAAATAATCATATGAATGGAAATCGGATACGATTAAAAAAACGTGCATGAGCTAATAATGTGTATTACACTCTATATTAGTAATCCAATTTCGTTACGCGTTACACGGAAGGCCTAATAATACTTAGGGTACATCTAATGTTAGGTAACAGCGTTATCTAACGATACTGTATTCTAGACCTAGACTTTGTTGCAACGTTTAGGTCATTCTTTCTACTATAATACTAAAACGAAATTTTATCATACTTTTGATAGCTTCATTTATAATTAAGTATTGGTTTTACAAGTAGATTTAAATATACTTCTAATTGATTGGATTTTTTTGCTGGACTAAATATCTATACTAATATTAAAAATGTGAAAGTTTGTGAGTATGGATGTATGTTTGTTTCTCTTTCACGCCAGAACTGAACGGATCTGGATGAAATTTGGCACAGAGATAGATTATAGTCTGGAATAACACATAGGCTACTTTTTATCTCGGAAAAATGTACGGTTCCCGTGGAATAGGTTTGTTTTTGTTTTCCTACAGGCGAGCCGCTAGTTACATAATAATTTGATAGCGTCGAGCTGATCTGATGTCATGGAGTCAGGGTATGGATAGTGGATGGAAACCTCTGAGTTTTAAACTCAATATTAGTTCAATTCTAGACGATGGGTTAGAAGTGTTTTTAATGCTATTTAAGTAACTTGAGTGATAACGTATGATAAGAAATAAAAAGAGATGAAATTGTGTATGTTGCACGAGATAACTTTTTATCTACAACTAACTAAACTTTCTTAGAAATGATTACTACGTTGTTCTAGAGTTTGCTTTAGTAAATAATATATTTCTTTTCATGTGACATTGAATTATTCAAATGACCTTCATTATTAGTAGATACTAAATTAAATAACAACTTTTACTTTTCTATACATACCTTATAAAATTAAATGAAAAATTCTTGTATATGTATAAATTTATTTCGTGTCTCTTGGAAACAGATCTAACGATTTGTATCAAATTTTAAATTTACATAAGATTTTACTTCTTACCAGCGAAGTCAATGGCGCCAAATGTTTAAGAAAGCCGACCCCGCGTAACGGGAAGAGGCGAGGGCAAAGAAGAAGAAAGAAGACATAAGGTTTTACTTTTTAGGTTTATCTATACAGATAGGAATCTTTTTTTAAAAAACACAATTTTTATATATATTCCGAAAAAACGCCGAGCGAAGCTTGGTCACCCAGGTACTATATTATATATATTATACATATATAGTATATTCATTTCATTAAATTTTCTGAAATGAGCACCTCCTTTATTTGAAATCGGTTAATAATCGTACGAATTACTTTTATAATATATATTATAATTTATAACCACTACAATATCAAAGGTATATAAACAAATTGTACAAGCGACACAATTCGCTTATCTAGAAAGCGGATGTGGGGGACTGAAAGAGCGGATGTGCGTCGTTACTCTTCAGCTCATTCGGTTCAGATTTTAGATAATTGACATATAATGTGTGGCATTTGAACGGTTTTACCTAAATGCAGGTTAAAAAAGTACATTCATAATATGTAACAGATAGTATTAATGCTTTATACGTATAAGAAAATTGCGAATCCCGTATCTCTTATATACATATATAGGACGTATCCTAGTCCCTTACTATTTTAATCATTGTCTAAAAGTTTATAAAATTTGAGTGAGTATATATATGTACATAACATACGTACTGTGTATATATGTAACATAATCATAAGAAACACACAAAAAAAATTCAAATTTCAATCGAATCAAACATTACTAACAAATATTAGAAAATCCTAAAACTTACGAGATAATATTTTTCTCAAAAATAGCATAATTTAATACATATTATATATGCAGTATACATTATTTCACATTTGCAATGAATAAAGGTGAAACTTTAACACTCAAACACAACAACGTGTTAGAAAATATATATTCGGTCACCTTCGGAAGTGCATGACGTGCAAACAGACAGTTGTATAATTCATTGTTATTGTCGACGCATTTCTATTTGTGTCATGAATATACAAAATACATTTTCTCTCAAAATTGGTACAGCTCCTTAACATAAGTAACATTAAGATCAATTAACTTATATAACAAAGTTGGCAAGTGCATCCATCGTAGAAAATGCACCTCATATACTGTTATACTTAGTACTTTCTTAGATTTATGTGAATATTTTGACGTCAAATTTATTTATACTAATATTATAAAGAGGCAGAGTTTGTTTGTTTGTTTGTTTGTTTGAACGCGCTAATCTCAGGAACTACTAATCCGATTTGAAAAATTATTTTTGCATTAGATAGCCCGTTTATTGAAAAAGGCTATAGGCTATATAATTATATCATATAACATATAGTCTATCTTTTTCATACTAACCGTTAAAACGTACCTAAGGGCGAAGCCGAGCGAAGTAAGGGTGAGCCGCTTGTATAACCATATTTTTGAATATTGCCGCAGTTTAATTAGAGTTTTTGCTTTTTTGCTGTATGTTTTACAGCAAATATGATTACGAGAGAGACGAACGTTGTTGGCGTTTCGAAAATGTTATTGGGAAAATTTTTAACATTTTCTTATCTATACTAATATTATAAAGAAGAAATATTTGTTTGTTTGTACTGAATAGGCTCCGAAACTCCGAAACTACTGAACCAATTTAGATGAAATTTGGTAAGAAGACAGTTTGAGACCCTGGGAAGGACATAGGATAGATTTTATCTCGGAAATCATCCCTTCAGGGGGTGAAAATGGGGATGAAAGTTTGTCTGAAGAATCAACCTAGGGAAGAACCCGAGCGAAGTGAGGGTGAATCACTAGTACATACTTAATACATAATCTCTTTACATATTCTATATACCTATTTTGATATTGATATATCAAAGATAATGATAAAATATGTCAATGTAAGGCATTCAATATGCATAAAAGATATATTATCTAAAATATGGCAATCACAAAAAGAACTGAGATTGATAAGCATAGGTTGTAGGTACATTCACTTTTGCTCCTTCTATATCTATTGATTATCAATTGGAAACTTTGTACGTGAAATCTGTATAATATAATTTGAAGTGAATAGTTTTAATGAATTCTATAGAAGTCGGTGGTAGCCCAGTGGTAATACGTTCGCTTAGCTTAGGTAACCGAGTGAAGCGGGTTCAAATCCCGGGTCTCGCACCACTGATACTTTCATGTGCGAATCATTTCCAACAAGACTACCACTTGCCTTACAGTGAAGGAAAACATCGTGACAACCTGCATGTTTGAGAGAAACTAGCAAGTTTTCGAAAGACATGTGAAGTCGGCCCCGCACTTGTCCAACATGATGGACTATGGCTTGATTCTCCTCGCATTGAAGGTAGGCCCGTGCCCAGCAGTGGGACGTTAAAAAAGGACTGAATACATAGGTTGTAGTTAATCGAAAACGTGTTTCTTTAATTTATTTGCTAATCTATACTAATATTATAAAGCTGAAGAGTTTGTTTGTTTGTTTGTTTGGTTGAACGTGCTAATCTCGGGAACTACTGATCCGATTTGAAAAATTCTTTTTGCATTAGATAGTCCGTTAACTGAGGAAGGCTATAGGCTATATATTATCCCGGAAAAATTTACAGTTCCCGTGGGATAGATTTGTTTTTGTCCAGGGACGAACCCGAAGCGAGGGTAAGTCGCTAGTTAACTAATAAACACGTAACTGATAATAAAACAATGATAATTGAAGGGTTAAAAATTGTGTTTACGTTATTATTCCAATGGCTATTACGCATTTAGATATTCGATATAATGTAAATATATTACGAGTATATATAAAGCTATTAAAACTTTTTATCGTGTATTAATCCATATAAAGTGGTGTACGTCATCGATAACGTTATCAGATGTTCTAGTATGGGATTAGCAAAGAATTGATGGTTATATCAATAAATGGCAATTGAAGTTTATTAAGTATCGTAAAGTTCTTTTGAAGTATGTTGCGTCGTTGTTTTTGTTACGTTACAAAGTTTAGTTTACTTTTAATTAGAAGAGTATTCTATACTATATGATTCTATGGAGAGTTTCAGCGTGTATTTTATAGAATGTTTGTTTTTATAAACTTAAAACTTGGAAAGATTTAAGTTGTAATAAATTAAACTATAAATATCAGTTATATTATTTAATTATCGTAGAAGCTACTGAAGATATTTACGAAGATTAATAATTATAATATTAATAATTATTAGCTTTTATCATATCAAATTTCATTAAAATCTGTCCAGTGGTTTACTCGTGATGCGTTCCCAGACAGACAAACAGACAGACAAAATTTCTAAAAACTACAGATTCGGCCTCTGTATAGGTAATAATGACTATTTCGATAGAATTTCCAAAAACATATTCAATGTACAGATTCGACTCAGAATTTTATTATATATTTAGTATTGATGATTGACAAATATTAAGTCTATAATTGATATCGACATAGTATTTAAGCAAGTAAACGTAAAACTAAGCGCTGAAAACGCAGTCTTAAAAATCACTTTTCATTAAATTTTACTTTATTGTTTTTGATAATCATCATCAAAATCGTCACAGCTAAACGGAAAATGAGTAAAGCAGTATTAGCAGGTGTATCGCCGACTAAATCATAATCGTATAACAATTGAACCGTGGAAAGCCGGTAGAAAGCGTGCGTAACCCCGCGCCACTGCGCCGGCGCACCACAGTACTAGGGTTGTCTAGTAGTGTCAGCATAGTCATCATAATTTTTACAATCTATTAATTTAAAATTTAAATATCCTACTAATATTATAAATGTGAAAATTTGTGAGGATGGATGTTTGTTACTCTATCACGCCAGAACGGCTTAACGATATTTTGCACAGAGATTATATAATAATCCGGAATAGCTCATAGGTTACTTTTTATCCCGGAAAAATGTACGGTTCCCGTGGGATAGATGTTTTTGCACAGAAACAAACCCGAAGCGAAGCGAGGGCGAGCCGCTAGTTTATTATAATATGAATTAATGATACAACAATAATGTGTTAAATAATATTTATCAATTTGATTTATATAAATACTACAAAGTTAATAGTATTTTTTTTTATTATTATTATAAAAAAATATGTAACGTTCCGGTGCGATATTTTATTATTGTATATTACGTTATTTAAGTACATTAATAAACGAAAGTAATAATTGCTAATTTTATTTGAAGTGCTATTCTAATAGTAGCATAAAATAAAATATTATTATTTATATTATTATTTCCTCTTATCTCGACTATATATGATATAATCGGTTTTAAAATAAATATCCCGTCCTAACTCGTTTAGGAAAAAGACATTTATTATCCTATAATTATTAATTATACAATTGTGATTTTAACTTTTTTTTTATGTAATTAAAAATTTATTATTATTTATTATTTAATAATGATGTTTGCTTTTTTTATTTTAAATATTTTATGTAGCATTAGGTTTTTGATAATTGTGAACAATTTTTCTTAATTTATAAATTATATTGATAATTATTATTCAAATAAAAAAGGAAAAAATAATTTATGAAAAATGTTGGAAAATCTATCTAAATTAAAATCATTTATTAACTTGTTAGGATATGACACTTGCTTGACTGAGCATTGTTAGGATGCTGTCTGCAGAATTTTTATTTATTACTTATATCATGTAACGTATATTAATTAAATAAAACATAATGAGGATCATCATTTAAGTGATTTATCATCTGTAAGAAACGGATGGTTTACTGCATCCATCAATTAAATAATATATGTATCCTCCTTCTGTAATTGATATAAGGCAATAGAAAATATAGTATCCTTGCAGTAGCGTTTAGTACGCTAGAGTTTATAAAAAGCAAGAGAACATGTTATTTCTTATTTATACTAATATTATAAAGCTGAAGAGTTTGTTTGTTTGTTTGGTTGAACGAGCTCATCTTAGGAACTACTAATCCGATTTGAAAAATTCTTATTGCATTAGATAGCCTGTTAACTGAGAAGGGCTATAGGCTATATATCATCCCGGAAAAATGTACGGTTCCCGTGGGATAGATTTGTTTTTGTCTAGGGACGAATCCGAAGCGAAGCGAGGGTGAGTCACTAGTATACATATATTTTTTAAAACACAAGTTATAAATAAAAAACAGTCATCTAGGTTTAAAAGATATTATATATTTGTACTAAAAATAAAAATTCATGAGAGTACAAGTTATGTACTTGTGTACTAACTTTCGTTCGTAGAATTCAGAGACCTTTTCTTTGAAACAGTTTGGAACATATCCAAGACATGAATTGCGCTCTACTATAGCTCTCTTAAAATACGGCCACAGTAAAGTTAGTACAGTTTCTACACGAGATATTTCGAAAGAGTATTAAACTGCTTTTGCCAAGCTCTTTCTCTATAGCTCTTCGCTTTCAATAATAAAATAGGCATACCAAAAAGGAAATGTGGTTTATTTTTATAAAAATACTAGCAATTTACCCTCGCTTCGACAAAAACATTTTTTTCGGGATGATATATAGACTATAGTCTTCCTCAATAAACGGGCTATCTAATACAAAAAGAATTTTTAAAATCAGATTAGTAGTTCCTGAGATTAGCCCGTCCAAACAAACAAACAAACATTCTCTTTATAATATTAGTATAGATAGCAGTTTTCATAAAAATATGAGAATAAGGAAGAAAAGTCGTGAGGCAACCCTATTTGTAAAGAGTAACTCTTGCTAGCTACAGCTTAATCTTACATTGGTTTAACTTCAACGGCTTTGTTTGGCGACATGAGTATTTATTTTTATATTTTTACAGACAGATTTTAGTAAGGTATCTGCAGAGCTCTTATAATAGACACTAAACAAGTTAGTTATGTGCTGGACCCTTGCCGGGGGCTGCGGACACGAAAACTTTTACACATTGTTTGTGTATCATTAAAACTACATTATATCAAGAATGCAAAGTTGAGTGTCAACATTTTGATTTCAGACCTTATTTGACTGGACTATGTTTGGCGACATGAGTATTTATTTTTATATTTTCACAGACAGACCTTAATAAGGTATCTGTAGAGCTCTTAATAAACACTAAATAAGTTTGTTATATGCGTATGTTGTTGTATAAAAAAATTGATTTGAATTTATACCGTTGAATTGAAATATTTTTTTTTTCAATAATTAAGTAATTAAATAATTTTACTTTTATTGAAAAAAGGTATTAAAAACCTAACTTCTTTACTCTACATATTAAAGACGATAAAGTTTTTGGTTGTGTCCTTTGTTCGTGTAGCAACGCTTCATGTGGAAATCGAACCTACTACACAGTATATAGTGACTAAATGAATTTACTTTGCAAATTCATATCTTTGTGCCTTCATTTCGCCGAAGAGGACAGAATACCGAGCGATATCTACATCTCTTGCTTTAAATAATAATAATAAATATGTTGGGACATTAACACACAGCACCATCTAGTTCCATGGTAAGCTACGAGGCTTGTGTTATGGATACCAGATAGCTGATACACTACACATACGTAACCTTAAATACATACATATTATAAATATAAACACCCATGACTGGAGTACAAATATTCGTACTCATCACACAAATGAATGCCCCCAGCGGGACTCGAACCCGCAACCGCTGGCACAGCAAGTAGGGACATTACAAACTGAGCCAAACGTGTCGTCAAATAAAATTAATTTTGATCTTAATCCTCATTACTAGGAGTATGTATTATTTATCTATACTAATAGAAGCTGAATAGCTGAAGAGTTTGTTTGTTTGGTTGAACGAGCTAATCTCAGGAACTACTAGTTGGAATTAAAAAATCTTTTTGTGTAGGATAGTCCATTTATCGAGGAAATCTTTAGGCTATATATCATCCCGGAAAAATGTACGGTTCCCGTGGGATAGATTTGTTTTTGTCTAGGGACGAACCCGAAGCGAAGTGAGGGTGAGTCGCTAGTCTATTATACGTGTATTTGCGAAATATTTAGCTACATAATTGTAAAGCTTTAGTTATTCATTTGTTGCATAATTACGAACAACTGCCGGACGTGCTTCCGCGCCGGTGTGCCAATAAACGATTTTTATCGCCAAATTAAGGTTAGATACAATGTTTATGTATTTTATACCAGTTCGCATACAATTGTTATATATATGAAAAAAATATAATAATTTTTAAAGTGATATAAGTTAGATTTACATATTTCTTCTCTGAGAATAGATAGAGATCGAGTGAAACAACACTTTACTTTCAGGTTTTTACGAGGAATAACTACATATATAACTTCTGCTCCTGACTGTACTCATAAATATAAATAATTTATGTCAGAATGAATTGTATAGATTTAAACTCAAAATTAAAAAAAAAACATATTTTAACAAAGAGACATGGAACTATCTGTAAATAAAAAATCAATTGCAGTTCATTAGTCTCACTAAAACTCAAAAACGGCTAGACCGATTTGAATAATTTTTTTTTGTTTTGTTAGGGGGTGTGTTAGGGGTGGTTTAAATATTAAAAAAAAATTAGCGAAAACAAAAAAAAAACAGCTGGAAAATCAAAAAGTTCTGAACTGTTTATTTTGTATGGAAATCACTAACCGTTAAAACGTACCTAGGGACGAACCCGAGCGAAGCGAGGGTGAGTCGCTAGTATTATATAAATATATATCATAATAAAGAGAACAAAATAATCATGATCAAAAGAGAAATGAACTCTCAAGGACTGAACAAAAAAACAATTAACTATTACTTTAAAAGTTTTCTATCTATAAAAACGATCGCGAATCACGTGAAATATTTACGCGGTGCATGCACGTATGGCATTGGCCGAAACATTTGTGTAACACTAACACAATTCGATACCGTTAGAAACAAATTAAAATCTGAGAGTAAATTTGAAATATTTATATATATTATAATATAAGTCTGTCTTGTCGAGTTTTACTGAAGGTAGTTTTACTTTTATTATCATAGACTAAATAGAGTAAAGGTGTGAATTAGTCATACAGATGTATTCAGACCTTTTTAACGTCCCACTGCTGAGCACGGACCTCCCTTCAATACAAAGGTGATCAAGCCATAGTCCACCACGCTGGCCAAGTGCGAGTTGGCGGACTTAGCCATACAGATATTTAAATTTTATTTATTTTCTTATTCATTAAGGATCTCTAACAGAAGTACATAAATAAATACAAAAAAAATAGAAGTTCTTTGCACAGTGTTTAAAAAGTACCCACAATTACCTACTGGAGAACACAACATGTACTAGAACAATATTGATATTAATATTATATCAGCACTGTTCTTGCACCTATAATATATTTATAGTGGCTTACTCTATGTCTAGTCGGTTGCTCTCCTAAAAGGATAGATTTATTAATTTAATTCACAAATATCATCATACCGACAGATCATGTTTTTTAACAAAATTTTTATATAGCCTATAACCTTCTAAGATAGTGCCTCTTTCTGTAAAGAAAAACCATGTGAAAATCCACACAGTGGTTTCAGAGATTGGAACAAACTCAAACTGTCTGCAAATAGTGTAAATATTAGAAAAACAACTTTAAAATTTATTTTAGTGATGTTAGAGATTGTTTTTTATATACAAACAAACAAAGTAATAAACTTAGAGGTATTCTATTGTAAGAGGATGTTTTTCTATTGCTATAATCTACTTAAAATCAAGTTCAAACGTCCCACGTCGGCTAATCTTCTTTACATATCCATATTTAGAATTGTTCGTATGTTACTAAAGTGGGAGGGAAAGTGGGTGTGTGAAGAATCAAAGTTCAATTCGATTTTGTTTTATGGCTTTTAAAACCTTCATACTTTATGTAGGTTATCGAGGTCAATGGTGAGAACAAAGCTGTCCACTTTGCTACAAAATAACTATGCCCTTGGCTATAATTGACTTTAAAACGCTGTGACTCGATTCGATATCCGCTTGAGGTAAGTTTTCAATTCAATTCAATATTCTTATTAATAGCTTCAAAGAGGTATATGTTAGTATTAGTCCAAATACAATAATGATGGACTGAAAACCATATTCCGTGACAGAATCACATTTTTTTGCAGACTCGGAAAGGAGATTTTCTTGCTTTGCTCGGGTCCGTCCCTAGGTAAGTTTTAACGAGTAGTAAAACAGTTAATATAGTAAAATTTCAACCCCTATTTCATCCACTTCAGTTTCATTTTTGCGATAAAATAATAGCCCCTAAAAAGTAGTAAAAGTTGTTGGCCGTTTTCAAAGTTCCATCCATTTCTATACCAAAATTCATCAGAATTAGTTCAGCGATTAAGGCGTGAAAACTAACAGACAGACAGAGTTACTTTCGCATTTATAATATTAATCATATAAAGTAGTATGAATTTATTACAGTGGAAAGATATTAATAAAAATATTTAAATTGCTTCTTACAAAGCTTTTATAGGTTATACTTTTATAAACAGTAATTATTTATTTACTTACAACTTAACTCCGCTTCGCTCAGTTTCATCCCTAATGAAACACAAAAATAAATCTACCCCACGGGAACTACATTTCTTCGGGATAAAAAGTAACCTATGTGCTATTTCAGACTATAATCTATCTCTGTGCCTTCATCCAGATATCAGCTGTTCTGGCGTGATTGAGTAACAAACATCCATCCAAATTTTGAATTTATAATATTAATGGGATTTTATTAATCTCTCTTCAGAAGTGACCCGGTAGTGTATAGAAAAGGCCATCTCTATGTAGAGCATTAAAGCTGACGTAAATACCTAAAGAGATAAACTATCGGACGTCACTAAGCCAATTTAAGTTTGAATAAGGCAGTCCAAGTGCTTCCTTTATCTACCGCTTACCTTTGAGGGCATTTATAATTTATATAAGTATAGATATAATTATGTTAATTACTAAACTTAAAAACATTAAAAGTATAAAACTATACTTCAACAGTAAATTAAAATTCAAACTATAACATAAATTCTATACATTTAGTTATACCACCATTTTTAAGAAGCTGATTTTAATTAAATCTGATATTTACATACAATTTATGGACATCTGTCCAGCCGTTGTGGAGCTATGAACCCATGGACATAAAAACAAAGAGATGTAGACGTCATATTTGTAACATTAAATTTATCAAACTCAAAGGACAGTTTAATCTAAATAAGGCTCATGACATGTAAGCTAAGAAATCATATAAATCTCTTTAAATAAGAAAGTACAAAAATATCCATACAGATAAATAAAATTGAAGTGTCGGTTTGTAATGTTAAAATAACAGCTTTTTACTAAATGCACATGGAATCATTTACGGTCCCTGTACGAAAAACACAATTTTTAAATTTTTTATCTGTTTGTCTGTGTGTTCCAGCTAATCTCCGAACTAGACTGATTGTGACGGGACTTTAACTGGCAAATTTCTGATGTTAAAAGGAGTAAGTTAGGCTACTTTAATTTTAGAAAAAGAATTAAGGTTCCGCTCAAAAAAATCAAAACATACCTACCTAGGGAGGTATGTTTGAATTTTTTTAAGCGGAACCTCAGTTTTAATATTTTTTTGTCGCTAGTAATAAAATAAGAGAAATACGTTAATTTAAAGTATATATGCGTAGCGTCATAGGAAATACCTAGTAATATATCGTGACAGAGCAACGTACGATTTAATAATATTTTTATTGTTAAAAATGCTATACAAAATGATAACAAAGGGAAAATTATTATGATTGTCGGGATTTTACTCGCGTCCTGACTCGTCATTACAGATAACTACTCCAAGCAGAACTTTTGTAAATAGCCGAATAAAAGTAAATGACCAATGAGTAAATATATATATATATATATATATATATATATATATATATATATATATATATATATATATATATGAGTCAATATCACTTTTAATGATGATATCATACCAGATTGTAGAGACCTTTGAGGCAACATATAAAATGCCAAAATAAAGGTTCTTTACGTTGGACAGGGGAATATTCTCAATTATTTTAATTAAATATTAACTTAGAATAATTTCAAAAATAACTTGTGTTTTTCAAAGTAGACACCAAATAATATTTATAAAATTTTGTCTATCTATCTGTATAATGCATTCTTAAAAACGCTGTATGAAAATCAGCAATGGAAATCAAACTTTTGTTTAGAGTCAACTTTAGTGCATGATTACTAAACCTGAAACACGCAAATATCCGCGATATAAGCAGTAGTGAATAAATTTTCTTTCATCATTCATTAGCAATGAACCAATTTATTTTATTGTGTGTATTGTATGTATTCAGCCCTTTTTTTTAACGTCCCACTGCTGGGCACAGGCCTCCCTTCAATACGAGAGGGATCAGGCCATAGTCCACCACGCTGGCCAAGTGTGGGTTGGCGGACTTCACAGGTCCTTCGAAAACTTGCTAGGTTCTCTCAGACAAGCAGGTTTCCTCCCGATGTTTTCCTTCACCGTAAGGCAAGTGGTAATCATGTTAGAAATGATTCGCACGTGAAAATATCAGAGGTGCGAGACCCTGGATTTGAACCCGCTTCACTAGGTTTCTCAAGTGAGCGCGTTACCACTGGGCTACCACTGCCTTATTTTATTGTAAAACCCTAATTAATTACCAGTTCCCAACAGTATGTCAATTTGAGTTCAACGTGATACTCTTCGCCCCAGATAGTTTAAAAGATTATAGTATTAAGCTATTGTATTGGATTTTATAAGGGTTTTTGGGTGATGTTTTGTATCAGTGTCAGGTTAAACCAAATAATTAGTGACAAGTTAAAGTTAATTAAGACAAACGACACGACACATTTGGCTCACTTTATAGTGTATAGTCCCGCTGGGGGCATAATTTGTGCGATGAGCACGAATGTTTGTACTTCAGTCATGGGTGTTTATATTTATAAGATGTATGTATTTAAAGTTATATATGAGTAGTGGTTACACTACTAACTAAAATAATACTAAAATAGTTCATAAACTATCTGGTATCCATAACACAAGCCTCGTAGCTTACCATGGAACTGGATGGTACTGTGTATTAAAGTCTCAACTTATTTATTTAACAGGTTTGTTTCACTCTATGTAGAGTTTATTTATACGTTATTGCAAGTTTTCTGTTGATTAAAATAGAAGTTTTAGTAGTGATTCTTTCAATTCACTTGATGAATTGTCAGAATTATTATGAAAAGAAAAAAATATTTGTTTGTTTGTAATTAAAAGAAATAGGGTATAAAATGAAAGTTTGTATTTATATTTTATTTATATTTATGTATTTACAATGTACATATTCTATACTAACCGTTAAATCGTACCAAAGGATCGGTGGCGGAAACTAGCGGCTCACCCTCTCTTCGCTCGGTTTCGTCCCTAGGTTGATTCCCCTTACAAACTTTCATCCCCATTTTCACCCCCTTAAAGAATGATTTCCGGGATAAGAAGAATCCTATATCCTTCCTAGGGTCTCGAACTATCTTCTTACCAAATTTCATCTAAATCGGTACAGTAGATCCAGAGATTACCCCCTACAACCTCACAAACTCAGAAACTTTACCTCTTTATAATATTACTCGTAGTATAGATTAACGATACGATAACTTATGAGCCTTGTCATTCACCTAAAAAGGAGGTTCAAACTAAGTAATATTAACGAATACAAATAATACTCTAAATATTCGTGAAAAGTCACGGGAGCACTGATAGTTTAATGTATGTAACTAAACAATAAATCTTTGAATACATTAATGAAATCATCTCATCGTACTTGAAACCTAAACAATTAAAAGACCTTACTCGCGCCCACTCGCCCATTCTCACCAATATTATACAAACAGACGTAGGTACTTACAAAACAAAATCACACATATACATTATACATACATCAGACCGTTGGTACAAGAAAGACTTAAGTTATTCTTTTAAAAGACAGAAGTGGTAAAATTTTATTATATAGGATATTTATAATATGTGTAATTTTTGCATTATTTTGTATTTTAAGATTGAAGATCTTTATTTGAAATACTAGCGACTCACTCTCGCTTCGCTCGGGTTCGTCCCTAGGTGATTCTTTAAATTGACATAACTTTTTTTGTTTATTAAACTATATATGTTTAAAAGTAATTTAGAATGTTTACTTGGCAAACACTAAAAAGCTGTAAATAAAAAAAAATATTATAAAAATAAAAAAAAACCCGACTGCATAAAAGCTAACTAAAAAGATGAAAACAAGTTTACGAAGGAATATAGTATTGTGCAGTCGAAGACATATGTAAGTACATATTATGTACCTACATCTCGCGGCAAGGAAATTTAAAATGTTCAAATATTACTGAATATTACTGGGGTTAGACCGTTAGGCTATTTTGTACTGACGACTTTGCATCTACTTACTATACACATACTAGTATACCCGTTATACAGTTGTTCACATAGCGTGAACACTGTGTGATCGCACCCTTAACCTCAATTCACTTAGTATCCAATTTCCTCTGGTCACAGCCTTATAATTAAGTAACTGGAACTTGGATCATTGGAAGACGAGTATTTAGGTATTCATTTAGGTGTAAATCTATACCTATAATAAAATTCTGAGTCGAACCTGTACATTGATTTTTTTTTGGAAAATCTTATTAAAATAGTCATTATTATCGATACAGAAGCCGAATCATAGTTTTTAGAATTATCGTCTGTCTGTCTGTATCTTTCTGCCATCGATACAGAGGCCGAATCTATAGTGTTTAGAATTTTCGTCTGTCTGTCTTTCTGGAAACGCATCACAAGAAAACCACTGGACAGAATTTGATGTGGTATGATAGTAGCTGATTATCAGGATCAACATATAAGATACTTTTTACTACGGGAAAAATCTCATCTCTGAGAAATCTATACTAAACGTTAAAACGTAACTAGGGAGGAACCGAGCGGAGCGAGGGTGAGTCGCTAGTGTGTATATATAAGTGTATTTTTATGTGACTGTGTGTATGTACGTTTGTTATTGATTGACATAGAAACGGCTGAACGGATTTGGATTGTTCACAGGTAGAGGGATAGATATAACTTGGGATACATATGCTACTAATGGCATCTAGCGACGTACTCAATCGAAGCGAGGATAAACTAGTATTTTCAGATTTAAGAGATTCGTTTAAGACTCACAATTAATTTGATCTTTTTGTGTAAATTTAAAATTTCTTTTTTCAGTCATTTACTAGTAAATGTGAAAATTCATAAATTATCTGTTGCAAAAGTTACTTAAACAGGCCGTAACGGCTGAAGAAGTTTGAAATTTAGCGCACACACGAAATGCTGATAATTGAAATTTACCCGAGTAAAACGACTTACCCGAATCACGTTGTGTACAAAATCTTGCAATTTTGATATGAATTAAAATAAATTGTTTTCTTTGTTTTTTAATTATATTTCTTTAAGAGACAAATGGCTTACAGGTCCTTTTTTAGATGTGGACTTAAGTGTGGCGAAAATTGCAAACCAAATAACCAAAGCTATAGAGTATAGAATACGTACTGACAAAACAAACATTTCACTCATGGGAAATCGAATCAGTAATCATAAGTATAGAAAAAGATAACAACCATTGTACATTATAACAGTGAACGACCAAACATATGTATAATCTCCATCGCTTCGCTCGGGTTCGCCTCTGGGAAAACAAAAACATCTATCCCACGGGAACCATACATTTTTCCGGGATAAAATGCGTTATTCCAGACTATAATCTATCTCTGTGCCAAATTTCATCCAGATCCGTTCAGCCGTTCTGACGTGAAAGAGTAACAAACATCCATACATACTCACAAACTTTCACATTTATAATATTAATACGGATATGAAATATATAAGCCAATAGGCTATGAATAATAAACTTTTTAAAATAATTAATTATTATTAAAAAAACTAAACTGATTGTAAAATAGCTTAGTAATTATTCCACCCATAGGGGTGGAGTTTTTATTATATTTATTAAAAAAACATTTAGATCTGTACATATAATAAAATTCTAACTAAGTCGAATCTGTACATTAAATATTTTTTGAAAAATCTTATTGAAGTAGTCATGGTTATCGATACAGAGGGCGAATCTATAATTTTTAGAATTTTTGTCTGTCTGTCTGGGAACGCATCACGAGAAAACCACTGGACTTATTTTGATGAATTATGGTATGATGATAGCTGGTTATCCGGATCATAATATAGGATACTTTTTACTGCGGAAAAATATCTCAACTTTGAGAAATCTATACTAAACGTTAAAATGTAATTATAAATATCGCATATCATTTTTTTGATGATCAAAAAAGTTAAACATTCTGTTATCACTGTTAAAAAAACCCCATGGATTAATAGTGAAAATTATAGGCAATTTGTATGTTCTTTCATTAAGTATGAATACGACAAGTATAATATAAAGCTCCCATATAACTATAAAATGTGTTTTCACACGTTTTTGCATACCGCTACAAGCCGACGCGACGGCGAGACTCAACTGTTATTGCTAACTATCCATGTCAAGTTTGCTGTTAGCGAATATAGAAAAATATACGTTTTTGGTCACTGCCATTGTATGAAAGTCGGAAGGAAACTTAAATTGATAAAGTTAACCGTTTCCAATTACGCTGTTAGACACCGTTTTGCGTTTACTTATAAAAAAAAACTTTAATAATCAAATTGTAATTGAAAACAATTTAATTTTTTTTTTTAATTGCAGGATATCAAGAAAAAACACTTCGCTCTCCGATTATCCTCAGTACGTAGATTATTACAGCTAACTAAAGTTATTTTTCTAAAAGTTAACGTTATTTTTCTAAACAGACGGACATGTGTGGTTAATATAATTTTCACTACACACATGTATAAGAGAGAATCGAACTCGTAAATTGTGACATAGTAAGTACAGCCCTATCAGATGAAACATCATAAAGACTCAATGTACAGCAATGGCGACTAAAAAAGGCCATTGCTTTCTTCTTAAATAAAAGAACCATAATGTATGTTGGAAAAGCTTAAAAATCGGAGTCCCAGTCAATAAGCATATTCCATAAAAAACTAAATATTGAACACTCAAATACTCGTACATATATAAAATATAATAAATATTTATATATGTACACTAGGGACAAACCCGAGCAAAGCGAGGGTAAGTCGCGATATACTAGCGACTTACCCTCGCTTTGCTCGGGTTCGTCCCTACGTTACGTTTTAACGTTTAGTATAGATTTCTCAGAGATAAGATATTTTATCGCAGTAAAAAGTATCCTATATGTTGACGCGGATAACCAGCCATCATCATACCTAATTTCATCAAAATCGATCCAGTGGTTTTCTGGTTATGCGGTCACAGACAGGCAGACAGACAGACAAACAAAAATTCTAAAAACTATAGATTCGGGCTCTGTATCGATAATAATGACTATTTCAATAAGATTTTCGGAAAAATATTTAATGTACAGATTCGACTCAGAATTTTATTATATGTATATGTAGAAATATTAAAAATACTAATATTATATATGTATGTATATTATAAAATATTTTTTACTATATATTTCATTTCCATATTAGTGGCAGAATTGAATAAGCTCAGCGATAGCATTCATATAACAGTACCTACATAGCAGCGGGTGATAAAAAATTAATCAAGAAAGAAAGTGTTAAAATATTAATTAAAAATATTACTATAAAGTCACGTGATATAATTTATTTTCAAATAAAAAAATATACATACGATTCCGCGTAAACGTTCATTAGAAGATCGACTTTCTATGTCACTTTAGGTTTTTTTACGGTTTCCGAACGAGAAATGTGCGTGAGAATGTTATTTTTATTGGATTTACTTCACTTATTACTAATTACTTACTGAAAATGTGAAATGGATTCCTTTTAGTAATAAAAAAAATACTTATAAAATTAGGTCTATACCTTAATAAGATTCTAATTGTACTTTTTTTTTAAATATACTTAATTTAATATAATAAAATATATTTATCCGTATTTGATTAGTTTTTTTTTTAATTATTTATAATTAACACAAAAATTATTTATTTATACACTACACTATACAGTACACTTATGCACTATAATAATCTATCACTATTGTTTAATAAATATAAAACTATCACTATAATTTAAAAAAAGAACTATTTATATTTTTTTTTCAGCTGTCAAATTATTTTTTCGCGCGTGCGTTTCAAGCAAAGGTCGCGGTTAGACTGCCTATCGCAAAGATAACATAAAGCCTTAATTGGTAATGCTACATTACATCGTATGTATTGCCTTGTATGTATTGGATTTACATAATAATGAAAGCGTTCACGTACTATTTCTATGCACCTCTGACTTTATTAAGTTATGAATAAAAATAGATTTACACTGACGTATGTATGTATATAATCATTTTAACGCTGCTGTAACATTACGTTAGTTAGCCTTAGAAAAAATTGTTATTATAACATAATGAGCGCTAAATGATGCTTAAAGTCGCTCATAAATGTTTATTACTTAACTATAACATTTTGTATTTTTTTTTCTATATACAAAATATGCTTTTCGTTGGCAAGCGCATCACTGTTTCTACCAATTTACCGATTTGGTTGGGCTTATTTTTTTTTAAATCGAATGGTCTCAATTAAGGTTTTATGGAAAAAATTGGGAATAAATATTACAATTTTATGATACGAATCAAATCTCGTTAAGCAATTAAATAACTTCATTTTGAACATATGTATTGAGCAATAAAAGACAATAATAAAAGCAAAATAAGAGCACTCTCTTATAAAATTAAATAACAGGATATAAGAAATAAAATAATCATTATGATAATAAATATTGGCTATTAATGTTTTATCAATTATCGATAAGATAATTCTAATCGATTATAGCTTCTTGATAGCGATCAATATACTTTTACAATTATAATGTCAATAGATTTTGTATGGATAATAGCATCGATAAAAAGTACTAGATACACAATCAGCGACAAAAAATGCCCTCACCGAATGAGCGCTCATTTAAACATTTGAGCACGCTTTTATTTTTTTATTTTCTTTTGTGAAAACAACTTTAAGCATTGCATTTAAGGTTCAATTTACATTGTTGTATATTTATTTCAACTAGAATAATTACCTAAACACAATTGGTGACAGTTTTAAGAGAACTTTTGCATGGGATTGTTTGTGTATCTAATACTTTTTGATCGATGGGATAATGTATTGTATTTCGGTTTACTACATTATTCTGTCGGAAGTGCATGTAACAAGTTTATATTATAAAGAATTGGTTTGGAAATGAGAATTATCAAAACCGGTTCTTTGTTCCTTAGTCAAAAATAAAAGGGGACGTTAAAAACATATATCAAATTCAAAATTTGTGCAAGTCTGTACATTGTTTTTACATGGAGTTCTCATGACAAAGTTTCCTCAGCTATCAAGCAAGTACAATTTATTTTCTTATAATATAAACATCATTACTTTATTATACATAAATGAATAATAATACTACATGTCACATCTTAATTACAGATATTCCCTTATAATTTTATCTACCCTTTCCCTTCCATTTTGGAAACAAAAAAAACAGTCCCATATCTTATTTCAGAACAACCTGAGTTTTGTATATAATGGAACTAGATTTAGACAGACATTTTTGTTTTATAATATTAACAAAGATAAAAGTTCTTTTCATCAGAAGAAATTGGCTGTATTATTTATTATTTAATATTATTTGAATGAACAAATATGAAATGAGGTTGATTGTTTTTATTTTCGTTAGTGATTAGATTTAATTAGATTTAATTTAAAACTAAACTTTAATTATTATTACTATTTTTTTAATCTAATATTGTGCATACAACATGCACATGTTTGTCTTTAAGTAGAAAATCATTCAATCATTATACAAATAGCAAAGTTTATATTATTATCATGTAATAATGTTTTTTTCTGTTGACGATCTTAAATAAATAAATAAATTATTATACTTAACCAGTGTTCCAAATATATTTTTTCCATACAGCGCCATCTAATATCAGTTGTATACACTAATAGTTAATACTAAGTTACATACATATGTAGTGTCAGTATTGGCTCACAGATGTCGCTAGTAGTATAAACGTTTCAAGCAATCAGTTATCTTTTTGGTAGGCGATTAAAAACCGATATAAAACTCACGGTAACCGCTATTACAGTAAAATTAAGGATTACACACTTTTTAATTAAAAAAGTGTTAAGTTTATTGTATTTATTTATATTTAAAATCAGAATTTATAACAATTTTTTTACTAATTAAAAGTTTGAGTTTTGTTTGCCCAATCGTTTAGATTCAGTATAAAAAAACAGATCTTATACATTTTATTATGAAAATCGGCTTTCCTATAATATGTAAAACAAATAAATAGAAACTAAGCCACCCAAATTTCAGCATCGCAGCTAGAATTAGAGGCACCTTTTCAAAATTTCCAATACGGCTTGCTATTAAGATATTTTTGAAAGTAGAACCTTAATAACATTTTAAACTCGACCCAGGAATAAAACCCTGGACCTCGATTGATGCCAATACTACAAGACCAATGAGGCCGATTAAACTTAAAGAATAAGCAAATAACTTACGTTGTCAGCCTTGTCCGTAGGAGGGGACGCAGGCGGACTGCGAGGCAAACCCAAGTCCTCATCATCGTCACTGTCACCTCGACCACGTCTCCGCACAGCCGCTACTAACTCCGCCTGAGGATCAAAAATTAAGTTGTTTTTTATACGAAATAACTTAAGCTTTGCGAAATTTTATAAAATTATAAATACTTGTATTTTAAGAAAGTAGACCAGGATAAGGTAGTGTCCAGTGGTAGCTCGCTTGGGAAACCAAGTGAAGCGGGTTCAAATCTCGGCTTTCGCACCTCTAATGTTCAAATCATTTACAACAGGATTACTTGCCATATGGTATAGGAAAATATTGTGAAGGTACCTGAACCTTGAAATTTGCAGGTTTCCTCTATTTTAAAACTATTTCACTCATGTATTTTTTATACGAGTAAGTACCTATATATTATTATGTATATAAGTAACTTTTTAAATTATTAGGTATATAAAGCTTTTTATATACTTCATACACAAATTTTTCGAACATATTGGGTGTTGGCTAAGTTTGACTTGTTTATTGATAAAATACAGTCATATCAGTTTATTTGGAGTAAATAATATACATATACTATCGATATTATCAACAAAAAAATCGATAAATAATACAAAGAAATAATACTGATACGTAACTAAAGATTATTAGATCATAGTTTTATATAAAAATAAGTCACTTATTGGCATTGAATCTATACATATAATAAGATTGAAACTAAGTTTAATCTGTACATTAAATATTTTTTGGAAAATCTTATTGAAATGAACATTATTATCGATACAGAGACCAAATCTATAGTTTTTAGAATTTTTGTCTGTCTGTCTGTGACCTCATCACGAGAAAAGTATTGGACAGTTTTGATAAAATTTAGTATGATGACAGCTGGTTATCCGGGTCAACATATAGGATACTTTTTATTGCGGGAAAATATCTCATTTCTGAGAAATCTATACTAAACGTTAAAAAGTAACTAGGGACGAACCCGAGCGGCACGAAAGTGAGTTGCTAGTAGTATAAAAATATCACTCCAATATTATAAGGACGAAACTATTCGCTGGTATTTGACGTTGTAACAGCTATACAGAGTTGAGTGAAAGTGATGGAATATGGAATCATAGTAGCATAAATCCTACAACAACACATTGTATTGTATGTATTCAGCCTTTTTTAACGTCTCACTGCTGGGCACGGGCCTTACTTCAATACGAGGGGGATCAGGCCATAGTTCACCGCGCTGGCCAAGTGCGGGTTGGCGGACTTCACACGTCTTTCGAAAACTTGCTAGGTTCTCTCAGATATGAAGGTTTCCACACGATGTTTTCCTTCACCGTAAGGCAAGTGGTAATCATGTCAGAAATGATTCGCACATGAAAATATCAGAGGTGCGAGACCCGGGATTTGAACCCGCTTCACTCGGTTTCTCAAGCGAGCGCGTTACCACTGGGCTACCACTGCTTTAAATAACACATATTACGCTAATTTTATTCAATGTCCCTTCCTATCACGAGCGGTACTGCAGGCAAAAACTAGTATGGCGTAAATCCAACGTTTAGTTTGACTGATTTCGTAACAAAAACACGGCTTAAACGATTTAACGATGGGAAGTTCAAAGGCCAAGAGGATTTGGCATATAACGACACAAGCTAATTACTAACATCAGTTCAATCGAGATAAAAAAATATATAAAAAAACTCTATCACTCCATAGATTTTAACGATATTTAAAAGAAAAATCAATGTGACATCGTTAATTCGAGATGGATAGCATTTTCCAAAATAAACAAGATGTTAAATCTATACTAATATTATAAAGCTGAAGTTTGTTTGTTTGTTTGGTTGAACGCGCTAATCTCAGGAACTACTAATCCGATTTGAAAAATTCTTTTTGTATTAGATAGAACGTTAACTGAGGAAAGCTAGAGGCTATATATTATCCCGGAAAAATGTACGGTTCCCGTGGGATAGATTTATTTTTGTCTAGGGACGAACCCGAAGCGAAGATGAGTCGCTAGTATCACATAAAATTTAGAAATAATTTAGTTAATCGCTAAATTAACGTTTAACTATTTACGTTTAATTTTTAACTTCAAAAAGCAAAATTAAGTTACTACAATCAAAATTGTAACATACAAAGTGTGTCAATGAAGGGATGCGATAAGGCTATCACATCCGTCCGTTGGAACGCCTTAAAAACTTCAATTTACATAGAAATCAACAAATATTGCTTTGTTCTTTCAATTATATGATCTGTATAACCATCTATATAGATAACAAAAATTGAAACGTCTGTTTGTAATGTCGAAATAATAACTTCTTACTAAATACATATGAAAGTATATACGATAGATAACTAGGTACTTATTATAAGAAAAAAAAAAACAATTTTTAAAATTTTAGTCTGTCTGTCTGTTTGTTCCGGCTAATCTCCGAAACGGCTGGATTGATTTTGACGGGACTCTTACTGGCAGATAGCTGATGTTATAAGGAGTAACTTAGGCTACTTTTATTTCAAAAAAAGAGTTAGGGTTCCACGACCAAATCCATGAAATTGTGAATAAAATCCGCGTACTTAAGACTAGACTTTCATGTAAGATAGTCTACAGTACAAAGTAAGCTATATATGTATATCTCACACTATCATATTTTACACTAAACGTTTATTTATATAACCGTACGTTTGCGTCTGCGTTTGAATCTCATAACATTAAACGAGCAATTTTTGTACATATGAACCTATATACATTTATTTATATAACTCAGAAACGTCTCTAAAGATTTGTATGAAATTTTATATCTAAATAAGGTTTTGCTTTTAAGGTTAATTTGTAGTTATAAGTGTTTTTTTTTTCTGAAAGAACGCAATTTCTAATTTTTTCCCAAAAAAACACCGAGCGAAGCCGAGTCGCCAGGTACTTTGTACCTAATCACAACAACTCATGACCTCTGTATTATAATACTAGCGACTTACCCTCGCTTCGCTCGGGTGCGTCCCTAGGTACGTTTTCATTTTTTTGACCGAAACACTAATTCTTTTTCTAAAATAAAAGTAGCCTAAGTTACTCCTTATAATATCAGCTATCTGCCAGTGAAAGTCCCGTTAAAATTGGTCCAACCGTTTCGGACATTAGGCGAAACGAACAGACAGACAGACAGACAAAAATTTTAAAAATTGTGGTTTTCTTATAAGTACCGTATATAATATTCCATATGTCTCTTGTATAAAGCTGTTATTGTGACATTACAAACAGACACTTAAATTTTATTTATCTGTATAGATATATGTATAGTCTAGTGACTTACCCTCTTTTGGCTTTGATGCGTCTCTAGGTGTCTTTTTGCCAAACATTTTATTTTATTTCAAACCTTTTAATCACGACGATGAAGCAACTCAACAGTCACTTTTTACCGACTTCAATTAAAAATAATTTTCAGTATCGGATTGGTAACAGAGGATCTCTTAGAAAGATTTTACGGGGCTTACATAATGCTATGGTTTTAAATGAAACTCTATATAACAACCTATATAGCATTTAAATTAGTCTAGTTATTGCAAAAATGCGCGATTAAATAAACAGACAAATAAATAAATAAAATATGTTGGGACATTAACACACAGCTCCATCTAGTTCCATGGTAAGCTACGAGGCTTGTGTTATGGATACCAAATAGTTGATACACTACACATATATAACTTTAAATACATACATATTATAAATATAAACACCCATGACTGGAGTACAAACATTCGTGCTCATCACATAAATGAATGCCCCTAGCGGTATTCGAACCCACGACCGCTGGCACAGCAAGTATGGTCACTACAAACTGTGCCAAACGTGTCGTTCAAAATTGTATAGAGGTCGTTCTTCTTTTCTTGCGACAATGAATTGGTGTTTCTCAGTTTTTCGAGTTTTTCAAGTAACAATATTTTGATTTCAGTGTTAGATATTTTTTGCAAATGCATTTAATTTTCATTCGGATCATTTAATCTTCATTTTCATGCCCGTAATGTTGTTTGTTTTGTGGCTATTTTCGAGAAAACACTGTGACAGAGTGGTTCTTTTTCGGTAGGACATCATTATGAATTATTACTCTGTCACGGTATTTAATGAAAAATAAACACATTCAAAAAACTATTGGCTACAGAAAGTTAAAGATTATTTAGTATTAAAAGGTATAAAGCGATGAGGATGTAAATTCGAACAATAAATACATAATAATCTATACTCTAACATGACACCAATGAGGTGAGGGACAGATCATTGTCGCTAGAAAAGAAGAACGACCCATAGACTGTTGATTTGGCTTCTAACTACATCACACCTGAATCGTACTTAAGTGTTCTTATATTATGGTCACTTCATCTTATCCCACAAAGGACATAGAGGAAAATAAAATAAAACGTCAGTACACTATACTATTTCTTTATATTAGCTTTTGATATGGTTTCCATTGAACCAAATTACACCTTTGATATTCCATATGAAGGGTACGAGCAAAGATTAGGGAATGTCCTAATGAATAGATTATGAGAAAAGATCAATTTAAATTTTAGAAATTACAATATTTTTATTGAAATCATTGTATATTTGCAATTGTGAATTGCATATTTGTAGTAACTTTTAACTATGTCCATTTTTGGACAATCCTTCTTATTTACCGGTACGACATGGACATTTCAAGTTCTTTTCGCTTTGGACATAGATAAAGACGTATTATTAGCGACATCTGTTAAGTATTTGTAGAAACCAGTGGTTTCGAATTCAATTACCACAGACATAAACGTGTTACCAGTACAAAAAAAAAAAAAAAAAACAAAAAAAAATAATTATGACATTCCGTTTTTTGCCTGTGCCCTTCATGTGCCATTAATATATCTAATATTAAAAGCATACGAAGCTATAATAAAGTAAAAATCATAATTTATTTACATTTAAGTAGTTTTCAACATATATTTCCTTGAATAACGTTAAAATTATACTATACAAATAATGAATCATTATTAGAAGTACTCATTAGTCATTTTAATTTATTTAGTTAAATTAAATGGAAAACAAAACGGATTTAACATCCTGTTATTGTTATATTGTAGAGTCTACTATTCCTCTTAACTTAGAGTCTAGTTACAGCTTAGAAGCAAATTGACGTGAATGGCACCCTTTTAGTGTCACGTCTCGCGTCCGTCAATCTGTCGTGACATTTTATAGCTTGGATATAAATTAAAGTTATTATATTCAAACTCGATTATAAAAGATAATGTAAAATGACACGTAACTTAAAAGTTAACGAATAACTTATGACATCATAACCTTAAGTCGAAAATTATTCAATTTTGTTCTACATCTATACTAATATTGTAAAGAGGTAAAGTTTGTGAGTTTGTGACGTTGTAGGGGGTGATCTCTGGATCTACTGAACCGATTTAGATGAAATTTGGTAAGAAGATAGTTTGAGACCCGGGGAAGGGCAAAGGATACTTTTATCTCGGAAATTATCCTTTAAGGGGGTGAAAATGGGGTTAAAAGTTTGTATTGGGAAGCAAGCTAGGGACGAACCCGAGCGAGGCGAGGGTGAGTCGCTAGTTTATTATATTTATTAGAAGAAAATTCAAATGTATCATCATTTATAAGGTACACCATGGATGAGATTTTAACTTAAAAAGGATAGGACATGTGCAGGTTTCACTTTATGTTAATAACTCATTTTTGCTTATACATATATACCTATACATTTCTTATTTAAAACGCTGTAAACTATTTAAAAGCAGTGGCGTTGCTTGCAAGACCAAATATGAACAAGTAGAGAAAAATCATTTACTTCAGTAATATTGTGTGATCATTAATAATTTATGCTACGTACGGAAATCAAATCCGGACTTATAAGCAAATCTATTCAGCGATTGTAGCAATTAATCTTACTTCACATTATTATCTGCACCATTGATAAGAGGGCTACTAGCTTAGACAAAATGGCATTCTACAAACGCTATCTCTAATAGAATGAAAAATGCAATATTAAGTATGGAAATTACATATCAAAGCGATATCGACTGTAGACAGCTAGTCTTGTATAGCGTTTTTATATATATATATTTAAGAATAGATTTAATTTCACTATATCCATTTTTCTTGTAAATAAAAAACACAAATACGCAAGTTTTTATATGTATGTATGTTTGTTACAGTGTTCTTCACACCAAAGTGACTTAACAGATTTGAATGAAATTTATATACGTGTTAATTATTTATTTATGTATTTATTCAAATAGATTATGATATCATATACCTGGAGTATGCTACTGTTAGACACCTAAGGACAAACTCGAAGTGGGGATAACTCACTAGTTTGTTCATATATTTAATGGTAAACGTACCCATAACCGTCCGATCTTCGAATCCGACACCCATTGGAACCTCCTCCTCCATGCTTGACTCATAACCACTGCACTTTAAATTATCATTGACATACATTCATTATCGCGTTACACTCTTGATATGTAAACGCATGTGTATATACACTTTGCAAACACTTGCACTGTTAACTTAGAAAATTCACTTCGAAATAAAGCTTCACATCTAGATGGAATGTAAACAAAAAAGCTCTTATTGACTTTTAAACTTGACATTTGACCGGTACCAGTTATTTTAATTTTTTATTATATACATAAGTCAATGAAAACATAGTATTTTAAAGTTTTATTCTCGTATTAAAACCAAACGTCTAATATAATCAATGATACAATAACAACTGAAGTAAATATAGCAATCAATATTGAGTCAATTTTAACAGAAATCTAAAAGCAAATAGTGAATAATGCTGATATGGGTTTATTGGTAAGACTCATAATGCCTTCCTCTTACAAGTGGTTTCTGTATTAATGAGTGGACATTTAGTGTATAAATAAATACTATTGATGTTTGTATTTTTATTGCAGCGCTTAGCTCAGAGATGAGATATTTTCTCGCAGTAAAAAGTATCCTATATGATAATCTGGATAATCAGTTGTCATCATACCAAATTTCATTAAAATTTGTCCAATGGTTTTACGTGATGCGGTAACAGACAGACAAAAATTCTAAAAACTATAGATTCGGCCTCTGTATCGAGAATAATGTCTATTTCAATAAGATTTTCCAAAAAAATATTTAATGTACAGATTCGGCTAAGTTAGAATTTTATTATATGTATAGATATAGATTTCTATTTAGTCTGCAGTACATAGCCATATACTCCTTATAAAAGCGCATATATTACGTAGTTTTAGCTCTTTAAATGTATTCGAGCACTTTCAATATCGTTTTAATTGTTATTAGTACGTACCAGGAGTTATATGAAATCTTCTGGTTTTTGATAGACTTTAAAAATGGATGAAATCTACTCAATTTAATACGAATGCAAATATGCAATAACATGTTAACCCACAAAAATAAGAATATTAATTTTTTTCACAAACCCATTCTCATTTTGATCTAAGAACGATTTGCAATAACGTTTTAAATCAAAATATAACCCGTGTTTTTATAAAAACTCATACATTTTTAAAATGTTAAACCACAATGTTTTTTTAATAATTTTACAAAGATAATTCAAGTTCCTTGATTTACATTGGCAAACACATAGCGCCATCAAAAGAGATGACTAAACGTATACATATCCGAAATAATCCATTTATATCAATAAAAATCGTTTAATTTCTATCAAATTCAATATATTGAGGTATAAAAACTTTATACTCGATTTTCTCAAAATGGCAATTGTGTGGCTTGACACAGTATTGCAAATGTGCATCCTTATGTGAATAAGATTTTTGTGTATGACACGCGATATGTTTGCCAATTGAGAATCGATTTTCATGATTATTAACTAAATGCATTGATTACAGTAGTACCATATGAAATTCGAGAAATAATCAACTGTTAAATGCAAAATAATAATTTTAAAGCGATTTTATTTATAGTATAGATATATTTTGGTTTATAAAGACCTTTAACCCTTAAGCACTGTTATAGGTCTGATAGACTCCCACACCGAAAAGAAACACTTGCTGTTTAGCTCTATTTCGCCGAATCGTATCGTGTGTTTTAGTACCTTCAAGTTAGTTAGTGAGCCAAAAGCTGTGAAGAGAAGAAGTTGCTTCTTTCGCTTTTGAGGTCAGTAGCAAAGATTGAAAATTTTTTGGAGGTCTCACAGACCTATAACAGTAGATACGGGAGTTTCTTGAGCAACATAAATTTTGTTTTTAGGGCAGATTCTCAACAACCAAGCACTTCACGTTCACTGCGACCTCGTGCATTGAACGTGTCGATTAGTCGTAGATCGTGCTACGCTTTCAATGTTAGAAAAATGACTTTTAAACGAGGAAGACTGCGATTTTAGTGATAATTCGGATTCTGACTTAAACTTCGTTATGGATGTTACAAGTTCGCGTTTCGATCCCGAATTTACCAGAAATAAATTTATTTTAGCAGTAATAAATTCATTTTACATTGCAAGTAAAGGAGGTGTTAATGCTATTGATGAGATATGTTCCAAGATGACTTGCAAACGAAGATGTCGACGTTAGCTCTTTACTATTTTCTATCGTATTCTGAATATAGCCTCTACCAATGGATACGTTTTTTCAGGAGAAACATACAAAAGATAAGAACTTATAAAACATGTTACAAAAGGGTTAGTCTTAAAGCATTTGGAAAGCATATTGACTAATCCTTACTTCACTGAAAATACCAAGATGACTACTATTGCACAAGTCTAGATAGATCCAAAACGTCAATGCAGAAAGTGAAAAGCTAACCAAAAGGAAATACTGCAGTGTTTGTGATTATAAAAAACAAAATATGTATGCACATTTTGCAAAAATCCCAATTTTTTGTCTTGCTCTAAGCCAGAATGTGTTAATTGCATTCCTAAAAATTAACCAAACTTTAAGCAATTACAATTTTTTTTTATGATTTCAAAAATCAAACGATTGAGCCTTAATTACAAAGATTAATTATAGAAGAGTATAATTTTATTGATTTAAGAAAGAATTTTTAGTTTTTTTTAATGTTTTAATTTTTTATAACAAAATGAGTGCCTTAAAATGATGTTCATATAATAAGTTGCTAAAAAACTATTAATCGGTGTTTGAATGTTATATAATTTGTGTTAAAATGTTGGTATGTAACAGTTAATATATTTAATAAATAATTGATTACGAAATTGATAGCTTTTTAAAAAAAAACACCCGTTTTATGTTTGGGAGTCTGGGAGACCTATAACAGTAGTAATGGTGTAAAAACATATAACAGTGCTTAAGGGTTAATACAGTTTACAAGCTTAAAAACAATGTTTTTTAATTAACTTCGAAGGTTCTTTAGATTAAGTGTTGATTTTCTATAAAGTAATATATTATTTAATCTTATTTATTAAGATGTTTGTTAGTTTGTCCTTATTTTATGTAGCCATGGATAAATCCTACTTGCATAGAGCAAAGACTTCTATAAGCAAGGTACTAATTGTAATGAATATTATAGTTAAAAGTAAAGGACTTGGGTGGTCCAATTAGAAATATGAGCGAAATAAGGGCTCATAAGTTTTCGGACGATCGGACTGCTATTAAAAATGCCAATGTATGTATGTTTGCTGCTGTGTCACGCGGAAATTTTTTGTGCTGGATTTGGATGATGACCTTTTTTTAATGTTGGGAAATGCATATCACCTGCATACATACAGGTGGTTATGTACGACTCATCGGCTAGAAAAGTCAGTACTGGCCACTAGGACCCACAGAACCTCCCTTGTTGTAATGGAATATCGCAAGATTGCTTACGCACTTAACGAAAACGCCCCTAAGCAACTGAAGCATACCACAACAACCAAGGGTTTGCTTCTACAGTGACTCTGCTATTAAAAAAGCACCAGGAGCAACCCAAATAGTACACCATCCACAGAAGTGGACCGATCTGAGTGTGTTCTTGGCTTTACACCCGGCTGGATTGCCGGACGCTAATGGGCTCCACCACCACAAGATAAAAACACATCGCAGAGGAGATTGATTATGACCTGGAGTAACACGTAGGCTACGGTTAGGTATCTAAGGATGCACAGGTTCGCGGTCGAATGCGCAAACGATCCCGTAGCCCTGTCTTTTGCATTAGGGATCACCGTGGTGGTTTTAGTGGGTAGTCTGCCCCCCCTCCCCCTCCCACTCCGGCACCAGTAAAGGGGTTTCCCCACGAATCAAAAAAAAGGGTATCTAAGGATGCACCCGAGCGAAGCAAGGGTAACACGCTAGTATATCATAAATAGTATAACAATCACATTCTTACTTAATTAAAAAAAATATATGTTTAGAGACACGATAAGCGTCGTGAAATCATAACATTTTCAATATTACGGCACACAATGGATTATCAGATCTCCATTGTTTCTAAGAAAGCCTCTTCACACGCCACAAATACATTTTGAATGAGTTTTTTTTTATATAATATATTTTTTCAATCTTAATATTATATTGGAGAGAAATAATTGACTCTCCGCTTTTCATTTCCATTATTATCCAGAGAGTTGGTTTCAACTTCTAATTTCTCTTTTTAACTACCCACGAATATTTCGAGTTCCTCTTATTCTATATGCACAAAATGTATATTTCTGTGAAAATAATTTTAGTAAACTGTGAACACATCTATATATATAAAACAAAGTCATGTTAGTTACACCATTTATAACTCAAGAACGACTGGACCGATTTTTATGATATTTGATTGTTTGGATTTCTCTTAGTCCGGAATAGGATAATAAGTATTAAAACATCAGAAAAATTCAAAAAACTATTTTAAATATCTATGTAAAATGTACCTAGCGACGAACCCGAACGAAGCGAGGGTGAGCTGCTATTTATTTATATAAGACAATAAATGTTAAAAACATCTATATATTTTATTCCTAACATAGCAGCTAAACATGAAGGCATTAGTTTTCCTTATATGTGCATACGATAACTTGTTTACAAAGTGGTCATTCCTTATAATTACATATATCGACAGCGCAAACCAAAATACGCACGCATCTTCACAAATAAAGTCGCGTACGCGAGTCATCAAACATCGCAACATAGGGTAGAACAACCCTTAAAAGACCCCCCATTTACAACAGTAGAACAAAATCTATCCAGTCTCAATAGCCTCTGTAATCGAAATCGGCCAAGATAATTTCAATACGCGAAACTACAGCCAGTGAAGTATTTATTATAATAACTAACGAATAACTAACGTCTGCTACAGTTTTACACTTGTGTATATTTGGATTTGGTTGAAATGAATTTTATTTTTAAGTCGGTAAATGATATATTCTGAAAATGGTTACTTTTTAACTAAGAAGCTATATTACATTGGCTTCAAAACTTAAAAGTGTCATTTTTTCACCTTTAGTTGTATTTTTTTTCTTAAAATTCATTGGTTTTCGAATGAGAATATTAAAATTTAACATCCACTTAAATTACTTCCTCTTTTCAAGGTGGCTAAAAATAGCATGAAATATGCAAATTCGATACCAATTCAAATAATATAATGTCCACATAATATACACATATGCATAGATCCTTATCTGCCATTCTATTTTTCGTTTAAACCTACTTAAAACATTGAAAGCAACGAAAATTGTCATCTACGTATTTATATACATACTTTACTCAAAAATAATAAAATTTAATATCATAAATGGTCAAAAAATTTTACTTGAATGTTTCATAGACATTAATTTCAAGGGCCAGAGTAAGAGAGATAGAGACAAATAGACAGAGAGAAAAAATGATTCGATCTCATAGGATTACCATACTTACCTTACCATGAAACTAGATGGTGTTATGTGTTAATGTCCCAACATATTTATTATTACTAGCGGCTCGCCCTCGCTTCGCTTCGGGTTCGTCCCTAGACTTTTGTCTAGGTTTGTTTTTACAAATCTATCCCACGGGACCAGTACATTTTTTCGGGATGATATATAGCCTATAGCCTTTCTCAGTTAACGGGCTATCTAATGCAAAAAGAATTTTTCAAATCTGATTAGTAATTTCGTAATTTCTAAGATTAGCGCGTTCAACCAAACAAACAAACAAACTCTTCAGCTTTATAATATTAGTATAGATTTTATAGGATATCATTCACTTATTTTATCTCGAAGTATAGCTAATTATACTAAACTCATGTAAAATGCGTATAAAACTTAAAAAGCTAACGATTTATAACGGAAAAAATCTCAGAGAACGTCTTTGTACAACTTCATTAAAACAATAAATACAAAATGGGTCATAGAACGTCCACACAAAAGCGTGTCACGTAAAATTTTACTACTAATAAGCCAAAACAAAGATTCAACAGATTATTTGAATACACGTAACTGGCGTCGTGACTTAATACTGTTTCGACACTAGCGAATGTAGGCGGATGACTTCTTATGAAACGTTTCGGGCTATCTACGTATATAGATGCTGATGGCAATAATATTTATATTAAAAAGCTTAATTCTTAAACTTTTAATTAATTGGTTAGATGCGAAAGTCGTCATGTATTGTTATTGTTGTATCGTTTAAAACGCTTGTTTTAATTGAATTAAATTGACCGATTGAAATAAAACAAATACTAAATGTTAAGTGAAGCTTACCACAATGAGTGAAAAATCGCACCCAAATCGGTTAAGCCGTTTCTGAGATTAGCGCGCACAAACGCACATACAAAAATTCTAAAAATTTTTGTTTTGGGTTCTATTGCATTACTAAAGACCAACAATAGATTTTCTCAAATATCTTGCATGTATAGACAGTGATTAGTTACACTTTTATTATATGTATAGATTAGCTATTTATTAAATTGGAATAATATTATAAAATTTAAAAAAAAATGTGTACCTGTGTATGTTCGTTACTGCTTCACACCAAAAAATGCTGGACAGATTTGATTGAAATTTAATACCTACATATAACCTGAAGTAACACATAGGCTACTGTTAGACAACTAGGGTCCCGAAGTGAAGGTAAGCATCTAGTATTTAAAACTTTATATATTACACTAGCTGTACCCCGCGGTTTAACCCGCATAAAATTTGTTTGATTATAAACATCAGTTTTACAGTAATGTATGGAAATCTGCCCGATTTGTTGACATTTATGATTACTGCTCCGCTCCCTTGGGTAGTAGCGTGCTGATATATAGCCTATAGCCATCCTCAATAAACGGGCCATCTAATGCAAAAAGAATTTTTCAAATCGGATTAGTAGTTCCTGAAATTAGCGCGTTCAAACAAACAAACAAACTCTGCCTCTTTATAATATTAGTGTAGATTAAAGCATTCAAACCAACTCCCTACGTTAATTGCGGGAAAATGAAACTTGTCTGGTTTCACACATCCTGACTCACTAATAAGTGAGTCGGCGTATTGCTCAGCAATATCGTCAACGACTAAAATAAGACATTAATATTCTGTATTTAAATTGTCCAGTTTAACTTCCTTTTAAATTGTTCACTTAATATTTTAACATATTAATTTGGTATACTAATATTATAAATTACAAGAATATTTATTGTAAAAATGGACATTGAGACATTCAAAAATCATAGTTTTTAGACAAAAGAATGATATATCTAATGATATGGTCTAATTTTTATCTCTGCACTATAGCGGAATACAATTTAAAAAATAAATAAATATGGTAACTCTACATCATAGTAAACCAACACATTTAGATACATACTGAAGTAAAAATTGTAACTGTACTTTATATAAAATATATCAAGTATAGTTACAGGGGTAGACCAATGGTAACGCGCTCGCTTTTGAAACCGAGTGAAGCGGATTCAAATCCCGGGTCGGATATTTTCATGTGTGTCATTTCCAACATCGTTACCACGTACGGTGTACGGTACGGTTACCTCACTGTGAAAAAATGCATCGTAAAACAGCGTTTCCATGTAGGTTGCATGTCTGAGATCCTGGCAAGTTTCCGAAAGTCATGTAAAATCCACCAATCCGCACTTGACTAGAGTGGTGGACTATATATAGGCCCGCAGCCAGCAATGGGACGTCAAGAAAGAATCGAACCCTCTATAGTATGTATATAAAATTTACTTTGAAAAAGTTTATGTTCTAGCTTATACCAAGTCATCCCATCAATCCAAGCTTAATTAGTTTACCAATAGTACGTAGTAAATGGTATGCGATATCATTTTAATTAAAAATCATAAGGGCTAAAATGTTACTTAAATTCCACTATTGTATGCAAGTTCAAGTTATTGGGTTTCTGTGACAGATACAAGTAAAAGTGTAACAAATCGTCAAATATTTTCGTAATATTATATCATGTATTAGGCAACAAACTGGCATAACATAAATGAGCCTCGATAGACTCAAAACATCACAGTTGTTAACGTTTGACAACATTCTACAAAGTCACATGTAGGCGGTCAACATGGATATTGTAGAAGTAACCGGTTTGCAAATATCTACTAACGAGATGTAAATAAATTGTATTCTAGTATATGTCACGGGTAATTTTTGAAGTGAAACTTCTTTAGAAACGTTGTGATTTGAAACACGAAGAAACGGAAATGCGACACTAAAAATAGACAAACACGTAAATATATAGTATTAAGCCGGGGACAGAATGAGATAGAATACATTACCATGTTGCCATAGTAACCGTTGTTATCGTCTGAAAAATGTATATTTATGACAAATAAAATGTAAAATAACTTTTAAACTTGGTAAAAAAGAACTAAACCTTATAATTATCCTACTCCTGATACTCTATATTCATCTCATTCTCTCGTAGGTTACTTTTCTGAAGTGTGACTTCTACCGTGTGTGAATTGCACACACACACACACCCTTTTTTTATATTTTGATATACTAATAGATTTTGATTAACAATATTATTTTACCGACCAATCTCCTTCGTGTCTTCACCATTTTAGGTGACATTGGCGAAGTAATCTGTGCTCAACTAACACACTTTAAAGCCATTAATTGGAACAAGAGAATTGAATTGAATTAATTGAAATTTAATGATTTGAATTGAATTAATTGAAATATCCCTGATTTCGGGGTTATATATTGTATTTGAATGAAGTTTTGTGAACAATCAGTCGAAGAGGACAATGAAGAGTCACTATGTTCCCATCGTCCACCTAGGAAGGAAAATTGTAAGTTATCGATATTTTCTCAACTTTATTCTGAAACTGTAATGTAATAAGCGTAATAAGCAGGCTACAGGCAATTTATATTTATTTTGAGATATACTTTGGTACTTTACTCCACTCGGGATTCAAACCCGCTACAATTGAATTTGAGAACTATTTTTGTCATAGACAAAAATATATTTTTTTCTTGTATACAGATATTGGAAGTACATTATAATAGAATTTCTCATTATGCAAAGCCTTTCGAGAAAATATGCGATGGTCCGTAGAGAATGGAACGTATTATTATAATTTATAACGCAAATATGAATAATGCAGATGTACATTTTTAATAGACTTTTGTCAGTCTTTTCATTTTACTGCAATGCGTATTGCTAACTCGCTACCTCAGATTTCAAGTAAGACATGGTTTGAAGGCGATTTTACTAACTCTTCTAAGCTTTGTAAAAGCTGTTGTACAGTTAATTTTTTGAGTGTAAGCTTTTTTTTCTAAGTTCCATAAAATATATATAAAAAATCTCGAATAAAGCTAACTTAAGCTGCAAAATATGTAGTAATTACAATAATTGCCTTCGAAACCTCTATATGTGTAAGTTGAACCTATAATTTAGTTACTGTATAAATATTATATCTACAAATTTATATAATGAATTATTATTTGTATATTTTTTTTTGTTTTTTTATTTTTTATTTAATCTATATAGATAACAAAAATTAAAGTGCCTATTTGTAATGTTAAAATAACAGCTTTTTACTAAATACATATGAAAGTATATACGGTACTTATAATAAAAAACAAATTTAAAAATTTTTGTCCAAAAAAAGAATTTGTTTCGGCTAATCTCCGAAACGGCTGGATCAATTATGACGGGAATTTCACTGGCAGATAGCTCATGTTATAAAGAGTAACTTAGACTACTTTTATTTTAGAAAAAGAATCAGAGTTACGCGCACAAAAACTAAAACTCATGAAATTGTGAACAAAATCGTACCTAGGGACGTTCCCAAGCGAAGCGACGGTAAGTTAGTGTCAAATATATAAGAACTAGATTAAAAGTCACTTGTAGTCATAATATGTATCATTATTAAGAAATTTTCAAACGAATGGACGTTAGATGAAGTTAGGAAAGCCCAAATGTAGGGAGATTAGGTTGCTAATAAATTATAATACAATATTACAAAGCATATACTCTAATTTATTAGCACTGCAAGTGATTGTGGACGTGTCCGAGTAATACCCACAAATAGATCATGATGTGGGTGATAATTAACGGTCTTAATTAGGCTAACAAGTGAATGCTACTGATATAATAGCTAACTTTGCCATGCGACTCCACTCTAACGTTTTAATTTTTTTAAGGAAACTATTATTATATAACTATTTTTTCATGTTTGTCATATATCTCTTATTTAATCGTATTAATTAAAATAAAAAAAAAATTAAATATCGAGAAGAAATTCTCTCAATAGGTACTTATTTATAAGAATTTTTGCCGAGCTTTTTTTTATCATTTGTGTGATCTATACAATTTCCTTATGAATACACAGCATTCAAACCCACTATCTCCGGTGTAATAGGCGTTATTAGACACGTGGGATACATGCCTGACGGTGCGTCATAAGGACCGCGATAAAAACATTACATACATATATTTTAATTAAATATTTATGATAGTACACATCGTAAAATAAAGAACAATGCTTAGTACATATTTTGTATTAATTATAAATTTATTATTAATTTTGAACACACATTATATAGATCGTACAGGTTACAGATAGACTAATAAATAATTATAAATAATATGTTGAGACAGCACCATCTAATTCCATGGTTAGCTATAAGGCTTGTGTTACGGATACCAGATACCTACTTGATACACTACACATATATAACTTTAAATACATACATATTATAAATATAAGCACCCATTACTGGAGTACAAACATTCGTGCTCATTACACAAATGAATCAGCAGGACTCGAACCCGCGACCGCTGGCACAGCAAATAGGGTCACTACAAACTGAGACAAACAAATGAAAAACGCACAAAACCGTAGCCAGAACCCAGTACACTCTTCTGCTATTACTACAATATGAATTAACATAAATTATCGTTTTCTTCTACAATATTTTCATTAGCCTTCTAACAAGAAGCTATATAAGTAACTAGCGACTCATGCTCGCTTCGCTTCGGGTTCGTCCCTAGACAAAAACAAATCTATCCCACGGGAACCGTACATTTTTTCCGGGATGATATATAGCCTATAGCCTTCCTCAGTTAATGGGCTATCTAATGCAAAAGGAATTTTTCAAATCGGATTAGTAGATCCTGAGATTAGCGCGTTCAACCAAACAAAGAAACAAACAAACGAACTCTTCAGCTTTATAATATTAGTATAGATTTGGTCTAGATTTTTTCAAACATTAGCAATATGTCTTAATTATCGTTAAAATTGGACTAATTAATTTCATGACCTCAATGTCATTGATTCACTTGCAACTGTCGAGGTCAGACGGTAATCTCTACATGTAAAGTGAAGGTCAGATTTATAAAAGAACCCTAGTTGTACCTATCAATATATTCTATATGGGGATTGGAAAATTACATAAAACATTAAAGCAAGGCGATGCATCTCACTGTTCATACTAGTATACATACATATGTATGTAAGTATCTAAAATCTGTTCATAGAATATTTAATATATACATACATATAATAAAACTGTAACTGATCGCTGTCTGTACATGATAGTTGAGAAAAACTATTATCGGAGGTCTTTATTAACGTAATAGAACCCAAAACAATGATTTTTAGAATTTTTTTCTGTGCGTTTGTGCGCTCTAATCTCAGAAACAGCTCGATTTGGGTAGGGTTTTCACTAATATATCTATTGTGGTAAAATTGACTTCACAATTCGTATTCGTTTTATTTCAATCGGTTTATAAATAAAAAAGTTATGTCAATTTAAAGAATCACCTACGGGACGAATCCGAGCGAAGCGAGGGTGAGTCGCTAGTCAATAATATAAGTAGTTAAAAGTCAAATAGTACAAAAAATAAGCTTCCCTTAAGGAGTAAAAATTAAAATGTTTTCCTGAGTTTCAAGTTAACGAATGTAAGTGACTACAACTTTACATTTCCATTATTTATTTTTCGCACTGAATACTTGAAATTATGTACATATTTCTCTCAATGAGAATCGATTTCACTAACACATTTGAATACCTACATATTACTCTATGTACATAACATTATGAACCTAATAAACACTCAACACCTAAAAATGCTCATAATATAATTATATTAAAATATTCATCCCCTAACCTTGCCATTTCCAACTTTATATCCTGTTCTATGCCATCTAAGTCAGATAATAAATAAATATGTTGAGACATTAACACACAGCATCATCTAGTTCCATGGTAAGCTACGAGGCTTGTGTTATGGATACCAGGTAGTTGATACACTACACATATATAACTTTAAATACATACATATTATAAATATAAACACCCATGCCTGGAGTTCAAACATTCGTGCTCATCACACAAATGAATGCTCCCAGAGGGACTCGAACCCGCGACCGCTGGCATAGCATGTAGGGTCACTACAAACTGAGCAACAATGCCATGATGTGATCAACGGTAATGTCTATTAAATTAAATTTTAAGACTAATACAAAAATCAAGACATGTCAGTGAAATCTTCGGAACCAGTCTTACGTGTTCACTTTTACTTTTAATGGCAACTTATTACTACTTACAATCGTAATAATATATTTTATGTAAAAATGTTATTTTCAATTATACATCAACGAAAGTGACCACGTGTTATGTGAGAAACCCCGTTAAAATTCTGCATTCCATACACTTGTTATAGTTTTGGTAACCAAAGTTGATATCTATACTAATATTATAAAGCTGAACAGTTTGTTTGTTTGTTTAGATGAACGCGCTAATCTCAGGAACTACTAATCCGATTTGAAAAATTACTTTTACATTAGATAGCCCGTTAACTGAGGAAGGCTATAGGCTATATGTCTTCCCGGAAAAATTTACGGTTCCCGTGGGATAGATTTGTTTTTGTCTAGGGACGAACCCGAAGCGAAGCGAGGGTGAGTCGCTAGTTTATTTTATATAGTGCTCCCTGAACAGGTTAAGTTTTTAGTTTTATTTATCCATATATTTAAAATGAGAATAAGTCTGCTGTATAAATAGGAGAACTGCTCTAAAATTTTAACTACAAGTTATAAATTTTCGCAAAAATAGTACCTAAACTAACTTAAAGTATATTATAAATGTAAGTATCCCTTTTAGGGGTTTATGATAACACCATTAAGTAATAACGTACTACAAAAAACAGTGATATCGCATAACAGAAGAACATACGCCTAAATTACTTCCTTTTTGAAATCGGTTAAATAATACCATATAGATATGTTGGGACATTAACACACAGCACCGTCTAGTTCCAAGGCAAGCTGCGAGGCATGTGTTATGGATACTAGATAGTTGATACACTACACATATATAACTTTTAATACATACATATTATAAATATAAACACCCATGACTGGAGTACAATCATTCGTGCCACACAAATGAATGCCCCCAGCGGGACTCAAACTCGCAACCGCTGGCACAGCAAGTAGGGTCAGTACAAACTGAGCCAAACGTGTCATCAAATATACGTGTAATAGATGACTAAATACATAAATGGTAGACCATGGATCAAAGCAAATTTACAATTTAGTGAGATAAAACGTAATTTATCTCATTTGAAAGTGAAGAAATGTCTGGAAAAGACTTTATTTTCTCTGCCTGCCACCAGAGACGCGGACCGTGACACGTACGTTGCATAGGTTTGACTCAAGTACAATATATACACTTCATGTACTACTTTCTACTTTAATCTGCTTGAAATAGCCAAATATTACTGAACTATCAATTAAATTTGTACACAACATTAATTTTAACGATCTTACAGATGTACCAAGTGAGCGAAGCCGTGCATATGTGTTAGGCATATAGAATTAAAATGTTGGGAACTTTAAATAAAATAAAAATCTAAATAAATCCGAGAAAAAATCCGAAAACATAGTTTCAGCTAAAATTTAAAATGTCAAATATTCGCGTAAATCTAAGAAAGTATTGTTATAGAAATTTCATAAGATTTGATTGATATTAAAAGCCGAAATTATTAAAATACGGATAAATACGATAATTTAAAGAGTTTCTAGATTAAGTGTTTAGGTATAAGATTTTAGGTCTAGATACTGCACTTAACAGCATCATTAGGTCATATAACTATAAAGAGACCTAGCTAGACCAAGTTCGAACGAAGGCGATTTAGTACAAATGTAGTCATAATATTCGATAGATATGGATAAATACCTAATACAAAACTAAATTGCGATTTTTGTATGTTTGTGCAATGTTTTTTTTTAATCAAGATTAATTTTGAAGTGATTCTCGATCTTTTCGGATTTGTTGTTGTTTGTTTGACGTTTCGAATGCTTTACACTTTACAGCAATTATAGTCACGGAAGAAATCCGAAAATATAGTTTTATTTAAAACTAGCGACTCACCCCTCGCTTCGCTCGTGTTCGTCCTTACTTACGTTTTAAAGTTTAGTATAGATTTCTCCTAGATGAGATATTTTCCCGCAGTAAAAAGTGTCCTATACGTTGACCCGGATAACCAGCTATCATCATGCCAAATTTCATCAAAATCCCTGCAGAGGTTTTTCCGTGATGAGGTCACAGACAGACAGACACAAAAATTCTAAAAACTATAGATTCGGCCTCTGTATCAATAAAAATGACTATTTCAATAAGATTTTCCAAAAAATATTTAATGTACAGATTCGACTTAGTTAAAATTTTATTATATGTATGTAAAGATGTCAAATATTCGCGTAAATCTAAGAAAGTATTATGATTTTTAAAGCATTTATATTTATAGGTGCTTCCCAAACCTTAATATATAGTTTTATATTACATAAAAAGATTGAGATATTGATGTTTTGAAATTATAGAATACTTCACGAGATGCGATTAGAGCTAAGTGCGGTTAGGACATAGTAATAATAATAAAACAAGTATAAAAAAACTTAGAACTTTTCAAGCATCAGTTCGAAGTATACTTACTCGTATGTTATTTATTTAACAAATAGAACCGGTAAAATATTTACAGTATAAGCATTCATAATAATATTCTATGGAAAATAAAAAGATATTTACCAAAAACACTTTAGTCGTGAACAGCCACGCTACATTCCAAAAGTTCCGTATCGCTTCTTTTATAGATCTCGCCATTTTTTTAACTATACACAAAACTCATAAATACAACACACAAAAAAAACAAATTAAAGCTAAATTTAATAAACTATTATAAATAAACTATTATAAATAATTAATAATTTCCTTAACAAACAGAACACTAAAATTAATCATGCACAAAATAAATAACACAAAAACTATATAATAATAATATTTTTTGACACAAAAATGGATTTTTAACAATTTAAATACATATTAAATGTCAAAAACACCGTGAATGCGCACGCGCGTTTTTTTGGAAAGTCAGAGCAAGAACCGAAACGATACTGAGCGTTGGATCCTCACAGCATAGTTTTTACTTTCTAAGCGAGATATTATTTTGTGATATGCTTCTTTTTAATTAAATTGGTTTATATTATCATAATATATTTCTAAAATGGTAAAAAATGCATTTTTTTAAATAGAAGGCTTAATTTATTAAGCATTCCACACTTTTGTTTAAGTGTATAATAATAGCGCAAAAAATATATTATGTACTTTTGTTATTGTTAGTATACATAGTTTGGTGTAGTTACTTTTAATTATATAAGTTAGACTAGCGACTCACCCTCCCTTTGCTCGGGTTCGTCCCTAGGTACGTTTTAACAGTTAGTATGGAATACATAGACTATATATTAGTACATATATGTATGTATATACATAGGTATGATGAGTTTTATATCCCTTGAGAAATTATTGATTCCTCATACAAACTTTCGTCCCCCATTTTACCCCCTTAAGGGGTGATTTCCGGGATAAAAACCATCCTATATTTCATTTAAATCAGTTCAGCGGATTTTTAGTTTATCCATTACAAACAAACTCACAAACTTAGAAAATTGACCTCTCTATAATATTAGTGTAGATCCGAAGTTACTTAATAGGCACAAAGTACATTAAAAAAAAAGACTGCGATAGCATGTTTAAGATCTTTAATATGTTCTAACTCCAAATACAAGGTCATTTCCTAAATTAGTCATTTCCTAAAAGACTGGAATAGTACCTAAATCCTGGAAGCTTGCCAACGTGCAACCAGTGCCCAAGAAAGGAAGCCGTGCTGACCCTGCCAATTATCGTCCGATCTCAATCACCTCCATACTCTGCAAGATTATGGAACGTGTATTGAACATTCGTCTTATGGCATACCTAGAACAGAATGATCTCCTCAGTGATCGACAATATGGGTTTCGCCGGAATAAGTCGACTGGGGACCTTCTAGTGTATGCCAATCACACCTTGGGTGAAGCTCTTGAGCGAAACGGGGAGGCGATTGCCGTCTCCCTCGATGTCTCAAAGGCCTTTGACAGGGTCTGGCACGCTAGCCTTTTAAGCAAGCTTTCAGCCTATGGTATATCTCCTGGCCTGATCGGCTGGATTAAAGACTTCCTGAGCGACCGATCACTCAGAGTTGTGGTAGATGGTTGTTCATCACAACCCTTAAAGACCAACTCAGGAGTTCCACAGGGGTCTGTTCTCTCTGCAACCTTGTTCCTGCTGCATATCAACGATCTGCTTATACCCGGTATCTATGGGTACGCAGACGATAGCACTGTTGTAGAGAGATACCTGCCGAATCCTCGGGCCAGTAGAGATCAAATTCAGTCAGAAAGGGAGGCCATGGTAGAGCGCTTGAATCTCAAACTCAGGACAGTTTCCACTTGGGGCGATGCCAATCTTGTGAGTTTCAACGCCACCAAAACACAGGCGTGCCTGTTCACCACAAAAAGGAGTCCTTTTACCTTGACTCCTACTTTCCGAAATGTGCCTCTGGAATACACTGACCGTCTGCAGTTGTTAGGGATGGACATTACCCCCAACATGAACTACGGGCGGTTCATTGAGTCTAAGGCTAATATCGCAGCGAGGAAAGTTGGCATCCTAGCAAAGGTCCGACAGTATTTCACGCCAGGACAGCTTCTTGTTTTATATAAAGCTCAAGTCCGGTCGTGTGTGGAATACTGTAGCCACATATGGGCTGGCGCTGCAAAATGCCATCTGTCAGCCTTGGACTCGATTGAGAGGCGTGCTCAAAAGCTCATTGGTGACCCTACGCTAGTAAAAGCTAACTTACAAAGCCTCGAACACCGACGTAGGGTTGCCAGCCTTTGTGTATTCTATAGGTTACATTTCGGAGAGTGTGCGCAGGAACTACACTGCTTAATTCCCCCATCCCCTTTCCATCATCGGACAACCCGACGAACTGCTGGCCTCCATCCTTATGTCGTGGACATTCCACCCGTCCGGACGAAGCGTTTCGCTACGTCATTTATTATACGTGCGGCTAAGGATTGGAACAACCTGCCTGCGTCGGTGTTTCCGTCCGATTACAATATGGGTGTCTTCAAGGCAAGAGTGAATAGGTGGCTACTGAATTAGTGCGCCTTACTATCTACGACTGCGTTACCACTTACCATCAGGTGGAACGTAGTCAAGCACTAATTCAGAACACTATAAAAAAAAAAAAAAAAAATTAAACGATGATAGAAACCAATTAAAATAATAAAATTTCTACGTGAGCCGTTTTTGCACTGGCAACTTGATATGTAAATTTTAGCACATCTTAGAAACTGCATTCAATTAACATTCAAGTATCGATCTCTAAAATAATTCTCATTTACACGTGAATTGTACTATAAAAATATTTCGCATCAAGTGCCTCTATTTCTTAATGATTGACACGCACGATCGTTAAGGCCTAGAGTAAAACAATAAAACACGTGTTTGAGAGTTTGCCTAATTAGGGGGAAACGAGTTTTAAATCAGGGAAAACAAAATTGACAACTAGCGACTAACCCTGGCTTTGCTCGTGTGTATCCCTAAGCTGCAATGGTTTAGGAATGTATAAAAGATAAACGTTCAAAGATTTTTTTTTTTACGTCAGGAACCTTCGCAGGTGTATACAGAATAATCCACAGGAGTTTCGTCACAATCAGATCAATTCTATATAAATCAATAATCTATACTAATATTATAAAGGAGAACATTTTTTTGGTTTGTTTGTGTGTGCCGAATAAGCTAAGCTTTGGTAAGAAGATCTATACATATAATAAAATTCTAACTAAGTCGAATCTGTACATCAAATATTTTTGGGAAAACCTAATTGAAATAGTTATTGTTATCGATACAGAGGCCGAATCTATAGTTTTTGTAATTTCTGTGTCTGCCTGTCTGTTACCGCATCACGGCAAATACACTGGAGGGATTTTGATGAAATTTGGTATGATGATGGATGGACGAACCCGAGCGGAGCGAGGGTGAGTAGCTAATAAATATCTATATAAATAAAATTTCATTTTTATTCATATAGAAGACAATTATTGACTATGTACTGGAAAATTGACGTAGCCTTTTTTCTACTAATGTATTAATGTTGTATATAATATAGTAGAGTCACGGTACCTACTTAATGTCTCGGGTTAAAAAAGTATCTATACCATTTTTCAGATCACTAATTATATCTGTGAAAATGATATCTATTAATCGTTCCATTGCTTTGCACTTATAATATTAGTAGGGAGTAAAAAAAAGGTGCGTGTGTGTGCAATTCACACACGGCAGAAGTGACATTTCAGAAAAGTAACCTACGAGAGAATGAGATGAATATAGAGTATCAGGAGTAGGATAATTATAAGGTTTAGTTTTTTTTTTACCAAGTTTAAAAGTTATTTTACATTTTATTTGCCATAAATATACATTTTTCAGACGATAACAACGGTTACCATGGCAACATGGCAATGTATTCTATCTCATTCTGTCCCCGGCTTAATCCTATATGTGTTTGTCTCTTTTTAATGTCGCATTTCCGTTTCATCGAGTTTCAAATCAATTAAATTTCAATTTATGAAGGCGATTTAAAAAAAGCAGGTACTAAATTCAAGTGTAGTTTTATTTTTTTTATAGCTTTTTAACTTAAAAGGTACTTACACTGACTTCAAAATAATCTTTAAGGTTTGAAGTATAACCTGTTCATTTAAATAATTTTATTAAAAATCATATATAAAATTACTATACATTAAAATTGAATATCTCATATTTTTTTGAAGACGCTCAAAAATTTAGCACAAACCTCAAACACATTTCATCGTAGAAAACTGCAATCTATACGAATTATAATAAAACCGATAAAACCGGTTCAAAAACGAGAAACTTGTGACGATATATTTTAATATAGCTCACTTTTTCGCTCGTATTATTAGATATTTTAGTTCTAAAACTTTTATAGATCTGCTTTGAGTATCCGAAACGATCTTCCATTAATCACTTTATAACGATTGAGTGCGCGATTTAATTTTGATTTATTAATAAAAAAATTGTGTAGCAAAAAGCGTTTTACGAGTATTATTATTACATATATATAATATTTTATTTCCCTACAATTTAATGGGAAAAAAATGTCGATAAATTACCTATAATAAAAGTAACCGTTTAATTAAGTATAGAGTAAGATATTAACACAAAATATATAGAGGCGTAACTTTTAATTGGCGAGTGACATGTTAACTACAGTCCGGTCAATGTCAAGCTATTCAGCCAAGTAATATTGATTCGGAACAAAACATGAGTCATACACAACCAAGCCTAAATCACCTCATATCACCTTATTTTTTCTTGAAAAAATAAAAAAATAAAAATTAAAGAGCGGCTGTATTAAGCACATATGATCAATGTAGAAATGTTTATATATTATTGCTATCATCATTCAATGATTTGGTATATATGTATCTACTACATATGTATTATTATACGTTATTTATATTTAAAATAAAACTTTAAATATTATATAAAATTAAAGTAACCAGCACTTGTCAAAAAACATTCAAAAACACATAAAACTCAATTTCCTCACAAAATAAGCGTCACATTATCTAAAATCCACTATAATCGATGAAACTTTTTTGACAGTATAAAGCAAAAACTAAGCACGTTATGCAGTTTAAAATATAAGTTGTTATATTTGACACGAATGCCAGCGGCGAGCGCGCGAGGAGGACTGCATGATTCATCCCATCTCAGCGGATGGCAGGAAAACAAAAAGTTGTATCGCTATACATACATAATATTGGCTCGTTATTTGCCTGCATTGGGTAATTGAATGACAGAACAGCTATTGATGTTAGAATAAAATAATATTATAATTTTAATTTATTTATGTACAAGCGACTCGACCTCGCTCCGCTCGGAGTCGTTACTACTTATGTTTTAACGTTTAGTATAGATTTCTCAGAGATGAGATACTTTCTCGCAGTAAAAAGTATCCTATATGTTGACCAGGATAACCAGCTGTCATCATACCAAATTTCATTAAAATCTCTACAGTGGTTTTTCTGTGATGTGATCACAGACAGACGAAAATTCTAAAAACTATAGATTCGGTCTCTGTATCGATAATAATGTCTATTTCAATAAGACTTTTCAAAAAATATTTAATGTGCAGATTCGGCTTAGTTACAATTTTATTATATGTATAGATTAGCTTGTATCTGTGCCACCATAACATGACCCCACTTTTTCCCATTTTATAAGTTAAGTAATATATTGGCCAATTAAGAACCAATATAAGTAATCCGTATTTTAATGAATACGTTATAACCTCAAGAGTCAAGTCTTTTCCTAAATGTTCAAGAACGAAGTTCGCCCTAAAGAGTGAATTTACGTGTGGAGTGTTTTAAACTCAGTACCTTTTTTATTAAAACGTACTTATTGGATTTATTCAAATCAATTGTATTTAATATTTAATTCCACTTAAGAATTTAGCGGTTTCATTGAATTCTGTATAGCTCTAAAATTGTACGCGATTTAACAAATAAAAAAGAAGATATGTTTTTAAAACTTTGCATTTGGCTTCAACAACAAACCAAAAACCTAATTTTTTATCAACTTCAAAAATATTTAATACATCCATACATAAAACATTGAATAAAAAGAAAAAAAATATATTGAAAAGTAACATTTTTTGAGCTCTACATTTCGACATCACTCGTCAATGATATATATTATTTCATTAACTAATTCTTTTATGGAATATATAATACTAGCGACTAACCCTTGCTTCGCTTCGGGATCGTCCCTAGACAAAAACAAATCTATCCCACGGGAACCGTACATTTTTCCGGGATGATAAATAGCCTGTAGCCTTCCTCAGTTAACGAGCTATCTAATGCAAAAAGAATTTTTCAAATCGGATTAGTAGTTCCTGAGATTAGCGCGTTTAACCAAACATACAAACAAACTCTTCAGCTTTATAATATTAAGTATAGATTTGGATTAATATAAAGAGAGATAATAATATCGATTAAGCGCAATGAAAGTTACAATTTCAGCTTTTCCAACTCTACAGTGCAGTGCGATTGCAAACTGATCAAATACGACTAGATGAAATTACTAAGAAGTAAGTAAAAGCTCTAAGTTAAGAACTTGCAGAAAAAGTTTAGACATACTTATTTTATTGTCAATGTACGTATCTCTCCATCGAACGTCACAAAATTGAACTGCTCGAGATTCTTTTTGTATAGAAACTAACTTATCTATATAGCCTTTCCTAGACCTGGGCGTTTTTTATCGTATTTTAGATTAAAAAAAAAAACTAAAAACTTGAATAAATACAAAAAAAAAGAAACAAAAGTAAAAACTGTGTATCCGACCGGAATTCAATCCCGGACACCTGTGATTGTCAATCTTGCACCTTGGCCACTTGACTACCACAAATAATCTATATATACATAAAATGCTTTGTCCTGACTGACTGATCGATCAACGCACAGCCTAAACCGCTGGTTGTAGAAACGTGAAATTTCGAGGACATATTCCTTATACTATGTAGGCATCCGCTAAGAAAGGATTATTCGAAATTCATCCCCTAAGGGGGTAAAATAGGGGATAAAAGATTGTATGAAACTCTGTCATTCTTAACGCGAAATGCACGAAAAGTGGTATTTAGCTTTAAGATGAAAAATAAGAAATATATGTATAAAATATTTTTCTAAATTCATCCCTTAAAAGGGTGAAAGGGGGTGATCAAGTTTATATGGGCAAGCAATTATTTTTGATCAGAATGACTTAAAACTTGGTATTATTGCTCTTCAATACAATTATATAAATATGTATTTTAGCATTTTTTGAAATTCATCCCACAAGGCTGTCAAATAGGGGATGAAAGTTTGTATGAAACTCTGTAATTGATGCACGGAAAATAGTATTTACCTATAGAATGAAAACTTAAACAATACAAATATCTTTTTTTTCTAAATCTATCCCTTAAAAGGGTAAAAGGGGGTTATGCTGTTTATATAAGGAAAAAATTGTTTATGGTTAGAATTACTTGAAACTTGGTATTAATGCTCTTTAATACAATTAAACAAACATGTATTGTAGATTTTTTTAGACTCAGCCCCTAAGTGGGTAAAACTGGGCGTTGAACTTTGAGTTGTTAAATATATTTAAATAGAGTAACATGGCTCAAGTTATCTGTTAGTGCACACTTACTGTGTGGGATAAAGTACAGAACGGAAATTATTCTGAATCCAAAGAAAAATTATGTATAACTTTTCGGCTGGCCACAGCAGCGACAACTATAACGTATAAATTCAATGGAAATTAAAATTGAGCAAATTTTTTAGTCCACGCGAGCGTAGCCGCGGGCAAAAAGCTACAGCAAAATAAGAATGGCACTTTATTTGTGTAACTTAAAAAAGAAGGAGAAGGAGGGAGACTGTAAACTTCAGGTGTACATAGCACTGGGTTTTTAAAAATAACGTAGATGTTAGCCTGTTAGTATGTTAGTTAAAAAACCCACATCTCAAACTCGGCTAGAGTTACAAGATTCTAAAATCGTAAATATTGTATGAGATTGTATTATTGTACTCTCTTCTTCTAACTTTGGAAAGATGGAGTAGAAAAATGTACAAAAAACATAGGTAGTGGAGCTGGCTAAATACCTAAAGTGTAAATTTATTTACAGAATATACGCTTAACATCCTTTAAGATACTGGATATTTTGAGTTACGATCGCTAAAATTTCATTTGTTTTCCATATATCTTTAAGAAATAATAAAACTTACACCAACTTAGTTTTGCAAGTAATAAAGTAGGTATATTGTATTCGAAAAAGTTTTTTTTTTCATAGTTTGATCGCGGGCGAAGCCGTGGGTTCTGCTAGTCTATCATATTTTGCGTGGAATAATGCGAAAGAAAACCGCATGAAAACTCGAAAATACGCGTTTTCCCTGACATTAGACTAATCTGGATCGATTTTTCGCCCCCGAAAAACCTCACACAAAAACAATTCTGCAAAATCGTTAGAGCCGTTTCCGAGATCGCTGGTATAAATAAATAAATAAATAAATATACAAGAATTGCTCGTTTAAATATATTAGATATACTAGCAACTCACCCTCGCTTCGCTCTGGTTCGTCCTTAAGTACGTTTTAACGGTTAATATGGAATAGATAGACTATATAATATATAGGTATATTATATACGTACAATGATACGATGAGTTGTTGAGGGTTACATTATAATTTTCCCGTGGGTATGAGATATTCTCCAATGGTAAAAAATATGTCACTCTCCAACCCTCGAACTACCTCCACACAAAAAAAAAATCACGCAAATCTGTCGCTTTTTCAACGTGAAAGAAGGACAAACAAACACACTTTCACATTTATAATATAAATAAATATAGTAGAAAGGGTTTATAATAAACTTGAGAGACTTTAACAATTAAGTCCGATATATGTTGCTAGGTATTTGCAAAAATCAATAACCGATATTGATGAATAAAATAAAGAATTCTTTTCGGCCTGTACTTTATTAATCTAGTATACTAATATTATAAAGCTGAAGAGTTTCTTTGTGTGTTTGATTGAACGCGCTTATCTCAGGAACTACTAATCCGATTTGAAAAATTCTTTTTGCATTAGATAGCCCGTTAACTGAGGAAGGCTATAGGCTATATATCATCCCGGAAAATATACGGTTCCCGAGGGATAGATTTGTTTTTGTCTAGGGACGAACCCGAAGCAAAGCGAGGGTGAGTCGCTAGTCGATAATAAACAGTGTATTATTAGGATAATTATGATGCTAATAACTTTGAAATTTTAAGTGCACTGTATAAGATCTGCGAAAGATAATTTTAATTGTAAGCTAAGGATTTTTTGTACTAAAAATAAGTGCATTAAGGTAATATTATAATACGGTCGCCGTTCCATGAACTATAATATAATAATATGTGCAAAAAAATATCTGTTATTATCATAAAAATGTTTACTAATCCAAATAATAAAATAACCATTGATTATAATTAATTTTCAATTATCTTTGAAAAGTACATCGTACAAAATTATTGAGTTATTCAAAGTTTCTATTTATATTATAGTTATAGAATAAACTGGCGGCTCACCCTCAGTTCGCTCAGGTTTGCCTCTAAAAAAAACCTATCCAACGAGAACCGTACATTTTTCCGGGATAAGAAGTAACCTATGAGCTATTCCAAACTATAATCTATCTCTGTGCTAAATTTCACCCAGATTCGTTAAGCCGTTCTGGCGTGATTGAGTAACAAACATCCAAACATCTAAACTTTCACATTTATAATATTAGTAATATTATATAATTTTAATTTATTGAAAGTATGTATATAAAATCAATACTAAAGTATCATCATCCTTACAAAACAAACAAACGGACAAACTTTTCATTTACATTAAAACCGTACTCAAATACTTATAGATTTTATTGTGAGAAAATAGCAAGGAACTTTTGACTGTATAACCTGAAGAATAAAAGCGAAAATACCTTGACAATTGTTATTAAAAAATGTAAAGGGTGTGTACTTTACAAAGTCGCATGGATGATTTATTCGACGAATTGTTAGAGCGTGACTTTTGCTTAAAAAAGAGAGACATTTTAGAGGTTACGAGAAGAGTATAGATTACAAAACAGACATTTTAACCAAAGTACTATTTTATTTGCAACTAGTGACTCACCCTTGCTCCGCTCGGGTTCGTATACGATATGTTTAATGGTAAGTATAGATTTATCAGAGATGAGATATTTTCCCGCAGCAAAAAGTATCCTATATGTTGACCCGGATAACCAGCTATCATCATACTAAATTTCATCAAAATCTGTCCAGTGGTTTTCTCGCGATGTGTTACCAAAGAGACAGACAGACAGACAAAAATTCTAAAAACTATAGATTCGGCCTCTGCATCGACAATAATAACTATTTCAATAAGGTTTTCCAAAAAATATTTAATGTACAGATTCGTCTCAGTTAGAATTTTATTATATGTATAGATTATTATTGTCTCTTTAAATAATATATAGTGTAGCGATATCCATTGTAGAAAATGAACATATCATATCACACAAAACCTCCATTTCTAACTTCAATTCATTTATAATATTAAACACATTGCTAATCTTTTCTAATATATAAAGCATACAATTATTTTTTCGTTTGTTTGAATGCACTAATTTGGAACTACAAATCTGAGTTTAATTTTTTTCTTTATTACATGCAATTAAAAAAAAAACGCCTATAATAGAAGCGGCAAAATTATACAAATTATTATAAATTCCGCAAGCAAAACCGAAAGCAAACGCTAATATCACACATAACCTCGCCCTATTTACTACTTTATTGTATGTAAACATGATATGAGATACATTTGTAACAAATTGCCCCTCCATATTCCGTCTCATTAAAGATCGAGTAAAGAACAGCTCCATGTTTCCTTGAGCGGAGAGCGCTTGCCAAGTTTTGTGAGACGTATTGTCGAAACACGCTATAATAATCGTAGTTTAGTACAGAAATATTTACATAATATTTATATTGTACATCTATAGATATAATAAACAGTAAAAGTTTGTATATAATTACTAGTGGTCTAAGAGCCGGATACACCATGACCTTCACCGATCTGTTAACTAAATGAAACATATTTTTTATAAAGTTTTAAAAGTAATCATAAAATAGCTTGCAATTGCAAAAATTGCCTTGCCTACTCTTTTCTTGGCCATGTGCGTGTGGTCAATCGTGGTGGTACTTGGCAAGCGGGTATAAACAGGTAAGTTACTAAAGGTAATTTCACGGATACTATAAAGCTTCCTGAGCACATTCTTTGTATTATTTACTATCGGTTAGAACAAAATTCGGCTGCTTAATAGAACGGTGAAAAATAAAAATAAAATGATTATATAATTTAAAAATAGCCTGGTTAGAATTTCGATGACCAAGCTATTTTAGGCGTATTTACTATTTATCTACTATTGAAACTTTAAAAAAAATGTTTCATCTGGTTAACAGATCGGTGAAGGTCTTGGTGTATCCGGCTCTCCGACTATAGCGAGTGACAGAAATAATAATAAAATTGCTATAAGTTTTATTAATAAATTCAAATTGCATTTAAACTGTTTATCTAAATATTCTTATAAAACAAAATCACTTAACTAAAATTATATTTTAAAACGGTACCATCACATCAAACAATTGACATAAATAGCAATATTTACACGTTTGTGCGCTCGAGTGCGCTCGAGATAAGTCCAATTTAATCGTATACCATGTTTATTGACGTTGGCCAGACGAAGCTTTTAAATTATATACAATCTAAACGCATTTTCCTGTTAGTCGTATAATTATATTTTCTTAATCTTGCTCACAGTACATAATATTTATATATACTTGTAAATAAGCGAAGACAAAACAGTTCAGTATCTTTTTCTCCTCTGTTTGTCAACCGATTTTCAGTTTTCAGTCAATAATGTGTTTTGGAAACATTTAATTTTCCATATATAGACAGATAAATTCTATTTATATGTATATATATTTCTCAATTTTTTAATAATGATTAGTTAGTAATTTTAATTATAGGTGAACACTAGTTATCACTACATAGTATAAAACAAAGTCGCTTCCCGCTGTCTGTCCCTATATATGCTCAGATCTTTAAACCTACGCAACAGATTTTGATGCGGTTTTTTTAATAATTAGAGTAATTCAAGAGGAAGGTTTATATGTATAATAAATGCATAATATAGTAGAAAAACACTAATAATTTTAGAGGTTTCTAATGTGATGTCGTAAATAAACACGTTTTCTGGTGCTTACATTGCAAACACTAGCTGAACCCTACGAGATAGATCAAAATAATATACTACAGTATTGTACACCTTAAAAAAGTCTACAAAAAAATCCCCTATAGCATATGTCTATCTGTTAAGGATAATATACTATATATATATATATATATATATATATATATATATATATATATTCATTTTACTATGTCCAAGCTAGGGACGAACCCGAGCGAAGCGAGGGTGAGTCGTTAGTAATAAAATAATATGGCAATACGAATATACAAGGCTAGGATAGAAAGTAGTCTGTATCCACCATGTTGAGTCGCTCAGGTATTAAAGTAAATTACCAAATGAACTTACTAGACAATAATTATATTATCAACATAACATAATCTAACGCAAACTTTTTTATTTTTACGAGAAAAATATATATTATTTATAAAATGTCTCTTGATAGAGTAGCTTCTCAACTTTGTAAGCCTATTAAATATGTATAAGAAATCTAATCAAGACTAGAATCAATGTTATTTTTACATAACTAGCTCTAAGAAGCTGCTTTTTTTTTGTACGAAAAAACAAAACTGCTTAAATTCAATACATTTGTTTACCAGAATGTATTAAAATAACTATCTTATTCTCTAAACAAAAAGTTAGAAGAAGATCCCTGGTATGATAATTTAGCACAGTTTTATATATTATTGTAATATTATTTTTTTGTATTGGTTATAGTTGGAAATTCGGAATAGAGGCAAATTATTTACTATATAAACTTTCATCCCTATTTTCACCCCCTTAAGGGATGATTTCCGGAATAAAAGGTATCCTATGTCCTTCCCAGGGTCTCAAACTATCTTCTTACCAAATTTCATCTAAATCGGTTCAGTAGATCCAGAGATTACCCTTTACAACCTCACAAACTCACAAAATCACAAACTCACAAACTTTACCTCTTTATAATATTAGTATAGATTAGTGTTATCAATCATCTACCTAATAAGCAAAGCCGCAAGCAAATATCACTATATTATACAACAAAAAACCATCGAAATATGATTATTTCTAAAAAAAGCTCAAGAAAGTAAAATCCTATCTAAATGTTAGTTAAACAAAAATCTAAATATCAAGTCATTGAACATCGAAAGTTATGAACGATGTCAAGTTTACTTCCGGATCCATATCGCTTAGAGCCTTCAGTGACAAGGCGATTTATTACTTTCTACTCAAACGCAAACTGCAATATGATTAAGAAATATATTTTAAGTAAGATTTTAACAATTTCAATTATTGTATAATGTTTCGCCAACCCGCACTTGGCTAGCGTGGTGGATTACGACCTGATCCCCCTCGTATTGAAGGGAGGCCCACGCCCAGCAGTGGGACGTTAAAAGGGCTGAGTACAATAATATTATACTTTTATTAAAAACTAGCGCTTTCACCTCGCCTCGTTACCAAATTCCATCTAAATCGGTTCAGTAGATCAAGAGATTACCCCCTACAACCTCACAAACTCACAAACTTTACCTCTTTATAATATTAGTGTAGATGAAATGAAATAAACTTTATTCAATTAGACTTATTACAAATCGTCAATTTAAAGAGCGTCAGTGTAGTCATTATTTTATTTATTATTATTATTTATTAGATTATTATAATATATATTAATACAAAAAATTTTTACAAAAAGACCCACAAAACTGTTTGCACAGTTTGTCTGTGGGATCAGACTTATTTACTTACTTAAGACTTGTGCTATGTTAATCAAGGTTTAATTATTTTAAACTGGCCATAAAAAAGTTTTTTAATAATTTTGCGAATTTAATTTTATCTGGTTCATGTCTAATATCAGTCCGTGAGGAAGCTACCACCGGCTCGGAAAGCAGTTCTGCTGAGAAGAGCCGGCAAGAAACTCAACAGTTGCTCTTTTAAATATCGAAGTTACTTATATATTTTATATATTGTGAAATCTTATTATATGTATATGCGTATACGCAGGTATTCGGTATTTTGGAGCTGATCTAATGATGGAGCTGGACAGTGAAGGAGTGGAACTCTTCATTGGTTCCTAATTAACCCTTCAAGTTTGGGCCCATTTTGTAAGTTTTGACAAGTTCCCTACATTACAGTTGGTCAAATGCGGTATTATTTACTATTTAAAGTTATTTTTATTTACAACTAATAGTCCATATTAAAAATTTATTTATAACATGTTAAAATAAAAAAAATGTTGAATATTTTTAAAAACCTATATAAAAATTAAAAGCCATTTTCTCACATAAGGGTTATGATGATAATATTGTGTATTTAAGTATAATATTTAAACATGTATATTATATACATATATATACATACATATGTCTCAGACTATGGAATAGTTACAGGCAGAGTGTCATAGAACTGAACGTGAAGCTAAACAATGTTTTAAAACAGTTTGACGACACGTTTGGCTCAGTTTGTAGTGACCCTACTTGCTGTGCTAGCGGTCGCGGGTTCGAGTCCCGCTGGGGGCATTCATTTGTGTGGTGAACACTAATATTTGTACTCCAGTCATATTTAAAATATGTAAGTATTTAAAGTTATATAATATGTGTAGTGTATCAACTATCTGGTATCCATAACACAAGCCTCGTAGCTTACCATGGAACTACGGGTAGATGGTGCTGTGTGTTAATGTCCCAACATGTTTATTTATTTATTTAGTATTAGTTGAGTGATAAGTAAATAAATGTTAATAAATAAAAATTGCTAACGGATTTTATTAGAATAAAGAAATTATTTATTTCTTAAGCTAATATGACGCAATCTCTTTTTTAAGGGAAAGAGAACTAATGCTTAAAAATACAAAATATATTAATATATTTAAATAAAAGTTATTGTTAAGAAGTATTCATACAAGAATAAAATATATAGAAATATCTTTCATACAAACAAAAAATAGTATGTTATTTTTTCAAATATATATTTTTATATAATCATCCTTTGTATTATTTTATAAATACATATGTGTAATTTTAAAAAAAAAATTTACCGACTCATCAGTTACTTTATATGTTATAACTAACGCCATCTATGCAAAACATGTTAAACTAAAATAAAGTACTTGGTGCTTTACGAAGTATACTACAGATGTCGCGTTTAGGTAATATTAAAATTAAGTTTTGTTAAAATTATAGTCAACAGTCCCCAACGGATTTCTGATATTTTATTTCTTTTGGCACATTTGAAAAAAATATGAGAGTAAAATTTATTCGATGCGCGCGCGCACCGACAGCCAAAAAGCGACATGATGAAGTTAGTCGAAAACGACATGATGAAGATAGCTGCATTCCTTTAACAAACAGAGAGTTGTGACATACGGGATGAAATCTTCAGCTATTTTTGTTCTGTTACGCCAAATAAGTATAACTTCTTACGTGCGTCCATAAGTACACACACACGTTTTTTTAATGATTCATAATAAGCTTGAACTTCGTGAGTAACTTCATTTTGGCGAGACTTCAACTATACTTTCTACGAAAATTTAAAAGTGGTAGATACAATTGTGGCCTTCATACGGAATATGTCAAAACGGTGATAGTTTAAAAATTTATTACTAACAGGTTGTTTTAAAGATTTAATCTTGGGATAATCCAACATTAAATAAGAAAAAATGTCGTACAAAACAGATTGTTTGGATTAAATAGTCACTCTCCGAACTTGTTAAAATAACGTCATAAAATTTATTAATAATTTCGGCTGATTTCCATAGTATTTATTATTAAAAGTATGCATAATTGAATGATTAAAACGTTCTACAAATAAAATGGTTGGATTCTAGTCCTACGCTCGGATTTTGTCGCCCCCACGGTGACACTTTTTTCATTAATTTATAATTTTTCTTTGAGAAATAAAATGAGAAACACGATATTACAATGAGCTAGGTTACTTTAGTCATGCGGGTTTCCTCGCGATGTTTTCCTTCGACATTGTATGTAACAAATAATACAGTTAAAACTTACCCGATGTGAGGCAACGTGAGGGATCCCGTGCGCCGGTCTCTCGTCGCTCGACTCGTCCGACCTCTCTCCTGTGAAGACCGAGTCGTGGGAAACTGACAGTCCACTGCCGTATGCGCCTTCTCTGTTCAGAACATACGAATATGTTTTCAAACGTAATTTTTAATGTTTATAATCATACTAGAGATTCACCCTTGCTCCGCTCGGGTTCGTTCCTACTTAGGTTTCCATATCCAGGTCATAAGTCTATGTGTGTTTAGCCCTTTTTAACGTCCCACTGCTGGGCACGGGCCTCCCTTAAATAGAAGGGGGATCAGGCCATAGTCCACCACGCTGGCCAAGTGCGGGTTGGCGGACTACACATGTCTTTCGAAAACTTAGTAAGCTCTCTCAAACATGCAGGTTTCCTCACGATGTTTTCCTTCACCGTAAGGCAAGTGGTAATCATGTTGGAAATGATTCGCACATGAAAATATCAGAGATGCGAGACCCGGGATTTGAACCCGTTTCACTCGGTTTCCCATGTAAGCGCGTTACCACTGGGCTACCACTGCCATAAGTCTATATGTGTACTAAATTTTATCCAAATCTGTGGAGCCGTTTCGACAAAAAGAAATAGGTACATACAATTACAAACAAACAATATTTACTAGTCTTATTTTTTTATATATATTATATAGTCATCTCATCGGAATTCTCTATTCGTCAGTAAAGGTCAGGTTGAATTCGGTTCGCCGATTCGATGAATTCGATTTGATTTTGATGAAATTCCTTAGTAGCGTGCAAATAGCTATGCCCACAATATAGGGTAGCTATTTTCTAATAACCAACAGATGATAATTTTAATTGTTTGTAAATTTACACATTTATCTATATTCACTTTCCTCTGAGGGAATAACGTAATATACGTTACTAATGTCATCATTCCATGCGATATTTTGAACCAGACCAAATAGGGCATTAAAATTCAAATTCAATACAAACTTATAAATCACGAAAGAAAAAAACTAATCTATCCCACGGGAACCTTACATTTTTCCGGTATAAAAAGTAGTCTATGTGCTATTCCAGATCATAATCTAGATTCATTCAGCCGTTCTGGCGTGAGTGAGTAACAAACATCCAAAAAACATCCATCTAAACTTTCAAATTTATAATATTAGTAAGATATAGACTTTACCAGCACTTTCAAACCGTTTTTTTTTACATTTACATTGTGTCTCTCAACAGTTTTAAGTATACTTAATTTAAAAAAATACAGCCAAATTGAAAACCTCCGCCTTTTTGAAGAAGTCGCCTGAAAAGTGTATAAACATTGTTAACCCTTTACATTTTTAGAATTTTTGTTACAAAAAATACTTTTTTTAAGTGTGAAACAGATATACTAACTTTCTTCTAGTATGGCGTTCAGTATCCAGCAGTTCACTGGTGGAACTACTCTTTGGGTCGGGAGAGTTGTCAGTGCGCGCGCGCCGCTTGAACATGCGCCGTAGCCCGCGCAGAAACCGACCTGTGCGCCCTTCGCCTGCAAGTTGTAGAAAAAAAGGAATTAAGTAGTAAAAAATATTTCTTTATAGTAACATAATTAATGAATTGCTTTCCTGTACAAACAACTATATATGTTGCTTTAAATAACGTAAAAATCTTGATAATTTTGTAAAGGCGTTATAATTATATCAATATGAAAATCAAACACAATATATACACGATATTCGTAACTTTTAGAGACATTTAACGAATTTTGGATTGAATAACAAGTCATTTAGATAGACATTTAGAGACCCATATTGTGTCAACTCTAAAGACTTCCAGAAATCCCTCCTCTACATGCTGATGTTGACGTTTGTCTTAATTAAAGTTGAATTAGTTTTTCTATTTGCCTACAATATTATCTGGCGATTTACATGAGCTTTTCAAAATTTCCGAAATATAACTCGAATAGTTTTTGAGTTTAACGACCGTAAGTTACGGACAGAAGGGTAAAATTATAAAAGTTCAGTTTTTTGCCTTTTGGCTGCGGGACACTAAAAAAACATAAAATATGCGTATACTATTAAATGATATATACACGGAAATCACAGGTTCGATCTCAGCTGTTACAAAATACTGACCATGAGTACTGTTTTCGGTGTGCGGCGGTCGGTAGGGCGGCTCGAGGGAGCCCTCGCGCACGCACGACATTAGCCCCGCGCCGCCGCCTCCCCCCGACATCCGCACTGCCTGGAAAATATACATAAAAATTATATGTTGATGTAATAAGTATACCTTGTATATTATTTATGAAGTTCGACTTTATGTATTATATTTTCTTTTTATAAAATAAAACTAGCCTAAGTTACTCCTTATAGCATCAGCTATTTGTCAGTGAAAGTTCTATCAAAATTAGTCCAACCTTTTCGGAGATTATCCGGGACAAACAGACAGACAAAAAAATTGTGTTTTTCTTATAAGTACCGTAGGTACCTATATACATACATAAGCATTTAGCAAAAAGCTGTTATTTTGATATTGTAATATCAATACAGACACTTCAATTTTATTTATCTGTATAGATTTAGTCTAGACTTATACTTAGTTGGAATGTAAGTATGTTAGTCATTCACACCAAAACGGCTGGTCGGAATTGGATGAAATTTATTACCTAGTTAGTTTAGTTTAGTTATATTCATTTTTTTTTACCTATTTTTTACCTAGTTATATTCATTTATCCGTATGGTATGGCCTACTATGGTGTAATATAGTAAACCACTAAGCCCTAGACATTATTAGTATATTTGTCAAATTTAGATTTTAAAGAAAACGTTAAAACATAACATTTTCTTTCATGTTATAATAGTAACATCATGACAACGAAGTTAAGGTTTGTGTTGTTATTTTTACTATTTTATATAAATGAAAAACGATGTATTTAGGTAATTTAATATTCCTACACATTAGAATATATTGCGTGGGCAAAAAGAAATTATTAAAAGTTCTCCCCACCATTGTAAACTAAAGTACTTCGAAGCACAGACAGATAAAATATTTTATAATAAAAATATATATGTATATAAAAAAACCGGTTAATTACACCATTTATTCAAGAAGGGCAGGACTGATTGTTATGATCTATAATTTGTTGGGTTTATCTCCGCCCCGAATAGGAGAATAATTATTAAAACATCGGAAAAATTCACGAAAAAACATTTTTTTACGTATGTATGTATGTATGTATATGTATGTATTTTTACGTACGTACTAGGGACGCATAAGTAACTTGTATTTTATAAATATTACATTGACTAGCAATCTTTCTTATAAAAAAAAAAACAAAAATATAATATAAAAGATTAGCTAAGAACAAAAGCTACAATAATAGCTAATTACAAACCAAATAAACGTTAAATACGGTAGTAACGTACGAAATGGTTTATACTAAACAGTTTATGACTTCATAGAAGGTAATGTATACGAATTACGTTTAGTACTTTGCTGCAACACGTGTCCCGAATACTTTCTAATCAACATCTGGCACTATAAAGCGTTCATTAATTAAGTTAATATGAGCAAAATCTTCATAATATTACTAACTTTTGCCCGAAGTTACACTCGCGTAGTTTATTTATGACTAGCGACTCACCCTCGCTTCGCTCGGGTTGCTAGTTTACTTAACCATACAGACGTTCATCCCCGTTTTAACCCCCTTAAGGGATGATATCCGGGATAAAAACTATCCTATATCCTACCTAGGGTCTCAAACTACCTTCTTACCAAATTTCATCTAAATCGGTTCAGTAGTTTCGGAGCTTATTCGGTACAAACATACAAACAAATAAAAAATCTTTCCTCTTTAAAATATTAGTATAAATTTATTGCCCAGCTCCCAAATTTCATACCGTGATGATCTGTGTCATAGAAACATTCCCAATAAACATAATATAAAAGTCAAAAAGTATTGTTCGAACTGGACTGGTAGTTCCCGAGACACAAGCAAACAAACAAAAAAACTTAATGTTTAGTCTTAATCCCGTATCCACAATATTTTTCTGATTTTCTGACAATCGTGGGATTTACTAAAACAATTTTAGAAAGCAAATATTTCAATATTTGACATATTTTTATTGTATTTGACAGTATTTATAAAGGCTATAGCTTTGTAGAATGTAAATAATTACTTCTATACTAAAAAGGTACACTGCTTTCAGGACTTTTATTTTTGGCTACATTTCCCCCTATTGCATCTTCGTTTAAGGATAAGTTCATATTAATTAAACAGAATCTCAAACATGGTCTTAACATTTTTCGTCCATTCTGGTTCATTATGATGCGAAAAATACACAAAAATACGTACACCAGAAATCAAATAGATACTTTGTTTTATCTATCGTTAGCGAAAAAAATTCGTCCAGTTTAAAGAATAATTAAAAAGATCAATAAGTAAATACGTCATTCCTCACACATGCCTTTCTAAGCTATTAATAATAATACCTTTATTGACTTAAATACAAAAGTGTTACAAGACATTTTTTTTAACTATATAATTAGTACAATCTTAGTTTAAGTACACTAACGTCTAAACTAGGTCGAGTCTGTATCTCAGAAGCTAGCCTCTTCCTATTACACAATTTATTTATTTATCACTAACTAGCGACTCACCCTCGCTTCGCTTCGGGTTCGTCCCTAGACAAAAACAAATCTATCCCACGGGAACCGTACATTTTTCCGGGATGATATATAATCTATAGCCTTCCTCAGTTAACGGGCTATCTAATGCAAAAAGAATTTTTCAAATCGGATTAGTAGTTCCTGAGATTACCGCGTTCAACCAAACAAACAAACAAACAAACTCTTCAGCTTTATAATATTAGTATAGATAAGTTAAATGTAAAAATATATATGTTATACAATGTAAAAAAAATTGAGATATGAATGCATCAGCGTAGGTAGTTGTTTAATTTACTAAAAACATCTACCGTCATTACACATGCAAACTTACAAAACAACTTATTACACAATTTATATATTTTCTCCTTCATAATTCTCTAATAAATTGAATATAGGCTGCAAAGGAAACTCGAAGCAACAATTAATTCGATAAGTTGATGCTTCAAAATCCGATATTTCCTCAAGCCACGAGCTTACAGTGATAAATGTTTTGAAAGCTTAATCTAATACCATTTAATAAAACGCTATTTATTGCTCAAGTTGTTGCCGAGTTGGTAAACGTCTTGTCATGTTATAGTTAAGTACTTTTACTAAACAATATTTTGTTGTAAAGTTGTTTGAATATGAGACCTAGGTGTATTAGTGCAGCTTGCCCTATACCCATAGGATATTTTTAGCTACTTTTGTATAATAACATTGAATTATGATATAAGGAGTTCTCATGATAATAAGTTTATTAATCTATACTAATATTATAAAGCTGAAGAGTTTGTTTGTTTGTTTGGTTGAACGCGGTAATCTCAGGAACTGCTGGATGGAATTGAAAAATTCTTTTTATGGTGGATTGTTCATTTATCGAGGAATGCTTTAGGCTATAATATATCATCCTGGAAAAATTTACGATAAATTTGTTTTTGTCTAGGGATGAACCCGTAGCAAAGCAAGGGTGAGTCACTAGTTTAACATACGAGTAATGTACAGTAAAACACTAAATTAACATTTTCTCAAATTATTATTTTACTAGATGTTACAGTGTAAGGAGTATGCAGATAAAGATAAAATTAAATAAAAGATAAATAAAGGCCCGGTTTGTGACAGAAAGCGTAACGTTATAGAGTAAGTAGATAATTCTCACAGACAATTAAAAAAGTAAGTACTCATAAATAGTAAACTTTTTTAAGCTATTAACGCCTACAATGAAATTTTAAAAACATGTTTGGCAAATCAAAAATAATTACTTTCTCTTAAAACTGTATCAACACCACCCCTCTCAATTAAGCTCTTCTGTAACACCATGTAATATTGTTTCCATTCAAAATTGCTGTAAAATATTCGCGTAAATCTAAGAAAGTATTATGTTTCCATCCATTTAATGTAAACGCTTCGGATAATTAATCTTTCTAATTGCTCGTTAAGCTCTTGAGATTCATGTAATACCTTAACTTATCTAACATTCGATAAATGCTATGATAATATATAAATCAGTACTTGAGCGACCGAGATTCGTTTGGCGTTTTTCTGATAAGATATAAAAATTGCGGTTTTTTTTCAGAAAAGAGCACTTAAATACTTAAAAGCAAAACCTTATCTAAATAAAAAATTTAATCAAAAGCGTGAACCGTTTCCGATATTCACGAAATAAATTTATATAAAAACCGCATAAAAACTCGAAAACACGCGTTTTTCCAGACATAAGACAAATCTAGATCGATTTTTCACCCCCGAAAACCCCCACATACCAAATTTCAGCGAAATCGTTAGAGCCGTTTCCGAGATCGCCGGTATAAATAAATAAATAAACATACAAGAATTGCTCGTTTAAATATATTAGATAAGATATGTTGTAGCTCAGTAACCTAAGTGTTTTATTGCAGTGTTTATTTCGCCCGAGATCACAGGGTCAATTTACACCCAATGAAAGTACCGCCACTTACCCCACAGTGTTTGAATAGTTTTGCGGGAAACGAGTGAGAAGTCTATATGTTTTATTCCCCCATTTTCTTTGTTGTTTTGATTAGTAATAACTACTTTAGATATTAATTATATACAGAATACATAAAATATTATAATTAATTGCTCGTTGACTTACATCTATACTTCTATACTAATACTAGCGACTCATCCTCACTCCGCTCGGTTTCGTCCCTAGTTACGTTTTAACGTTTAGTACAGATTTCTCAGAGATGAGACATTTTCCCGCAGTAAAAAGTATCCTATATGTTGACCCGGATAGCCAGCTATATACCAAATTTCATAAAAATCTGTCCAGTGGTTTTCTCGTGATTCGATCACAGAGAGATAGACAAAAAATTGGCCTCTGTATCGATAATAATGATTATTTCAATAAGATTTTAGAAAAATATTTTAATGTACAGATTCGACTCAGTTAGAATTTTATTATATGTATATTGTATAGATTATAAATGGGAAAGTTTGTGAGTATGGATGTATGGATGTTTGTTACTCTTTCACGCCAGAACGGCTGAACGGATCTGGATGAAATTTGGCACAGAGATAGATTTTAGTCTGGAATAACACATAGGCATTTTTATCCCAGAAAAATGTACGGTTCCCGTGGGATAGGTTTGTTATTGTTTTCCTAGAGGCGAACCCGAGCGAAGCGAGGGTGAGCCGCTAGTTAAACATATATGTAATTATAAGACTATCGTCAATAAAAATAACTTATTACCATAACCAAAAGCCACATTATATTTTATTACTAGCATTTCCCGCGGCTCCGCCCGCGTTCAGATGATCAAAAACCAAATTCGTAAGTTTTACACATTAATATACTCTTACATTATACATTACTTTCATTGCGCACCGCATGATTGGTAAATAATGGCAGAGATTGACAATGCCACAAAGGTTCCTCCGTTAAATTGCACTTTTTGTTTTAGCAATAACATTTATGTATGTCTATACTTCTGTTTTGTTTGTTTTTTTAGTTTTTCACGATAAACTCTCAAACTACGGAATTAATTTTAATCATTTAATAGACAGCTATAGATTAATTTAATATATAGCTGATTATTTAAATTACATAATGATAACTTTTCTTAATTAGCGCTAGTTAGTAATATTTTCCAAAACGATTTTCAAAAGAAAGTGTAATAAGTAAATAATTCTAAGCGAATACATTTTTTTATTTCATATGGCTCTGCTAATATGATTAAAGTCGTAAGCATTTTATTGTGTCCTTTAAGCCTTTACCTTCCAAGAAAAGGTGTCAAGAAAAAGTGAAAAAGTTGAGGTATACAGTTCCTAAAATACTTTTTCATAGTTTTTGAGATATGAAATATTTTTTAGTTACCGCTTTGGCAGTTTAACAGCCATAAACTTGTTTTCCATAAAATGTTATAAAATAATATAAATTGAACTTATTTTTATAGTGCAAAAAATGAGTAGGTATTGTGGAAACGTAAATATTATTTGTATTTATTTTAGTGTTAACCATACAAAACATGTAAGTAAGAAAAACAACATAGCATTTTGCTATACGAAACCTAAAATGCGCGAGTTGGATTTACATTTGCCCAATTTTTACATTAAAAGATTAAAAAACATTAACATTATTTACTAAACAATAAAAATTTACAAATATTCTCATTTGAAAATTGTTTCTGCCAACAAAATATTACTAATATGTTACTAATTTATAAAGCCAAAAAGTTTGTTTTATTAAAAATTTAAGCACGGGCAGGGCCGCGGGTAATTTAGTAGTAATTATAGTAAAGTCATAGAAAGGTTATATCTGTACATTTTTTTTTTTGGATAAACTACGTATTTTAAAAACACATGGCGACATCTATTGTCAAATAGCTAAATAACACATAAATAAATTTTCATCAAAATAACTATTTTAATGAATAAAATAGCGCTGTTAATATTTCTTTTAAGATAAGTTTTTTTTAATAGTTTTAACATAATATATAAGTAAGTTACCTTCCTAAAATATTCATAGCATCATCGTGCTTTTACTTTAACCAGTTTTTGTATTTTTTCTCAGAAATGAGATATTTTCCTGCGGTAAAAAGAATCCTATGTGTTGACCCGGATAACCTGCTATTACCATACCAAATTTCATAAAAATCCCTCTAGTGATTTTTCTGTGATGCGGTCACATACAGACAAACAGAAAAAATTCTAAAAACTATAGATTCGGGCTCTATATCGCTAATAATGAATATTTCACTAAGATTTTCCTAAAAAATATTGAATTTAGGGGTTCGGCTTAGTTACAATTTTATTGTATGTATAGTTACTAATTTATGAAGCGAAAAAGTTTGCTTTACTGATAATTTAAACACGGGCGGAGCCGCGGGTGATTTAGTAGTAATTCTAATAAAATCGAAAAAAGTTCATATCTGTACATTAATTTTTTTGGGATTAAAACTATGTATTTTAAAAACACATGGCGACATCTATTGTCGAATATCTAAATAACACATAAATAAATATTAATTAAAATAACTATTTTAATGGATAAAATAGCGCTTTTGATAATTTGATTTTCAAGATGAGCAATTTTTATAGTTTTTACTATATTTTGTAAGTTACCTTGCTAAACTGTTTACAAATAGTATCGTCGTGGTTTTGTTCCTACCAGTTTTTGTATTTTTTTCAGAAATGAGATATTTTCTCGCGGTAAAAAGTATCCTATATGTTGACCCGGATAACCAGCTATCATCATACCAAATTTCATCAAAATCCCTCCAGTGGTTTTTCTGTGATGCGGTAACAGACAGACAGACAGACAGACAGACAGACAAAAATTCTAAAAACTATAGATTCGGCCTCTGCATCGATAATAATGTCTATTTCAATAAGATTTTCCAAAAAATATTTAATGTACAGATTCGGCTTAGTTAGAATTTTATAATATGTATAGATAATCACTTAGACTGCTACTCTTAGCTTTCTACATAATTGTACACAAAACCACAAAGAAAGTAGAATAAAAAGGATCTACTGAGCTCACTATTTCAAGGCCGGGACCCTGTTTACCCAGCGAAGGTCAGGGGCAAGCAGATCGATAGGGATGCTGTGAGCGAGAAGGGTGATACGAGATCGATTGTGTGGGGAGAGAAAGAAAAGTACGTAGGGATTCATTTTCCTGAAATGACATCGAAGGCAGTGGAACGTTATTTGGTGATTTGATGTAGTGCTAGAAGTTAGTAGGTTTTATAAATTAGAAATATGCATATTTGCTAAAAAAATAAGCCTTTTATATACTATTATTTCTATTATTGATATTTATTACAGTATTTTCCTTTAGTTACTAGTCAGTAGTGACACGTCCCCATTTTAAACAAGGGTGACCCTAACATCTTTTTGAAATAGCTTAATATTCTATGGTGGACGCATGATGTACCAGGATGAGAAGTGGCTTATATCCGCCCCATAAATTATCTCTATGGGAGAAATCGGTTCCTCTATCCTAGCGTACGTACGTCGTACACTCTTCGCAATTTAACATCATATTACGAGACTATTTCAGAAGTAGGTCAGATAGGCCAAGTAAAATTCGGTGTAACAGCACATAGTTTTTATTATTTTATACAGAATCAAAGTAATGCCTCAAACGGCATTACAATCAAGTATGACGCATTGCATATAGTCATAAAACAAAACACAACGCCGTTGCCGCCCTTTTTCCACTCAAGTATATCAAAACAACATTTTTTACAATTTTTCTCTGTCTGTCTGTTTATTCCGGCTAATCTCTGAAACGGCTCGACTGATTGTGACGGGGCTTTCAGCAGCAGCAGTAGCAGCAGTAACTTAGGTTACTTTTATCTTAGAAAAAGAATCATCGTTCCGTGAAAAACAAATTTAAACCCATGAAATTGTAAACAAAATCTGTGTACCTAAGGATGCATCCGAGCGAAGCGAGGGTAAATCCTAGTGTTATAATATATTAAAAATAAAATTTAAAGACATTATTTCTTTTTCATGGCAAAGTTAACATTTAAGTTGAAGGGTGTGTAAAGGAAAACAACTTCGGGCTACATACAGACGCCGACTACTCACGTCCACAATATATGTACATATGTACGTACGACGTAGAGTGCCATTAGTACGATGCGTACGTTACATTACTACGTAGTACGATACGCCAGTAGCGTAGCTTTATAACAAGCAAATAGTGATAAAGAAATAAGAAAGAGACTGCGTAAAAAATATAGTTAAACATTTTTACAGATTATCTTAAAAGAGAAGAATTTTACTTCTCATTTCATATGATCCATAACGTTTCAGTATAATTTCTGGCTTTAAAGGGGACATGGAGGTTGAAGACTTCCATTAAGACATTTGAACCGTAATTTTATTAATGAAAAATATTATGTACTAGTGAAACACCCTCGTTTTGCTTGGTTCACCTAAGTATGATATTCACCGCTTTATAACGTCCTACTGCTGGGCACGGGTCTCCTTTTAATACGAAGGGAGCCGGGCCATAGTCCACTACGCTGACCAAGTGCTTATTGGCGGACTTCACATGACTTTCTAAAAGCAAAAAGCAGCTAGGTACTCTCAGACATGCAGGTTCCCTTAAGTACCTTTTTTTAAAATAGATCGTAAGTTTTCCGAGATCTCCTTGATTTTTCGAAAAAAAAAAACCTATGACTTGGAGTAAATGTGTATAAAGTTATATATTATAGTACCAATAAACTTGATAAGAATCCAAACACAGTATGTTTGTTCACATCTTCATAACTTATCTATATTAGCCAACATTGAGTAGTTGAGCAAATTGATTCAGAACATATTTATCTTACGCTATTCAAATATTTTTTAATGATCGCAAAATATATATTTTTATTAAAATACACAACTTGAAATACTATATATATATATATATATATATATATATATATATATATATATATATATATATATATATATATTAATACGTGAAGCAAAACTTTGTACCCCTTTTTACGAAAATTGCGCGGATGGAGTATGAAATTTCCCACACATATAGTATATATAGAGAAGGAGAGCAGAATGCTATTTTTTTTAATTATGCATAAAAATACATTAAATCAATAAAAAAAGCATTACAAACACTACCATGTGTTTGACACACACACGCATATACACACTTTAGTTTATTGATAAAGTCTGTGGTCAAATTGAGAATAGATTAATATTGTAATATACGCAAGACAATAAATATATAACTCAATGAAAAATGGTTGATTTTCAACCACGCGGCGATCACTAGTAATATTATATGAGCAAATCTTGTATATATCTCGGAAACGGCTGTAACTATTTACATCAAATTTTGTTTTTACATAAGGTTTATCTGTAGGTATTGGTATTTTAAAAAAAAAAACGCAATCTCTATATTTTTATTATTATTATTGTTTCGTAAACAAATTTTGTTAAATATAATAAATTGAAATATATGTATAGTTGTGAAATTTACCATCCACGTCCACGCGAAAAATAAACCGCATACTTATTCAATAGGTATAGGTATCTTCAAACTTAGCAAATACTTAAAATATATAATAATACTTATATAAAAACATGTGATTTTGTAAAGTTTCAGAATAATTTTATGTTAAAATTGAAAGGAACATAAAAGTAGTGCACTTTCGATGTCGCTCCCGGTATCGATTTGCAGTACCAGAGCGTCAAGGGCTGTGAAATGGGTCACGGTTGCGTACATTTACATGTTAAATGGTATGCATTTGACCTTCCGAGTTTAACTTGCGGAAAAATCTCCTCATTAGGTTTTTCATACACTATTGAAAATGTTAGGTTTAAAATATTTTATAAACTTAATATATTTTTGTGTAAGATAATTTATTGCACGGCTAAATTTAATAAAAATTTTAAATGAAAGGAAATTATACTTTACAAAATTTTTAATTATACTGAATAACATCGCTTGGCTTGGCTTCGTCCATACTGAAGAAGAAAAACAAATGTATCCCACGGGAACCGTACATTTTTCTGGGATAAAAAGTAACCTATGTGCTATTCCAGACTATAATCTATCTCTAAGCTAAATTTCATCCAGATCTGTTAAGCCGTTCTGGTGTGATTGAGTAACAAACATCCATCCAAACTTTCGCATTTATAATACTTATGGGATGAATTAATAGGATGATGTCTAGTATTACTGTCAATGCGCCACGCGAGAGGGGCCAAGGAAAAACGTCCCGTAGGGACGCATAACACTTATTATTTTAAATTTTAAACCATTTCAAGCTTATAGTTACAGTATTAATATTAGAGTTTGTTTATCTATTTAATCACGATGACTATCACAAGTCCCATTAAGTACTCGATTTGAAAAAATCTTTTTGCCTTGTATATCCTGTTTATTGAGGAACAATTTGTTATAACATCACGTTATCTTATAACATTAAATGAGCAATTGACAACACGTTTGGCTCAGTTTGTAGTGATCCTGCTTGCTGTGCCAGCGGTCGCGGCTTCGAGTCCCGCTGGGGGCATTCATTTGTGTGGTGAATACGAATGCTTGTACTCCAGTCATAGGTCTTTATATTTATAATATATATGTATTTAAAGTTATATATGTGTAGTGTATCAACTATCTGGTATCCATAACACGGACCTCAAAGCTTACCATGAAACTAGATGGTGCTTTAATGTTCCAACATATTTATTATTTATGTATATATTTAAAGATTTTTAAGATTTAAAGATTTAAAGATTTTTATTGAACATAATAACATACATATTCAAAATAGTTAGATCGTAAGTAGCTGCATTAGTATAAACTGTGTCGCAGCTATTTACGCCCACCTCTGGACAATAGGGGCAGTTATGTTCTAAGGTTAGTACAAGTACAATTTAAGTTTATATTAGTAGAATTAATTACTATTATAATTATTTATTATCTCGAAAACGACTTAAACGATTTTGATCAAATTTTGTATACCAATAGATAAGGTTTTGTTTTTTAACTTTATCTCTATATAAACGTTTTTATTGTAAAAACGGAAATCTCTTCCGAAGAAAGTCTAACAAAGCTCATTATCAAGTACTGACTCTTAAAAGCAGATCTTTACATAAATTAAATGCGCGAGCGGTTCCGCAGGCGAAAGCCAGTTGTTTCATATTTTTAAAAGGTTTTAAAAAATGATATTCCTAAGTTAGTTAAGAAATACTTTTATTATATCGACAAAGGTGTAGCATCAGGTGCTTCGTTCAAATTGTCCACTTAATGTAAAGAGCAATTTATATTCTTGACGTAGTTTAAAAAACCTATTAAGAGACTAATTCCTTTGTATCAGAATTGGGTCTCATTTCGTGGGGATCTTCTTGGAAATGAACTGTCACATTTTTTCTAACCTTTGAAGATAGCTGGTTAATTAGATTTTTCTTTTAACTTTTATTATATTGACATATTTTTATGTATTTTAATGGTTATTTCTGAAAATATATAAAAATAACAAGTTAGTAACATATCTAATATTATATACATAGGCCTTTGCGTCTATCCCAGAGGGCTTAAAGTGCAATGTTGAAGATGCAGCTCTTCTGGTGGCTGTAAACTGATGTGAGAGCGACAAGTCCTACCGCAGACCTACAGGAGAAGTTTATGACGGACTACCGTCTTACCCTCGCGTCGCTCGGGTGCGTCCCTAGGTACGTTTTAATTTTTTTGAGCGAAACCCTTATTCTTTTTCTAAAATAAAAGTAGCCTAAGTTACTCTTTATAATATCAGCTATCTGCCAGTGAAAGTCCCGTTAAAATTGATCAAGCCGTTTCGGAGATTAGCCGGAACAAACAGACAGACAGACAGACAAAAAATTTAAAAATTGTGTTTTTCTTATAAGTACTGTATATAGTTCCATATGCATTTAGTATAAAGCTGTTATTTTGACATTACAAACAGACACTCCAATTTTATTTATCTGTAGGTATAGATGGTACTGAGTCGTGTGAAAAATGTAATATTATATACGCAATTATTTCTCCATAAGAGTTGGAATGAGTTTATTGGTGGCATAAATCATGTCCATTAATCATGAAAATCGATTTAGAAGTGGCGAAGATATCGCTTTATATACATAAAAATATTCAAAGGTATTAAATAGATTTAAATGAGTGCAAATTTAATTGCTAGCTAGTAGTTACTCTGTTAGAGTCTTACGACTAATGTCTACGATTTATCTTAGGTTTTAAAGAGCATTGAACATTTTTCTTTCAAACAATTGCAGTTATAAAGTAGGCAGTGTTATAAAACCACTTTTCGCTTGACAGTTGGCTCGTGGCATAGTCCATGAAACATCACAGAACTCACAGATATACAAGAAGAACGTGACAATTACATACAGACATCTATACATATAATAAAATTGTAACTAAGCCGAATCTGTACATTAAATATTTTTGGGAAAATCTTATTGAAATAGATATTATTATCGGTACAGAGGCCGTCTGTCTGTCTGTCTGTCAATTGGAGGGATTTTGATGAAATTTGGTATGATGACAGCTGGTTATCCGGATCAACATATAGGATATTTTTACTACGGGAAAATATCTCACCTCTGAGAAATCTATACTAAACATTAAAATGTAAGTAGGGACGAACCCGAGCGGAGCGAGGGTGAGCCGCTAGTTACAAATATTTACCGTAGCGGAAATCGAATTTGCTATATCCGTCATAGATACGAATTTTCAGATCACAGCACGTAACACTATGCCTGAACTCCGGTGGAAAGGAAACTACTCCATCAGACCACACTGCTGAGAGAATACAATATATGTATAAGGAAAAAAATCATCTCTTCAAGTAATCCAATCTCAACCTACTTTAGCAACGCTTAGATAAAACGTAAGAAATACGAAATGCTTGCTGAGAGCGTAGAAATCTCTAATCTCATTTGTTACACGCGACAGTAACTTTATTATGAAATTAATATCAATTTAATGAAATTTTAACTACACGCATAATTCAGAGCACGCCATATCCATACGTTAATTAGGTTTATGTAGAATTCATAATTAGCATAATGTTATTGATGTTACTACTAATAAATATGTTGGAACATGTTGGGACATTAACACAGCACCATCCACTTCCATGGTAAGCTACGAGGCTTGTGTTATGGATACCAGACAGTTGATACACTACATATATGTACTTTAAATACATACAAATTATAAATATAAACACCCATGACTGGAGTACAAACATTCACGCTCATCACACAAATGAATGTCCCCAGCGGGACTCGAACCTGCGACAACTGGCACACCAAGTAGAGACATTACAAACTGAGCCAAACGTTTAATTTATATATTAAAACGATAAGCAAAATAATAATAAAGAAAAGTGAACATAGTAATGAGTCACTCCGTCTGTGCCGAATGTGACATTAGAATTTCGCAAACAACGATCCCAAATCTGAATTTCAGTGACCGCTTTAGAGTAGAATTTGATATTTCTATTTAAAAAAAAATAAGTTAAAATCTCATAAAGACAGAATAAAATAATTTAAAAAAACCGAGAAACCATTTAATTAACACAGTATACGAGCAAAACCAAGTACTATTATATGTATTTAAATGGCGTTGGAAGTAAGATGTCTCCACCTACTCCGATATAGCGTGAAGATATGTAATCGATCTTTCTGTTATACTTTACTGATTTGTTGATGGAAAACTATGTTTGCTTATAAAGTCATCACGCGATAAGACCAATAGGTATGGCGTGCTAATTGGCATTAAACATTCGGCAAAAGTTTTCATTAACACTTATTGCTAACTAGCGACTCACCCACGCTCCGCTCGGGTTCGCTCCTAGTTACGTTTTAACATTTAGAATAAATTTCTCAGAGATGAGATATTTTCCCGCAGTAAAAAGTAACCTATATGTTGAACCGGCTAACCAGCTATCATCATATCAAATTTTATCTAAATCTGTCCAGTGGTTTTCTCGTAATGCGGTAACAGACAGACAGACAAAAATTCTAAAATCTATAGATTCGGCCTCTGTATCGATAATAATGTCTATTTCAATAAGATTTTCTAAAAAATATTCAATGTACAGATTCGGCTTAGTTACAATTTTATTATATGTATAGATTAACTACAAAGTAACATCTTGAAACCTAATAGAAATTCGTACTATGTTAAAGAATTAAATAATGCAATAATAGCATTTGTCAGTTTGCATTGAATAGATTAAAAATACCCTACAAAATAATCTTATAATCTTTATTTATTCTTTTACACGTATATTTGATTATATCAAGCATCACGCGAAATTAATTAAGAAGATTTGCGAAACCCTACATGAGAATCTAATGTATGAGCTTAACGCGATATAATAATACTAGTGACTTGCCCCCGCTCACCTAGGTACACCCCTAGTTGCCTGATAGTAGTCTGTTTTACTCCATGTTATAGTCTATCTAAATATTATATTTCATCCAAATCTGTTCAGCCATATCAACGTAAACAAGTAACAGACATACATACATACAAATCTTCGTATTTATTTATTTATTTATTTATTTATTTATTTATAAATACTTTGTTGCACACACAAGAATGATACATAAAATGAAAGAAAAAAAAAGAAAGATATCAAAAGGCATGCAAAGGCGGTCTTATTGCTATGAGCAATTTCTTACAGACGACCTCTGGTGAAAGGATTAATGAAATCGTAAGTAGGACGGTACAATTAATATTATATATATACAATATACATGCTCAAATATATACATACATAAATAGATATATAGAACATAAATACATATATACGTATACATACAAAAATACATATATAATAAATACATACATATAAATATATATAAATATATATATATACACGATATCTACAAATAAAGATAGTAATTAGTTAGACGACGTTTAAAAGTATCAAGCGATTTTGAATGTCGAATATTGTGAGGGAGCATGTTCCATAGCTTTACAGCTTTAACAGTAAAAGAGTTACCATAGTAATTTGAGGTGCAAGGTGGTAGTTTAAGACGGTTGTCACTCTGAGACCTAAGTTGAATACCAGACTCAGATCCTAGGAAATTGAAACGTTCTTTTAAGTAAAAGGGAGTAGTTGGGTTATAGAGGATGGAGAAAAGGAGGGAGAGAACGTGCAAATTGCGCCGATGTCTGATTGTAAGCCACCGTAGTTGTATGCGGTATTCGGAGATGTGGTCGAATTTACGCAAACCATATATAAATCTGATGCACATATTCTGCAGACGTTCAAGTTTGTTGAGCTGCTCCTCTGAAACATCAAGGTAACAGCAGTCAGCATAGTCTAAAATTGGTAGCAGTAGTGAGTGAGCCAATGCAGTTTTGGTTTTAATGGGCAACAGATTTTTCAATCGTCTTAAGCAACTCATAGTAGCAAACATTTTTCTACTTACCTCTGAAATTTGTACAGTCCAGGAAAGGGAGTTGTCGAAATACAGTCCAAGATTTCTGACAGAGTTACTATATGCTAGGTCAGAATTTCCAAACCTAACAGGGGACAAAGAATTGAAGTCGATCTTGTTGGTCAGTTGTTGGCTTCCTATAACAATGACTTGTGACTTAGCAGGATTAACGCAGAGTCCATACGACGTACTCCAGGAATGAATTTTGTGTAGATCACCGTTAAGCCGTTCAATAGTATTATTGAGGTCACTGGAGGGACCCGCAGCATAAATCTGTAGGTCATCAGCGTAGAGGTGATAGGGACATAAAAGAAGTGTGGAAATTGTGTTAATAAATATTGAGAACAAAAGAGGAGAAAGGACGCTACCTTGTGGAACTCCGGCACACAGAGGAACATAGGAGGAGGATTTGTTGTCAACATGGACACACTGCTGACGACCGTAAAGGTAACTGCTAAACCACCCGACGGCGTTGCTTGACACATTAATTGATTCAAGAACAGCTAACAGGAGTTTAAAGTCAACTGTGTTGAACGCATTGCTGAAGTCAAGCAAGGCTACAATGCTGATTAGTTTATTATTCATATTAAAGCGAATGTCATCGGATACTTTAAGTAAGGCTGTTACAGTGCTATGACCTTTGCGGAAACCAGATTGGTAAGGGGAAAGTATGTTGTGCGTATCTAAATATTCACTGAGTTGCTTATATACAATTCGTTCTAAAACTTTCGACAAGAACGGGAGAATGGAAATAGGACGGTAGTGAGAGAAGCAAGATGGATTTTTCTTTTTAGGAATAGGAATAATACGAGCAGTTTGCCACTTAGAGGGAAATTGATTGGAGGAGAGAGAGAAGTTAAAGATATGGGAAAGTACAGGAGTAACGGTATCAAGAACTAAAAGGATTATTTTACGGTTTATTCCATCACTACCGGTAGCATCAGACTTAATTGCTAGGATGTGTTTCTTAACGTCGAGTGTGCTTACAGGAGTAAAATCAAAGCTGGGACGAGTAGGAGGAGGTGCGGAAAAGAGTTGGTTCAGTGTGTGAAGTCTAACATTAGTATCCATAGGTGTAACGGAGGCAAAAAATCGGTTAAGAGCATCGAGATCAAGTGTACTGCAAGAGGCGCTCCTAGATCTGCGACCAATTCCAAAAGATTCTAATAACTTCCAGGTTTTGGCGGGATTACCATTATCAATTGCAGCATAAATGTAATTTCGTTGAGCGTCTCTGCATACTTTACTGCATCGATTGCGGAGTCGTTTATACTTAAACAGGTTCTCTTCTGAAGGTTTTAATTTATATTTTGATTTAGCTGCATTACGTTTAGCCATTAATATTTTTATGTCTTGCGTAAGCCAAGGTGCGGGAAGGTGTTTTAATTTAATGGGACGGAAAGGGGCATGCTTGTCAAAAAGGTTAATTAAGATAGAGTTAAATATTTCGAGCTTTTCATTAATATTGCTAGCGTCAAAAATAGATTGCCAATCAATATCGTTAAGATCAGCCATAAAAGCATTGTTGTCAAAATTTTTAAAGCTACGCCGTAACACGACTGTTGGTTTTAATTTAGGAGGACGGATTTTATAGGATACATATACTAGGTCATGATAAGAAAATGAGTCAGCTGGAAATTGCCCATGGGATAAAACAAGATCAGGAGAGGAAACAAACATAAGGTCTAGAAGGGATGGGGTACAGTTGGGAAAAAAGTGTGTAGGATTGGAATTTAATAAATGAAGGTTCGCACTGTTAACTATGTTTAAAAGGCGTTTAGCTCGAGAGTCGTTTTTGACTATACAGGTATTAAAATCACCCATAATGATGGTGTGGTCAACAGAGGGCACAAATTGCTCTAACAGATTTTCAAAAGTTGCAAAGTAATCGATTAATAAGGATGGGCTGTAGAAAACACCCAATAACAATTTTATAGAACCAAATAATACTTCAATTAAAATATGCTCAGCAGTTTCAGAGTATTGGGAATCAGACTTATGAAGTATAGTAAAAGGTATATGATTTCGAATGTAAATAGCTACTCCCCCACCACCCTTGCCAGTGCGATCATTACGAACTAAGTGGAAATTGGGTAAGGCAAAGGAAACTGAGGGTAAGCACGGTTTAAGAAATGTTTCAGAGATAAGGATAGCGTGTATATTTTTATTAGTGAAAGAGGCTACAAGGTCAGGATAATGGGAAGGAATGCTTTGAGCATTAATGTGCACAACATTAAAATTCTTAGGAAGAGGAGAGAAGGTGGAATCAAGAAGGGAGGAGAGTGGAATCGAGGAACTATGAAAACTATCATTTGAAGATGATGCTGAGTGGAAGCTAATGTCGTCGTCTGAACTATCATTTCTATGCATTATATTTAAATATATAGATAAACAAATAATATAATATTGAGATAAAACAATAATAATAATATATAAATAAGAGTAATATAGTATAATATATGGTAATAGATAAAATATGAATTTGGTATATAAAACAAACAAGAGAATTAATCCTTTCACCTACCAGCACAAGTAACAAGTAACTAATAATACAGACTGGGAGAAATAAGAATAATAAAATTATAAAAAAAAAAAAAACAAAAAAAAAAACAATAATCAATACAATATTAAAAGAAAAAAAAAATAATAATAAAGATAAGAATTAACAGAAATAAATTAAAGAAAAAAAAAAAAAAAACAAATTTCAAAGATAATAAAGAAAAAGAGGAAGTCCCATCACACAGATACAAGAAGATAATAATTAATAACATGAAACGAAACGTTGACATTTGACAGATGACATTTAACAAAAAGAAAATTGATATAACACGAAGGTATAAAAGTAAACAAAAGTGAATCTACCGACTACAATATGTTTAAAACCTTAAATATTAATATACTCTAAAACTATTTAAATAAGTATAAAAGTAAGGCCATATTGGTAAAAATAATAATAAAAAAAATTACTCATGCAAAGTTAGACGGAAATAAAAGTCAACGGTGTTACTTTTTGATGGCTCGTTTCGTCCTAATGTTGGGGAGTTTGCTTGTGTTGCTGGGGCCAGAAGAAACAGGAGGAGCGCCGGAGGTCGTCAATGTTGCGTCGTGGGGCAAAGGAGAAATGGTGTTAAGTTCAGCCACCGTTAGTATGCGGATTTGCGAACCGTCAGCCCCCACAACCACCACGTATCCATCTTTTGTCCAGCACTTCGAAACTCCCAGACGTTGACGGGCTGCCACGAACGTGCTATGTCTTTCCTTGGTAAGGAACTCAGACAGCGTAATCCCAGTATTCTTGAAGCCTGACTTTGAATACCAAATTTTGTTCCGGAGAGAAAAATCCTTGAACTTAACAAGGACAGCTCTAGGTTTGTCTGATCTAGAGTGCCCCAAGCGGTGGCAGTGACTAATAGCATCTTCACTAAGAGGTATATCTAAGTTCTCAGAAATTATTTTAATAGTAACCTGAGAAATTTTTTCATTTTTACTCTCTTTAACACCATGGACTAGAAGAATTTTCTTCCGGGACCTCATTTCAAATTCATCTTGTTTTCTAGAGAGAACATCAAGCTGCTTCTGAAGGCCCTCTAACGCAGTCAAAACGAAATTTCTGAAAGTGCTAAATTGGGAAGCAATAGTAGTAGTTGGGCTTGTAGCTGAAGCCGAAGAAGTCTGGAGCTGTTTTTGAAACTCTGCCATTTTTGAGTTGAAGTGTTCACTGAGCTCAGCAATTGTGTGCTTCATGGACTCCATTTTGTTTTTTGATTTTTAATATATACTTTAGTTGTGTTGATGTTTTATTTATAATTTCTGCTAATAAGTGCACAAGTGTCTGTATATTATAGAGGAATGTTAAGCTGGTAGGTTTAAGGTTTATTTACTAGCACATATCACTATTTTTCTCCTATATTTTATTTTTAAAAACTATAAAATATAGAGCACTCAAAAACATATGTTACTAGTTAGCACCTACCCACAAGAAAAAAAAAAAAAAAAAAAAAAAAAGAAAAAAAAAAAAAAAAAAAAAAAAAATTAAATTAAAAATTAAAAAAAATTTATAATAATTTTGACGACACGTCTGGCTCAGTTTGTTACTTACTGTGCCCGCTGTCGCGGGTTCAAGTCCCGCTGGGGACATTCCTTTTTGTGATGAGCACGAATGTTTGTAATCCAGTCATGGGTGTTTATATTCATAATATGTATGTATTTAAAATTATACATGTGTAGTATCAACTATCTGGTATCCATAACACAGGCCTCGTAGCTTACCATGGAACTAGATGGTGCTGTGTGTTAATGTCCCAACATATTTTATTTATTTAATATATAATAGTTCGAGTATACAAATAAAGTTTTACAATACTGGCAACATCTGGTGACGGTTAAACGCACTAATAAGTAATTTCTTCCTGACAGATTTTGAGTAACGTTGGGTCTTTCAACCAAACCAACCAACCAAAAGCAGGGAAAAAATATGTGTGTGTACGTTATGTACGCACGTAAGAAGTTATACTTATTTGGCGTAACAGAACAAAAATAGCTAAAGATTTCATCTCGTATGTCACAACTCTCTGTTTGTTAAAGGAATGAAAAATTAATATATATATATATATATATATATATATATATATATATATATATATATATATATATATATATTATCTCCACTGATATAAAACACGTGTTATAGATTTATGACTATTTGAGAAACTACTTTGAATTTACTTATGAGTTTTCACGGGAACCGAAGACAGTTATTAGCTAACTTCATCATGTCGCTTTTTGGCTGTCGGTGTGCGCGCGCATCATAGAAATTTACTCTCATATTTTTTTCCAAACGTGCCAAAAGACGTATAACTTCAAAAAGTCACTTTACATATTTCCTTAATCTAATTTACAAGGTGATGCGCGTAGATTAAAAATACATACATACATATTAATTAAACACTATTGTTTGCTCAAGTGTATATGCGGTACTCGGCCTTCGAATCTAGATCACCGAGTTTATAGTTAGCCGTAAAATATGTATGTAGGGCAGTACATTGTGCGTACATCTATTTTAACTACAGCTTTATGCCTTACGTACGAGATGCTCAGGTGTACGATTTCCATTCAATTTCTATAAAACCACTTACCGCGTCGGTAAGTGGTGATTCGAACTAAAACTTCAATTAGAAAATTGTTTTTCGATGTTTACGAGTATATATTTATGTTTCATACACTTAAGTTGGAAAAGTACAAAACGTATTCGAGCATAGCAAAATATATTTTTAAAAGAGCGACCGTTGAGTTTCTTACGGGTATTTCTCAGCAGAACTGCCTCAAGAGCCGGTGGTAACTAAACATTTCTCATGGAGTTGCTGATATTTAATAATTATAATCTATACAGATAAATAAAATTGGAGTGTCTGTTTGTAATAATAAAATAACCGTTTTTTACTAAATGCATATGAATGTATACACGGTACATATACCAAAACAACATTTTTTACAATTTTTGTTTGTCTGTCTGTTTGTTCCGGCTAATCTCTGAAATGGCTGGACCGATTTTGACAGGACTTTCACTGGCAGATAGCTGATGTAATAAGGAGTAACTTAGGCTACTTTTATTTTAGAAAAAAGAAATAGGGTCCCACGAAAAAAATTTAAAACCAAATTAATTAATTAGTTTTGTTTTGAGAAGCAACCCAAGGACTAACCCGAGCGAAGCGAGGGTGAGTCCCTAGTATTTAATAATTTTAATGTAATACTAGTATTGAAAAATGCTAGTAAAAGTGTATTTGAATAAAATTCGAATTTTGATTTTATTTAATTTTTTTTTATTCAGACTATATCTGGACATACATAAGTGTGTATTGATTTTCAATGGTACTTTTAAGGCTTCCATACCCAAAGGGTATAAAGGGCTGGTCTGTCGGGCTGTCTGTCGCTTTACATAACCTTTACAAAGCTACATAATATATCTTTTATTTTATTCTTGAATGTGTGCTAATATGGCGGGTTAATATTGCCACAAATATACAAAAAAAAATGATAAATTAATGGAATTGCTCGAAGGACACATTAAACGTATCCGGATGTATCAAAAATATAGTGTATTAAACATTAGGTGCCAACTTTGACTTATATTTTGCTAAAACTACAGAATATAGAATATAGATTCAAGGAAAGACGGGGATAAAAGCTAGCGAACAAAATAGTATTTTACATAACAATTTTGATATAATCTTAAAGTAACTGTTGTAACAACTTCAAATGTTAGAGTCCGTTATGATAGAGCATTGATTTGAATTTTAAATTACGCTGAAAGATTATGAGTTTTCTCTTGCTCGAGAAATCTTTTATACGAAACTCATCAAGTAATATTGTATTAAACTTATTATTTCAAATAACTTATCATTTATTATCAATTGAATTTACAGTTTTCACTTGAAATATATATCTTTTACTTTTGTGTATTTAGTTTTAATGTAACTACTATTTTATAATTTAGAAAATATGTGTATATTTGTTACTTCTTTATGCTAAAAAGACGGGTCGGATTTGGGTGTAATTTAGTGCACAGATAAATTATAGTGTAGTCCGCCAACCCGCACTTGGCTAGCGTGGTGGACTATGGCGTGATCCCCCTCGTATTGAAGGAAGGCCCGTGCCCAGCAGTGGGACATTAAAAAAAAGAACATATACATACGTTATGCTTTGCCTATATTAATACGTATACCATTATAATAAATACCCACAGTTTAAAGAGTATTTTTACTGACTTCCAAAAAGGAGAAAACACTCAATTCGTCTGTATTTCTTGCTTCCATATAAATTAAGAAAAATAAATTAAATTTTTATAAACCAATATTGCAAAAAAGAGGTTTCATAATAATTTAGCTGGATTTGAATACACATTACTCGTTACTCTCACAGATGTTTTATTATTTTTTTTATTATTAAAATCAGGTAATTTTGAATTATTTCAATAATAAGTTATGAAAAAATAATTTTATTTCTAATCCTTTAGGAGTTCGAAGAGTCTGTCAGTTTTTCTGACGTTTGCTTAATTAAAGCCAAAAAGTTTTGTTTTTTAATTATTATCTTACTCTGGGCGTAAAATTTGCACGAATTTACGCTCTGTTAAAATATATACTGTTAGGATTTAAAATAAATCTCATTACATGTACCGTGAATATAAAAACATCTATGTTTTAGTCACGAGTTGATTTCCTTTGTCCTTCATCGAAATTTACTGACTTTGACTAAATGTGGTGTGTAAATTTACTTTTGTTCATTGCCAAATGGGTAAGATGTTATTATTATTATCGTTAAAGAATAGAAATCTAAAAAAACATATGAGAATAACTGATGGTTAAGATCCCCATAAGTAACAATTTAATATGTAATTTCAATATCTATCTATACTAATACTAATATACTAATACTAATAATATTATAAAGCTGAAGAGTTTATTTGTTTGTTTGTTTGGTTGAACGCGCTAATCTCAGGAACTACTAATCCGATTTGTAAAATTCTTTTTGCATTAGATAGCCCGTTAATTGAGGAAGGCTATATTATATGGCTATATTATCCCGAGAAAGTGTACGGTTCCCGTGGGATAGATTGTTTTTGTCTAGGGACTAACCCGAAGCGAAGCGAGGGTGAGTCGCTAGTAGTTTATAAAGTTTCTGTTGTTGGATTGTACTCGTAATATGACATAGTCCAAGCCCCTTTACAAAAAAAGTGGAAGGTTTTTAAAAGGTACGGCAGAATTTTGAAACATTCAGTAATGATGGTGGGCTTTGTTCAACTTTTTAAAATCCAGCATATTTGGGGAATCTCAAATAAAATTATCTTATCGGATTTTTTCGCGGATGTATTTTGATTTTTGGTTCCAGACATTTCGAATGTTTTACAGCAATCATGGTCATGGAGAGACTTATATTTTAGACGTCTTTAAAGGTAGTTAGGTAATTTATTTAAAATGGCAAAAAATCTCGTAAATCTAAGAAAATATTGTATTTGGGGATCAGTATAGGATATGTTCGTATACAAAACAATATTTTTAGTAGGCGAAGTCGGGTAGATTTGATAGTTTTCTGTATTTTTATATACGCTTAAAATAGTAAATATTTCTATTATATTACTAAATTGCTCTATAGAAGTTTTATATAGGGATAATTGTTACATCCTGATGTATTAAGCATCATTCTAGTTGTAAATTACTCACCCGCTAGTTTAGGGGTTTGTTTCGACACCGGCAGCCATGGTGACCGGTGACCCCGACACGATCTGAAAGGAAATACATAAGTATTACACATATGTATACAATTCTGGTAATTTATACTGACATTTTTATAAAACTATTATAATTGTTGTGCTTAATGTTAGTATGATATCACAAAAATAATACGTGAAGTCACAAATTAATAAAGTATCTAATTAATATAATCAAAGTAATATGTTATTATTTTCTTTTACTTTTTAAGTAATACAATATTCTTATTTAATTTTCACACAAATTAAATTTGAGAGATATTGTGGTTTTTAGGTTAAGTTTAAACTTAATAAAAAATATAAAATTATACTTTTTGTTTTTTAATCGATTAAATATGAATTAAATACGATTTGGAAAGTAAATTTACTCATAAGATATAATAATTACATTTTCAGAGACATTTATTTCAGAGGACTATATTTTTTACACAATTAGACAAAAATTCAATGTTTTTTCTTTCCATAGTATACTTAAAATTCGAAGCACATTTTTTTTAGTAAATACCTATATTTGATGTATTGTTTTGAGATCGAGATAATTCTAAGCTTAATTGAATCTTTTTAATTATTCATACAATTTTATAACCTCCTTTATTTCCGTTGCAATATAGCAGACACAACAAAGTGATATATCTACGAACGTCATAGTTAAGATGCATTTATTTGACTTTAATAAATAAAATTGAAAATAAAGCTAAGTCCAAATGATTTTGTAGTATTTAAATGAAAATGCAACCATCTAATCTCATCATACTAGGTATATTTACAGCTGGATCTGTATAAAATAACATATGAAGAGGTTGCAATAAAGTTTTGAACTTGAATTGAACCCAGAACCACCTCTAAAGACTCCAGTAAGACACTTAAAAAAACTACACAACTACAGGTTTTTGATAAATTTTAAATTAACAAAACTAAGTAATTTAATTACTGTGTTTATTGAAGAAACAAAAGATTAAAGCGGCTTAACGTTTACTTTGAATACAAGAATAAATCCATCGTCGGAGATTACGGATGAAGGAATGCGAAGATTTAGGCATGATACTTGAATGGGGATTTGTATTATATAGACTAAACCATCGCTTATACAAATCTGGTAATCCAGTTTGAAGAATATTTAATTCAGAATACAGTTAGAGAAAGAGGTAGATAAATTATGCTGTATCTTCTCATTTACTATATTTATACAAAACATTTCTATGACACTCAGCTGTAACCCTTTCTATTAGTGGAAGAATATTCGAAATCTGATCATTACTTTCAGATTGCAAACAAACTTACTCTACAACATTAGTTCAGATTCGCTTCGCACAGATCATTTAAGAACTTTTTACATTATACGTCCTATTATATTCTAGATGCCTCTCGTACATCGTTATAAACTAGTCTACACTTATTTCGTCTCAGTCAAAAATATTTCAAAGCTTCAAACCAAAAGTTAAAAAAAAAAGCTCAATAATATTACTATAAATAACAAACTTTTTAGTGGAACACAAGCTTATTGCAAGGAATTATAATTTTAGATGTGAAGATAAAAAACGTTATACACGAAACGATGGATAATAATGATCCTTGACAAATCCCAAAGCGTCATAAAAATAAACAGAGTGAAGACAATCGAGTTTAAGCTTAAATTTGAGCTCTTAAGAGATTTCATTAAATTTTATAAAACAGAAACCCGCAAAGTAATTGAAAGCTTGAATACGAAATGAATTTCTAAACCATTGAAATACAAATTCAGTGGGATAAGAGTCCTATAGGATTGAATAATTTTAACGCCCAACAACTCATGTTTAGGTCTTTTTTAATTGTAATAAACATTTTAATATGCTCGTTATAATTACAAATATGTCGATTAAATTCTCGTTCTAGGATGATTATTGAATATTTTTTCTATGTATTATAAAAATAGGGGAATGATATTCATATTTAAAGGAGTATGTGCCTTGTAATATCTGTAAAAATAAATATGTAACCAATAAAACAAACATATACGCAATTGCTTACAATATGTACATAAGTATATTTTTATTATATGTATATGTTACTGTCAGAACTCTTTCGTGATCAAAACTACTTTTCACTGACAAAAACAGTTAAAAGTAGTTTTGACTGCAGGCCTTTGTCAATAGCAGTTTTTACTGGCACATCGGCCAAAACTCTTAAAATGATGGCACTCGCCGGCCGCCACCGCGGCACGCTCGGCTCGTGCGCTGTGGTCACTGTTCTAACCTAACCGAACCAAGAAAGAAAGAAAGGGTTCTTCCGAGTAACCTTCAACTTACTTACCTCCTTAACTTTAAGAGTTTTGACCGATATGCCAGTCAAAACTGCTAGTAACCAAAGCCTGCAGTCAAAATTACTTTTGACCAACCTCTTTAGTCAAAAATAGTTTTGACTAAAAAATTGTTTTGACTGTAACTATACTAATAAAATTATATGAACATTTCCTAGACATGACTAGACAATTCGCAGTAAAAAATGTAGAACTCAACAACATCAAGTCTAAAAACCAAACTAAAATATTAACACCGACGCGACGCAACAAATGGTTCGACTGGAGACTATGAGACCATAAAAACAAACGGACAAACCTTGAACTTCAAGATCTAAATCAAAACAAAGTATAAGTAAGCGATAATATGCTTTATTGAGTTACAATACGAGTTAGCAAAGTACAGTGTAGCTACAAAAGTTCAATGGCTTGGAGAAAAAACGAAGAAATACCTTCTCGTATAACGCTATTGTGTTCCGAAGATTGCACATTTCTTTTTTAATGGCCCCATGATATAGATACTAGATTTTTTTGCTGTGAAATAAAACTGTAGTTCCTATTAAGCATTTGGTTGAAGTAAGTTAGATGAAACCGATAATTGCGCAGGCGCATGTTTGCTTTATTGTAGTTGAGACGAAATTTGACAACACTACTTAACAATATTACAAAGTTACAACGAAAATTTAGATGTATCTATCTATACAATATACTCAATGACAAGTGGATTCCAACAAAAATATTATCGAAATTAGGGCTTCATAATGTCATTTACATATCAGCAAGTCGATACTTCAATTTTCTATGAGCTCATCAAGGACATGCTTATTGTTTAGCACATAATATAAACATACATTAATGTGAAATCTATACTAATATTATAAGGCTAAAGAGTTTGTTTGTTTGTTTGGTTGAACGCGCTAATCTCAGGAACTACTAATCCGATTAAAAAAAATCTTTTTGCATTAGATAACCCGTTAACTAAGGAAGGCTTTAGTATCATCCCGGAAAATGTACGGTTCCCGTGGGAGAAACTTATTTTTGTCCTGGGGACGAACACAAAGCGAAGCGAGGGTGAGTCGCTAGTTGATAATACATAGGCCAGATAGTAACATTGCATTTTCATCCTGATTCGTCAAGTTAATCCAATCCATATTAGATCGGAGACAAAAAATTTCTAAGGGATATTGAAAATTTAAATCAAAGATGTATTAACAATACTTGTTACAAAATATTTTTGTTTGAAACCTCAATTTAATCTAACGATCGTTCCATAGCCAATAGAAAAACCCTTTACGACATCTTTCAATGGTGCGTTGTATAAAAGTACTTCTTTTATAAGAAACTTGTTTCGACCACACGCGCGAAGGCCGTTCTTAAAGGTAATTTCGTTCAGTTATTATATTTTTAACAATGACTGACTATTACGACACTATGAAGTGTACATTTTCGTAATATTTTTACGATGTTCGTGGGAATAAGGACAATTTAAAAATATCGTGGAATTTATGTTAAATTATATTTAAGTATTGAATTAAGTTATAATTGTAAGTTACACAAAAAATTATGTGTCTGTGCAATAATAATGATAGTGTATACTGTATACTGACATAGATACCTATATATATATATATATATATATATATATATATATATATATATATATATATATATGTTCAGTAACCATTCAATTTAAAGATTCATTTAGACATTCGTTCATGTTTTAAATTTCGCGCTACTGGCCTGGCCAATATCTGGGTTCACTTAAGGAACATACTCGTCGTACTGCGTCCTGATTGGTTCCGAGCCGAACTAGTGACGTATGGCTAACGGTACACGGCAACTATAAAGATTCGTTGAACTTTAAAAACGTGGTGCTATTCCTCGATTGTTTCCTCTGGGAGAACACGCGCATCTACATACGACCCAACTCGAAGTGTATTCAGTATTGTGTACAGTGGTTCATTACAAATACTAGCTAATAGACAGCGCTGAGCTGCACAGCCTAGATCATCGCAGGAGTACGGCGCTAAACCTTCCGCCAGGCACCTCGGCTTGGATTGCCACAGTACGACTGGTAAGTACTTGTTATTGTCCAGGCCATTATACGTTTTTCTAGAATATCGTTGAACCTATCGCAGATAAATCGGCAGAACATTCTGTTCTGACCCAGAGTGTCGTCACCGGACCCTCGGCAGGTCCGTGTCGCCACATCTTTTTTGGTGCCGAAACCCGGGAACTAGGTGCCTAGTAATATCGCTTGCCGTATTTTTATTTATTAATATAGCTGGTATTTTTTATACGTATAATATACTTACTTTCGGCCATATTAACATACTTAACACTGTACCTACATACGTTCACTCATCGTGTTGGCAACTTTTGAATATCATTCACATTCAAATCCAACGTTCATATTCCACTTAACTTCGTTCTTTATATACGTTATAAAATTTGCATACGTTTGTTTAACTAATATAACTACCTATCGCAAATGATTCATGCACTTTCTTATACGCAGAATATTAACTAGTTACAGATCAAATATAAACAATCTATACATTTATTCGGTGTTTATATAATCTCATAATCGGCTGTAGCAATTTAATATTCACTAACGCGCAACATAACGAAAGTTAATCAACGTATTTACATATCTTTGTTTTTTCACAAGATATACCTACGTTATATTCATACACCACTGTCGCGCAGTAAGACGCGCATGCAACTAATTAGCGATTGCAAGTTAAGGTTAACTTATACACACTTATAACTATTATCCGCGTATAACATTATACTATTGCATTATTGTTATTTTGTAACCGTTATAACTTTTATTGTACAATATGTCGTATAATCCCAAACGTACTAGCCGTAAACTCAATACTTCTGGTAGATCTAAGATAAAACAGTCGGGAACAGAATGTTATACCATTCATGATTTACCATCTCTAAAGAGGAAACGTACTTTAGCATTAAACCGTATGTTAAAAGCATTGGAAATCGGTAGAATAGCAAAAAGCGATGACGTTCATTGCGACCTTTTTTTCTCATACTGCGATCAGGCAAAAAAGTTTGTTTCTGAGTTTGAAGAAGCGCACTTTTTTATACTTGAACTTTTGGAGTCGTCTGATGGCAGCGATGATGATGACATACGCGAACGTTTTGATGATGCATATTTTCAAGTTATGTCGATACTTCGTAGTTTGACAAAAGGTGAATTAAATATATCTGGGACGTCTAATATATCAACCGGTACTAATACCAAATCACCGTTATCCCACGTACGGTTACCGAAAATTCAATTACCGAGTTTTTCAGGCAATATAAAAAAATGGCCTGAATTTATTGATACATTTAACGCTCTTATACATAATTGTCATTCCCTCACGGACGTTGAGAAATTTCATTATTTAATTTCTTCGTTAAGCGGCGATCCGTTGTCACTTATTCGTGTGTTTCCAGTAACCGGTGACTATTATGCGGATGCGTATGCAGCGTTAATCGCGCGCTATCAGAATAATCGTGAATTAGCTTATACCTGTTGGAAGGATATTTTAAATGTTAATTTAAAAATTCAAAATATAAATGAATTTCGTCGTAGCTTGGATAGTATTGATGAGAATTTGAGTATCTTAAGAAAATTGAATTTACCTGTTGAGCAATGGGAATTTATAATCGTTTATCACGTGTTATCGAAATTAGAATCGAGGCTGCGCCGAGATTTTGAAGAAAGCTTTAGTAGTTCTGAATTTCCTAAATATATTAACTTAAAGCAGTTTTTACATTCGAAGTGTGAAGCGCTTATACGGGACCAGCATTTTTCTGAAGCTACTAAAGCCACATCTCATGTTGTAAAGGATTCGATTAAGCCTTCTTCTAACGTTTTTAAGCGTAACGCCGTTCAAACTCACACATTACTTGCCAATCGTTCGGATGAAAAACCCAAAACGGAAGAAACGCGGCCAGATAATCCCAAGATTATGCCTAAATGCTCCTTCTGCGCAGATTTTACTCATTCGATTTTAAATTGTAAGCAATTTCTATCAAAATCGGTCGATGAACGCATGTCTGTCGCAAACGAGAAAAGGTGGTGTTTCAATTGCCTTAAATCATCTCATCAATTAAAAGATTGTAAGTCGATTTTCCGATGCCTTAAGTGTAAACACAAACATCACACATTACTTCATAAGGAGCACTCAACCGATACTCCTTCTCGTTCTGTGGCCTTAATTGCTAAGGCTTCTGGTTACGAATTATGTACAAAACCTTCACTTAATACAACTGTTCTACTTGCGACCGCCATGGTGCAGATATTAGATGAAAAGGGTCGGTATCATACTTTTCGGGCCTTATTCGATACTGGTAGCCAAAACAATTTAATTACTTGTGACGCCGCTAGGATCTTAAATATTAAACAAGTACCATGTGATATACATATTAACGGGTTAGGTGGAGTTTCTGCTGATGTTAGTCACGTGGTTCGTTGTTCACTCGCATCTAACAACAAGGTGTTATTCGATGTTCAACTGCATGTCATATCAACTATTTGTGGCGATCAGCCTATTGCTAAACTAAATACGAAGGGTTGGTCTCACATTCAATCGTTACCGTTGGCAGATCCAGGTTTCGATATACCTGGACCTATCGATATTTTGCTGGGTGCAGATATATTCGTTGATTCTCTTTTGAACCAATGCATAAAGGGTCGCTCTAATCAACCTGTTGCGATGAACTCAGTTTTTGGGTGGCTTTTATTAGGTAGAACACACCTCACATCCTCGTCTTTATTACAATATACAGCAAAATCCGACGAGCTGTCCTCTATGGTTCAGCGCTTCTGGGAGATTGATAATGTTCCCCAAGCGTCAACTCTCACGCCGCTGGATATGGCATGTGAAAAGGCCTATATGAACGAACATTATCGTGATTCAACAGGCAGATATGGAGTTAAGTTGCCTTTTAAGGATGGTGTAGAGCCGCAGTTTGAAGATTCACGTAGTCTTGCCTTAAGGCGATTTAAGGCAATCGAGAGGCGTCTCTCCCGCGATCCGGTGCTATATAAGCAGTATACAGAGTTCATGGAAGATTATGAGAAAAGTGGACATATGACACTAGTACCCGTGAAAGATGTTGGCAAGGGCAAGTATTATATACCACATCACTGCATCGTTAAACCAGATAGCAGCACAACAAAACTCCGCGTTGTTTTCGATGCATCGGCCCGAGACGCCAGTGGCAAGTCGTTAAACGACACATTACTGACAGGCCCTAAGCTTCAGAGTGATATAGTACAGGTTCTTCTGCTTTTTCGGTTACACGTAGTTGTATTTTTAGCTGATATACGTCAGATGTATAGACAGATTCTTGTAGTTGATAATCACCGAGATTACCAGCGGATTCTTTGGAGATCTAGTCCCGTTCAAGTTTTACAGGAATACAGGCTGAATACTGTGACATACGGAGTCTCTTCTGCACCGTTTCTAGCATGTAGAACAATTAGACAGCTAGCTGAGGATGAAGGTTCTGCATTTCCACTAGCAAAACAAATCGTGAATAGCGATATTTATGTTGACGATATTGTAACCGGTTGTGAGACTCTGGACGCAGCTCTAGAGGCTAAATCACAAATCATAAAGCTTTTTAAATTAGGTCACTTCCAGTTAAGGAAGTGGGCCAGTAACGTACCCGAGTTGCTAGTTGATATTCCTCAAGAAGAATGTCTCCTTAATTCCAAAACCTTTAATACCGATGAATCTTGTAGTCTCAAGGTGCTTGGTCTAAAGTGGGAACCAACTTCAGATACGTTTTCCTTTGATGTTGAATCTTCGAAAAGATCTTGTACCAAGCGAATCATTCTCAGTGAAATTGCGAAGATATTCGATCCCTTAGGTTTTCTTTCACCTCTTACTATCAAGGTGAAGTGCCTATTGCAAAGGCTGTGGCTCCTTGGTATTGATTGGGACAGTGATCCACCTGAGGATGTAAATCACATATGGGAAACTTTTTGCGATCAGCTCTCGATATTAAAGGACCTGCGAATACCACGTCGTATGACAATTGACAACACATTAACTTATGAATTGCATGGATTCTGTGATAGTTCAGAACATGCGTATGGAGCCGTTATTTATCTCCGAGTGTCAGATTTGGAGGGATTTACACAAACACGATTAGTATGTGCCAAGGCCCGAGTCGCTCCGATCAAGAAAATCTCTTTGCCACGACTAGAGTTGTGCGCAGCCGTACTGCTAACAAACTTAGCCAAATTTGTACTTGATACGTACTTGTCGAAATTAACGGTCCACGCTATTTATTTATGGTCTGACTCAACCGTTGTTCTACCTTGGCTTCGTTCACACTCCTCTCGTTGGACCACGTTTGTGGCTAATCGCGTGGGACATATCCAGGATATTTTCTCTACTGAGTTATGGCATCACGTAGCGTCATCAGACAATCCTGCGGATGTTTGTTCACGTGGGAATCTTCCGTATGATCTATTTCATAATATATTATGGTGGTCAGGACCATCGTGGTTGGTAAAACCCTCCGATCAATGGCCAACTAATAAACAACCTTCTCAATATTTTAGTTCTGAAGATGAAAACAGCGTGCGAGCTGAAGAGCGTCGTACAGTTGTCTTAGCTACTCGTTCAGAGGAGGAATATGGCACTGTTATCGTCTATTTATTAAAAAGATATTCATCTTTGGAAAAAATAACGCACATCGTTTCTTATATTCGTCGATTTATACATAATGTAAAAAATCCACATGATCGTCGTAAAGGTTCGGTTTTAACTGAAACTGAAAATCATAAGTCATTGTTATTTATCGTGAAGTTTGTTCAATCGTCGTCATTTGCCAGTGAAATTCAACAGCTTCAAGCGAAGCAACCACTACCGAAACCGTTGCGTAAATTAAGTCCGTTTTTGGACGAGGATGGTATTCTCAGGGTGGGCGGTCGATTATCCCGTGCTGGTCTTGAATTTGAACAACGGCACCCCGCTCTTCTACCTAGCGACCACGATTTTACTTTTAGGGTCATCGAATCCATCCATCGTCAACATTGCCATACCGGGCATAATACTACGCACTACTTAATATTGCAACGATTCTGGATATTATCGGCTAAACGCGTTATTCGACGTTGTCTTTCCCAATGTATTCGATGCTTTAGAACAAAACCTAAATCTTTAGAACCATATATGAGCGATCTTCCATCATTTCGAGTTAATCAAGTGAAACCTTTTTCTATCGTGGGTGTTGACTTCGGCGGACCTTTCCGTATTAAACTTGGTACACATCGTGGAGCAAAAGTGGATAAAGCTTATCTGAGTTTATTCGTATGTTTAGCTACAAAAGCAGTCCATTTGGAAGTCGTATCATCGTTGTCAGCTGATGGATTTTTAGCCGCGTTGCGACGTTTTGTAGGACGTCGTGGTCGTTGTAATGTAATCCATGCAGATTGTGGAACAAATTTCGTTGGTGTGAACAATTATTTATCTTTATTAGAGAAGGCTTCACATACGGAACGTATCAAATTCGAATTTAACCCTCCGTCAGCCCCTCACTTTGGTGGTGTGTGGGAAATTCAAATCAAAGCAGCAAAATCGCATCTCTATTCTGTTATAGGTAATCAAGTATTAACGTTCGAAGAACTGTCCACGCTATTTGTTCAAATTGAAGCGGTTCTAAATTCAAGGCCTCTTTATGCTTTAAGTACCGATCCCAATGACTTAAATGTTTTAACGCCCGGTCATTTCTTGACTTTAGAACCTCTCACAACCGTCCCAGATATAGATTATTCTGATATAAAACTTCATCGATTAAGCCGTTGGCAGTTAATTCAGTCCTTCGTTCAGAATTTTTGGATTCGTTGGAAAAACGAATATTTAAACTCGTTAACCTTACGTGCTAAGTGGAACAAAACCTCCAAGCCACTTGATGTAAATGCAATTGTACTGATAAAGGATGACAATCGTGCTCCATTGCAATGGTCGTTGGGAAGGGTAGTGGAGTTACATCCCGGTCTAGATGGTATCGTTCGCGTAGCAACCGTTAAAACTAACGATAACTTGATTAAACGACCACTGGTAAAGCTATGCCCTCTACCTATCGATTCGTAAGTTATATTTTCTTACCCAAGCTATTGTATACATAACCAATGATCATAACATATATCATATATAATATAGTCTATAATTCGTAACATATACATATACGTATAATTATTTATTTATTTTCTATACTTAGATTATAAATCTTAATTAATTTATCTTTTTATTCATCCGGAAAATACCAGCTGTATTTTGGTGGGCGGTATGTTCAGTAACCATTCAATTTAAAGATTCATTTAGACATTCGTTCATGTTTTAAATTTCGCGCTACTGGCCTGGCCAATATCTGGGTTCACTTAAGGAACATACTCGTCGTACTGCGTCCTGATTGGTTCCGAGCCGAACTAGTGACGTATGGCTAACGGTACACGGCAACTATAAAGATTCGTTGAACTTTAAAAACGTGGTGCTATTCCTCGATTGTTTCCTCTGGGAGAACACGCGCATCTACATACGACCCAACTCGAAGTGTATTCAGTATTGTGTACAGTGGTTCATTACAAATACTAGCTAATAGACAGCGCTGAGCTGCACAGCCTAGATCATCGCAGGAGTACGGCGCTAAACCTTCCGCCAGGCACCTCGGCTTGGATTGCCACAGTACGACTGGTAAGTACTTGTTATTGTCCAGGCCATTATACGTTTTTCTAGAATATCGTTGAACCTATCGCAGATAAATCGGCAGAACATTCTGTTCTGACCCAGAGTGTCGTCACCGGACCCTCGGCAGGTCCGTGTCGCCACAATATATATACTTACTAATCCAATGTGTAATTTTTTTTTACTCATTAGTTATTATGAATTGTGTTACCCACGTGCTGTGCCAGCGGTCGCGGGTTCGAGTCCCGCTGGCGGCATTCATATGTGTGATGAGCACGAATGTTTGTACTCCAGTCATGGGTGTTTATATTTATAGTATGTATTTTTTTGTCAAATACAAAAAGCACTAAATTGATTTTAATAAAGTTAAAAAAAATGCGTAGATGGTTATTTACACATTGATATTGGTTTTTTTTGAAAATAGAATGAATCGTTTAAAATAATATCTAGTTAACAGTTTCTTTTTTAAATCATCAGTTAAATAATTAAAATAACAGTGCAGCATATCTTAAGACATAAAAAGTACTCGCTACTTGCAAATGAAAATCATTGTTAAATTACTGTTATATAAATAACTAGGTACGCTTACGTTTTAATGTTTAGTATAGATTTCTCAAAGATGAGATATTTTCCCGCAATAAAAAGTATCCTATATGTTGACCCGGATAACCAGCTATCATCATACTATATTTCATTAAAATCCTACCAGTGGTTTTTCCGTCATGCGGTAACAGGCAGACAGACAAAAATTCTAAAAACTACAGATTCGGCCTCTGTATCGATAATAATGTCTATTTCAATAAGATTTTCCAAAAAATATTTAATGTACAGATTCGGCTTAGTTAAAATTTTATAATATGTATAGATAACAAAACTATAATAATTATTATATAATAAAAATTACCATTATCTATATCTTTTCTAGAATAACTAATGAAATAGAATAAATTGTAAGAAAGGTAAAGTACATAAGTCAAAGTAAAAGGTGATAATAATTTGAAAGCTTTCAATTTAAGCTCGCTTAATATTTAAAAAATGTAGACATAATTTTCAGTATTAAGCTTATTGATTTTAAAATGTTAAATCTTTATTCTAATAAATCTTAAATTATTTGATGTTATCTTATAAAATGTTCAGTGTTGGGGAACGCTGTCCTCATAAATCGTTCAAAATTTTGTGAAAAGGGTTTTCGTTATTATAACATAGAAATTTCTTGATCTTAAATATATTGGTAAGAAAAAATTAAACTTTCTTTTAATAATATATATACATACCTGAATATTTAGATAAAATTTTCATGTAAAAAAACACCTTTTTTCTTAAGCACTTATCACTAATCCTTTACTAATTGTCAAAGACAAAGACTCGAAATGAAACACAAACTTTTAATATCACTAAACAGATTCTCCTGCAATCTATACTAATATTATAAAAGCGAAAGTTTGTGAGGATGTCTGGATGTATAGATGTATGGATGTTTGTTACTCTTTCACGCAAAAACTACTGAATGGATTTTAATGAAACTTTACAATGATGTAGCCCATACATAAGATTAACACATAGGCTACTTTTTATCATGAAAAAAAAAATATGTTTCCTGTGGAATGGATTTGTGTTTGTTTTTCTAGAAGCGAACTAGAGCGAAGCGAGGGTGAGTCGCTAATATATTATAATTCCAAAATAACATCTTCATAGGGATGTATGTAAATGTTTACATAAATTACTGTTCCATACTAATCTTATTGTTTATATCATACGTTCACTCCAGTTCACTGAACATTTGAATATGTTTATTAATTCAAAAGCATCATATTGAGTGCCCCAGTATACCAAATGTACAGCTAAATCTGAAATTTTAGAAAGCTCTGAGTAGTAAAGACTAATGGAAATGAAATTTTAAACTTATAAAGATCTAAAGGAAATAAAATCAATCTGGGAAATGATATCTATTTATATCTGACGACACATTTGGCTCACTTTGTAGTGACCCTACTTGCTGTGTCAGCGGTCGCGGGTTCGAGTCCCGCTGGGGGCATTCATTTGTGTGATGAGCACGAACGCTTATACTCCAGTCATGGGTGTTTATATTTATAATATGTATATATTTAAAGTTATATATGTGTAGTGTATCAACTATCTGGTATCCATAACACAAGCCTCGTAGCTTACCATAGAACTAGATGCTGTGTGAATATCCCAACATATTTATATTTATTTATTTATTTATACATACGTTAAAAAAACAAAGAATAGCTTTTTTCGATTTCAATCAAAGTTAGATGAAAATGACACTTTTAATCCTGAAAAAAGTAAATTCCCGGAAATAGAAAATAAAATAAACTTTACGGATAATATGGGACTTTCAATTATGGGAAAATCTTTAATGAGGGACACCGTATTTTTAGGCCAAAACGCGAAAGTAACCGCGAAGGGAAACAAATTTTAACTGAAATAGAATTTGATTCAATTTGTTTATAGTGGATTTAAATTGATTGCTTCTCTAAACAGGCAACCGTTCATAACATTGGACATATGGTTTTCCAAAAATAGATTCACAATATGTGGAATGTAGATATTATTGCTTGATCAAATGGTATAACGGATGAAGTTATAATTTTTATTATGTTTATAACTAGGATGGTATCCCTGCTTCGTTCGACTACTTACATTTCGAGATTGAAAATAAATTACTTTTCTTCTTAATCTTTGTTATTACAGGAATTCAAAAATTGAGTCCCGAGCAATTTGATGTGATCCTTCATGCATGATAAGAAACTCAATGTTCCTATATATAAATTACAATATTTGTAATTATAATAATCACTACATAGTATAAAACAAAGTCGCTTCCCGGTGTCTGTCTGTCCCTATGTATGCTTAGATCTTTAAAACTACGCAACGGATTTTGATGAGTTTTTTTTTAATAGATAGTGATTCAAGAGGAAGGGTTATATGTATAATCACATGCATATTATAGTACAGAAAAGCCGAGAAATTCAACTAGGGACGAACCCGAGCGAAGCGGGGGTGAGTCGCTAGTACAACAATAATATGAAAAAAGTAAGTTAGTAAGCTTATATTATAGACTATCCACTCAGACTAATTTTTTTTCGATGTAAGTACTACGTCGGCAGAGTCGCGAGCAAAACTTAGTATGCTTATCTCATATGACGATATGTAGATTTATTGCTTTAAGCCTATCACTAGAATAAGTCAAAAGAAGCTGCTCATATAAAATGCTAAAACATCTTCGTCTGAGATTTAGTCTAAGGCTCTTATTTTGTCTCATAAGTCAAGCTTATTAAAAAAGAGTCAAGCATCTTTGAATGTACTAAATAGTGTTGGTTACAAGTGATATTAGATAAAGCAGTGCTTTATCCTAACTTTTTTTTAAGTTTATATTTTTTTTATTTACAATAAAGGAAATTACAAATACACTTAATTATATATACAAAACAAATGTACACTTAGTTATTACTGTACAAGTCATGTCCGCGTGGAATAGTGGCAAGAATGCTAGCCGCATTCCCCCGCTGAATGGCAATGCCGATGCTTTGGGCAAAAAATGCGCCAGCTCTCCTGTCACCAGTAGATATCCTAACTTAATGGGGTAGATTCATGATGTTGATAATATCATATTTAACGCAATGTAATTATAATATAGATCAAAACTAATAAATCAGTGAATTTTTTTTGATATCTGTCTATAAATGACTGAGAAATTAATATAAATTTCGGTCGTTCAGGTCGTGTGACGTCACGAAATTATTCTTCCAAGCGCAACTTTAAAGTTTCATAACTTTTTCATTTGTTGAGATATTTTAATAATACTTTCATATTTTTGTTATATTGTACATAAATTTTTATAATTAATACAAAAAAAAACATGGGAAATTTCTCCATTGAATTACAAGGCTGTCACCATAGAATAAAAATTATATGAAACAGAAATTAACACGCAGAGTGCGTATGAACGAGGCGTGACGATGCTTTTCTCTGTCATCTCGTCCATCACGTAGGACGTTAGCCTTGAGATTGTAAATCACGTAATTCTACATTGTAGTAAAACATAACTTTTTTTTTTTATACCACGACGGTGGCAATCAAGCATACGACCCGCCTGATGGTAAGCGGTTACCGTAGCCTATGGACGCCTGTAACACCATGGGCATCACATGCGCGTTGCCGACCCTGTAGAAACCTGTAATAACTAGGATGTATTAATACTTTTTGGCGCTTAGTATTGCAACACTAAATCATTTTCTTTCATAAAGAGATCTCGCCTTCTTCTTATGTCTTCACTCCACATCTCTTCAATAAATAAACCGGAATACTACTTGTTCACCTTGAAATGGTGATTCGCTAGTTATAAATAGATTTATCAATGACTAGCAAAACTCGCGGCTTCGCTCGCGATCAAACTACGAAAAATACGAAATTTCATGCAGATATGTCCAAAAAATAAAAAGTTTCATACAAACTTTTACCCCCTATTTCACTCCCTTGAGGGTTGAATTTTGAAAAATCCTTCCTTAGTGGATGCCTTCGTCATGTGAGAAATACGTGTGCGAAATTTCAATTTTCTAGCCTTAAGGGTTTGGCCTGTGCGTTGATACATCAGTCAATCACTTTTGCCTTTTATATATATACATTACTTTGAGTATATGTTTGTATGCATGCATGAATGTATGTAAGTACACCGCCTACAATTATGTATATATACTGATTCCTCTACCCTAAGGTTGCCTGGAAGAATTTCTAGCGATAAGACCGCCTACTATGCCTCTCTTTTTTTATGTATATTTCTCGTCTATACATATTTCTATTGTGGTGTGCAAGTAATAAGTAAAGTAATCATTATTATTATTGAGTGGACTGTATTATAAAAGCTTCCTACATCCGCTGACATGAACAGAATCAGGCGTACCAACCTATCTCAGGTCAGGTACCAATCTCAAAAAATATTCTTTATTTGTTTTTAATACTCATTAGTTCAATGTAAAAAACATCAGTAGCACTAACAAAATATTATATACTGGCGGCTGTGATGTGTTAGGTTCAACTCACATCTCACATCACTATACGTACTTGACCCTTCGCTTTGTAGCTAGCTATAAGAGCGCGAAGAGCCAAGAGCTCATCTGGTAGCGTTGGATCTCGACCAATTGAAATTAAGCTTAGTAATGTTTTCGATTTAGGCTATTATCTATTCATATAAAAAAGTTGCGTGGATATGTAACTAGCCTTTTTAAAGTAATACGCTAATAAAGAAATCTACATCTACACTAATATTATAAAGAGGAAAGATTTGTATTTTTGTATGTTTGCAACGAATAAACTCAAAAACTACTGGACCGATATAGATGAAATTTGGTAAGAAGATAAACGAGACCCTAGGAAGGACATAGGATATTTTTCATTCCGGAAATTTTCCCTTAAGGGAATGAAAATGGGGATGATAGTTTGTATAGGGAATCAACTTAGGGACGAACCCAAGCGCACGAGGTAAGTAGAATATAATTCTAAATACCTTACATTGGTAGGTATTAACTGCCACCATTAACCAATAATTCCAATACTCAATTTCTGTAATAGAGCACTTTATTTTACCACCCGATTAATTTTTAATTAACTGTGAAATTAGATTTTTAGTTGCTTTGAATTTGAAATCCATAGTTAGCCAATTTAGTTGACAAATGAGTAGCTTCACTGGTTGCTAATGCCATCCAAAATCTATGGGAGAGATCGCGTTTTTACAGCGAATAAAAAGTATATGTATGTAAATGTATGTGATTGTAGTGCCAATTACCTAATAATAGATGTATTGTATCTCAAAACACCGTTTCCAATCATAAACATTAAAAAATGTTATCAATGATTTTTTTTAACCTAGTTCAATTTCAATATTGCAGGTACATAAGTATGTATTTGACTAAATATTAAATTTTCTAAATGAACAACTTATAATTAAATAATGTATGAAACAGTAATGTAACACGCGGTGAGGTGCGTTCAAGCCAGTTGGAGGAATCAAAGCGTGACAGCACTTTTCTCTGTCATCCCACCGTCGCTGCGAGGACGTTGGTATTCAAGATCTTGGTCATTTAATACTGATACTAAGTAACTCGTATAGAACAGTAAACAATACTATTATAAATGTATAAGTTTGTATGTTTTTGTATGTATGTTTATTACTCCTTCACTTGTATTCAGTCAGCCCTTTTTAACGTCCTACTGCTGGGCACGGGCCTCCCTTCAATACGAGGGGGATCAGGCCATAGTCCACCATGCTGGCCAAGTGCGGGTTGGTGGACTTCACATGTCTTTCGAAAACTTGCTAGGTTCTCTCAGACATGCAGGTTTGCTCACGATGTTTTCCTTCACTGTAAGGCAAGTGGTAATCATCTCAGAATTGATACGCACATGAAAATGTCAGAAGTGCGAGACCCGGGATTTGAACCCGCTTCACTCGGTTTCCCAAGCGAGCGCGTTACCACTGGGCTACCACTGCCTTCACTTAATAGGGCTAAATAGATTTTGATAAAAATTAGAAGACAGACTATGACTTGAAATAATGTAGAGACATCTAATTATAGTTACTATTTTATAAATACCACATACACAATTAGCATTCGACTTTAAAATCAATTTAAAAATATAATTATTCTTCATGGGTGGAAGTTCTAATGAAATCATGGAATCACCCTTGAGGTATAACATATTCATAAAAAAGTAATGGTGAAAAATTAGATCGCAATTGACGCAAATACATATCCAATTGGTCGAAAATAATTTATTTTTTTTAGGCTAAAGCTAATTTTTATACATATTTTAAATCATCAGTTTGTCTAAATATAAAATACTAGCAACTCACCCTCACTCCGCTCGAGTTGGTCCATATTTACGTTTTAACGTTTAGCTCAGAGATGAGATATTTCCCCGAAGTAAAAAGTATCCTATATGTTGACCCGGATAACCAGCTATCATCGTACAAAATTTCATCAAAATGTGTCTAGTGGTTTTAATGACTATTTCAATAAGATTTTCATAAAATATTTAATATACAGATTCGACTCAGTTAGAATTTTATTATAGGTATGTATAAAATAAAATCGTATATTTTAGGTTCATAATATATGAATTGAGTAGGTACATTAAAAAGTTCAAATTAGAATAAGTTAATAAAAGATGAGTTTGAAACGGGTCGTGAAGGGAGCGTCTATTTGTGGAAGGAGGAATGCGACGGATCACCATGAGTACACCCAGACACGCATAGAGTTCTTCATTACGACGCTTTTTGATAGAATTTACACCTGATATCTATACATATAATAAAATTCTGAGTCGAATTTGTACATTAATTATTTTTTTTTTTGGAAACTCTTATTGAAATAGACATTTTTATTGATACAGAGGCCTAATCTGTAGTTTTTAGAATTTTTGTCGTCTGTCCTTGACCACATTACGGAAAAACCACTGGAGGGATTTTGATGAAATTTGCTATGATGATAGCTGGTTATCCGGGTCAACATATAGGATACTTTTTACTGCGGGAAAATATTTCATCTCTGAGAAATCTATACTCATCGACAAAATATTCCTCGGGACGAACCCGAGCAAAGCGAGGTTGAGTCGCTAGTACTTAATAAAACTTTATTTCTGACGTTCGGTTGAGAAAACATAATGGTAGCATATAAAAAAGCCTATTGTTTTAAAGTAGCTTAATTGAGATATTGTAACATTTTTTTTCAATAATTGCATTTATGAACACCTATACTAGCTTTGTCAGTTAACTTTTAATTAAGAATTACTTAGTAGTCCAATATACACCATAACTAAAATACAATAAAAATTTCTTCAGATGTACATATTTAACGCCTTAAGTCTAAAACTAGAATATATTTTTCTACGGCATAAAATCTATTAATTGATCTTTACCGTTGCGGAAAAACTTTTGTATTAAAATTAGATAACGTTTGTTCGAACGGTTGAGAAACTGGAAAAATGGTGCAAAAAATAGTGATTTTAATCGGTCGGCTCTACAAAGCGACATTAGCTATTAATTATTTTCTTTTACCACATATGCAGGTGTTAAGTGTTTAGGGTATTCAATCATTTATCTATACAGATAAATCAAATTGGAGTGTATCTTTGTAATATTAAAATAACCGCTTTATTCGCGATGTATACACGGTACATATACCAAAACAATATATTTTACAATTTTAGTCTGTCTGTTTGTTCCGGCTAATCTCTGAAATGGCTGGACCGTTTTTGACGGGACTTTCACTGGCAGATAGCTGACGTAATAAGGAGTAACTTAAGCTCCTTTTATTTTAGAAGAAAAATAGGGTTCCACAAAAAAAAAATTAAAACCAATGAAAAATTGAATAATATCCGATTCAAATAGGGAAGTTGTATACATACATTATATTTTTTCTATATTTCTTCTATATATAATATACCTAAAGACGAACCCAAGCGAAGCGAGGGTGAGTCGCTAGTTATTAATAAAACGAGCTATAAACTTTGTATTCCATTTTTAACCAAATTTATATATTATAGCATGGATATTGGTTGCCATGTTTTTGCAAAATTATAAAAATATTTTATTTTGCTACACATTTTTATAAGCTTTACTTGTAATAACTCACAATGTTTATAAAAAATGCTGCTTTACTAGCACGCTTTGAAGCCATTAACAAAAAAAATTGAATTGAAAAAAAAAATGAAAAAATGCTGGTCTTTACCTTACTTCTAATAGTGGTAATGTTTAACATAATACTTTCTTAGACTTACGCGAATATTTTACATTTAAAAAAAAACTATCTTTTCGGATTTTTTCGTGGATTTATTTTAATTTTTGGTTCCCGACGTTTCGAATGCTTTACAGCAATTCGATTGCTGTAAAGCATTCGTGAAGCAAAGCAAGTAAAACAAAGTGGTATTGTTTGTAAAATACAACTATGATCGGTTGTAATTTGGATGAGCAGATAAACGTAATTTGTATAATCGAATTGATCTGATGATTAATCTGGAAGCTATGTATGTATGTATGTATGTATTAAGCCATTTAAGCAAAAAAGAGTGTCAAAGAGATAGGCACGTACACACAGACATAACCTCTTTTTAGGGAAGTCGGGTGAATACTTGTTTGCTAATATAGATATACATATATTGAAAAATATAAATATTGACTTGACAACCCTACTCTTAGTATGTAATACCGTTCTCAGAAAGAGTCGTCGTATAGTTTCTTGGATGATTTATATGGAAAAACTTGTGAGTTAGGTGCGTGTACTAAATTTTCATATTATAACGGTATGGTATGCCTTTTCACACTGTTACTTGCATTCACAACAGGATACTTTTCTAATAGACTATATAGATTTAGATGACTATATAGTCCAGTTTATAAATATCTAAAAAAGGCTTACCTAGAACCTAAATTGGTTCATTTTTATTTTCTTTTTACTTTAACTAAGTTAGTCATAGATTAAAACCAAATATCATACTATCTACATCTACACTACTATGAGTATTATAAGGAGGAAAGATTTGTATTTTTGTATGTTTGTAACGAATAAACTCAAAAACTACTGGACCGATTTAAGTGAAATTTGGTAAGAAGATAGTTTGAGAGTCTAGGGTGGACATAGGATATTTAGTAGTCCGGAAATCATCCCTTAAAGGGATGAAAATTTGTATGGGGAATGATACCCCACTTAGTTCATGAACTTTCATTTTTTTGCAATATGGCGTTTGATTATCGCTATATTAAATTTTGATTACTGTCATATCTTTAGTGGCACTCGCAAGGTTAATACAAATCGATAGACGTAAGAATCGTCAAAATCTGTTCACGCGTTTGGTCTCTAGAGTGCCACAAAGGAACAAACATACATACATAAATATACTTTTTACTACGGGAAAATATCTCATCTCTGAGCTATACGATTATATTTCTTACCATACATACACTTGAGAAGCAAATAAGTGTGCAATTTTAAAATATTTAAGAAGCCCACATAACACGTTAAGCTTATGCAAATATATAATAAATATTCTTGATCTTATATAGGATAAAGGAATATGCTTATCTCATAGCTAATGGTTTGCAATAACGCGTGGTATGCGGCCAGTCAATAACAGATCCTTGTGGGGTTATTTATAGCGAACGAGTTTGTACCCGCTAAAGGAGCCATAGAAAATAGTTTCCGAGTTAATCGATTTTGAAAAGCTCAACATATTATATAGTTCAAATATCAATAATAAAAAACTCAGACTAAAGAACTATAGAGATGGAGCCTGCTAAAATAAATCAAAGTCAAAAACAGTAGCGTGATGCTAGCAAATCATCTGTTTATAATAATCGATCAAAAAAGTACTAGATACACAATCAGCAACTAAAAATGTCCTCACCGAATGACCGTTCATTAGAACATTTGAGCGCGCTTATAATTTTAATTTTCTTTTCGTGAAAACAACTTTAAGGCATTGTATTTAAGGTTAATTTTACATTGTTGTATATTGATTTCAAATAAAATAATTATTAATTACCTAAACTCAATTGGTGACAGTTTCAAGAGAACTTTTGCATGGGATTGTGTATTTTTTGATCGATGTTTATATTACACTACTCTCGATTTCTTTACAGAATAAGGGAAATTTTATATATTAAATTAATAGACAATTTTTGAGAATAAAATATGAATAATAAAATTAAGTAGTACCACATATGTATATTCTTTTGTATGTTTTAAGCATTATCTATACTAATATTATAAAGAGGAAGGATTTGATTGTTTGTTTGTTTGTTTGCACCGAATAGGCTCCGAAACTACTGAATCTTTTAAGATGAAATTTGGTAAGAAGATAGTTTGAGACCCTGGGAAGGATACAGGATAGTTTTTATCTCGGAAATCATCCCTTAAGGGAGTGAAAATAGGGATGAAAGTTTGTATGGGGAATCAACCTAGGGACGAACCCGAGTGAAACGAGGGTGTTCGCTAGTGTTATATAACTTAAGAAATCACAATATAATAAGTAATAATGTTATTTAACATGAAATTGTAAGCCCACTTAGATCTAGACTTAATAAATTAAATGTATAACTAAGCCAATAAAGTGCCTAAAAATAAAAACCTGTTACTTTTTACATTAAAATAATTCTCACGTGAAAATCTTATATCATTTAACAAATTATGGTTATGTGCGAGTCGAGCCTACATGAAAGAGGGTTCTGTATATAAATACCAATAAGAAAATTTTCGTTAAATGTAATAGATAGTAGAGTACTTTCTTTTCAGAATTTAGGCTTATATTGGAAGGAGGGATAAATCGTCAATGTTAACATTTGTTAATATTGTACAATTTGTAACAAACACATTGTACGATTATTAAAATCTCTACATATAATAAAATTCTGAGTCCAAACTCTACATTAAATATTTTTTGGAAAATCTTATTGAATTAGTCATTATTATCGAACCAGAGGCCGAATCTATAGTTATAAAAAATTTTGTCTGTCTGTCTGGGAACGCATCACGAGAAAACCACTGGACTGATTTTGACGAAATTTGGAAAGATAATAGCTGGTTATCAGGGTGAACATAGGATAAGTTTTACTGAGAGAAAATATCTCATCTCTGAGAAATTTATACTAAACGTTAAAACGTAACCTTAATATAACCATCAAAATTGGATTCCCTTTATTTATACCTTGCGACAGTCGTTTTCTTCGTCTTTGTTCACTGTTTACGCACTGCAGGAATTATCTGACACATTTTCATTCTATTTTGCGTTATTGTTTCCACTTTACTCTATACGGCAAACTTACGCTTTGTCTCCTAATAAATTTGAAGAGAATAGGCATAAATTTTTATAAAAAATACTACGGACAGACAAAAAAACATATGAGTTATCTTATAAAGGTTTTCTATTTACGAAATATGAAGCCCTAACAATTCACAAGTAAAAAATCGTAGACAACTTTAACCGGAAATCATATTTCATATTTTAGACGTATCATTAATGTTTCCTTAGTACAAAAAAAAGTTATAATTATAAAAAATAAGCTAAAAATGTGCCTTTAAGTTTCTCTCGAATAATATCGTAATTAGTAATTTCAAACTTGTTAATTACGAAAAAACAATCTAACAGGTGGGTGTATTACCTAATCTGTGTTTAACAGCCATTGATATTTTAAATAAAACTATCTTTTCGGATTATTTCGCGGATTCATTTTAATTTTTGTTTCCCGACGTTTCGAATGCTTTACAGCAATCATGGTCACGGGAGAGACTAAGGTGTTAGACATCTCAAAGGCGTTATATACTTGTTACAGACAGTGCCTACCCACAATTTTGCAGTATATAACGCCTTTGAGATGTCTAAAATGTCAAATATTCTCGTAAATCTAAGAAAGTATTAACTATTGATATATAATTGATATACTCAAGATACACAATTAACGTCTCAAGTGCCTTCAAAAAGAAGCGCACAATTCATAATTGTGCACTTTTATCAAATCAAAAAAAATGTTTATTGCAAAATTAATACGCAAGTTGTTTCGTTTAAAATCTATATTATGTGGTGGTTCGAATTTGTGTTTAGACAATTTGAACTTACGATTTTTTTATTCTTTAATTTGACCTAACGTCACATGTCGACTCCACTTTTTGAAGAGATATTTTTTAGTAAATGTGTATCTATGTTTATATCAACGTTTATAACAAAATATTTTGCGGGAATCGAATCAATAATCATTTCATAAAACCACGTCGCCGTTGCACCGTGCGTCAAGGCTCGGAACCGGTTTGCGTAATACCGGTTAAAAAACGGTTAATAACGGTTTCGTTTAACAGTTTCGAACAGTTTGGAACCGGTTTTATAATAACGGTTAAAAAAGGGTTAATAACGGTTTCGCGTAAAGGTTTTGTTGAGAACGAAACCCTTTATCATTTCGTTCCATAACCGAAATAAACCGGTTCATATAAACACGGTGGATATTTTAAGACCTATGTAAACATGTCCAAACTTGTATTTCGGCCCCACGCGTTTCGCGTTTGTTGCAGTTGACTGGGTTGTTTGTTGCGAGTAGAGTACTAGCAATTAGCATATTAGTCCAATCGGAATCCGGTTTGGGAACAAAGAAATTAAAACTTGAAGTTTTATAGTTTTTAAACATTAGCAAGTATACAAGGAATAGAAAGTCGTAAAATGCCCCCGATGTCCAGCTACCCCCGAAAAATGGGGGGGCGCAAAGCGTTGAAAAACAATTTTTTTTCAATTTCCGGCTTACTGTGACGTTCTATCGAAAAATGTTTTCTACAAAAGTTGTAGGTGTAGTAAAATCTACAAATTTTATACATGACACTTTTTACATTAACCTCATAGTTTTCGAGATATTTGCAAAAAACTCGGTTTTTAATTTTTTATTGGTTTTTTTATTTTAAATTTCTACAGTAATCTTTTAATTTTCGTAAAACTAGGGCAGTGTAATCTTCTAAATACATATAATAATAATAATGAAAAAATGAAAATGAAATATTTAGCCATTTCCGAAAAAAAATATGTTTTATGGTTTATTATCTCCAAATTTAAGTGAATGTTTACACTTAAAAATTTTTTGCTCAATTTTCAGAAAGGGCTCTATTTTTTTTATCATGTACTCTACTTTTTGAACAAATAAAAACATTTTATGGTCAGCCTGTAAAAACATCTTTAAAAATGGATTTTTTTTTTTAATTATCATTGAAAAAGAAACTTAAAAAATGAAAAAAAATTAAAATTATTTAAAATTGATTAAAAAATTATTTTGATTTTTAAACAACATCCTTTTATCTAGTGTGCGTTGACGATAAAAAAGAAAATAATTCTTTTTCATTGAATGTCGAATGACTCAGGAAAAAATTGACGTAAACATATTTTTTTCATTTTTACATTTTTTTATGACTTTCTAACAAAATTATGACTAAATTTTGTAAATATCAACTTAATTTTTTTTAATTTTATTTTTAATTAATGAATAAACAAGGTAAGACTGAACGAATTTTATTTCTTTCTGTTATTACCTAATAAATCTAATTAAAATCTAATGTTTTAGAAAAAATAATAAATTTAACTCCAAAAACGATCAAAAATTAACAAAATATTGATGTATTCGAAAAAATAGTAACATAGGGTAGGTCCGGAAGAGACGCCTATAAGGGAGAGACGCCCGATAAATTTAAAAATTAAATTAATTAATTTTGCGTGATTCGGAACGCTTCCATAATACGTCAGTCGACAGTCAATGTCAGTGTGGAAGTTTTTACACAAAGACATATTACTTATAATTAATATTTTGGTGTTAATTTGTAAAATAAGGTAAGTGTAGTTAACTTATACGTTAGAATATAACCTTTGAGATAGTTTGCAGTAATTTTTTTCCTAAATTCTTCAGTTAGATAGTATTAAATTGTTTCATAATGTAACATTATGATATTATTTTGTTAACAATTCACCATTTTGTATTGTAAATGCTTTAGGCTGTGTTCAGAGGTGAAAGGCATCTCTCCCTAATGATCAGGGGAGATGCCCAATGATATTTCGGGGTTAGATGCCCAGTATATTAATTAGTCCCCCCCCCCAACGTGTGTTCACCTGGTTGTGGTGGGGGAGCTCCTCCGGACGCTAATTAAGGCAGTGGTAGCCCAGTGGTAACGCGCTCGCTTGGAAAAGCAAGTGAAGCGAGATCCCGGGTCTCGCACTTCTGATATTTTCATGTGCGAATCATTTGTAACATGATTACCACTTGGCTTACGGTGAAGGAAAACATCGTGAGGAAACCTGTATGTCTGAGAGAACCTAGCAAATTTTCGAAAGATATATTATGTCCGCCAACCCGCACTTGGCCAGCGTGGTGGATTGGCCTAATCCCCCTTGTATTGAAGGGAGGCTCGTGGCAGTGGAGGCAATAGAACGTTAAAAAGGGCTGAATACCCATTGGGAGGTGGCCCACTTTGGTGGGCGCTGTATCATGCGGGTTGCTCCTGGTACTTCTCTGACGGCAGAGTGGACCGTGGGAGCAACCTCATGGTTGTTGTAGTCTGCTTTGGCAGACCTGCCGTCGGGGTGCCCCATTAAGACGGGGGAGGTTTCGTTGAGTTTTAGTGGGCAGTACTGGCTTTTCTAGCCGGTGAGTCCCACATAACCATCTGTGCATCTAAATGTAGTATGCATAAATGCATAAAAAGAAGAATATTTGCGTCAATACGCAAAGTAAAAATACATATAAACTGCCCTCACACTTGTGGAGAGTATTATGACGCCACTAAGAAGAAATGCGACAGATTATAGTGTGCTCATAGTGGTTTCATGAAAACTGCAGTGAAGATTCAGCGAAATGCCTAAAGTGTAACGTCTGATTATGCACTAATTACTCGTGGGCATCTATCCCTGACATCTATAGGCAGCTAACCCACACGTCTGGGTGAGATGCCTATTTTCTATTATTTAAAAAAAACCTTTTTTAATCTAAAATATATTGCACAACAGTTCCAAATTTAATCTGAATGACATAAGTAAATATTGAATTAAAATAAACTATGCTTATTTTATGTATTATCTTACACATATAATTGATATTCCCCCGGACTTACCTTATATAGATTGTATGGGGAAAAATACAAAAAAAAAAATGGTATATTTTACGTGACTTCCAATTTCATTTTTTTTTATGACTCGTCAAATTGTTAGTTTGGAATGTTTACGACGAAATTGTATAAATAATAAGCGTCAAATTAAAATCTTAAGTATACCGTTTTTTTCGTTTTTTCCCGCAAATTACATTGGTATAGTCAGTTTATAAAAAATTGTTTAAAAAAGTACACTTTTTCAATGATTATTAAAAATTTTGTTTACAAAGTAAAAAGTGTTTTCACATTACGACCATATATATGTTTTTATTTTTTCTAAAAGCATAGTTCAAGACGAAAAAATGAGCCCTATTTGAAAATCGAACGAATTTTTTTTTATGTAAACGTCACTTAAAGTTGGGGGTGATTTTTAGCCTCCCGAGACCATGAAACATTTTCTCAGAAACTGCTAAGTATTTCAATTTCAAAAAAAAATGCTAAGTATATGTATTTCGAAGATTACATTCCCCTAGTTTCATGAAAATCAAAAGATTATTGCAGAAATTAAAAATAAAAAAAAACAAGAAAAAAATTAAAAACCGAGTTTTTTGCAAATATCTCGAAAACTTTGAGGTTATTATAAAGTGCCATCTATAAAAGTTGTAGATGTTTACTAGACCTACAACTTTTGTAGAAAACATTTTTCGATAGCACATCACAGTTAGCCGGAAATTGAAAAAAAAAACTATTTTTCAACGCTCTGCATCCCCCTCCATTCCATCCCTCGATTTCTCGAGGGTAGCTGACATCGGGGACATTTTACGAATTTCTATTCTTTATATACCTGCTAACATTTAAAAAACATAAAATTTCAGGTTTTAATTTGTTTGTTCGCAAACCGGATTATGATTGGACTAATATAAAAAAAAAAAAAATTTTGCGAAATCTGTACATGAAACATTTTATGTACAGAATATAGACCCCAAAATAATGGTTATTAAAATTTTTGTCCGTCCGTGTGTGCGCGTTTCACGCAAATAGTACTAGACCGATTTTAATTAAATTTTGTGTAGTGATAACTTATTACTATAAAATGCGCTAAATAACCGCTTTACCGGCCTGCACTAGAAAATTCGTTGTCTGTATATGAAAATAATTTTTATAATTATTAGGGACGAACCCGGGCGAAGCGAAGGTGAGTCGCTATTAATATATAAATAAAAAAATGCCGAGTTGTTGCCTTGCCTTTAGATGTAGGTGTATTTAACGCTAAATAAAATATAATTATTAAATTTATTATTATTATTAGATAAGAACATTTTATTATCTGGGACATTTATTTAAAAGGTGTGCTGTACAAATCTAATAAAATAATATTACTACTTACTCATTTTAAAAGTTGAATTCTTTCTTTTTATTATTACTACGATAGCTACAAAGTATACTTGTAAATGTGCACTTCCGCACCCAACTGAGCCTCTATTCTGCTTTGGGCTGCACATCAAAGTAAGAACTTTGTAACCTAATTAATACAGGTTAATAACCGGTTAAATAACCCTAACCGTAAAGAGAGTTTTTTTTGAACTTAATGCTCTTCATACCGGTTTATTAAGAACGTAAACGAAATATTAAGTTCTTAGGTATTTAAGGCTTTACCGGTTCGGAAATTTAACCGGTTTCCGAGCCTTGCCGTGCGTTTATCCATACGACATTTGACCCGACTATCAGGAAACACAATAAAAGGTCATACTGCATGTCGCCGGTGTTGAGTCATCAAAGGTTGCGTTAAATATCAGGATCAAATACCATAATAGTAAGAAAACTGAATTATTTTAGTTATTTACTATGCATGTATATATATATATATATATATATATATATATATATACATAGTAAATTATGTAGGTATATTTCGATTAAAATAAGCTTCGATTCTTTACTCTAATGCCAAGAAAACTCAAACAACATTTATACATACGTATATTAGTAAGGATAAGTGGACAACTGAAAACATAATGACTTGAATTAATGTACATTTATAATCTAGAAAATATATCCTAAAACTTGACCTTTATAACAATACTAGCGACTCACCCTTGTTCCGCTCGAGTTCGTCCCTAGTTACTTTTTAACGTTTAGTATACCTATATTTCTCAGAGATGAGATGAAAAGTATCCTATATGACCCGGATAACCAGCTATCATCATACCAAATTTCATCAAAATCTGTCCAGTGGTTTTCTCGTGATGCGTTCCCAGACAGACAGAAAGACAAAAATTCTAAAAACTATACATTCGGCTTCTGTATCGATAATAATGACTATTTCAATAAGATTTTCCAAAAAAATATTTAATGTACTGATTCAACTCCAGAGTTTTATTATTTTATTTATCACTAAAAAAAATGATTTTTTTAGTTAAAAAGTAAATACGTCCTTAATTAAAGTAACTTGCAGAGGAACAGGTAAAGAACTTAGTGTTATTCTCTAATTGGATACTTGCTTTAGGGATTTAGCAGATTTATTTTGAGAGCTCTTTTTGTGAACTTTTTATTCCTCTAAGATTTATTCTGGTACTGGCATAATCCGTTTTTATATACGTATGGATGTTTGTTATGTTTAGTTACAACTTACATATGATTAAAGTAAATATCTTTTACACAAAAATACGCCGGTAGTTTAGAGATCGTTATACTTTGTATAAGCCATTGATTTTTTTAAAAAAAGCTCCGTCTACTTTGTGTTTCTAAAATTAAACTATTAAAAAACTTCTAGTAACTTAGTACGAAGGAAAATAAAAAGGAAGAATCTCTTTTTTTTTTCTATTTTCACGACACGTTTGGCTCAGTTTGTAGTGAGGTTCGAGTCGCGGGTTAGAGTCCCGCTGGGGGCATTCATTTGTGTGTCGAGCACGAATGTTTGTACTCCAGTCATGTGTGTTTATATTTATAATATGTATGTATTGAAAGTTATATATGTGTAGTGTATCAACTATTCGGTATCCATAACACAGACCTCGTAACTTACCATGAAACTAGATGGTGCTGTGTGTTAATGTCCCAACATATTTTTTTTATCTATCTCTCTATATAATCTCTTTATAATTAAAAAGTAATTACATATATAATATATTTAAATAAACCCAAGGCTTTATAGGTAAATTGTGTAGAAAAGAAAAAAAAAAGGACTAAATTACCTATTAAACATAAATCCACTCCAAACCCTATATCGTTTATATGAATAATTTATAAAAACCTGTCTCAATTTGCAAAAGCCGGTTTTTTCCTACACTTATATTTCCTATATAAAATACCTCATATGATTAGATTCGCGAGCGACGTACCATGAATATTGTTCCACGAGCCTGTATTATTTCGTATTAGCTTGAAAAAAAATCATATACTCTCCCGTAAAACATATGGTGGTGTTTTATTATGTTGGACGACAATAGTTAATGATGTTGTATAGAGCTTATAAATATGTCAAATAAATATGTTGGGACATTAAACACAACACCATCTAGTTCCATGGTAAGCTACGAGGCCTGTGTTATGGATACCAGATAGTTGATACACTACACATATATAACTTTAAATACATACATATTATAAATATAAACACCCATGACTAGAGTACAAGCATTCGTGCTTATCACACAAATGAATGTCCCCAGTGGGACTCGAACCCGCGACCGCTGGCACAGCAAGTAGGGTCATTACAAACTGAGCCAAACGTGTCGTCGAATACTTGAAGTATAGAAATAAAACAAGTCAAAAGATGTAAAGAAGTCTATTTCCGGAAAGCTTTCGAAAATAAGTATCTTAAGTAAAAGTTTAACAATCGTTATTGTTCTTTTCATATTCGTTTTATATAAAATACTTGCGACTCACCCTCCCTCCGCTCGAATTCGCCCTTAGTTACGTTTTAATGTTTAGTATAGATTTTTCAGAGATGAGATATTTTCCCGTAATAAAAAGTATCCTATATGTTGACCCGGATAACTAGTTATCATTATACTAAATTTCATCAAAATTTGTCCAGTGGGTTCTCGTCATGCATTCCCAGACAGGCAGACAGACAAAAATTCTAAAAACTATAGATTCGGTCTCTGTATCGATAATAATGAATATTTCAACGAGATTTTCCAAAAAATATTCAATACCTATAGTGATTCAACTCAGAATTTTATTTTATGTATAGAAGTAACATACAGTTACATACTAGTTATGTACAATATCCACGAGTATAAGAATGAGATCAATGCCGATAATTCAAAATATTTAAACTATACTATGTATATTTAGAAATACTGTAATAACAGAAGTGTACTAAGTGAGATATAAATCAATATTGAACTTGAGAGCTCGCTATGAGTCATCGAAGTATTCGTAATGTGGCGGGTGGAAGCCAAACAGTGGACTAATTATTGAAACCAGACTACGATATTAATACAGGTTTCATATTTTCGTGGTTTTATGATAAAAGATGACACATTTTTTTGTTTGTTTTTCGCAATAATAAATATGCGAGGAAATTTTAGATCTTTGTTTGAGTCCTTGTGAGATTAAGAATTACAAAAATATTTCTAAAAAACGAATAAATGTGAGTGAAAATCTCATTACACGAGCTAAAAAAAAATTTTTTTAAATCCAACTGACAGTTTCAGAGATGAGAGCGTTTAAACAAACAAAAACACAAGTCTTTATCTTTATTACACTTTATTGATAGCGGTATTTTTATTAAATCAAAGAAGTTTTATAGTAAAAAAGTACATCTTCGAAGTATAGATAATATTAAGATTTCTTTCTATATATTTAACGTCCCTAAATGCCACAATTGATGGCCAATATTTGTTATCTGAATACTTCACAAGGGAGCCAAGTTAAATGGATCCATATACAGCTTTACTCGACCCAAGGGACATTATGTGTTGCTTGGCATCTTAAATAGTTGACTAGTGTAATATACCTTGAAAAGTTTAGTTGTTATTGTCCAATGTATTATATTACTAGAGACGCTTGCTTTGCTTGGGTTTGTCCCTATGTATATCTTCACTATATTATAAAGAGACAGAGTTTGTTTGTTTGTGCTGGTTGGTTTGTTTAGTAGTTTTTGAGATTAGCGCCTTCAAACAAACAAACAAACAAACTCTGCCTCTTTATGGTATAATATAGATTATTAGAAAATGTATATTTTTTAAGTATAAGTAATTAAATTCAAAAATTATCACAAGGTAATAAATAGAAATGCAAGTTTATATTTCTATGAATAAATATGTAGTTTGTCTTACTCTTTAATATAGGTATATTTTTAAAACACGTAGTGTATAAGAAAAGTTTGCTCAATCACACATAAAATTCACTACATTTCTTACAATGTAAAATCTCAATTTCCAATTAGAAACTCTTAGTATATGTTAAAATATAACTGCAAAAAGTAATATGTATTGTGCTATTTTAAATTCATTGAGGCCAAACATTGTTGCAGCTCACACGTACGTATGTATGTACATACGTGTTGTCGGAGTGAGGTGATCGAGTACACCGTGTGAATCAGAGCGCATCTTAAAAGGACGGTCTCTTGTTATTACTATTTTAACTACAACATCCTATAATTTGAGAAGAACTCTCAATATTTTTTAGATTCAGTACCTATTTAATATTCATGAAAGCACAATGTATTTTTGGCATAAAATGTCTAATATATTTAATCAAGCAATTCTTGTATATTTATTTATTTATACCGGCGATCTCGGAAACTGCTCTAACGATTTCGCTGAAATTTGGTACGTGGGGGTTTTTGGGGGCGGAAAATCGATCTAGATTAGTCTTATGCCTGGGAAAGGCGTATTTTCAAGTTTTCGGGCGGTTTTCTTTTGCATCATTCCACGCAAAATATGTTAATAATTTCGCACACTTATGCCCATAAACATCGTGGTCAAGCGGCCAAGGCGGAAGATTGACTATCACAGGTGTCCGGGCTCGAATCCAGGTCGGACAAAGGTTTTACTTTTTTTTTGTATTGATTCAAGTTTTTGGTTTTTTTTCTGTTTTTAAACCAAATTAAAAAGAAAATTGTATTTTTGACCAAAAACTCCGAGCAAAACGCAGTCGCCCAGGTAGTGTAATATTAATTGCATGCATTAATATTAATTTTACAACTTTTTTTGCAAAATGTTAATCAATTTTGTAAATGTCTTTATGTTTGTTGCTCTTTCACTCTGAAATGGCCGAACAAATATGGATGAAATTTTTTGCTTTATAACCTGATTTAACACAGCTTACTGTCAATATATAAAATTTTCAAAGTGGCGATCTCTGTCTGTTCTGTCTGTCTGTAATATTATAAATTCAAAATCCCGAGACACCCGATCGAAGCAAGAGCAAGTCTCTAGTATCTTATAAAAACATACACACTATTTTCACGCAGGAATAATTTAGTTTCCTATTTGGGAAAGAAAAAGAATAGAAATCTCTCAAACGTGACTTATTTGTGTTATTCGAATAGATATGTAGTATTTGAAAACTTCTTTCATTGAATTTAGTACAATTTTTAATACTCATACTCTCATACTTAATATTATAAATGTTGAGAGTGACTTTGTTTGTTTGTATGTCTGTCCTTCTTTCACGTAGAAACAGAGAAATGAATTTACGTGATTTTTTGTGTGGAGATAGTTGGAGGGCTGAAGAGTGATATAGGCTACTTTAGGGAGATTATCTTATTACCACGGGAAAACACGTTATAATACAACCTACAACAACTCATTATACCTATGTATATTGTATATATACAATATATAGTCCATTTATTCCATACTAGCGACTCACCCTCGCTTCGCTCGGGTTCGTCTCTAGCTTGCATCCCCGTACAAACTTTCATCCGCATTTTCACCCCCTTAAGGGATGATTTCCGGCATAAAAACTATCCTATATCCTTCCCAGAGTCTCAAATTATCTTCTTACCAAATTTCATCTTAATCGGTTCAGTAGTTTCGGAGCCTATTCGATGCAAACAAACAAACAATCACATCTTTCCTCTTTATAATATTAGTATAGACTAACCTGTTAAAACGTACCTAGGGACGAACCTGAGCGAAACGACGGTGATCCGCTAGTTTCATATAATTTAGTACTAAAAGACATAGAGCTATAATATGAAAATAAAAATATCCACACTTTTACTATCCAATATGTGTATCCTGGTTCAGGCACGACTGGCCGCTTGCCAAACTTTCACTTATACTGTAAATGCATTGGAATTATTGCGAATAGGTTACAAATAGAAACTGCCGGGCCCAAGGGTTAAGAGGGTAAACGAAATTTACGTTCAAATAACAGATTGAGAAATGCTGACCCAAATATTGTGGCCGACGTAAATTTTATATAAATAATTCTGGACTATAAGAAAACTAAAGTGGCTTTTTAGATTTTTAAAGGTTTCTTTGTACATAAAAATATTTTCTATTAAGTTCGTCATGTATTTTCAACTAAATATTAACTTAATTATTTTTGAAACATTGGACATTAAATAATAGCTGATATATAAGTATAAATCCGCCTTAAGCCAAAACCTAGGTATACAGTAGATATTGTATATGTGTACATACACAACTCATCTAAGGTGCACTTTAAAAAAAATCGTGATTGTTCCTAACGCTTCGCTTTTTTAAACAGACCAATATAAACATTTTTGTGATAAAAACAGTAAGGATAGAAACGATAAGAAGAATAAACGCGAGTAAAGCCATACAAAATAACTTGTTCGATAATATATTTTAGTTTGTTTACACTAAAACTTCAAACAGTTTAAATGAAATGATTGCGAACACGATACGAAACCGAACGTGGTCACGTTTTGATTTACTTCCATGATGCAATTTCCGCTCTATAGAAAATCGAGCTGTCAGCGACGCAAATATCTATTTTAATTTTATTTAAACTCTTAGTACTAGGTATATTTATGTATTCAAACCTTTTTACATCCCACTGCTGGGCGTGGGCCTCCCTTCAATATAGGGGATCAGACCATAGTCCACCACGCTGGCCAAGTGCGGGCTAGCGGACTTCACATGTCTTTTGAAACTTGCAGATTCTCTCAGACATACAGATTTCCTCACAATGTTTTCCTTCGCCATAAAGCAAGTGGTAATCATGTTGGAAATGATTCGCATATGAAAATACCAGAGATGCGTGAAGCGGGATTTCAACCCGCATCACTCGGTTTCCCAAGCGAGCGCGCTACCACTGGGCTACCACTACCTCACCACTGAGCTACGTATATATTTATACTTACGAGTATATCTTATGCAGACGTTTTTAATTTTTTTAACTTCTATTATAATTATCACAGCAAGACGATTTTTAGTTAAACCATACTGAATATAATATGCTAGCTATTTTAGTAAGCGAATAGCTTAATAATGTCACGTCTACAAGAGATACTAAAAATTATATTTCAATCCAATTATAATGATTCGTTCTGGAGTGACGATCAAAATATCAGGTCTTTCTTTAGATTGATTGAAATTGTAACTAAGCCGAATCTGTACATTAAATATTTTTTGGAAAATCTTATTTAAATAGACATTATTATCGATATACGAGGACGAAAATACCTAAAGTTTTTAGAATTTTTGTCTGTCTGTCTGTCTATGACCGCATCACAGAAAAACCACTGGAGGGATTTTGATGAAATGTGTTACGATGATAGCTGGTTTTCCAGGTCAACATATAGGATACTTTTTACTGCGGGAAAATATCTCATCTCTGAGAAATTAATACAAAACCCTAAAAAATAAGTAGGAACTAAACCGAGCGGAGCGAGGGTCAGTCGCTAGTATCATATAACTAGGTAGTTAATATTTTATTTAGTATTTACCATTATTTTTAATATATTTTGCAAACATCACATTATGACACTAAAATATGAACATTACTGTTCTGTATATTCCCGTTCCTATAAAAATTATAATAATTAAAATAAGTTTTAAAATACATCTTTTTGACAGATTACAATGTGTCAAAGAGCAGTGTCAAAATGTCAAAACGACAAGATTCGTTTAAACCATAGACATAGATACTGAACGTTTCTTTGGCAACCGTCAGCTAAAAATGGCGGAGAAGCAAAGACAAAATAAATGTGCGGCCATAGGTCTTTTGTATTCTTTGAAATACAGATCAATGAAGATAGATATTTATAACCGTCTTACATTCCATTATAATATTATAATTTTCAATATTATATTTATTTATATCCATTTATAAATTCAAATTGAAATAAATGAAATAAAAGACGTGTATTGACTGCACGGTCGCTTTCTCTCTTTGTCAATTTCATGACAGTATTGCTCAGCCCATTCTCTACCTCTATGGTCAAAATTCATCTAATGAGCCTAAATCTAGATTTTACTAGTAGCCATTGGAGAGTTCAAATCTATACTAATATTATAAAGCTGAAGAGTTTGTTTGTTTGTTTGGTTGAACGCGCTAATCTTAGGAACTACTAATCCGATTTGAAAAATTCTTTTTGCATTGGATAGCCCGTTCACTGAGGAAGGCTATAAACTATATATCATCCCGGAAAAACGTACGGTTCCCGTGGGATAATTTGTTTTTGTCTAGAGACGATCCTGAAGCGAAGCGAGCATGAGTCGCTAGTAGATAATAAAAGCGTGTTAAAATAAATGATGATTCTTCTTACGGTTAAAAATCAAATTATGTATATTTGTTCCTAATACTGTGTCAAATTTCGTATGAATAACATTACATCTTATCATTCAAAAGTTAAATTACAATAGACATCCCACCAGTGTGGGTAAAAAGTAATTAGGAATGTTAAGTTTGCAGAACATAAATCATGGAAAATTAAATTGCTTTCTTTGTCAATTGGTAAAATAACGTTTCATTGTGATAGAATTTTATCATGAAAAACGTTACCTCGTCTTTATTACATTTTTATTATTATATAAATATTATATTATATAATTTTTATTAATTTTATCTTATGAATCTTGATGAGCAACGTCTATTGGATGATAGACGTATCACGTGTCGTGACACCTCACTACCTACCAAGGTATATGTATATAAATTCACTTCTCACTAATACTAAGGTCGCTAGTTCCATTCCCGCTTGAAGCAAATAGGTACCTACTTGGTTTATCCAAATACAAAGTAAAACAAAACACTACTTCAACAACCCGAATCATCGCAAGAACGATAAGCACGAGTTATATCTTTGGATTTAGAGGATTTTAAATAAAACTTAAGATCGTGCTATCGTGGTAACAAATAGACGGACAGACCAAATTTCAAAACTATTAACATTCTCTTTATCCATAACATCTCAAAAGTACAATTATTAAATGTTATGTTATATTATTTGTAACATAAAAGAATCTATAGGGGAGCGAGGGGCTTGTTGTAACAGTTTTCATTAAAACTAATATATCTTGAGATCTATTGATTAAATCTCTACTAAATAAAGATGGATGGATACTGTAACTCTTCCTCTACCAAATCAAGTAAAAATAATACCATAACTATTGGTCATTATTTTACAATTAATTATTTTCTAGAAGAAGTGCGGTGTTACAACTTACCTCGTGCTTGGGGCAAGTTGTAACGTCTACCGGGGCAAGTAGTAACGACAAAAAAAAAAACGACAATAATACCTCTAATCATTTATTCTTTTTTTATTTTTAACAAAATTGACATCTTTCTAAAGTAAGTATTATGTAATTCTTATCAAAAATCAACTCAAATACACTTTTTTAGTAATCAACACTTAAAAATTAAGTAATTAACAGTTTTATTTAGTTAAACACTGCTTATGATCATCATGGCACTTTTAAATCACAGTAAGTAATTAAATTATTTATATCTAAGGTATGCTTCGTAATTATCTCTTCTTAAAGCTATCTAACAAAGTATTATACTTATGTAAGAATCAACATTTGGTGGGTTTCATTATAATTAAATTCAGTCTTCATCTGAGCTACAATTAATACAAATAAAAGATATAATGTCTCCTGTAACACATCCTACATGTGCCCACATCTTACAAGTGATACACTCTATCCAATCTTCTTTATTTGTATCTGTGTAAGCTTCACCACATACCAGACAATACCAATCTTCTGCTTCAGATTTTGAATCTGAACATAAAATCTTTTTTTTAGCTCTGCCCACTCCGGTTTTATTATTTGTTGATTTACCTTTGGCTTTTCCCTTCCCCTTCCCCTTTCCTTTCCCTTTTCCTTTACCAGTCAATTCCAGCCATGTTATTTTGATGCCAAGAAGGAGGAATGTTTTTAGCACTAAGCTGCACACCGCATTGGTAAGCTAGTTTCCTTACTTCTATAGGAAGTAGTCTAAAATATATATCGGCGCACTTGAGTAGGTAGGAAGCTATCTTACCTTCCTCTTCTGCAGTAAATACTTGTCTAGACTTAACATAACCAACTCTTAATCTTTCATTATACTTCTTTTTCTTTATGTATCTATAAAGAGAGACGTGACATAATCCGAAAGTCTGACTAGCTTTCCGAATACTGCATTTTTTTTCTAAAACTTCAGCTGCCGCTAACTCGTACACTTCTTGGCTTTGTGTTGCCCGCTCTGACTTTCTTTTATACACCTTCATTCTAAAACAAAGGAAAAAAGTAGGTATCTACATCATAACTTGGGGCATGTTGTAACATGTTACAACAAGCCCCGGGATTTTGTTACAACTAACCCTATGGTATGATTTTTAACATTTATCAAGATTACTATTTAAACATTTTAGCAATCATAAAAACTGTTACACATTATCAGAGATAGATAAATTTGAATGGAAATAAGATATAGAAAATTTGACATTAGTCGATATTAAAAACGCAAACCGAAATTTTACGATAGTACAATTTTACATTACCTGGCAGAAATGATGCGCGTGCACACTTCCGCTCACTGCGCCGGCTGGCGGGACACTTGCTATGACAACATGATGCGGCGCGGTTTATAGATTAAATTGAGTCAAAGAAATACGTTAATAGCGTTTAAGATCCTAGTGAAAAGAGCCTGTTACTACTTACCCCTGTTACAACAAGCCCCACGCTCCCCTACTAATATTATAAAGCTGAAGAGTTTGTTTGTTTGTTTGTTTGGTTGAACGCGCTAATCTCAGAAACTACTAATCCGATTTGAAAAATTCTTTTTGCATTAGATAACCCGTTAACTGAGGAAGGCTATAGGCTATATATCATCCCGGAAAAATGTACGATTCCCTTGTGATAGATTTGTTTTTGTCTAGGGACGAACCCGAAGCGAAGCGAGGGTGAGTCGCTAATAACTTATATGTACATATATAAATTCACTTCTTACTAATACTAAGGTCGCTAATTCCACTCCCGCTTGAAGCAAATAGGTACCTACTTGGTTTATCCAAATACAAAGTAAAACAAAACAATACTTCAGTAACCCGAACCACCGCTAGAACGATAAGCACGAGTTATATCTTTGGATCTAGAGGATTTTAAATAAAACTTAAGATCATACTATGCATGGTAACAAACAGACGGACAGACCAAATTTCAAAACTATTCAAAACTATTAAAGTACAAATATTAAATGTAATGTTATATTATCTGTAACATAAAAGCAATTTATTTTCAGCTTCACATAGTAATATCAACGGAAATGAATTATACGAAAACCTGTTACCTAATCAGCGTTAAATAGATTGCGGTAAATTCAATTACATTTTGCGTCGTAATATGATTACTAATGCCATAATTTGAATAGGTATCTTATGAATCTTAATTATATTTAATGAGTATGCTTGAAAACACTTCTAAATCATAGCTTATACGTTCATACATAGGAGTATGTTGGGAGCTCTTTGTGTATACAACAATAAAATTCTTCTATATAAATAAATAAAAAGTATGCACGTAAGAAGTTACACTTCTTTGGCGCAACAGAATAAAAATAACTAAAGATTTCATCCCGTATGTCACAACTATCTGTTTGTAAAAGGAATGATAAATTAATAAAATAAATAACTCATATTAGGCATATTACAATCATATATTTATAGAATATCATTTATCATTTAAGGAAAGAATATAATATTATATATCATTTGCCAGACAATAATGACGGTTACCATGGCAACAAACAGTTATCAGTTAACTTATTCATGTCGCTTTTAGGCTGTCGGTGTGCGCGCGCATCATAAAAATTTTACTCTCATATTTTTTATCAAACGTCCCAAAAGAAGTATAACTTCAAAAATGAAATATTGGTAAGCGCATCCTTTGAAAACGGCCGACGGATTCTGCACTTTTTTCTAAAATGAGTGTGTGAGTTCGAATAAGGTTTTTAGGTAAAAAAATTGGAATAGTTGCCTAGAAAATCGAGAAATTCGGGAAAAACTGAAAATGTTTTTTCTATAGAATTTTTAAATGAACGAGAACTTTATTGAAATGGACATGACAACGTCTGTCGGGTTAACTAGTACTGAATAACAATGAATATTGTTATTTATAAATTAAATATTGTTGTATAAAGATAGTTGTTCAGACGGTGACTTCACGTGGAATGTTGCCAAAAATATTAAGCTAAGTCAAGCATTATTTTGTCTAAACAAACATTTATTATTTACTGTTTATTCGCTGAGATCACACGTTTGATTTCCGTGCAAAAACTTATTGATTTTACTAAGTAAAATTCCGGCATTTTACGTTACACGTTAGCATATGTTAGCGGACCCGGTAGGCAGATTTTGTTGCACACAGACCTCTTTGGTTGGACAATTAAAATAAAAACTCAATTATCTAAATAGAAGAAAAATATCATGAGGTAACATGCTAGTCTTAAAAAACCTTTTTCGAAAGACATGTAAAGTCTGCCAATCCACTTGGTTAGTGTAGTCATATTCTATCATGTCCTGATCCTAGCATTGAAGGGAAAACCGTGCCCAGCAGTGGGGCGTTGAAGGGTTGAATACAATACCTTTTTTGTGAAAACTTAGAGTTAGTTGTCTGTAGAGTATTAACATTGGTTAACGTTAAAGGCAGCGGTAGCCCAGTGGTGACGCGCTCGCTTGGGCAACCGAGTGAAGCGGGTTCAAATCCCGGGTCTCGCACCTCTGATATTTTCATGTGCGAATCATTTCTAACATGATTACCACTTGCCTTACGGTGAACGAAAACATCGTAAGGAAACCTGCATGTCTGAGAGATACAAGCAAGTTTTCGTAAGACATGTGAAGTCCGCCAACCCGCACTTGGCCAGCGTGTTGGACTATGGCCTGATCCCCCTCGTATTGAAGGAAGGCTCGTGCCCAGCAGTGGGGCGTTAAAAAGGGCTGAATACATACATACATACAAGTTTAATGACGTAATATGAAATCAAAACTATGGATCAACTATATTTATAATTAACAGTCAAGGCTACTAGCAAAGGACTGGCAGGAAATAGGTGCAGTTTGTGATTCACTATTGAGTTTACATGTTTTATTTATTTATATTTAAGCGGTATTGTATGCAAAAAAACAAGGGCTACGGATGTCTGTATGTACGTCTTTTCTTTGTATTATCTAGGAATTTATACTTTATAATGATCACATTGTTTAAGCTATAAAGTATTATTCATCTATTCATTTCAAAAAGTATTTATATTATGTAAATGTTAAGTTATTCTGGATATTATTTTAAGGTAATTAACGTGATATAACTTTTAATCTGCCCCAAAAATGTTTAGTTTCATGAAAAACGGCACAGCCTTATTGTACCATCTCAGAACAGTACAATATAGTTGTTATTAAAGTTTAGAGTGCACAAGTAACAATACTTATAAGTTTGAAGTACTTTAATTACTAAAGTTACAGTATAATTTTGACGACTCTAACTGGCCACGCCTGTTCAGCCCAGTGTCTTTAAATGCACTCGTAAAAAATATAGCGACGCATCGCCTTGAAAAGCTATCGCGTAAAGCAAGCCAAACAAAAAATGTATGAGAAACCGTACATTTTTTTAAAATAAAAATAGAAACAAATTCCATTTTAATTCACATTCTAGGGATCAAAGTAGAAAAAATATAACTATGCGATACATATAAATATCACAATCATACTTGCTTTAAAAAATCATTACATGAAATAAACATAAAAGATTTTCCAAAGTAACTTAAACAGTCCACAAAACGTCCGTACAGTGTAGCGTCCAGAGAGTA